>CM032390.1:0-650914 GCA_019049475.1 Eueides isabella | reverse complement strand
TCTGTCTGAATTCGGACAGTTTTTAATTGGAACGAGTATCTTATAATGGTTAAGCTTGCCTTCGTTAATACAGTGGGGTGTGAACGGCGTAACTCGAACTCCACGATAGCGATATATTTTTGTTTTAGTCTTTTAGCTGATTTTGGAACTCAACGTCGCCTTTCTCCTTTACCAAAGCAAGATTAAAGATATTTTCAGTAAATATTTAATTCCTCGCGTGGAAAAAAAACCGCACTTTATCACCTTTTATAGTCGCACGCTTGTACCTCTGCCACAATACGCGTTTAACGCCGTGAAAGAAAATGGCTTGAGCGTAATCTCAACTTGGCTCCTCGGCCGTGCGATCTTGGGCTGTTGTAATCTCTGTCTCAGAAATACCAGCCAAGATTACAGACTGTTTGTTCGACTAGAAACAATCCGATTTCGTAGTTCCTAATCTTTCTAGAGAGTAATTGATAGAGATCACCTGAAAAAAGTTATTTACCGCTTAGAAACTTAGGATATGAGAATGACTACAACATGTGCCTTGATGATTAAGTTAATTCCACACTTCGGAAAGCGTATTTTAGAAATTTATAAAACATATTTTAAAAAACTATCAGGTTTTAACCTGTGCATTGGTACACACCCGTCCAAGTACTTTCCACTTTATTCTATTTGTACGCACTCTGTAGAGAGATTGTTACAAACACTTCCCGTATTTACGGTACGTAATAGTATAACTGAAAAAAATATTTGACGTTCTTTACTTTATACTTATTTTATAATTAGAATATTTTAGTGGTTTTTATTTATTTGGTATATGCTTTGTAGCGAGGCCTGTCGTGGCGCCCGGCACAAGAGTGCGACTGTGCAACCTCGATAGTTCCTGGGTTCGATCCCTAGTCGAGGAAATGAAATATTAATATTTCAAGTAAATATTTAATGTTCATTTCTTCACCCGTCTGGCATAAGCATAATCGAGTGTTGATTCCGCCATTCAACAGCAATGCCTCAATTCGGCGTACAGTGGTAAACGGAAGTGGAACGAAATTGTCTTAACACTAGTTCTTCCGGGTTCCCCTCTGTCTACCCTGCCTACTGCGGGAAACAGCGTGAAGCGTTTTGTCGCGCTAATACGAGCTTACAAATTTAAATTCAGCTTTCATTTACTTTGGTATCCTTCCTTTACATAAGTATTTATTTCAAACGCTTAATAATTAGACAAGGTATTTCTTGAAAAATATTTAGTTCGACCATTTTTTTTTTTATTAATTAGAAGTAGTGACTTATTTTACTATGTTTTAAAGTTTTTATTCCACCTTAGGACAGAAAATACTAACTTAAATTTTAAAAAGCGTATAAAAAATTTTAACGAGCAGAGTTTGAACCCCGCCTCTGGTATAACATCCACTAACGACATAAATTAAGTTTTACACAACGTATAAGATTTCGACGGAGCTCGGTGAGAACGAATGGCTTATTGGTCATAGCGCTGGCACGGTATTCAGATGCGCGGGTTCAAATCCTGCTTCTTCGAAATTTTTAACGCTTTTTTAAATTTAAGTTTTAGTATTGTATTAGTAAAAATAGTGGCAAGTAAGCGGCGAGCCGCAGACGACGAGCCGTTGAATAAAAACATCTATATTGTTCACTTACATTTATTACTCTATCTTTAATTACTTTTTACTTCTGTTCTATCTTTTCTTTCTATTCAAAAACTAAAGAGTTTGTTTAGTTAAGCACTCTAAGCTCTATAATTCAATTTTAAATGTTAACCTGAAAGAAACAGTAGGTACAAGCTAGTATCAATATATAATGAAGCGGACCATTTACTAATTGTCGGAAATTTACCTATACAACAACACATACATGTTTATTAAGTCAAATCATATAACATCACGTCTCATACATATATAATTAATCGAGATGATCAAACGGATTGACAAAGGAAAAATAAAATAAAGATGTAAGAATCAATACTTAATACTTTATATCTCAAACCTCACTCAAACCTACAACACACACCACCGTACGCACGCCATGTCAAACACGCACGCACACCTTGCAATCTTCTTATCGGGCTATCGTATAATATAAAATGAAGTCTTCCCCAATTAATCAACCAACAAAAACCCCCCCCCCCCCCCCCCCTAAATAAATATTGAATACAAAATATGTAAAACTTTCCTGGTCACGTTCCACCAACATGTGAAAATTATATTCTGTTTAAATTTTAAAATCCCATATAATAGGGAAATAAATTCATATAAAATGCCTTTGAATTACGGACCATACTTTATAAAAGGCATATTATAGGAAAATATATTTTTATATGAAAGTATTAGTTTAATAAAACTATACATCCCGAAAATATTTATTAAAATCTCGTTTTTGAACAGAAAATGGTCGGAATTATAGAACTCATTTATGAGGATATTGTTTTTCGTGCTGTATTCTACTCATAGCGATAAAGAGAGGTCTTCGTCTTATCTACTCTGACTGGAAACCCAGAGTCAATATACTCGTTTTCCAATCAAATACGTCGTCTCATACTTTACTTGGCTCCTTCTCTATTTTTCCACCGAAGCACATCGGCATGCGAGCTGAGTGGCAGTTGATTTCCTCGGAGTGGAAAAGGAAACCCGGCAATCGCGTTACGGTCTTCATTACTGTTGACTTTATGGATACTTGTATTAATATATTATATTTATAACTTTACATTTTAACATTTGTAAATTATTTATGTTAATGGCGGAACCAACGCCACGCTTTGTCTTCTTACCATAGCGAGAAGAAAATATATTTATTTCATTTGAAAATCCAATATTGATCTTTTTTTTTTCAAATAAATAATTTATTTTCTCGAGTGCGAGATAAAACCCAAACACATTATTGTAAAACATATTCACTTTTTTTTGTCTCAAAATGAATCAGCCAGGCAATACCATTTCAATTTAATCAGAAAATTGATCGTAGTGGCCCGTTTTGTTTGACGTACTTTAATACAAAAATGGCTAGTTTACCTTGACTTCTTTTTCTACATTTTTTGCTGTATTTATATTATATGAAACAAAATAATGTTCTTCTATATTTTTAATAACTTTTTCTTTCTGAAAAAGACCAAACATATTGGAAAAATGCACGTTTAATTAACATGTGTATTTATTTCTAGCCATTCGTTGAGTGCTCGTTTATAGTAGAGGGTAGGACAGAAACATTAAGTCACTCTGTTACCCCACTCCCTAAAAAATTATAGTATACGTATTGTAGTTGTGGGACCCCTATTGATTTCTCTTTCTTAGCCTTAGCCTTGCCTGTGAATACGAAAAAAAGGAATATCTCTCTCCTTCTCCCCGTGAAATCGAAGTATGACTTTTTTTATTTGGTGGAAAATAAAATTATCATAAGATTCACATCAATTATCACAATTGGAGTGTATTATTGATTATTCCCACATCAATTGATTTGATTAATTTATAGTCGTGATGAGATATAATGGATCTCATTAGTTGTTGAAGTTTTTCAAGTACGCATAGAAATACTGTCGTGGCGCAGCGGCACAACGATGTTGATTGTGAAGACAGGTTTGTTGTGATTTCGATCCCCATTGGGATTAAAAGAAAATATTTTAAGTATTGATCAAATGATATATGTTATTATCTTCATTCTTCGCACTCTGGTACAAAGGCAAGCAGGCGTTGAGTCCGACCCACTCAACATGCAACGTCTCAATTCGGCGAAAAGTGGGAACGGAGTCTAACATTAGCCAAGTCCTCTGCCTACCCTAGCCGTTCTGAGATGTAGCGTAGCTGGAGAAAGTAGAAATTAATTTCAAAAACGTTGTACAAATACTTTTATGTGTTAAATGTTTTTACCTAATTATTGATTGATCAATAGGAGACACTCCTTTAAAATGTGACTGCTGAATTTATAATTTAATTGTTGAGTTAGCAAAAAAAAATCCAACTGTGTTTTCGTGCGCCGTTTCTTACAGATGGGACGCAGCAAGCCTCAATGATCCATTTAGTTAATGATTTGACTGTCAAACTTTTTTTTTCAATCAAATTATATATTTGAATATCATTTTCACTGTAACTGCCGTATACAATGATCGCCTTAGTAATTTATATTTCTACTAACATAAAATATGACAACCAATATCAATGCGTCAAGAACAACTATTATAGGAATTATTTCACATAATTTAATAAAGGACAGATTCATCTAAAACTTCAAAGCGCTTAACTGAGTATATTCGGACGTAGTATTATCGACAGTTGAAACCCAAATGTTAATAGGCTTCTGATTACTGTTATTATACCTCGATATCTAAATCTGGTGACCCTTTCGGTCTATTTATTGAAGAAACTATTGGTGCCAATTTATTGAAAATGAATACCTTAATGGTGGCACTGACGCACGTCATCTGAGTAAAAATTGAACTTTCTTTCAATTCAAATTCAAATATTTTTATTGAAAGTAAGAAGATAGAAGTTTCGTTTTTTGAACGTCATACAATTTACCACCAGTTACAACTGTGGTAATATAAGTACTTAAGTAAAAACATTTAAGTTAAAACTGGTGGTTCAACATACAGTTTATCGAAAATTACACAAAAAGTAAAGAAAGTGTGTGCTAAACTTAAAAGGCTTATAAACTTGTAGTGGCACGAAACGACAGGTTGTGGGTTCGATCCCCCACTCGTGGAAATGAAATATTTAATATTATCAATCAAAAAAAATCCGATGAATTTGAGGCATTGCTCAAAGCACGGCATTGATTTTTCGCCATTCTCTGCCTCCCCTACCATGTGCGTACAGCGTGAAGCCTGAAAAAAAACATCTTTATTTAAAAATAAATCTTTATTGGAACTAACCAAAACGTAATTTCGCCACAGAATTCTTATAAAAATAAATCTCATTCATTTGTATTAAATGTTATATGAAAAACACCGATTCTTATAAATATATTTGAAAATATCCCAAGTAAGGAGAATATAGTGATATAACACTATTTTTCTATTATTTAATTTATATAAAAAAGCTGACAATCCTACAAACATTTGGTCCGTACGCTTTATTCGATAAAACTATCATTATTCTTTTATGCATAACTTTCTAAATTTTTAAATGTTTCTCTAAATTTTAGGCCAGTGGCGAGATATTTTTACATATTGTAGTTAAATTATTAAATTATATATAAATCCTGTCCATGATTCGAATGCAACTCGAGAATGAAATATTTATTATTTCTAATATTTAATACAGAGACAGGAAGGGGCAATGCCTGAAGAAGCCGTCAAAATTATAGAACAGAATGTTTTATATAAGTAGTTTTCCGCTTTGTCTATCCTGCTTTATAACGTGATAGCTTCACGCTGTATCACTCACCCACAAAAAAAATCTATTATCTATTAAAAAAATCAAATTTTCTCACTTTTATGATCTAATAATGGATTAATCCAACCAACCGTGCGAGTGAATTCGTATAAATCATCACCACCACTCAACTGGGTCGCGCCTTAATCTCTCTCTTCTTTAAACCTGAATTGACATAAGTGGGATGCGGGACTTCAACTAGAATGTACTCGTACTATCCACATGGCTCTCGAAATCTGCTACTTTATTTTGGAGTGTTAAAGGAAATGTAAGTCAAAATTAAATAATTTTAATAATATTAGAGAGATTAATATGAGGCCTGTCGTGGCGCAGCGGCACAAGCGTGTGACTGTAACCGACACGTTCTGGGTTCGATCCCCAGTCGAGGAAATGAAGCATTTAATATTTTCAATTTACATATTTAATGTTTCATTTCTTCGCTCTGGTAATAAGACAAAGCGCGGCGTTGAGTTCCGCCACTCAACACAATGTTTCACATTAAGCGGCAAGTGGGGACGGAAGTGGAACGGAGTATTCTAACTAGGTTCCTGGGTTCCCTCTGCCTACCCTGCCTCGTACGGGATACAGTGTGAAGCTGAAAAATAATAATATTAACCGACAGGCTCTGGGTTCGATCTCTAGTCGAGGAAATGAAATATTTAATATTTTCAATTTAAATATTTAATGTTTCATTTCTTCGCTTTGGCAATAAGGCAAAGCGAGGCGTTGAGTTCCGCCATTCAACACGCAATGCCTCAAATTCGGCGGAAAGTGTGGAACGGAAGTGGAACGGAGTGTCTTAACACTAGGTTCTCGGGTTCCCTCTGCCTACCCTGCCTAATGCGGGAAACAGCGTGAAGCTGTTTGTACGCGCTTATAATAACTGAGAGCTTACCAGATTTAAATTCAGCTTTCATTATTACTTTGGTACCTTCCTTTAACATTAAGTATTTATTTCAAACGCTTAATAAATTAGAAAAGGTATGTCAATTGAAATATTTAGTTCGACAATTTTATTTTTTTTTAATTTAGAAAGTAATTGAGATTATTTTACTGTTTTAAAGTGTTATTCCACACTTAGGACAGAAAATACTAAACTTAAATTTAAAAAGCGTATAAAAATTTTGAACGAAGCAGGATTTGAACCCGCGCCTCTGGATAGCATCCAACTAACAACATAAATAATTGTAACAGCGTATAAGATTTCGACGGAGCTCGGTGAGAACGAATGGCTTAGTTGGTCAGAGCGCTGGACGGTATTCCAGAGGCGCGGGTCAAATCCTGCTTCGTTCAAAATTTTTATACGCTTTTTAAATGTATGTTTAGTAATTGAGATTTGTAAATAAAATAGTGTAATTAAAGCGGGCGAAGCCGCAGACGAGCCTTTGAATAAAACATCTATATTGTTACTACTTACATTTATTAACTCTATCTTTAATTTTACTTTTTACCTTCTGTTTCTATCTTTTTTCTATTAAAAAACTAAAGAGTTTCTTTAGTTAAGCACACTAAACTCCAAATAATTAAAAATTTTAATTTTTAACACCTGAAAGAAACAGTATGTAAATCTAGTATCAATATATAATGAAAGCGGACCATTTACATAATTATGTCGGAAATTTACATATACACAACACACACAACATGCTATTAAGTCAAATCATATAATCAGTCAGCGTCTCATACATATATAATTTAATCGATATGATCAACGAATTGACAAGGAAAAATAAAATAAGATGTTAAGAAAATACTTAATACTTATATCTCAAAACCTCACTCAAACATACACACACACGCACACGTACGCACGCATACACGCACGCACGCACGCACACATTGAAATCTTCTATCGTGCTATCGTATATAGTAAAATGAAAGGCTTCCCAATTATCACACCCGCTGATATAAAATTGAGTACAAAATATTGTATAAACTTTCCTGGTCACGTTCCACCGAAAATGTGAACATTATATTCTGCTTAAATTTAAAAATCCAATATAAATAGGTAAATAAATTTCATATAAAATGCCTTTTTTTAACGTCCATACGTTAAATAAAACATATTATATGAAAATTATTAGTTTAAGAAACTATACATATCGAAAATATTTATATGAAATATCGATTTTGAACAGAAAATAGTGAAATTATTTAGCTCATTTATGAAAGTATTTGTTTCACGCTGTATCCTACTCATAGCAGAATAAGAGAGGTCTTCTCTCTATTCTACTATGAGCGGAAACCCAGAGTCAATATTCTTCGTTCCAATCAAAATACTTCCGTTCTCTACTTTACGTTTGCTACCTTGTCTATTTTCCACCGAGTATCATAGGCATTGCGAGGTTAGTGGCAGTTCATTTTCCTCGAGTGGAAAAGAAACCCGCAATCGCGTTTACAGTCTTACGTCTTGCGTTTACTGTACCGTTTAAAATAATTGTATTAATATATTTTATAACTTTCATTTTACATTTGTAAATTATTTATGTTAAATAGCGGAACTCAACGCTACGCTTTGTCTTCTTACCAGAGCGAAGAAATGAAAATATGAATTATTTCATTTGAAAATCCAAATATTTTGATTATTTTTTTTTTTTTTTTTCAAATAAAATATTTATTTTCTCGAGTGGAGATAAACCCACAACACATTATTGTAAAACATATGTAACTTTTTTTTTGACTAAAGTAGAAATCTAGCCAGGCAATACTATTCTTCAATTTACAGAAGATTGCTCGTAGTGGCCGTTTTGTTTTACGTGGACTTTAATTAAAATGGATATTTTACCTTGACTTCTTTTTCTAAATGTTGTATGTATTTATTATATGAGAAGCAAAATAATGTTATTACTATAGTTTAATACTTTTTCTTTCTGAAAAAGAACAAAACATATTGGAAAAATAGCACGTTTAATTAGAATGTGTATTTATTTCTAGAATTCAGGTTGATTCTCGTTTATAGTAGGGTAGGAAAAGAAACATTAAGTCACTCTGTTCCCCACCCCTAAAAAAATTATAGATATTACGTATTGAGTTGTGGGACCCAATATTGAGTTTCTCTTGTATCATGAGCCTTAGCTGCCTGTGAATACGAGAAAAGGAATAGCTCATTCTCCCCGTGGAAATCGAAGTATGACTTTTATTGTATTTGGTGTAAAATAGAAATATCAATAATATTCACATCAATTAATCACAATTGATGTGAATATTATTGATTATTCACATCAATTGATTGATTATTTTATAGTCTTGAAAAGACTATAAATGGATATCATTAGTTTTTGAAGTTTTCAAGTACGCATAGAAATACTGTCGTGGCGCAGCGGCACAAGCGTTTGATTGTAAAGGACAGGTTGTTTGTTACTAAACTTAAATTTTTCTGTCCTAAGTGTGGAATAACACTTTAAACATAGTAAAAAGGTTGTTTGTTGTTTCGATCCCCATTGGAGGAAATGAATATTTAATATTGTCAATTATATATGTTTATTATCTTCATTTCTTCGCTCTGGTAAAAAGGCAAAGCGGGCGTTGAGTCCGACCACTCACATGCAACGTCTCAAATTCGGCGAAAAGTGGGGAACGGAGTGTCTTAACATTAGGTTCCCAAGTTCCCTCTGCCTACCCTACCATGTGCTAGATGTAGCGTGAAGCTGAGAAGAGTAAAATTAATTTCAAAACGTTGTAAAAATACTTTTATGTGTTAAATGTTTTTACCTAATTATTGATTTTATAAATAAAGACACTCCTTGGGAAAATGTGACTCTGATTTATAAATTTAAATTTGATTGATTTACAAAAAAAATCCTACGGTGTTTCTTGAACCTGATTCTTACAGATGGAACGCAGCACCTTAAATGATCCGATTTTAGGTTAATGATTTGACGTTCAAACTTTTTTTTAATCAAATTATATTTTGAATATCATATTCACTGTAACTGCCGTATACAATGATCGCCTTAGTAAATTATATTTACTACATAAAATATGACAACCAATATCAATGCGTCAAGAACAACTATTATAGGAATTATTTCACATAATTAAATAAAGACAGATTCATCTAAAACTTCAAAGCGCTTAACTGAGTATATTCGGATGGAGTATTATCGACAGTTGAACCCAAAATGTTAATAGGCTTCTGATTACTGTTATTATACCTCGATATCTAAATCTGGTGACCCTTTCGATCTATTTATTGAAGAAACTATTGCCAATTTATTGAGCAAATGAATACCTTAATCGTGGCACTGACGCACTGACCATCATGAGTAAAAATTGAACTTTCTTTCAAATCAAATTCAATATTTTTATTGAAAGTAAAGATAGAATAGTTTACGTTTTTTTGACGTCACCAATTACCACCAGTTACTAACTGGTGGTATATAAGTACTTAAGTAAAAAACATAATTAAAACTGGTGGTTCAACATACAGTTTTATCGAAAATTACACAAAAAGTAAAGAAAGTTGTGTCTAAACTTAAAAGGCTTATAAACTTGTAGTGGCACGAAACGACAGGTTGTGGTTCGATCCCCACTCGTGGAAATGAAATATTTAATATTATCAAATTAAAAAAAAATCCGATGAATTTGAGGCATTGCTCAAAGCACGGCATTGAGTTCCGCCATTCTCTGCCTACCCTGCCATGTGCGTAAAGCATGAAGCACAATGAAAACATCTTTATTTAAAAATATAATCTTTATTGGAACTACCAAAAGCGTATTTCGCCACAGAATTCTTATAAAAATAAACTCATTCATTTGTATTAAAATGTTATAATGAAAATACACCGAATTCTTATAAATATATTTGAAAATATCCAAGTAAGGAAACATAGTGATATAACACTATGTTTCTATTATTTAATTTATATAAAAAAGCTGACAATCCTACAAACATTTGGTCCGTACGCTTTATTCGATAAAACTATCATTATTCTTTTATGCATAACTTTCTAAATTTTTAAATGTTTCTCTTAAATTTTAGGCCAGTTGGCGAGATATTTTTACATATTGTAGTTAAATTATTAAATTATATATAATCCTGTCCATGAGTTCGAATGCAACTCGAGAAATGAAATATTTATTATTTCTAATATTTAATACAGAGACAGGAAGGGGCAATGCCTGAAGAAGCCGTCAAAAATTATAGAACAGAAGTGTTTTATAAGTAGTTTTCCGCTTTGTCTATCCTGCTTTATACGTGATAGCTTCACGCTGTATCACTCACCCACAAAAAAAATCTATTATCTATTAAAAAATCAAATTTTCTCACTTTTATGATCTAATAATGGATTAATCCAACCAGACCGTGCGAGTGAATTCGTATGAAATCAGCCCACCCCTCAACTGGGTCGCGCCTTAATCTCTCTCTAATTTAAAACCTGAATTGACATAAGTGGGATGCGGGACTTCAACTAGAATGTACTCGTATTATCCACATGGCTCTCGAAATCTGCTACTTTACTATGGTGTTAAAGGAAAATGTAAGTCAAAATTAAATAATTTTAATAATATTAGAGAGATTAATATGAGGCCTGTCGTGGCGCAGCGGCACAAGCGTGTGACTGTAACCGACACGTTCTGGTTCGATCCCCAGTCGAGGAAAGAAGCATTTAATATTTTTCAATTTACATATTTAATGTTTTATCTTCGCTCTGGTAATAAGACAAAGCGCGGCGTTGAGTTCCGCCACTCAACACGCAATGTTTCAAATAAAGCGGCAAGTGGGGAACGGAAGTGGAACGGAGTATTCTAACTAGGTTCCTGGGTTCCCTCTGCCTACCCTACCTCGTGCGGGATACAGCGTGAAGCTGAAAAAAATAATAATATTATAACAATTCGTGGCGCAGTGCACCAACGCGTAACTGATAACACGACGGTATTTGAGTTCGATTTCCACTCGGGAGTATAAAACATTTTATATGTTTCAAATCTTCGCTATATAACAAGGCACAGTGCTGCAATGAGTCCCACAACACATACCTCAAAAAATTAGAAAGAAAATGCGAATGAACTATTCCAATAAGAAACGGAGCGTTCTAACTTAGATTTTTTACATATTTATATTTATGCGTTATTTTTATAAACCATAAATTTTAAACATCCGTCCACGACAAGTCTTGTGGGCCATCCTGTAAAACTGCTTAACAGAACAGAGGTCATCATGTGAACTTTGACTTTTGTGTCTACTGTACAGCTAAAAGTGATCTTACTTCTAAATTCCTTAGTTGCCTCTGTAGTTTTAGTTCTTATCAGATCATTATTCCGGACAAACCATGGATCAAAACCAGAAATTCCAGAAATCCAAATTCTTTGATTTCAATTCCTATTAAATGAAAATTATATTTTTCCGAATGATTTGGAATATTTTTCCGAATTTTATTGTAATTTACCAATATATTGTAAAACAAAGCAACGAATATACGTAGAATGTACGTTCCTTACCCTACCTTACCATTATGCAGTTGAAAAAAAAGAGACAAAATATCGAAAAAAATAAGATAAACTTGACTTTACTGCATTTTTATACACACTTCTGATTTTTAAAAACTCATATACTAAAAATATCCTTTTTCCATGTTCGCCTCTAATTTGAGAATAATTACTTTAATTTTATTGGTGTTAAGTGAAGTAAAATGGCTTTAATTAAGGGTTGCCTTCATAAATTGTTCTGTAATACAATGCCTGTACCTGCCCAAGTTTGCGAAGAAACAAGGACTTCTCGGGCTATTTATGTAATGGCTTTGTCATTTTTAAGATTAATCGCTTTTACTATCTCATTGAAATGTTAATTATTTTCCTTATAAACTTCCATTTCCTTATTTTTGATATTTCTGACTTTTAGATTTTTTTTTCAGATGTATACACATTTACTGGTACTTTAATAGATTTTAACCAAAAATCTATTTTTTTTTCAGGCTTGATGTACACGTAATTCAATAAAGCCGAAGATATTTGTCTCAGTCTTTATAATTGCGGTTGAAAAATATATCTAGTAAAGTTAAAATCTAGTATCTAGTAAAATTAATTTTCTTTCAAAGAAGAAAAAAAGTTACGAAAGTCAACAATCAGGATGTTGACTTTCATAATATTAATTCTGCTGCAGTGTTAATTTATTTCAGTTTGAAGAATATTACTTTCCTCGTGTATTAAGGTTGTCTTCAAAACAATAAGCAAGTTGTGTGTTCCCCACTCGAGAAAATGAAATATTTAATATTTTTTTTTATTTATAGTTCAAGGCAAAACGCGGCGTTTAGTTCCGCCACTCAACATGCAATGCCTCTGAACTCGGAGGAAAGTGGGAAACGGAAGTGGAACGGAGTGTTTTAAAACTAGGTTCCCATGTTCCCTCTGCCTACTCTGCTATGTGCGGGATACAGCGTGTAGCTGAAAAAAAAAATATATGATTGCTGTTTTTACATGCAAAAATCAGCTTGACCGATTTTAATGCAGTTCTCTATCGTATTTTGGCGCACTCGATTTCACATCATTCTTTAGAAAATATTACAAAATATTTGTTTTATTATTCCTACGTATGGATTTGTCTTCAAAATGATAATATTATCATAATACAAAAGTAATACAATTAATATGCAAATAATTGGGTTTTTGAAAAAAAAAAATTTTTTGTGATAAATAGAAAGATATATATTAGTTTTATAAGAAACTATTTTTTTTGCAATAATTCAAAGTTATTTCAAAATAAAATTAATTTTTGAATCCAGTACCGAAGACACGCCGACAACTCCCAAACAAACCCGAGCGCGTGTGACGTCATAATGTTAGTTTTCACTCAAAGCATTTGATAGGAAAATAATGAATGAAGTGTTTTGATCTATTTAATGTTGTTGTCAACGCTGTACTGTTATTTAATATCTATAACATTATGACGTCACAACTATGGTGACCAATCATGGCGCGTTTATAGTCACGTGATTTTTATTTAAATTTCATCAATTTTTAATTGTTTATAATTAATTGAAAAAAAATTTTTTTAAGTTATTTGCATTAAATATCAATATTATTAATAATAAAGTTTTAAAATACATAAAAAAAATCAATATTTTTTTTTTCAAAAACCTAATTGTGTACGCGGGCAATGTCGCCAGCGAGTAGCTTGTAAGAATAAAAATTTTATTTGAACTTGAAATTCTATGACCAATTATTTATTCCAACTGTCAATTTATTCATCATACATTACAATCTCTGTCACTTTCATGAACAAAATCCTATTTTTCCAATGATTGATGAATATTTTTGCGTATCGGGAGAATGTCACGATTTCTTTATTACAATCAAAAAAATTAAGTCATGATTGATGGTTTATTTACGAAGACAGCATAAATGGCATGTTTTTCTTAATATTATTTGATATTTTTTGTTTGTTTGTCTTTCGGAGTTTTATTATCGGGGGGTTCTAACGTAACTGTGTAGCTCGTTTGTATAGGCAAGGGTTGTGATTAGATTAGTTTGATTTCTGATTGTGGAATTAATTCATTTTATGTTCTTATTTTAGTAATGAATAATGAGCGGTATTGATCGAAATTATTGCGTTTATACTAAACTTAAATTTAAGAAGCGTATAAAAATTTTGAACAAAGCAGGATTTGAACCTGCGCCTCTTAAAAATTGTTCAAGCGCTCTGAAGCGGTTTTCAAGAGGCGCGGGTTCAAATCCTGCTTCGTTCAAAACTTTTATACGATTTTAAATTTAAGTTAAGTATATGCTGTCCTAAGTGTGAAATAACACTTTAAAAAATAGGAAAAAATATTGCGTTTAATTTGCATCGTGATCGCCATCCCTACTATATAAACACACTGTCTACTACTATACACTACACTCCTGTCATTAAAGAAAACCGTAAGCAAAACTTTCATTTAACCCAACTTAACTCATCTTCTCGGCTTTCTGAAAACATTTTGTGCCATTTATAAAACTTTTTTTTTTTTTATGGAAAAGACGGCAAACGAGCGTACGAGTCACCTGGTGGTAAGTGATCACCGTCGCCCACGGCCCCGAGTAACTCCAGAGGAGCTACAGGAGTGTTGCCGTCCTTTAAGATGGAAGGGCACCGGGGCCCGGCATTACCTAATGCGAAACGCAGTGGCCAAAGCCACTACTTAACACCGGTCTTAAATGCCGGGGGTGGTAATAATCCGGTCGAGTCTGCCCATGCGTGTTTGCCATTACTGCAGCGTGACTCTACCACACGCACTTTAGTCGCCTCTTACGACACCATCAGTACCAGGGTGATCCTATTCTAAGCCGGGATCACACGGCAAAACGTTGGTTCAAGGTAGCTTCTCCATATACCATAGTCAACATTAGGGATGTATCCGCACACTTATTCATTCAGGTTTTTTTAGGTAATTAACAACACATCGAATACGAGCTAAAACACGTGCAACAAATAAGCTGTTAACAATTAATTAAGCTTTTAAAATGGCCGAACTTATCAGAATAAGTTTAAGACATGAGTACCAACGTAACGTATACGTAGTCGTAGCACGTGACTGTAAATACGACGGGTTGTGGGTTCGATTCCTGCTCGAGAAAATGAAAAATTTACTATTTTCAATTAAAATATTAATGTGTCATTTCTTCGCTCTAGTCACAAGGCAAAGCGCGGCGTTGAGTTCCGCTACTTAACACGCGTTGTATCAAATTCGGTGAAAATTAAGTAACATGTCTTAGCAGTAGGTCTCTCTAACAGCGTGAAGCCATAAAAATAAATTAACAAATCCATTTTCCGTAAATACACTTAAATAATATGTTCAGGCTGCTTTTAATTAATAAATGATCACTTTACGCCTCAATTTATTATGATCAGTGGGTGGTATCTTTGATTAACATTTATTACGGCTAGTATTGAAACATGTGTTCAAACAAAGCTTTACGCAAACAAAATATATTGCCTTTTTTGTTCTGAAATATTGCATATTAAAATTATCTCTAGATAAATAATGTATACGTGCTATAAGGCTAATATTAGGTTCTTAAGTTAAAAAAAACAAGTACTTAGTGTAAAAGCACTTTATTTTTTCACATTCCACCCAATTTCATACTGCGTATCGAAATACGGAACTTCATTGCTTAATCAAAAAAGATCCTACTGATATTATTAACCTTAAAGCTTGTGAGGATGGACTCAAAACGATTGCGAAGATTTAGATATCAAACTTTACAGTAATATATTTACAGTTCTATACGTCATAGGATGCAATTTATGTGGAGATTTTTTTTAATTGGGTATAATATACGAATACGTTTAAACGGATTAACGGAACGGAAGCCGCATTCAAGTTGCTATTAATCCAAAATATATTATCTAAAAAGTTAAAATTTAACATATTGATGAATTATTTCATTTCCTCGAGTGGGAATCGAATCTATGACCTGTTGTGTTTACATTTGCACACTTTGCAAAGCTGCTGCCAAAAGCTAAATGACACTGAAATTTTAAAAATGCCCACGACCGAAATACCGTTTTTTATTTATAAAACAACATAGTATCCTAAGAAATATTGACACAGTTTACCGCCATGACACCAGATGTCTAAAAATGTTGACAATCACTTAAACTGTCTCTACCAATTGAAATTAAATTGACAGCGGTGGCTGGGGAAATGTGACGGGAGGTTGTTTTTTACAGCCTATTTTTATAATATTGTAATATTTTAGCTGTCATTATAGTCTGTATCTCCTCGTGAAGGATAGTATATTACGGAAATTAACTCAGTGAAACCTTGACGTAAGAAGTATGGGTCTTTTTGTAGGGGGTATATTTTTTAGAATATATTTCACGAGATCACGTTAAAGCTTTGTAAATTAATTTTAAAAGATATGAGAATAAAAGTTGTTAATTCTTCCTAGCATAATGTAGGTGTATGTCGTTGCAATCGTGTTTGTATACATCTGCATACTGCAAAAGATTATTAATTACTTTTACGGTCTCATGAATCGGCTCAGTTCTTTTTAGTCTTGAAATACCTATTGTTTTATTATAAGTTCTTCTTAAGATTTTTTTTATGGAAGAAACGGCAAACGAGCGTACGGGTCAACTGATGGTAAGTGATCACCGCGCCCACGGCCCCGCGTAACTCCAGAGGAGCTACAGGAGCGTTTCCGGCCTTTAAATTGGAAGGGCACCGGGCCCGGCATTACCTAATGCGAAACGCAGTGGCCAAGGCCACTACTTAACGCCGGTCCTAAATGCCGGGGGTGGTAACAATCCGGTCGAGTCTGCCCATGCGTTGTTGCCATTACTGGCAACGTGGACTCTACCACACGCACTTTAGTCGCGCTCTTACGACACCATCAGTACATCTAAGCCGGGATCACACGGCACAAAGATGAAAATAATTTGAATGAATTGTATACAATTTATTTATTGTGCGCCATAATAGAGCACACTCTATGATTTTAGTATCGATATGGTACGCAGGACGTACTTGATTAGTGGGGAAAGTACACGCAGTCGGGAAAAGTACTTCACTACATGTCAAGCTTGTTTATATGTAGGTAAATCTGTTTGACACTATCTATTAGGCGACACACGTACACTATAGCTTTTTGTGGATTTTTGGTGACCCACACAATACAGAGACTGACATGAGAAATATAACGTCAAGATTCCTAATGCCTGCCAAGCGTGTTACTGTAACCGACAGGTTGTTGGTTCGATCCCCAGTCGAGGAAATGAAATATTTAATGTTTTCAATTTAAATATTAAATGTTTAATTTTCGCTCTTGAATTCCGGTATTGAATTCCACTACTCAACATGCTATGGTTCAAATTTGGCGGAAAGTGAAAAACGGAAGCAAAGTCTTAACACTAGGTTGCCAAGGTACTCTACCAAGTGCGGGATACAGCGTGATTTGAATACATGTCATGTTTTTCGCGATTTATTAATAAAGAAAAATATCTTTTTCCAGTATCTTACTCGTCGGTGTCTTTACGGTTATTTTATTGGCAAATATATTTTTGGGAAACAGCTGCCTAATTTATCTTTAAGATTTTGGTTTCTATATAGACCGTCCTCAAAATCCTCGCAAGGTTTTTTTAAAGGCACCGACGAAAACGAAAACACTTTACTTAATAGCCCAATAGTAAAATCTTAAAAAATACTTTCGATCTGTAATAGTAGCTGGTTTATATCTTTCATAAAAAGAATTAGCACAACCCCGAATATTCAGTCTACGATCACTATCGCTCAAAAGTGGGTCATCAAGACTTTTAATTGCCCCGTTTACTAGCATGAAAGTCATTAAGCTGATTTCAATTTTAAACCAATTTTTTGTTTAATCGTATATACTTATATATACGTGTGATATTAGTCTGCCTTTACACTTATAATTGGATTCACACTATATCTTGCATACACCTGCGTAGTCAAAGTGTACATAATATTAAAATACTCCATCCTCCGCCGGCAGTTGGGTTTTGAGAACTTACTATACCAAGGAAAAAGAAAAAGTCTGGCCCAAAGAAATGAGAACTCACTTTATACGTGTTTATAATCACACGCTGTGCCACAAGTGATTGTTTTGTGCTATGAAATATTCTTGATTCTACCTGATTTGATTTAAACAGACATTAAATTGGACACATTGTTTTCAAATACATTACTTTCCCATTAAAGGAAATTTGAGCGGTAAACTTCTGTGACCCGAAGTAATCACCTTTGGTTTTTGGACATCACATTGAAATTAGTTCAAATCTATACTTAATATTGTAAAGGAGAAAGTTTTATTTAATCCAGAGCGCTAATTTTTTGGAACTACTAGCAAGATTTAACAAATTTTGTTTGTGTTTGGCAATAAATTTAACATATTCTAATGTATCATGCATAGTTTTACAATTCCGAATCTTTTTGTAATTTTGAAGGCCATCTTGACATTTTTGACTCGTTCTAATATGTTCTATGGGAAATTGATTATTTCTTTTTCTCTGCTCTGGTGAAACAACTGTGTGTTCTATATAAAAAGAAAAATGTATTTATATATATCAAAATATATATATTTATCGTATTTTTCATTTTGGACTTTGTTAAATGGTGTCCATAATAAACTTACTTTTTTAATATAGAAATTTTCTTCAGTTCGCTGTTTTCCGTACATAATGGGATAAATAGTGGACACTTGAGAATACAATGTTAAAACATTTCGTTACGTTCCTCACTTTCTGTCGAATTTGAGGTATTGCTTGCGCTTTGTCATTAGAGCAAAAAAAATTAAAATATGAAATAATCATTTAAAATTATAAAATATTTCACTTATTCGAGCGGGGATCGAACCCATAAACGGTCGTTTACAGTGGCCTATATAATATAGAAGAACTCAACGCAGCTTCACGCTATATCCCGCACATGGCAGGATAGGCAGAGTTAACTTGAGAACTTGAGAGTGTTAAGGCACATCGTTCTACTTCCATCTCAACTCCTCGCCCCGTTTTGTTGAAAATATTGTATTTCATTTCCTCGAGTGAGAATCGAACCCACAACCTGTCGGTTACACTCACACGCTTTTGCCGCTGCGCCACGACAGGCCGTCAGGTTATATAGAAGAAAATCTGCTTTAAACTATTTTAAATAAATATACCCATTTTGTTCAAGAAGTGTCGTTAAAATTCCATTATAAGTCATAAGGTAGATCATTTTAGACGCACACGTGTATCATATGATATTACCTTCTGGGTTACTTTACTTTATGGTTGTATTCTTTTAAAAGTCAAATTTCTTGATAACAAAAGAAAAGATACGTTTTTTTCTGTTGATCGATTGTTAATTTTTTTCAGTATCACGGTATATCCCGCACATAGCAAGGCAGACAGATACAACGATAATAGATGCTCAATATAGTGGTCAATCCGCTTCTGCTCCATTAAGAAAATTCCGTTCCCCACGTGCGTGCGTGTTAAGATGTGGAGTTCAACGCTACGCATTGTCTCACCAGAGAGAACAGAAAAAAACTAACTTATTAAATATTTCATTACCTAGAGTCAGGATCGAATCCATAACCAGCCGCGTTACAATCTTTACAGTCGCAAGATAGTTATTTGTTGAAGTAAAAATTCAACATTCTAGCCTATTAAATTAGTAATGAAAGAAAATTATATATAGAAATATATATAACTATGTGTGTATGTTATTTATTTTTAGCAAACAATAATCTTAAAATTTTGTATAAAATGGAAAACTGAAAGGAGTTTTTAACTCTCCAACTCGTCTAAATTCAGCATCTTACAATATACTCTCACGTGTGCGTATTGTAAGGTTTTTATTGGCTGAACTGAACTTGTAAGAAAGAAAAAGTATAATATACATACGTTTGTTTTATTTTTTATAAGGTTCTTTTATTATTTTTAATACTTCATTCTATAAAGTCTCCTCGTTGAGGCCTGTCGTGGCGCAGCGGCACTAAACTGTAAACGACAGGTTGTGAGTTCGATTCCCACTCAAGGATATAAAATATTTAATGTTTTCAAATTAAATGTTGAATGTTTTCATTTCTTTACTCTGGTGCAAGGCCAAGCGCTGCGTTGAGTTCCGTCACTCAACACGCAACGCCTCAAATTCGGCGGAAAGTGGGGAACGGAAGTGGAACGGAGTGTCATAACACTAGGTTCCCAAGTTTTTTCTGCATATCTTTCCATATGCGGGATATACCGTGAAGCTTAGTAAGTCTCCTTGTAAGTATTGATAACTTTTACCCCAGTGAGTATGAGTATATAAATATAATATATATATTTAATTGTATGTACAAATGTACGTGATATCAATTGAATGTAAAAAAAACCAATCATCAATAGAATATTTTATAGGTAAATGAATTCCACATACAGAATTTAGAATAAACAAAAAAAAAAAAAATGATTATCTCATGTCGGCATATATTGAGCCGATTTTCATTAATCAGTTCGTATTAAATTCAGTAGGTCAATCATTTAGCAGCTATGGTGTCACAAACACACAGGTCTATCTTAAAACTTTTGCGTCAGTGGTATAAAGAATCGAACCTGCAACTACGAACATGACACTGTCGTGGCGCAGTGGCCTAAGTGAGCGACTGTTTCTACTGAAAACGTGATGGTTGTGGTTTCGATTCCAGATATAGAAAATTATAATTTTCCTTCTTTTGATCATGAGGCAAATGGCGGCGATGAGTTTCGCCTCTCAACGCCAAATACATCGAAAATTCTACGGAAAACTAGGTTCCCAGGTTCCCTCTGCTTACTCTGCCACAGGATCATCATCTGCACAGGATCATGCATCTGTATAGGATACATCGTGAAAACATAAAATAAATTTAATTTTTAAATGCTTACTATCATATTTATTATAATCAATAAAAAGTTAATTTAGTAAGTTATATTTAGTATGATCAATAAGAAGTTAAAAATATATCTTTATTGCTCTAAATTTATATGGGAATTTATGATTTGAATAGTTCTCCTTGTAAATGTAAATTTATTAAACAATTTTGTCTAACACATCCACTCATCCCATAACTTTGGCTTTGTATAAATAATTTATTTTGTTCATCAGGAAATGAAACGCCGACGCATCGATTTTGGTTTTAGTACATTTTATAGATTTGGCATGTGTTCGAAACATTTTTTGTACTTTGCCTTTATTTTTTTTTGGGTGGCGAAACTCAAGGACGAACTATGCCTTATTATCTAAATGAAGAAATGAAAATACTAAATAATTCATTTGCTCGAGATGGAATCGAACTGCCTGTGCCACGTCTGGCCTCCTCTGTATGTATATATTAAAAGCCTATATAACACATATATTACAAGCCTATTTTGGCGCAGAGGTACAAGCGTGGTATTGTAAATACGGCAGATTCTGGGTTCGATTTCCACTCAAGGAAATGAAATATTTAATATTTATAGTCCCTCGCTCTAGTAACAAGGCATAGCGCGGTGTTTAGCTCCACCATTTCTCAACCAATACCTCAAATATGGCGTAAAACAGGAAACGGAACGGAGCGTGAAGGTGAAAAAAAAATCTATTTATATAAATACGAGAAAAGTTTGCAGTCACTGTACGCTCAGCTACACAATATTTATTTCATCGTATGTTTTCAAAGCGTTCAACAAAATTGTACTCATTACGCAAGTGTTCAATTAAGTCTTATATTAGACCGAGTATTTCTGTTCAAAAACTGTTTGGCAACTCTGTTTCTGGAAATTAATTTAGAATTCTTGTTTTTGCTTCTGGGAAATCCTTATTATTTGCCAAATTTAATACGAAATATCCAGCTTCGCGCTGCATTTCACACTAGGCAGGGTAGGCAGAGGGAACCCGGAACCTAGTGTTAAGACACTCCGTTCCACTTTCGTTCCCCACTTTCCGCCGAATTTGAAGCAATGCGTGTTGAGTGGCAGAACTCAACGCCGCGCTTTGCCTTATTACCAGAATGAAGAAATGAAATATTAAATATTTAAATTGAAAATATTAAATATTTCATTTCCTCGACTGAGGATCGAACCCAGAATCTGTCGGTTACAGTCAAACGCTTGTGCCGCCGCGCCACGACAGGCCTTTAATTTGAAACCAATAAAAATTTCATTTCCACGAATGGGGATTGAACCCACAACCTGTCGTTTACAGTCACACACAAGTACAGCTGCGCCACGACAGACCTCAAAATGAAAAATCAACCATAAAACATATTTAAAAATAACCCTCAGCTGTTCTAACGCTTGAATCGTTTTGTTTTCCATTGAATTCATCATATTTTGTTTAAAAATGTATTTTAAGCATACTCAGAATTTATTATACAGTGATGAATGACGCAAGAACTCTGTAATATAACGCGATAACAGTTTAGTTTCAACAATGAGTACAGTTTTTAATAAAATGTATATTATTAAAGCAGAACGTACAGTCGTTATACGATGAGTAGTTTTATTTGGCAAGTTCGAGAAAATGACTGACACAAAAGATTGACACAAAAGATTGTTATAGCGATTGGTAGGTAGGTAATAAGGGCAAGGATAGAAACCTCGGTTGGCCTTCGAAGACATATCGTTGATATTTATGAAAGGTCACGTGAAAAGCATGAAAAGGTTGATGACATGAAAAAGACTAACAGATTATAGTGTTTGCGTTCTAATTTTTCTGTCTAGAAAAATATCTTCACACGTCGTCCGCATACTTATTAGTGTTATATATATATATATATATATATATATATATATATATATATATATATATATATATATATATATATATATATATATATATATATATATATATTATATATATATATATATATATATATATATATATATATATATATATATATTATATATATATATATATATATATATATATATGTATATATATATATATATATATATATATATATATATATATATATATATATATATATATATATATATATATGTATATATATATATATATATATATATATATATGTATATATATATATATATATATATATATATATATATATATATATATATATATATATATATATATATATATATATATATATATATATATATATATATATATATATATATATATAAAAAGAGTATCAAACGTGCACGTTTACTACGAGAACGTATATGTGGCATATCTAAATATTAATGTTTTCTATGAGATATATTTTTTTATAAGCAGAATTAAATATATTTCTAGACATTTCAATTATAATATATAAAGAGGCCTGTCGTGGCGCAGCGGTACAAGCGGTTGACTGTAGCCGATAGGGGATGGGTTCGATCCCCACACACTTTAAATATATATAATATTTTCATTTCTTTGCTCGGGTAATAAGGTGAAACGCGGCGTTAAGTTCCGCCACTCAACATGCAATGCCTCAAATTCGGCAGAAAGTGAGGAACGGAAGTGGAACGGAGTGTCTTAACACTAGGTACCCATGTCACCTCTGTCCTATCCTATTATATATGTTGAATACAGTGTTAAGATAAAAAAGGGATTTTTATCATGCGGGCAAAGCTCAGGGACACAGGGGCAGCAAATTTATTAATATATTTGCGCAAAAGGTGGCCTAGACATGGTTTGCTAATATAAAATATGTCCGAAAAAAAATTCTACAACATCGTCCATAATAGTAATTTGTAATATTTTCATCGTTTTTCTTTTGTATTTATAAAAAAAGAAAGGATAATATCTTATTACGTCATAGACATTTTTTCCAGATTTATGCTGCAACTGCACACGTTCACTGTACATTGTAGTTTAGGCAGAAAGAATTTAAATACCTAGTGTTCAGACACTACGTTCAATTCTCCACAGTCAATTAAAATAAAGATATTATTATATACAAATAAATATGAGGTCGACGTAAGGGACCTTGGAATGAAACATTGTGTTCATTAAATAATTTTGGACAAAAAAATTCCACGAGTATCTTCTATTCCTTTGATAAGATCAAACAAAACATAAAAAATATATTGTACTTTGCGTCAAATGTAATTGAATTTTCAATACGAATATATATGATGAGGCCAGTGGTGGCGCAAGCGTAAAGACTTGTGACTGTAAACACGACAGGTTTTAGCTTCGATTCCCACTCGAGGTAATATTTAATAATTTTTTTTGGGCCGTTGACTCCAAGATAAATCAACGACCAAGTCACATAACATTAATTATTTATAAAAACCAAAAAATACATAAAAGAAAATAAATTAATTTAAATTATTATATATTACCATTTTAAAATAAAAAACAATACTTTAAAAAGTAAAATTAAATTATAATTTAACACAAAAACAGCTTTGACACACACCAAAGTTGAAGAAGTTATTCGTGACATGAAACGACAAATTACTCTGCTATAGAGAACTTTGTCACGCTGATGAGTGTTTGGCTCGCACGTTCTTTGTTCTGACAATTAAGTAATCTTATCGTGTACTAAAGTTTTAATATATTTAAAGGTACCATCAGGTTCCCTTAGGTATATCTGTTATTGGTTTTTTGCTATTTTCTTAAGTAAAATACGAATATATAATGATTTAAAGTGCATTTAATATTTGCGTTCTGGGAATTGTTCTATAGTTTGTCTAAGCGTTCTGAAATGCTTCTATACTTTAAAGTCATGGCCAAATCGATTCAGATCTCACGTGATGTACCTTAACGATATTTTTGACAATCTATGATAGTATAATTGTGACTAATAGATAGATAAGTAGAAGCTTGTGGAAATACTTCTTGAACCCATCCCTTAACGAAGTTACCATAAAAAATAGGTTACCATAAAATATTCGCGATATTTAAAGGTTAATTTACTAACAAGCCTTCACTCGCGTTTAATTTTACTTTCATAAAAAAAATAAAATAGCTGAACTTTGAAAAATAACATTGGCTATATTAATAGAATATATTTTTTTAAATTGGAGTATCCAATCAAAAATTCATCAAAAAAATTCAGTAAATTTATTATCTTTTAGTAATCTGTAGTTATAATAAACAGATTACTGTATGTACATGGAAGAACAAAATTAAAAATCTCAAAAAAGACGTTTATTGATTTAATAACGTACAAAATAGTTTTTTTTTTGTTTGTCTGTTTGTCTGTAAGCTTGTACACACCAATCTCAGGAACTGCTTACCTGATTTAAATGCAGTTTTCACTAATATTTTTTGGCCTCTCTTCCCTTAACATTTAGTGTTTTGATTAATTTAAATCGATTAACAAAATAAAAAAGTTACCTCAATTTATAATATTAAGTTCGACGTAATTGCTACAAATTTTTAATTCATGATAATGTTTTTAGAACAAGGAATTATTCAAGCGGGCGATGCCGCGGGCCAGGTATAAAAGGTAGTGAAACATTTTGACTTATACAAGTCCTAAGTTAATTTGATAGTAGTTTAGTTGATATTGTCTTCTCAAAATTAAATACAGATATAACCTTTTTCTGGTACAATATTTTAAAAATATTTTTTACAAATTTGTCTACTAGATATGAAAATAAAAACATCTTTTATATGATATGTATATAATATGATTATAATTACTAATACAAATATTGTTTGTTTCAGATTCTTTAAAGCAAAATCGTTGCACAAAACAAGAATTTAAGAAAATCAGTGATTATGGTCATCTAATTCCATCACAATGGAGTCTACAGAAGACGAATTTTACAACATGCGTTAATTTGACAAGCGAAGAAATTGCAAGCGTTGGTGGCTGCAACTACAGTTCAGAATATGAAAACGGAGAGCTCCTTGAAAAAGTTGTGTCTAGAGTTGTACCAATTTTCTTCGGATTCATCGGAATTGTTGGACTTGTAGGAAATGCACTAGTAGTTCTTGTAGTCGCTGCAAACCCTGGAATGAGATCTACTACAAACCTTCTGATCATCAATTTGGCTGTTGCTGATCTGCTATTTGTAATATTCTGCGTCCCATTTACTGCTACCGACTATGTTATGCCAAGATGGCCTTTCGGTGATTGGTGGTGCAAAGTTGTTCAATACTTCATCGTAGTTACAGCACACGCTTCTGTCTATACACTAGTTCTTATGTCCTTGGATAGATTTATGGCAGTGGTACATCCTATAGCATCAATGTCAATTAGAACTGAACGAAATGCATTATTAGCTATTGCCTGTATATGGGTAGTTATTCTAACAACAGCAATACCAGTGGGAATATGCCATGGTGAGAGAGAATACTCTTATTTCCATAGAAATCACTCCTCATGTGTATTTTTAGAAGAGCAGGGATATAGCAAGTTGGGCTTTCAAATGTCCTTTTTCTTATCATCATATGTGATACCTTTAGCGCTTATCAGCGTGCTCTATATGTGCATGTTGACGAGGTTATGGAAGAGTGCACCTGGAGGAAGAGTATCAGCAGAGAGTAGGAGAGGAAGGAAAAAAGTTACCAGAATGGTAGTCGTCGTGGTTGTGGTGTTTGCAGTTTGCTGGTGTCCAATACAGGTGAGCTAGAGTATATTTTACATTACTAAGACTTGCATAAAATCGTCACATATGTGATTTTTATGTTTATAAAATTTAAAAATAACTTCAAAGAGAAGTTATTCTCTTAAATCTTTTTTCTTAAATATATATTTTTATATAAATAAGTACAAAGAGAAGAATATTGCAGTAATATATATATTTTTTTATTTTTATTTCATTTTTGTTTTTTTTAATTTATTTTTTTAGCTTCACGTTGTATCCCACTCGAAGCAGGGTAGGCAGAGGGAACCCGGGAACCTAGTGTTAAGATACTCCGTTGCACTTTCGTTCTCCACTTTCCGCCCACTCAACGCCTCGCTTTGCCTTATTACCAGAGCGAAGAAATGACACATTAAATATTTAAATTGAAAATATTAAATATTTTCAATTAAATATTTAAATTGAAAATATTAAATATTTCATTTCCTCGACTGGGGATTGAACCCAGAACCTGTCGGTTACAGTCACACACAGGCCTCGAATTTTTTTTTTTTTTTAAACCAAATTATTATTCGGAAAAGGAACTATACTAAAAACTAACAAAATTAACTTGAAGGCACAAGCGTTGTATTAATGTAGTTAAAACATGTTCTATTCAATATTTGACTCCCACTAGACCCCACATAGTTATTTACGTAACTCACTTAAATCGAATAATCTAATATCCCATGGAACTAATCAAGAAATTTCAAAGACAAACATCTTGCAAAGGCAAAGTGGCATACCGCCGCAATTTCCAGTTAATAGTATAATAAACATCATCATACTGATACTCGGCTTCACTCTGAATCCCGCATATGGCAGGGTACACAGAGGGAGCCTGGGAACCTAGTGTTATGACACTTAGTTCTGTTCTGCACATTCTGCCGAATTAGAGCGCGCGTTTGCGTTTTGAGCGGAACCTAACGCCGCGCGTTACAAGGCAATTGTAACTAGAGCGAAGATTTAATATTTAACTAAATATTTCATTTTCTCCTCTGTGTACCCTGCCATATAAATCGACCCCTAAATCGCATTTATAACCGCGTTTGTCGCATTACAGTCATACACTAGTGCTCCGATGCCACGACAGGCCTCAAACATCATAAATATTTATTTAAAGCTTGTCTCATTGAAAGTTTGTTGTAAATAAAGATGCTGTGAAACACTAATTTTTGAATAGATATCAAGGTAGACACAGGGTACTTGAAAACCGAGTTGTAAAAGCACAACCTCATTAAAACCTTTCCATTCATTAGTGGCGAAATTCAACGGCGCTCTTTGCCTACGAAGAGACATGTACAAAAAACTAACTGCAAAGAAGACAATGTTAAATTTATTATTATGACCATAAATTATTTGTCATGTTGGTTAAATGGACCAATATGCTGTGGAAGCGTAGATTGTAAGTGCGATTCATGCGATAAAATACTTTTGTACGCGTGGGAGAGTCACGTTGTCAGCAATGACAACACGCATGGGCAGACTCGACCGGTTCTTTACCACCCCCGGCGTTTAATACCGGCATTAAGCAGTGGCTTCGGCCACTGTGTTTCGCATTGGGTAATGCCGGGCCCCGGTCCCCGTTCACCTTATAGACCGCCAACGCAACTGTAGCTCCTTTGGTGCTACACGGGGTCGTGGGCGACGGAGATCACTTACCATCGGGTGATCCGTACGCTCGTTTGCCGTGTCTTTCTATAAAAAAAAAAATACTTGTCACCCATAGCTTTGTATGAACTTTAAGACTTAAAATGGGATATTCCGTATTTTTAGTCTCGCAGAAATTTCGAGAAGTCCTCCCAGTGCTGCTACACTTCCTAGCCTACCTACAGGCTAAATTTCAATTTAATAGGTCTACTATTTTCTGTTGTGCCATGACTGTCAGTTACCGAAGTAAAAATATTATATATTATATATATATATATATATATATATATATATATATATATATATATATATATATATATATATATATATATATATATATATATATATATATATATATATATATATATATATATATATATATACATATACATTCTTAAAAACTAAAGTTCATATTGAAACAAACAATAGCCTATAATATAATAGAATAGTGTTTAACACTAGGTTCCCAAGTTCCCTCTGCCTACCCTAAAATGTGCGGGATACAGCGTGAAACTGAGAAGCAAACAATGTTAAAAACTATAAAACACAGCATTCTACATATAACAATCATATTAAATAACTTATACTATTAAGTTTGATTCTGGAAGCCGTATTAAGTATTCTGCTATTGATATATATTTATATATATATATATATATATATATATATATATATATATATATATATATATATATTATATATATATATATATATATATATATATATATATATATATATATATATATACTAATGTACTTATGTAGATATATAAACGATAGTAGCGCAGAGCTAATCATGCTTATGTTATGAGTTCGATCTCTATTCGGATCAAAAAAGATGTGCATTTCATCAATCTAGAAAAGTGGCGTTGATTTTTCTCAGTCTCGTTAAGATTGATGTAGATTCCATTTATATTCGGGGGGATAAATTATTTTCATTTCTTCATACTAGTAATAAGACAATGCACGGCGTTGACTACAGCCACCTGACACGCAATGTTTCGAAACATTGACAAAAATGAGACATAGTACTGTAACCGTTATATATCTATTCAGCAATCACTTTCTGACAATTTCCGTTGCATATTGGCTGTTAAACTGACAACCGCATAGTAATTAATTTCATAAGACAGCTTCGTCGTCGAGACGGGCTTAAGACAGCCTTAAATAAACCGCACACGATAATTACAAATTGTAATTTTACGTTTTTTTAAATTTATTTGGTTACCAACATGAAAAGGAACCTTGGGAACCTAATGTTAAGACACTCTGTTCCGTTCTCTACATTTTACCTTTTTTCACCATTGATATAATTTGACGCATTGCGTGTTTAGTGACGGAATACAGTGAGAAACAAAGGAATAAAAATATTATATAATTTCATTACCTCTTATTGGAATCGAATCCATGCACCATAGCCTCTAAAATAGCAGTGTTTTGACATCAGCAGGAACTAACCTCTAGACACGCCTTACCAAATTTTCATTATCCAATTCAGGTTACCCATTACAAAGCAGCCTCATTTACTTTCTGCCAAAGCAAGGAAACAAATGAGTATATATATTTCTATTCACTAATATAATATTTCTATTCACCGAGGGGGCCGTTTTTGCCGTGTGGTCCCGGCTTAGAATAGGATCACCCTGGTACTGATGGTGTCGTAAGAGGCGACTAAAGTGCGTGTGGTAGAGTCACGTTGCCAGCAATGGCAACACGCGTGGTCAGACTCGACCGGATTGTTACCACCCTCGGCATTTAAGTCTGGCGTTAAATAGTGGACTTGACCACTGCGTTTCGCATTAGATAATGCCGGGCCCCGGTGCCTATCCACATTAAAAGACGGCAACGCTCCTGTAGCTCCTCCGATCACTTACCTTCAGGTGACCCATACACTCGTTTGCCGTCTCTTTCATAAAAAAAATCAAATTCACGACCGTCGAGAGGTTGCCGGCAGATGGTAAAGTTACACGGCGGTCTACATATTATATAAACGTCAGTTACAAAAGATCCTTCCAATACAAATTAAGATGAATCGATCTGTTCAATTGACACGACGGATATGAGAGCTGAGCCGTTGCTATAAACAAATTAAATTAATGATTTTAAATAGAAAAATTCAGTCTTAAGTTATAAGACTAAGTGTTTTGATACGTTTTTATGTTTAGGAACAAAAAGGTAGAGCGAATAATTTTATGCCTTCCTTTTTTTTAAGATACTCAGCGGAACTCAACACCGCGTTTTATATTTATTTATTATTTAATGTCAATAATTAATATTTAATATAACAAGATATTACTATTGTTTCATTTTAAATGATACATTTTTATACAGATTAATAGCGTATATTGGATTTTGATCATATTTGGAAACCCGACGATTACAGACAGCACTTTACAGAAGCCCGTGGTCGCGGGTAGACTGAGGTGGCATTCGTCAGTCATTTGATATAATTATTATATCAAACTACTACTAATTTATTAATTGCCTCGCGTTATGTCCTGGATTCTTGCAGAGCGAGCTTACTGTATCTGTTCCTTTGATGTGTTGTGCTTGAGACTTTATTTTTTGTAAGAGTGGGTCCTAGGTGGTTGAAAGTTGCTAACCATCTTCTTTATTAAAATTAGAATCTTTTTGTATTTCAATAGCCTCTCGAATTATTCTAGAGATATATCTATTCTCTCTAGCGAGTATGTGAAGTTTATTAAACCTATTGTAATTGATTGGATTTGTTGGATGTATGCTCGCACAAAGCTGACTTCGATACATGCCCATTCTTGACATCGGAGATGTGTTCCTTCACCCTAACACCGATGCTTCTCTTTGTTTGACCTATATATGATAAGCCACAGTCACAATCCAGTTTGTATACACCTTCACTCTGCAAAGAAATATTACTTTTTACTGGCCTTAAGAATTTGCTCACTTTTGTTAGCCTTGAATATAGTTTTAACAGAAGCTTTTCTTAAAATGTTGCCGATCCTGTCTGTATATCAAACGAATACCACCTTAGTCTACACGTGACCAAGGGCTACTGGAAAGTGTTAAGACATTATAATATTATTTTTTGAGGCATACGTGGCGCAGCGGCACAAGCGTGTGACTGTAACCGACAGGTTCTGGGTTCGATCCCCAATCGAGGAAATGAAATATTTATTTTTTTCAATTTAAATATTTAATGTTTCATTTTCTACACTTTGGTAATAAGGCAAAGCGCGGCGTTGAGTTCCGCCACTCAACACGCAATGCCTCAAATTCGGCAGAAAGTGGGGAATGGAAGTGGAACGGAGTGTCTTAACACTAGGTTTTCGGGTTCCCTCTGCCTACCAGCCTCGTGCGGGATACAGTGTGAAGCTAAAAAATATGTATTGTTTTTTCGTCCGACATTTAAGCTCTTTAGTGATAGTACTGAGATTTGATGCAAAACAGTAGTATATAAATATTTTTTAGAAATTTCTAAATTATAATCCACATTAGTAATGATAAATTGGATGTAGCAGCGCCTCATAAACATCGTCCAAGTCCCGGTTTCCATGAACCACGAGTTCACATCCCGCTACGTTTAATTCTTTATACGTTTTCTAAATAACTAGTAGTATATCTTTTTTTGTCTTTTACTTATCCCAATCTATAAACATATATTTGCAAAATAAACACGTATAATAAGCTCGTCGCGTCATTTTCCAGTCTGAGTGAAGTGAAAAATACTATGTTGTACAATACAAAGAAAATGACTGCGTAAAAAATCTCCAATTCAATATTCAATATTCAGTAATTCAATTTTGGCACCTTTAATTTGTATGATTTCCACCCTTTTATATTTCTTTCATGCCTTTACAACCCTTCAAAAACCTAACTCTCTTATGTATGTTGCTATGTCTTCTATTTTTTTTTAATTTCTAATATTCTCGCTTTTGGTAACAAAATAAAGCGATGCTACCCAATACACGTTATGTCACGTTTATAACGCATGAATGAAGGTCAAAATGTGTTCACACTAATTATCACAGAGTAAGCAGAGAAAGATTTCTGCCTGCCCTATTAAGCAGGAAAAGGTGTAGTGCTATTTTTATTCTATTTGAGGCTTTTGTGGCACAGTGGTAAAGTATCTGACTGTAAACATGATTGTGGGTTCATTTTCCACATTTTTTATTATTTTATTTTATAGCTTCACGCTGTATCCCGCACATGGCAGGGTAGGCAGAGGGAACTAAATATTTCTTTCCATATTTTAAAATAATGTAAGTGAAAGTATCATGAGGCATATTTAACCTCATTCTTTTTATATGATTCTTGATATAATATCAAAAAAGTCTTAATGCTGTTTTTGATCACACTTCTCTCGACATTTCCAATATTTATTAATTAAGAAAAAATACCGAAGCATTCATCGTTCTTTCCTTCTATTTCAGACCTTTAGACTTAAAGCACCAGTGACCTTATGACCGTGAGCAATACGCCTTTCCACGTTCATTTTATATATTCCAATTCTCCTAAATATATTTTCCAGACATAACTGTTATAATTACTTACATTTCGGAATATTCTCTATTATATCGCTTCCAGCGCTGATCGAAATTTACATAATTTAACGAAATATCAAATAAATCTTTGAAATTGATTATGTGAACAAATAAATCACAATCATAAATTTATTACACATCCAACCAAAGAACCAAAGAAATAAAATATCAAAGTGCTTAAAATTAATATTATATTAAAATTTACACAAAAATTATTCTCTTTGATATCAAAATTTAATCGCTTGTTAAAACAAACATGCCTCGGGTATTATAAATATTTGATAAATTATATAGAAGCTAAAACAGTGTTAGGTCGGATTTATTGATTCAATTAATTAGACTAATTTTGATTTATTGATTTTACATTACTCTACGTTTATGTACAATATGTGGCTGTCATCGTTGTGGCTGAAATCCTATTAGAGATAATTAAACGTTTTCTTACTTAAATTTCACGATAAGGAGGAATATGTAAAGAGGGGATCTTCGTGACTTTACATTCGGTTCCTTTTTATTCTTACTACACACACACACACACACGCGCGCGCTGACACAGACACGCTGACACACACCCACACGCACACTCGCATACATGCACACGCACACGGATTCGGTTCCTTGTAACTCTCACTACACACACATACACACACATCCACACACACACACACACACGCACATACGCACACGCACATACCCGCACACGTACACGAACATGCACACGCACACGTGTATGCACACTCGCATACATGTACACGCACACGCGCTGATACACAACTTGAATGCGTGGCGGAACTCAACGCTGCGTTTCCACACCAGAACAGAGTGTGACAATTGTTAAAATAGAATTTATTATCTTGGAGAAATCGCGTTAATTATAAGACTTCTCTCTTTTTTGTGACAAAATGGTCTATTTAACGTTTTTAATTCGAACTTAATGCTGAGAGATTTATTGTGTCCACTATTTTAGTAAGTAGCTAAGATTAAATTGCAAGAAAATTAAAGAATTATAAAGCTATGTTATAAATTTGGATTATTCTTGTACTGTAATGTACTTTCATTTAACGTTACGTTCTTCTTTATGTTATATTTAGCTTTTTTAGTGAAATATCAAAGAAAAAAGCAGAGTAACCAGAGGGAACCTAATGTTAAGATACTCTGTTCAGTCTCAGTCAATTTCTATCAATTTCCTTCCGTGTAGATTTGGGAAACTCAAACTTTCTACTATATTAAATGAGTTTGAATTGAACCTGCGGTCGTCCTGTTTATATTCAAAGTTCAACTGATATTTGAGGTATTTTCATAAAGAGAGAAATATATTTCTTTACTTTGATTGATATTATTAGTACCTAAACTATATTTAATACTAATTAATAATATTTCCAAAAAATAAAAAATTCTGTAAAAAATAAACGAAAAATTAAGTCATTCATAAGATGAATTGAGTCATTCATCAGATTAATTAAATATTAAATATTTCTGTCTGAACATTTGGTGGTAACTGGATATGGAAGTATCCTAAATATGATAGGAGTGTGTTAACGCTAGTTTCCAGGTTTCCCTCGACCTACCCTACAAAGACGAATTCAACGAGACCCTGAAAAAGAAATATACTCCCAATAATCGAACTCATGTCCATTGCCTCAGGCATTATTCTACTGCGCCACGAGGATTAGAATGCGCTGAGCGTATTCTAATCTAATTTATGTAAACACACCGTTTTAATCAACATAAACAAAAACCACCCTCAATAGACCGAAATTAGTGAGCCCCCAACCCCTTTATTTATTGCCCAATAAAAGATAGAAAGTGTCAAGCGCAGATTTTCACGTGTATAATGGAATGGAGATAAATTGAAATTGCTCACTCGTGCTTATAATTATTAATATATAAATTATAATCAATTTATATTGTGGGTCTGTTGTGGCTAAATGGTGCAATTTTAGGCGATAGGTTGCGGTTCAATTTCGAGTTGATGTAATAAAATGTTTTATGTTTTCATTTTTTTGCGATGGTGAAGAGCAATGCGCGTTGAGTACAGCATCTCAATGCGCAATTTCTTCAGAAATCAGTGTTCTAACACTAGTGTTAGAACGTTCCCAACTTTACGCTCAGGACTGGAAACGGAACGGAGTGTCTCAACACTAGGTCCCAAAGTTATCTCTGCCTACTCTGCAGATACAGCGTGAAGCTGACAACAGCATTATAAAATATAGTTTATCATTTTTCTTTTGGGTATGTGACATAAATGGCCTACGTATTACTTTGTCGTACCATTCAGTTTCGCTTTTAGTGTAGAAGCCTATTATGGTGCGAGGGCACTAGCGTGCGACTATTGACACAACTGGTTGTCGATTCAATTCCCACTCGAGGAAATGAGATATTTAAAATGATGGAAATGATATATTTATACATAATATATAATAAATTACATAGTGTTTTGCTCAGTAATTTGAGTGGGGAAATGAAAATATAAAATATTGCTGTGATGTGAACGTACTACCATGAAATTGGTACGTAACCCTCGGTGGTCAATTTTTACTTGCTATTGGCTATTTTATTTCCTTCAAAACGAGGTTTCCGGTTAAACAAAATGTAGCAATGTATCAAATTCAGCCAGAAAAATCCGAACGTTTTTTCTCAATACTAGATCTATTTTTATGTCGTTATATAGATACATGAGAACTATGTAACGATAGACCTCACAAAAATATTTTTTCATTTAATTAAGTATAAATTACTTTTATTATTTATCTCGATCTTTTCCCATTATGCACAAGGAGTACAATATAAATTTTGATTTATATGAGACAAGCATAAATTTTCATATCTTTTGAATGTTCACTTGGAAATATTTTTTTTTTCCTTTCTTCCGTGAGAACTGAATATTTGATATATATTTCAGCTTCATATTAACAAAAGTTCTTGAATACAAAGACTTTTTCCCCGAAAAGTATTCAAACCTGCAATTGTCTCCTTTATCTTTAAACCACCGTGCCGCGGCAACATAATATTGTCATACCATATTTTTTTAGCCTTCCATTGTATCATGCATATAGCATGAAAGGCAGAAGAAATAAGGTTGCAAGCGAAAAGTTGAGAACGGAGTGTTCTATTACTGCGTATTTAAAGGCGCTCAACGCTGTGATTTGCCTTGTTACCAGAGCGAAGAAATGAAAACATCAAATATTTAATTAGAAAATATTAAATATTTCAGTTCCTCGGGGGGAATAGAATCTTGCGCCAACAACTGCGCCACGACATGGCAGTTAAAAATAATCCATCCAATTAACCATATTACTCTTTCAAAGTTGAAAATAGCAATTTATTTAAAATTCAATATATTTTGCGTTATCATTGGTTGAAGTGACAATGTTTTTTATCTATTTTGGGAAAAGCTTAGCGATGATAAAAAGCTTCGCGTATTACATGTTTGGAAGATAAAAAAATATATTAGTGCTGTGATATTTATTGGATGTAGATTCAGTTTTTATTAAATTAACTTTTGTTTACTATTTTTAGTGTTATTCCACACTTAGGAAACTGAAAAAGAATATTTATAAAAAAACTTCATACAGAGATGCATAAGTAAGAGATAACATAAATAAGAAGCAACATAAATAAGAAGCAACAAGCGTACAAGAATTTCGACGTAGCTTGGTGAGAGCGAATGGCTTATTTGATCAGAGTGCTTGAACGGTTTCCAAGAGGCGCGGGTTCCAATCCTGCTTCTTACAATTTTTATACGTTTTTAAATTTAGTATTAAATTATTTTTTTCTTTTCACTTTTCATGCATAAAATAGAATAAGTGGAAATAATCTAGAGTCAAAACACTTTGTTTTTGAATTGTTAAACGCAACGCCGCATTTTTCTTGTCAGGGTGACGGAATCTATACATTGTATTAAAATTTTAATATAAATATCAAATTACCTTCCAAGTAACAACCATTTGCATTACATTCCAAACATATTTTATTGTTCTTGTCTTTTCAAAGGGAACCTAGCGGGAAGTCATGTTTATATTAGCTAACTATCAAAACTTTATATTATTGATGTGCGGAACTCAACGCCGTAGCATATTAATAATTTCGTAAAATTTTCCTTACAGATAATCCTGCTAGTGAAAGCGTTGGACGCGTACAACATAACGTACTTCACGGTGACCGCACAGATTGTATCACACGTCCTGGCCTACATGAATAGTTGCGTCAACCCAGTGCTTTATGCCTTCCTGTCGGAGAACTTCAGGGTCGCTTTTAGAAAGGTATTGTATTATTTAGTTTTCATTATAAATGTTATACGCAGCGTTGAGTTACGCTTAATAAATCTTAAGTATATGCTTTAAGCCGCAGTCGAACAGTAAGTAAGGGTAAATACAATAATTTTAATTTATTATCACTTCCGGCTCTAGTCGTGTTAGCGTGGCGTTGAGTTCCGCCACTTAACAAGCGACTTAGTAAATCCTGCTATGCTAATAAAAAAGCTATGCTTTTGAAAAATATTATAAAGAAGATTCTTCTAATATAATTTTTCAACTTTATATTAAGAAATTACAAACTTTTTAAAAGGGAAAGATTTAAAAGTAGTTAGTAAATTCATTTTTAATAATATTTTATGGCAAGAACGCTTACTTTTGTTGTTTTATACCGTTTAATCTTTTAAATATTTCAAAAAAGAAACAATCAAAATAAAAAATAAACTACTGGATTTGGAAAGTCCAAATTTTTTTAATATCTCTATCTTTTGACGATTAAAGCGGTACTAAATTTAAAATTAAGGAAAAATAAAATTCTGATCAAAATGCTCATTTGAAACTGCTCGTCTGAATTTCATAAACATAGCAAAAGAATTACCACAAAGAATAAAACGGGATTTAAAATATATCCTAAACCAGAAGCTACGGTGACAGAAAGTCCCACTCAGACAGTTCAAATTCATAACACACCTCTTCTTGAGTCGGATAAAACAGAATTATTCTCTTTATATTATAAAGCACTTGACTCAAATATAATAGAAAATGCAATAAAAATATTTGTCTATAATGGTGTCTTCAGTCCGCGAAAGTCGATATGAGGAAACGAACGGAAAAGACCATAACAGTGTGTATATGATACATATATTATTTACATATTCTATTCATACATACATACGCACATACTGTAATATATACATACATACTTACATATTCTATTTTATATATAATATAAGTATATACATACATAATTGAAGAAAATCGGGGCCAGTCGTGGCGCAGCGGCACAAGCGTGTGACTGTAACCGACAGGTTCTGGGTTCGATCCCCGGTCGAGGAAATGAAATATTTAATATTTTCAATTTGAATATTTAATGTTTCATTTCTTCTTTTTGGAAATAAGGCAAAGCGCGGCGTTCAGTTCCGCCACTCAACACGCAATGCCTCAAGTTCAGCGGAAAGTGGGGAACGGAAGTGGAACGGAGGGTCTTAGCACTAGGTTCTCGGGTTCCCTCTGCCAACCCTGCGTCGTGCGGGATACAGCGTGAAGCTGAGTATAATTTAAAAAAAATATAGTATACAATATAACGAAAATATTTATTAAATCGAGATTTAAAGGATATTTACGGATGAACTTTTTTGTATAGAGAAGACAAGAGAAATGAATCACTAAAAGCTTTCCTTAATAGCAAAATCCAAATATCCTATTACCCCTTCAACCATTCTCCAGTTGTGATAAGCTTTAATCAAAGAAAGTGTTAAGTTTCCGCCCGTCATAGAATCTAATATTGTTTTCTAAAGTGGGAGTAAAGGACTACTTCGATTGGAATTCTCATTAAGAAACTACCAGTATAAATATTTTCCAACTATTTTTAAAGTGTTATTGTTAGTACTGTAAATTTTTCTATATAATGACTTTGAGGCCTGTCGTGGCGCAGCGGCACAAGAGTGTGACTGTAACCGACAGGTTCTGGGTTCGACCCCGGTCGAGGAAATGAAATATTTAATATTTTCAATTTAAATATTTAGTGTTTCATTTCTTCGCTCTGGTAAAAAGGCAAAGCGCGGCGTTGAGTTCCGCCACTCAACACGCAATGCCTCAAATTCGGCGGAAAGTGGGGAACGGAAGTGGAACGGAATGTCTTAACACTAGGTTCCCGGGTTCCCTCTGCCTACCCTGCCTCGTGCGGGATACAGCGTGAAGCTGAGTGAGTGAGTGAGTATATAATGACTGAGTAACTGGCATTACAAAAAACAAGATTATAATAGAATTGTAGCTTGCTAGGCTTGTAGGTTGATTAGGGAGCGTAGGAAGATAAAGGAGCAGTTGGAGAATGAAAACGTAAATTGCAATTTCGGGAAGTTCTAGAACACATGATGTGATAATTCACTCAGTTCTTCATTCAGCTAAATTTAAAGCCACTGTGTATTGGGTGACGGAACTATATTTATGCTTCTAATATTATTTTTGTAGAGAAAATCACACAACTCCATATCTTGTGAATATGGTGACTGGATTATCTTTACATTGTTTATAGCCAAAAATTTTCAAATACAATAAAATATAAGCATGCGTCATCGTGATATCTAAAAATAGTTTTTTTTTTATGTAAAAGGCAAAGCAACCTAGCGTTCGTGTAAGATAATAAAAAAAATATGTATTACTGGAGAAGTGAAGATAGACGCTGCTTTTAAGGTAAACCATGTTGTTTCAACTACCACAGAGAAGATATTCCACAGTTATATGGCGCGTGGAAGGAAGTTAATACGAAACCGTACAGCAGTGAAGTGAGAAGATAGTGAAGATGATATTTGAACTTCAACTTCATGTACTGTGAAAATAAAAAAAATGTCAATAGCTACCAGGTCTACTAGTTAAATAGAGAACGTACATTGAGAAGAGTCTCTACGCAAAGCCAAAGTGTTAGGTTCTTGGGCCCCTAATGATAAGATCTCTAGATTGTACGTGATGAAATAGTTCTGTAGTCAACCGATTAAATCTTCACAAGAAGCCTTGTTAATAAACTTATAGAATTAACGGTCAGGTATCTAAATGGGTTTTGATTGTTAATTCTAGTTAACTATTGGGTTTACAATTTTGTTTTTTAGATTTATACAGTCTTAGTTTTTGTATTATTTAGCTTCACGCTGTATCCCGCACATGGCAGGATGGCCAGAGGGAACTCGAGAACCTAGTGTTAAGACACTTCGTTCCACATCTGCTCCCCACTTTTCGTTGGATTTTGAGTGTAATAAGTAGCGAAACTCAACGCCGCGTTTTGCCTTTTACCAGAGCTAAGAATTGAAAATATTAAATATTACATTTTCTCGAGTGGGGAACCCACAACTTGTCGGGCTACAGTAACACGTTCGTGCCGCTGCGCCATGATACAGCACAAGCCTTAGACCTTTATGTGTTATTTTTATAATTATTGTGTTGAACTAAGTTTTTCTCATATACTAATGTGCTGGAGCATCAAAAGCAATAATATGAAAATTGCCGAGCTTCTTAAATCACGTCTTACTTTAGCAGCTGACACAGACATAGTGAGCAATAAATATAGTAGAGAATATTATTATGTTTTACGGGAATGTATACATAACATGAAAATAAAAAAATATATAAAACCTACTTCAATGCGATAGCTTCACGCTGTATCCCGCATGAGGCAGGGTAGGCAGAGGGAATCCGGGAACCTAGTGTTAAGACACTCCGTTCCACTTCCGTTCCCCACTTTCCGCCGAATTTGAGGCATTGCGTGTTGAGTGGCGGAACTCAACGCCACGCTTGGCCGTGTTACCAGAGCGAAGAAATGAAACATTAAATATTTAAATTGAAAATATTAAATATTTCATTTCCTCGACTGGGGATCGAACCCAGAACCTGTCGGTTACAGTCACACTCTTGTGCCGCTGCGCCACGACAGGCCTCATACTTCAATACGAGAATAGCAGTAATGTTAGTCATTATTACTATTAGTATTACAGTAAATGTGACAGGTTGTGGATTCCATCGCCACTCGAGTAAATGAAATATTTAATATTAACACTGGTAATAAGGCAACGCGCGGCGTTGAGTTCCGCCACTCAACATGCAATGCTTCAATTTCTGTGGAAAGTGAGGAACGGAGATGAAATAGAATATTTTAATAGTAGGTTCCCAAGTTTCCTCTGTCTACCCTGCCATATGCGGGATACAGCGTGAACCTGAAAAAAGAAAGATATAAAATAAATGATAGCCGCACTCCCTGAACCTAACAAAATTTGTTGTATTATATCGGCGTATTTCTTTCGATAATATAAGCTTCGAATAATTTTCGACAAAATAGACGTATTTTTATAAACTCATTTTTTTCAGCTTCACGCTGTATCACTCACGAGGCAGGGTAGGCAGAAGGAACCCGGGAACCTAGTGTTAAGACACTCTGTTCCACTTCCGTTCCCCACACTCCGCCGAATTTGAGGCATTGCGTGTTGAGTGGCGGAACTCAACGCCGCGCTTTGCCTTATTACCAGAGCGAAGAAATGAAAAAATAAATATTTAAATTGAAAATATCAAATATTTCATTTCCTCGACTGGGGATCGAACCCAGAACCTGTCGGTTACAGTCACACGCTTGTGCTGCTGCGCCACGACAGGCCTCATTTATAAACACATTTACATTCAGAATAATTTTATGATACAATTTTCTGATAGGAATATACAATGTTAGTGATAACAATACTATGCACATATAATGTAGTAAATTAAATAAAACATGTCTTTAAATATGCCATTCAAAGGTATGAATAAACATTTCATAGAATTATCTTCTTCATGGCTCCATGGGTTGTCTGGTCTGGTTCCACTCAGGGAAATGAACGTTTTCATTTACTCTGTTTAACAAAACATGGTGTTAAATACCATCACTTAGCACGCAATGTCTAGAAATTTCCCTCCTCCTCCTCCTCCACTTCCTGGTTCCAACCTTAAAAAGGTTTTTTTACGACGATTCACCACTTTCTTGACTAATATTGCAACATTATTTATTAATGTGGTATCTACTGTTTAAAACTGAGGGGAAATGGAATATCATCTACTTCCCGAGTTACTGTTTAAAAAGCAACCGTCGCACGTACAATAGATTCCACTACTGTGCTACGATGATCATAACTTTATATTAAATCAAAATACCAACTCCCTCAAGTTATAATAAAGTCAGAATTTGATATTACAAAAGTTTTGCCACAAAATAAAACAAATCAAAGAGACTTATAACTTTTACCGCCAGAGCTACAACAATCCGATACGTGCTTGATAAATTCTTAGTACACAATAGTACGTTACTCACTCTCAGCTTCACGCTGTATCCCGCACATGGCAGAGTAGGCAGTAGGAACTTGGGAACCTAATGTTAATACACTCCATTCCACTTCCGTTCCCCGCTTTCCGCCGATTTTGAGGTATTGCATGTTGAGTGACGGAACAGTCGGTTACAGTCACACGCTTGTGCCGCTGCGCCACTACAGTGAATTATGCAGTCTATAGATGAAAATTTTGAGGCCTGGCTTGGCGCAGCGGCACAAGCGTGTCACTGTTACCGACAGGTTCTGGGTTCGATCCCCAGTCGAGGAAATGAAATATTTAATATTTTCAATTTAAATATTTAATGTTTCATTTCTTCGCTCTGGTAATAAGGCAAAGCGCGTCGTTGAGTTCTGCCACTCAACACGCAATGCCTCAAATTCGGTGGAAAGTGGGGAACGGAAGTGGAGCGGAGTTTGTTCACACTAGGTTCCCAAGTTCCCTCTGCCTACCCTGCCATGTGCGGGATACAGCGTGAAGCTGATCTCAGGTAGTACCAAGTTTGTACACAAAGAGCGGCGTTTAGTTACGACACTCAACATCAGATCTCTTAAAAAAATATGCATAAAGTAAAATTTACATTTTTGTATTTACTTTATGGATTTAATATAACAATACTCCTACAGGATAAATAATTAATAATTTACGTTCTCAATGCGTAGCGTTCTGTAGCGTAGCGCCTTAATTGAATCCACGGGGAAAACTAGAAAAATTATTTGTAAATTGGTACCAACGTTACTTTGTATATTTTATAGAAATAAACATGGTAAAGCCGAAGAATTTGCTAATTTCCTGAAATAATATTTAAAAGAGAAAAAAATATGAATTAAAAATGTTTAATCATGACTTTGAGTGTAAATATAAATAATTATTAGTGAACAAAGAATAATTTTGACGTGATAACGTCTTAAATATCGATGAACGCTAACTGCACGCACGAAAAAGCATGACTTAATGTCACGTTCCGCCTTAGCCGAGCGTGCAACAAACTGAGGACAATATTTTAAATGTTTCGTTTCTCTGAGTACAAATCGAATTAACAATACATAGATATTGTCATCATAGTGTTTGTCACTAACACGCAGTATTTCGATTCCGGAGAGAAAGTAGCGTGAAAACGCGTGAAAGTAAAAAAAAATCACGCTATAACGCCCCACTACCGTATATCGACAACAACTCCACGCTATTATAAAGCTTTAATAAAGGAAACCTGTTTATGTGGGTACATTGTGAAACATCAAAGGAGGATTATTCTTAAATAATGTTAAAGAACGTTCAAACAAAACTCGGTATTATTTATAATAACCTATGATTTACCGCAACTTGCTTCATCTTTTTACCTAACAAAATTTTTACAAGCATTACTTTTGTATATAAAAACCTTAATAATTTGACATCATTGTGGTGCAGTCAGAAACTTTATACAATGTGGTTATCAGTTCAATCTTGGGGAATATATATATATATATATATATATATATATATATATATATATATATATATATATATATATATATATATATATATATATATATATATATATATATATATATATATATATATATATATATATATATATATATATATATATATATATATATATATATATATATATATATATATATATATATATATATATATATCCATAGATATAATAAAATTGAGGCATATCGTGGCGCAGTGGTACCAACACGCGACTGTACACGCGACATATTATGGGTTCGATTCCTACTAAAGAAATTATAAATTTAATATTTTCCTATATTATCTTCGTCTTCACACGCACTGTACTACTATCTTAAAATATTTAGTTCGAAAAAAATGTTATAAAATTTTTATTTGCTTAGCTGAAATATCATTTTTTTGATGTATAGCAGCTATTATCTTAAAACTGATAGTTATTAGAACGAGAAAGTATTGGCGCAGAGGAACGAGAAAGTATTGGCGCGGAGGCCTGTCGTGGCGCAGTGGCACAAGTGTGTGACTGTAAACAACAGGTTGTGGGTTCGATCCCCTCGGGAAAGGAAATATTTCGTATTTTCAATTTTTTTTCTCAAAACGTAGAGTTCCGCATACAACACGCAACGCCTCAAAATCCTCGGAAAGTGCGAAACAGAAGTGGAACGGAGTGAAGTGAGTGAAGAACCTAATGTTAAGACTAACATTAGGTTCCCATGTTCCCTCTGCCTACCCTACCGTGTGCGGGATACAGCGTGAAGCTGAGTAGAGTAGAGTATTTCTCTTATAATTTTATTTTGTTATAATTAATAAATTTACATGAAAATTTACATAAAGGGCTACAAACTTTAACAAGCAACGAACATTAAGGGGACGGAGAACTTTATGAAGGGTACAACATATAAGGGATTAACTTAGGACATTTGATAAGGGTGTGATAAGGGGAAAGTGTTATGTCAAGAAATGTGTTTATTTCTTCACGCTGCATCTTGTATTCATAGCAGGGTAGTCAGAGGGAACTTGGGAACCTAGTGTTAAGACACTCCGTTCCGCTCTCCGCTTTTGTTGGGGGTCAAAATTCGGCGGAAAGTGGGGAACGGAAGTGGAAGTTGGGGGATGGAACTTAACTCCGTGCTTTGGCTTATTGCCGGCGCGATGAAATAGAAATATTAAATATTATTCTTTTTTCGAATGGGTATCGAGCCCATAACTGTTTTTATGTCTTGTACCGCTTACAAACGCTTTTTAAGTACTTTTCAGATATTAATATTTTGACAGCTGAACTATATATAATATATCTAGCAAATATTTTAAATGGTCATATGTAAAGAAGGTTGAAGGAAATTTTATAAAAAAAATTGTGACAAATGAAAAAAAGTAATAATAAATTTACACCACCATTTTATTAAGAAATAAATTTGATAAATTCACATCATTTTAGAAAATTAGGATTTATTTTAACTTAGCTTAGGGTCGGGAGCTACTTGTTTATCGTTTGCACGTTGGACGTTGAGTCGTACTTTTTGATACGTCAGAAACTTTAAATTATATATTTTATTTCTTTAAACTATATATTTCGTACGGTTAACGGACTACTAACTGGTAGATAATTTTATACTTTGTGTTTGATGATAGTAATTTTCCCACTTCATATGATTTATTTTCAGCATCCCTCACGTAGCTGGGCCTATCCAGCGTATAAGAGAGAATTTGGGAACCTAGATTAAGACACTATGTTGTCCATTTTCCGTTGGATTAGATGCATTGCGGATGGAGCTGAACGCCGCGCTTTGTCTTATTTCCAGAACAATAGCATATATAAATAAATTAAATATTTTATTTCTGTCAATGTAAACATTCGCAAGTTGAGCCTCTGCGCCTCGACATACCTTAATATGATATTATCTAGTAACCGTTAAAACAATACTAATTATAATAGCACATAATATTTTTCTAAGCATTCAGAAAAAAGCTTCTTGCGAAACCTACGCTTGATTCATCCTCAATTATAAAGCACCCACGTTTGAAATAACAATATTCAATACAAAACTTAACAAACTTATTATAAAACATTATAGAGTAAGGCCATCTCAACGTAGTAGTATAACATCTGGATGAAAATGCGAGGGCTTTACGCTCAATTCTTTATCAGGGAATGAATCATTAGCATTTTCTTACTATGGCTATATGAGAAATCGTGATTCAACACGTATTATAATAGTCTCAATACGGCGAAAGAACTACTGTCTTAACAGTAAGTAGGTTCCCTCAGGCTTTGCCCATTTTTTAGCTTTACGCTGTATCCCGCACGAGGAAGGGTAGGCAGAGGGAACCCGGGAAATTAGTGTTAAGACACTCCGTTCCACTTCCGTTCCCCAATTTCCGCCGAATTAGAGCGGAACTGTGTAGCGGAACTCAACGCCGCGCTTTGCCTTATTACCAGAGCGAAGAAATGAAACATTAAACATTTAAATTGAAAATATTAAATATTTCATTTCCTCGACTGGGGATCGAACCCAAAACCTGTTGGTCACACGTACACGCTTGGGGCACAAGCATGTGGCTGTAGACGCTACAGGTTGTGAGTACAATTCTCACTCAAGGACCTTACAAAGGACTGTATTAAAAATACACACACACACACATACACACACTCACACACTCACACACTCACACACACACACACAAAAGAACACACAGATGCACACACTACAATTATTCTGGCGTTATTTTATTTTATCTACCGCCTAACGTCAAACGTCAAAATGCAATGTCGTTGTCAAATTATCACGTTAAGTCGTGGCTACACCTACGTTAAGCGTCCATCATCGGTATAATTAAAGGCATTTACTGCTGGTTTGGCTCAAAAAATAAAAAAGGAAAACTGACCATTCTGGTAGATTAAAATCAGGTACTTTTTGTTTAATAAATGTTTCTGAGGCACCCCAGGCCACTGTCGTGGCGCATCGGCACAAGCGTGTGAATGTAACTGAATGGTTATAAGTTCGATCCCTATTTGAGGAAATTAAATATTTAATATTCTCAAATTAAATATTTAATGTTTTCATATCATTACAAGGCAAAGCGCGACGTTGTGTTCCGCCACTCCACACACAATGCCTCAAATTTGGCGGAAAGTGGGGAACGGAAGTGGAACGGAGTGTCTTTACACTAAGATCCCAAGTTCTCTCTGCGTACCCTGCCAAGTGCGGTCTGTATGTGTTGTGTCTGTTTTATTTCAGTTAGTAAAAAGAAAACTGATGTCAATTTAAAATATTTAGTTTGACAAAATCACTACAACACTTTTATTCATTCATCATAAATTTTAAGTTTTCAATGTATATATAGTTTCTTAAAAATGATAATGTTATAAGAACAAGAGAGTAACTTAGATTTATTTATAAAGTATAATTAAAGCGAGCGAAACTGGGAGTCACTAGTGCAATGCTATTTTTTGGCTTAGCTATTGATTTTTAATGTGCCAGAAAGTACCTAATATTAAGATGTATTCTTCTATAATTGCAATAATAAGCGTAAGAAGTGTGAACGACAGGTTGTGGATTCGGCTTCCACTTGAAGAAAATAAATATTTAGTAATTTTATTTCTACGCTTTTGTAACAAGGCAAAGAGAAGCGTAGAGTTCCTCCAGTCTACTTGCAATGCCTCAAATTCGTCGGAAAATTAGGAATGCCAGTGTTTTAACACTAGGTTCCCAAGTTCCCTTTGCCTACCCATGTGCGTGATACTACTACTATTGGAGTGTGGAATACCTATTAAGTATATATGACGCATAAAATTCAGTCTTCTTAATCCAGTGTAGTCTAAGATTTTTTAAGCTTTTGTTCGAAACATCAATGGAAGCCCAAGAAAGCAATTCCTTTGAAATTGATAAAAAGTTGTCAAATAATAGAGTATTTTTCTTTTGACGAGATCTTTTTTTAATTTTAAGAGCTTTTTGTGAACTAAACAATGTGTTTTCAGTTGTTACTATTGGTGAATAGATTCTTTTTCAAATTTCCAACTTGTATTAAATATGCTCGTATGAGCATGAAATATATATATATATATATATATATATATATATATATATATATATATATATATATATATATATATATATATATATATATATATATATATATATTATATATATATATATATATATATATATATATATATATATATATATATATATATATATATATATATATATATATATATATATATATATATATATATATATATAAAATCAAATAAGCCGTGATATAGGTGCTTTTTGCCGTCATACATTCAACGGGTCTATTCAATGTCAATCTGAGCGTATAATCTTTGACAGCTCGGTATTGGTCGCTTAGGGATTTCTTGAGAGTAACGAAAGGGTTTAGTAATATTCTGTTTATATTAAATTTGGTTTCATAGATAAAACATCAAATGGCTTTAAATATTTAAATATAATTTATAGTGTGATCTTACTCTCCCTCTGACACACAATGTCAACAAAAACTGAAGAAAAGAAAAAAAACATAAGTGTCTTAATGGGAACAGAGTGTTTTAACACTAGAATTACAACTTCCCTACGTCTACCTTGCTATATCCGGGAACAACTTGAAGGTAAAGAAAATGTGGAATTATAACGAATGAAGTTGCGGACGAGATGATTTTTCCTCAAGAACTATTGAGGAAAAAGAAAATAAGTATATATTAAGATAACGCAAAGTACAAAGATAAACACGAGAAGTTTGATTGAAAACCGACATAACGATGAGATGAAAGACGACATTTAATACCTTAAGTAAACTGGAGGGTCTCAAACATCTATTATTCTTTCTGCTCCAAAGGACTAATATTTAACGTTTCTTTATATTTGATTTAGTTTTTATATTATTTTTACCTACCCTGTCGTCTTCGTAGGAGGCCTGTCGTGGCGCAGCGGCACAGGTTGTGGATTCGATCCCCAGTCGAGGAAATGAAATATTTAATATTTTTAATGGAAATATTTAATGTTTTCATTACTTCGCTTTGGTACAAGACAAAATGCAGCATTGAGTTCCTCCACTTAACACGCAATCTCTCAAATTCGGCTTAAAGTGGGTAAGTGGTACGGAGTGTCTCAACACTAGGTTCCCAAGTTCCCTCTGCACATCCTGCCATGGGGTACAGGGTCATCGTCATCATCATTATAAGCCGATCATGATGATGATGATAATGCTGCTACATGCGGGATACAGCCTGAAGCTGAGAGAGAGAATGTTATTTTTATATAAGATACATGAATCAGTATTGGTAGAGGGAACCTAGTGTTAAGTCACTCTGTTCCCGAAGTTCGTCTCAAGTTTTAAGATATTTGAGAGAGAAAAAAACCAACAACAATCACAACAGTGGTGCTGCTTCGCCATGCTGTCCTGAATACCAATGTTATTTTTTTTTGAGTGCTTTGTTTAAGTAGTATTTCCATTAAAATTGACAGAATTTCAGGTTTCATATGTAAGAATAACATTTTGCCAGGATGTATACTAACATTTTGCGTCGTGCGTGGTATTTACATAGAAACATAGGTAAAGTCGATTGATTTTATACATTCTTTTGTATGTTTTGTTGTGTGGACGTTAAAACACATAATGGATCTCATCAATAACATTTTCATGTCAAAAAAATGTACTCTCATACAGTTAAATTTAAATTTCCCACTACCTTTACGTAGACAAAAGGCTGGGTTCAATTTCGCCAATCAATCTCCAATATGTTAAAAATTGGACAAGAGTGGAAACGGGAGTGTTGTACAATATTATATTCTACTCGGTGGGAATGAAACGAGAAATAATGTGTAATATCAGTTCAATTTCATTTTCACACTGTATCCCACATATGATTTGGCAAAATAAACTAAGTAATCCCGTATTAAGAAAGGCATTACATTTTGAGTGGTGGAAAAGAAAAGAAATGGAATAAATATGTTATTTCTTCGAGTGGAGATCGAATCCACAACCTATCACGTTTACAGTCACTTACTTGTGCCCCTGTGCCCCAAAAGACCATATAATGTGAAATAAATGCTAGTAAATAAAAGGTCTGTAACAAAATCTCAGTACCTTTCTTTCATTTACACAAATGATCACGCTAACCCCGCCTCCTGATTGGAAAGCCAATATTTGCTTATAATTTCCAACGGGTACTTTCATAGATTTGTTTTGTATTGTATTTATTTTTTAGTTACTTATTTTTTGGTGTTTATTTTCTATTGTGTACTAAGCAAGATTTTCGATTATGTAAAATTATTTTAGTTCTTAAAAGAGATGTGGTGTTAGGTGATGGTCATGAAGTTGATGACCATTGAAATACTATAATTAACCAACAATTCACTTTAGTTACTCAAAAATATTCTTTAAATTTTAGTTGTTTGGGCAGGTAACTTAAAAGATAAAAGCAGAACTCTTATAGGACCATTTTGTTGTTCTTATGTCAAAATCATTTTTTTTCAGATCAGTTCTATTTTGAGGCCTGTTGTGGCGCAGCGGCACAAGCGTGTGACTGAAAACGATAGGTATTGACATAGATCCCCACTCGAGGAAATGAAATATTTAATATTCGAGGACATGTAATATTATTATTTTAGGTTAAATATTTAAAGTTTTCGTTATTTCGGTTTTGTAACAGTGCAAAGCGCAGCGTTGAGTTCCGCCACTTAATACGAAATGCCTCAAAATTGAAGGAATGTTGGGAACAAAAGTGGAACGGAGTGTCTTAACACTAGGTAAATATTTGAAGCCAACTTAATGAAAGAATACGTGCCTTCATACAACGTTTTCTGCACTAAAAAACCAATTCAATCAACAAAAATCAAAATCAAAACCCAATGGCTACTTTTTGTTTATTTAGAAATAGGACATGTGAAAAGTTACATTAAACATAAAGAACTTTAAAAAAAATACTGTCAAATTGGTAATTTTAAGCTTACTATAACATATAACAGAAAGAAACAATTACAAATTTATATTCATATAAATATTGCTATTTACCCGCAAACTTAAATTTGTAAATTTTCTAAATTGTACTTCCGTTTAATATACGAATGTATATTGCTATGGCGAATGGATTGTCCCAATTGGTTAAGTTGCCTACGCAATCCTCCTTATTGGACCTTCTGCTGACTTCACATCCAGAACAGTACCAGGTTGTTATCAATGCCCCCCTAGGTTCTTCAGACCACTGCCTGGTACGGAGTGTTGTGCTCATTAACCGCGCCAGTAGCAGAACCTCAGCGACTCGTCACGTCTGACACTACAAGTCAGCTGATTGGGATCGTACATTTTACTCATCTTATCCCTGGGGGCCGGTTTGCTTCTCTTCCGATGATCCTAGTGCTTGTACCGTTGTTATGGCCGACGTGGTTCTGCAGGGTATGGAACTTTACATTCCTAGCTCTGTAGTGCCAATCGGTGGCAAGTCACAGCCTTGGTATGATATGTCTTGCAAACTTGCTGCTTCTAGCGTGAAACATATTGAATCTGGGACGAGGCACTTGTCACTAAGGATCCAAAGCTGAAAACCTTAAAAAAAAAGTACAACCGTGCCTCTAGGTACTTTAAGTGGCAAATTGCCAGAACAAAGTCTGCGCACATCGTTAAAATTGGCGAGAAGCTTGAGAGTTACCCGTCGGGAACTCGCCAGTTTTGGGCGCTCTCAAAGGCTGCTCTTAACAACTTTAGCCGGCCTTCCGCTGCTGCGCACGGAAAAAGACATCTTGGTCCATACGGTGAATGAGAAAGCCGATCTTCTGGGCGCTATCTTTGCCTCGGACTCGACTCTATGGACGACCGAGGAACAACATCGCCGACCATCCCGCGGTGTCAGAGTTCAATGCCCGACGTTAGAATCAGTCAGAAAGCTCTATCTTCCTTGGACATCTACAAGTCGAGTGGGCCAGATGATATTTCTCCTATTGTGCTCCGTTCATATGTTCCTGAGCTGACTCCGGTGCTAACGCGTCTATTTCGGCACTCAGTCGGCGTAGGCCCAGATTCGTGGACGAGCACTCTTATCCACCCGATTCCGATAAAAAGCGGTGGTTCCGATCCAACTAACTACAAGCCTATTGCTATCACTTCCCTGCTCTCAAAAATTATGGAGTGCATCATCAATAGTCAGCTCTTGGTTTATCTAGAGGATCATCGATTGATTAACGACCAATATGGCTTTCTTCAGGGTCGCTCAACCGGTGATCTTCTGGTTTAACTTACCGAATATATATATATATATATATATATATATATATATATATATATATATATATATATATATATATATATTTATATATATATATATATATATATATATATATATATATATATATATATATATATATATATATATATATATATATATATATATATATATATATATATATATATATATATATATATATATATATATATATATATATATATATATATATATATATATATATATATATATATATATATATATATATATATATATATATATATATATATATATATATATATAATATATATATATATATATATATATATATATATATATATATATATATATATATATATATATATATATATATATATATATATATATATATATATATATATATATATATATATATATATATATATATATATATATATATATATATATATATATATATATATATATATATATATATATATATATATATATATATATATATATATATATATATATATATATATATATATATATATATATATAATATTATATATATATATATATATATATATATATATATATATTTATATATATATATATCCTAACACTATCACCGTTATCCCTACAAATTAAACTTAAAGACGATATTGCCCTTGATGTGGCCTCGCAAGGGATAGTTTATAGTTCTAGTTAATATTTGAAGGATCCTAAGCTCAAACATTTCTAAACTAAGTAAGTACTAATTACTGTAAAACCTTAGACACCGGTTTATATGTCTCATAAGATTTGGCAAAATCATAAAAATACATAATAAACGCCGCCATTTCACTAAATGGTTATAACATCAATTTTGTCATCATCATCAGTCTTTATTGATAGACATGTTTTTATTTGAGGCCTGTCGTGGCGCAGCGGCACTAGAGTGTGACTGTAACCGACAGGTTCTGGGTTCGATCCCCAGTCGAGGAAATGAAATATTTAATATTTTTCAGTATAAATATTTAATGTTTCATCTCTTCGCTCTGGTAATAAGGCAAAACGCGGCGTTGAGTTCCTCCACTCAACACGCAATGCCTCAAATTCGGCGGAATGTGGGGAACGGAAGTGGAGCGGAGTGTCATAACACTAGCTTCCACTTCCGTTCCCTCTGCCTACCCTGCCTAGTGCGGGATACAGCGTGAAGCTGAAAAAAAAAAAAAAAAAAATGTTTTTATTTTCAGCTTCACGCTGTATCCCACAGCATGATAGGTAAATGGAACCTGGGAACTCTCATTTAAACACTTCTGTTCCTCAATTTGAAACATTGCGTATTTAGCAGTGGAACTTAACACCACACTTTGCCTTCTCACCAGACCTAAGATGAAATTATTGAATATTTCATTATCTTAAAAGGGAAGAATTTAATTTTCTTGAAATCAAACCCACAAGATCATTGCATTTACAAGCCCACGCTTGTGCCCCTGCGCTACGACAGGCCTTAATCGATATAATTATATTATTACCATAAAAAATCTGCCACAATTCATATCTTTTTTCATATTTCCAGGTTATGTACTGCCCACCACGCTACACCGAGGCCATGTCGGGGAGGCCACAGCCAACGAAGACCACACGCACCGGAAACGGAAACTCGTGTCATGACATCGTCTGAGAATCGTTAAGAAGTCGCACTCATATAACATCAGATCAGGCTACGATAGTATAAAATAAAATTCTATATAGAAAACATACATACAAATATGCATAAATATAGATGCATATACGCATATACATATATATTTATGTATATGTAAATGTTACTATATATAATTATACAATACTTGAGCGTGCGGCTCCTTTTACTTTAATTGAGACACAAGAAAGTTTAATTAAAACATGCTTATTTTTCTTTGTTCCACATAACTTATTGTAGCTGTGTCATACTTTAATATACATATATCAATATGTATTTTTATCTAAACATTGTAGAATAGAATAGATGTATATAATGTATTATAATATTTTAGTTTGTTATATAACTATTGTAAATATTCATTTTGTACATATAAATTGTTTTTGTATAGAATAAATATTATTTAATTGCATTATCATATTTCTTGAGCCCAAATATGGTAATGCAATGACTGTATATAGATGATACTTTATTATATATAGTTACTTATTGTCTACTTATATTATATATAGATACATCGAAATAAGTAGTTTTTTATTTATAAAGCTTGGTTTTGTTGTAGATTTTTTAAGAAAACCTTAAGGTAGTGTAATTTAGTTGGTATTTAAAGCATAAAATGCTACTATATTCCAAATTAAAGATACTTTTAAAGTTAATCGTAAGGTAGTTTCGTTCGTTACTGTAGAATGTATTGTTCAAGCTTTGTGATTATGAAAATAAATGTATTAAATAAATTTATGGTCTTTTTGTCGACTTATCGCATCTGATAAAATATTTAATTAGTAAACGTTATCCTGCACATGGGAGGGTGGATAAGGTTCACTTGGGATCCTAGCGTTAAAATACTCCGTTTTCGAATTACTGCCAAATTTGAAGCATTGTCGTTGAAGGCCTGTCGTGGCACAGCGGCACAAGAGTGTGACTGTAACCGACAGGTTCTGGGTTCGATCCCCGGTCGAGGAAATGAAATATTTAATATTTCATTTCCTCGCTCTGGTAATAAGGCATAGCGCGGCGTTGAGTTCAACACGCAATGCTTCAAATTCGGCGGAAAGTGGGGAACGGAAGTGGAACGGAATGTCTTTACACTAGGTTCCCGAGTTCCCTCTGCCTACCCTGCCTCGTGCGGGATACAGCGTGAAGTTGAGTTGAGTTGAGTTGTTGAGTAGCGGAACTGATCGCCGCGCAAGGAAAAGTACTTGTCACCAAAGCGCAAAAATGAAAATATTTTATATTTTGTTTCCTTGAATGTTGATCGAACCCACAACCTGTCATATTTACAATCGCACGCTCTCTTGCGCCACGACAGTCCATAATATAGTAGTAATAACAGAAGTAAAATAATCTAAAAGTTATTATAATTGAAATTAATTTGAAACGAGTACTATGGACAGGTTCTCGTTAAAAGTTTCGAAATACTTGGTTCTGTAAAACAAGAAAGGATTTTAGGGCAGCCCTTTGACTTACTATTGATTCAGGATGTCCACTCACCCATACATCCGTAACATAAGTAACTAATGATCAAGATTCTTTGTAATAAAATTCTATAGAAATAAGAATAAGTTTTAACCATCTTTGCTCTTTAACCCGCACATGACAGAGTAGGTAGAGGAAACCTAGGAACTTAGTGTTCAGACACTCCGCTGAATATGAAGCGTTGCGTGCTAATCAATAGCGTAGTGGGAATCAATGCTACGCTTTGCCTTACTACAAGAGCGAGGAAATGCGGCGTAAACTGGGGAAGTGGAACGAAGTGTCTTAACACTAGGTTCCCAAGTTCCCTCTGCCTATCCTGCCTCGTGCAGGATACAGCGTGAAGCTGAGAAGAAATGTACTTATATAAAGAAACGACTCCTACAGACTTGTTACAATTTATTTTATGTTATTAGCATCTCCGTAGTAAGATTTTAACAAATTTCCTATATCCAATAACAAAAGTTTAGATTAACTAACTTTAATAATATTATTTCAGGTACATAAAAAGTATAACTGAGTCCTGTCGTAGCACATAGGCATAAGCATGTAAACGCAAAAGGTTGTGGATTCAATAATTCATTACCTCGAGTGGAGATCGAACCCACCTTTAATATTTTAACCTGTCGTTTACAGTCACACGCTTGTGCCGCTGCGCCACGACAGGCATCAAGCTCGTTCAATTATAAATTCAAAAGCGTAACGTTCACCAGCTAAAGTGTCTGTCTTAAACATTTTCACACTCCACCGCCACAAACGAACGTGAAAGGCATTTGATAGTTTCAAAAGATCTGACACAAGTGGATTATCATTTCTAAACGGAAATGTACCTCGGAAATTGTGATAGTTGGAAATGTTTTTTTTTTAGATTTATGCCTCGGATCTAGGTTTTATTTAAGTAAATTAAAATTGAGTTAAGTTAATTGAATCGTTAAGTTTAGAAGAGTTTGATAATTTGTCGCTGTATTCTACATAAAGCAAGGTAGCATAACGATATTTAGCGTATAATCTTTTCCCTGACTGACTGACTGACTGACTGACTGACGTAATCAGAATTCTTATGTAGCCTTTTTGTCTAATGTTTATGATCTACGATTTGAGACATTGCCTGTTGAGTGGCGGAACTCAACGCCGCGCTGTGCCTTATTACCAGAACAAAATAACTTTAATATGAAAATTTTAACATTTCATTTCCTCGTGTATACCAAAAACACGTTGCCGTTACAGTCGTGATTTGTAACTTTATCAATAATTATAAAATTTAATGTTTTTTTCCAAATGTACTTTATTTTAGATTATTGGTTTGAATTCCGTTTCAATGAGTGACAAACATATCAGCAACATATTGTACCGACTGAGCAAAATAACCCAGTAGTAATATTTTTCGTTCCTCAGGCTTTTGTTTTAGCTCTACGCTGTATCCCGCACATAGCGGGAACTTGGGAACCCGGTGTTAAGCTCTCCGTATCGTTTCCCATTTTAAGCCGAATTTAAGACATTCCGTGTTGAGTGGCGGAACTCAACGCCACCAAGGACCATCAGACGCAACTGAAGTTCAAAATACATTCAGGAATTATCATAACAAAGAGACATAGCTCTTTACTTCAACCAGGAATATTGTTACTTTTCTTTTAATTATTAGTACTTAAGAAAATTACCGCTACCTATTGTAACTTTAAATTATATAATATTTGTATCGCATGCTTACATTTTGCACGCCAAACCTAACCTAACCTTTCTAAGAAAACCAAGTAAGTTAAGTAATTATCGTTTTTTTTTTGTTATAATTTAGCACTCAAATTTACATTTTAAATTAATATTAAAAATACTTTTTTTGCTATATTTCGAATTTAAATTCAAATATTTTTTACTTGTTTATATGTATTTTGTGTACGACACATTCTATTAACCCGAGGTAATTATGATCGCAAGTATTCTCAAACCTTTCACTGTATAGGTACTTGCAGATAGATATCTTCTGTCTATTCTAATAAAGGATCTTTTCAATACAAAAAAAATATATCTGGTTCAACTAATATCAGTAGTTCCTGAGGTTAGTGTGTTCAATCAAATAAACTACTCACTCACTCATTCAGCTTCACGCTGTATCCCGCACATGGCAGGGTAGAAAGAGAGAATTTGGAAACCTAGTGTTAGGACACTCCGTTCCGTTCCCCACTTTCCACCGAATTTGAGGCATTGCGTATTGAGTGGCGGAGGTCAAGCTGTTCAGATTTTTAATATTACTGTAATTTTAAATAGATTTTTCTTTTATTTTGAATATTTAACTGAGCATGTCATTGCGTTGAAAGGCAATTCTGCTGATAAAAGTTGGCAAGAAACTCAACAGTTGCTCTTTGCAACGTCAATGGTACAATTGAATTATTAGCTGTCCTGTATGAAATGCAGACAATAATATATGAATTCATTGTATTTTTATTGTTTGAGTATTTCTGAACGTACATTTGTCGATATTTTAATGAAAAGAGTAAAAGTAAACATCAATCATATAATAACATTTATAAAATCTATAATGTCTGACCATTATAAGAATATTATTATGCTTAGACACTGTAGATGCATTATACAAGGATATACAGAGGGAACCTAGTGCGTATATTAGGTTCCCGCCCCATTCTCAACTCAATTACATGTTGACAGGCGAAACTTAACGCCGTGATTCGTCTGCTTATCGTAACAAGTAAATGAAATAATTTATGAATGAAATAAGCTACTCTTAGAAAAAGCAATTGAACGCAAATATTATAAAACTTGCTTTTCTTTTAACTTCACGCTGTATCCCGTACATGGTAGGGTAGGCGGAGGCTGTTATGGCGTTGTGTGTTGAGTGGCGGAACTCAACGCCCCGCTTTGGCATGTTATCAAAGCGAAGAAATGAGAATATCAAATATTGAAATTAAACATATTAAATATTTCATGTCCTCGAGTGGGGATCGAACCCACAACCCATCGTTTACAGTAACACGCTTGTGCCGCTGCGCCACGACAGGCCCCACAATACTTTCATCAGTTATTTCTTAGAAAAACAAAGTATTAAGTGTTAAGTATTTTGAAATTGCAGTCATATCGTCTGTATGCAGGCGAATGATCCTGACAGGTTTTTTCTTTAGAAATTTTAATTTATGACAAAATTTGCATAATCGACTTATTTTTATTTCCAATTTTGTATTTCTTTCTCTTGGAATATTTATTTTAAAGTAACTAAAAGCCTAAAGAATACTTAAATTATATAAATAATAAATATGTATTTAGAATCTAGAACAACACCGCTCTTTGACTTGTAAACAGTAGAAATAAAAATATAAAATATTTTCGCGACTAAGATCGAACCCACAACATGTCATCGTTACAGTCACACGTTCGTGTCGCTTCTCTCGTTATCAAGATAGGTCTCATCTTGATAACGAGAGTCTAGACCATATTGGCTGCATACAGTTCATTTTACCCCACTTTCCCCTATTCTGCCCTGCCCTAGCTGTTAGAGCTTTGGCCACGAATACAATAATAGGCGCAGAGAGAAAACATGGATAGAATTCCGTACTTACTTATGTCATTTGTAAATATTTTATAAGATATAAAGTACATAAGACGATTAATTTCCAACATTGCTGGAATGAGATACCCTAATTGAATATTGAAAGGAAGCCAAATGTTAATATAATTCATATTAGCGTTTAGAATATTCATTCATTTTGAATTATATATATATATATATATATATATATATATATATATATATATATATATATATATATATATATATATATATATATATATATATATATATATATATATATATATATATATATATATATATGTATATATATATATATATACATACATATATATATATATATATATATATATATATATATATATATATATATATATATATATATATATATATATATATATATATGACGATGGTATATTTTGTTATTATATTTATAACAATTAATATTGTATTAATATTAGTATCAACGTTGTGAGGTGGGCGTTAATAGCCGCAACACAGTTTTAAACTAATGCGGTTATTATCGTACAAATGTTTCTGTATATACTTTCTTAATTTTATAAATAAATAAATAAATAAATAAATATATATATGTATATATATATGTATATGTATATGTATATATTTATATATATATATATATATATATATATATATATATATATATATATATATATATATATATATATATATATATATATATATATATATATATATATATATATATATATATATATATATTGCTTAAAAATAAGCACTCTAAAGGCTTAAAGACCCTTAAAAAGCTCCAACTTGAATACAGTAACGAAAAAAAAAGTTCACGTTGTAAATCATTGAAACCGAGTATTCGCATCTCACTGACTCCAGTGTGAGAGCTTAATGTTAATACTCGCTTATTTATTACCTGCTGAATGTGATCGTAAATTATATATTAAACGGTTTTCTTTATTTCAAACCGTCGTATCGAAAACCTTACATGCTGTAAACGTGGTAGTTCTGGATTTAGTACCACTTTTGACTAATTGATACATGGTTTTAGACACTATTCATTTTATATATATATATATATATATATATATATATATATATATATATATATATATATATATATATATATATATATATATATATATATATATATATATATATATATATATATATATATATATGCTCAATGCTTAGTATTGTGTAATCAGAGCGAGGTAATTAAATATGAAAAACTAAATATTTCCTAAATGTTTATCAAATCTGTGTCGTTTGCAGTTTGAAATCTTTACCGGCCCTTACCTTACCCACAAGTGTATCAACAGGTTTAATAAACGGATATAAGTTACTTTTTCTTCAGTTTTGTGCTCATACCTTTGAGCACAAAACTTAAGAAAAAGTAACTTATATAGTATACGAATATGTACCATATGTCACAAAAATTATTACTCATCAATACAATTTTGTTTACAGGAAACCAATATATTTATTTAACATTATTTTCTTAAAAGTATCAGCAAAAAAATAATACATTTGTCATACCAACGGCCAGATAGACAAAACGTTTCATTAATTAATCGATTGTTGAATAATAAAAACCTTTCCTTAAAATACAGCTCAAATTGTAGGAAACATCCGGCCTCAAACATTAGACGGTGACAGGAAAAGCATTTTTTCAGGTAAAACCACAATAACCCATGAATCGTAAACATCGTCGGCAGGAAATCGATCAAACACCTTAGGTGAAGTATAATTTATCATACATTGATTGATCATTTGTTGATCTGTTAACTCTATGCATTCAGGTCAGACGTTTTTGATTTATTCGAGATTTCTTGGCGAAAATATACATATCTGGTTTTCAAGTGTACTAAAAGTTATTTAGATCTTTTTTTGGCAAAATTTCTTTAATGATTATGAGTTTGTTTTATTTTAAACGTTTTATTTTCATTGTACCGCTCTAATTATATAATTGTTCAAATAGCGGTGTTAAGTTGCGGCACACAACTCGATGTAACGCGTAAATTAAGCGTAACATTGGCAAGAGAGTGTCTTCACACTACTTTCTGCTTTGCTCTTACCCTTTCGTCATACACTCTAGTTTCTATGCTATATAGAAGATACAGAGTAAAATGGAAAATATCAAGTAAGTATTATACAAATACATTTATAATAAGCCCGTGCATATTGATTACTATCCTAACATTTTTTTTTTATATATACATATATTTGTATTCTTAGTGGCCTCTTTGTTTTCTTTCTCAGCTTCACGCTGTATCCGACGTATGGCAGGGTAGGCAGAGGAAACTTTGGAATTTAGTAATAAGACACTTCGTTCGGTTACCAACTATCCGCCGAATTTGGGGCGGCTCTTAACTCCGCGTTTTACCTTGTTACTAGAGCGCAAAAAAGGAAACACAAAATATTTAATTTGAAAATATTAAATATTCCATTTCCTCAAGTGAGAATCGAACCCACAACCTGACGCGTTTACAATCACAGAATAAATATGTACTTGATTAAAACCGGGATTCGTTAGTGTACACGTACAATACTCGCGGGACCAAATCTGTAATCTTGAGGGTATACACGAGTACATCGCAATTAAGTCTAAAAACCAGTAATTTGTTCTCTGTTCGCTTGTGATTTGGATACGGTAGTTTAAATATGCTTGATAAGAATAAGAATGCTGATATCTTCGTTGATGTGACTCTATATGGAGAACACTCGAAAGGGATTTGTAATAGAATAATTGGTTATCTCTATGATTGGTTTACGGACGATAATTGTACGTGATAACGTTAAAAAAAACATAACTTTATGAGTTGAATAGAATTAATATCACTCAATAATGATTATTTTTAATAATAGAAAGATATCACTTCAAAATTATGATTTTTTCCATAAATTAACATTTCTTTGCCCTCGTTCATTCATGTTTTTTTACTTAAATTATAAAGATCTTTTTTTTTTAGCTTCACGCTGTATCCCGCACGAGGCAGGGTAGAGGGAACCTGGGAACCTAGTGTTAAGACACTCTGGTCCACTTCCGTTCCCCCCTTACCGCCGAATTTGAGGCATTGCGTGTTCAGTGGTTAAATTCAACGCCGCGCTTTACCTTAGTACCAGAGCGAAGAATGAAACATTAAATATTTAAATTGAAAATATTAAATATTTCATTTCCTCGGCTGAGGATCGAACCCAGAACCTGTCGGTTACAGTCACACGCTTGTGCCGCTGCGCCACGACAGGCCTCATTAGAAAGATCTGATAGAGAGATCTGGTAATTCATACCGGAAACCTTTTATTACTGCTCTGACTTAAGCTGATAATGTTCCCCCTCACACGCTCGGTTCAGGCGGAACGTGACAATGAGTCATACTTTATAGTGCATGCAGCCAGCTTTCATAAATTTATTAACCGTTATTAAATTAATAAAGATAATGTTGAACTGAACTAAAATTTCAAATCAGTGAATAAAAATGTTGTAGCTATTTTATTAAATATATAACATTTGCTATAACCTTTGTTTTTGACCGTTTCAAATAAAATAAACACTTAATGATGAGGGAAAACAGAATTTAAATCTACTGACAGAGAGATAAAATTTGGAAAAATCACAATTTCCAGCCAAAAAACGAAAAATCAAATTTAAATATTTTAGTTCAAAATAAGCAGTTACAAGCTTCGTTTTTTAAACTTCAAACAATTTACCACCAGTTCACTAAAGTTACGGCCTCAGACCTGAAAAGAACTGGCGAAAGAAACTCAGCGGGAAAGTCTTTCTTTTATCAAAACTTTACAACATATAATTATGTGACAATGATACATTTGAAATAGCCTGGAGTGAGCATTTTATTCCCAAAGCGTGTTGTCATTTAAAATCGTTAATATGGTAATAACCTTTAACACACAAACGTCTTTTCACAATTTTTTTAAATTGCGAAATAGAAAATTCTCAGACGTTTTCTGGGATCCTATTGTAAAAGCGTACACCCTGCCCCATAAAAGAATTACGGACTCGATGCACGAGTTACAGGTGCACTAAGCACTGCACTAACTAACACTAAATATTAATTTAAATTTTATTATTATATAATTAATCCATTTTTCTTTATTCTTGTAAAATTCGTATTGAACCTCATTACATTGAATAAAACAGTATCACGTAGCAATGAAACATAAGTATGAAGCTCCAGTTCCTACAATTCAATCAAGCTAGCTCAATATTAGTTGTAGAAAGTAGAAAACTAAGTATTTCTTAGTGAACTTTTAATTAAATTAAACAGCTGTAGTGTTAATTGATGTACGAGTGGTTGAAAGTCTATACTTTTTATTCCACCTTTTCAAAGTAAGAAAATACATGCTTTATCCCACGTATACATCTCAAGGTAAGCAAAAAAAAACTAAGTATCGAGACCACTCCATTATTCAGTTTAGGAGTGCAATTGCGTTTTGAGTGGCGGAACTCAACGCTGCACTTGGGACGTATAAAGTAGATCACAGTAATTTTAGTTTTCATAATATATTTATAAAATATCAGACAAAAAAAAGTCAGATAAATCAACATTTATATCTTTGAAATTGGTACGGTACTATCGGTGGTCTTTATAAACCTAAAATAGGTCTACAACAAACCTAAAATAAAGTTAGCAAACGCAAAAATATTAACAATTCATCAATTTCAGCCAAAGCAAAGTAGCTTTATTTAGGATTAACTTATATAATGTTTGTTGGTTTAAAACGACAGAGTAAGGATAAGGTGAGTTACTGTAAATGTATGCAAATTTAAATTACTTTAATAAAGTAAAGCTAATGATGGTTCTTTTAGGTTATGATAATATATTATAGCGTGAGGCACACTCCTGTGAACGTAAACGTGACGGGTCACGAGTTCGATTCCCACTCGAGGAAATTAAATATTATATATTTTTATTTGTTTGCTTTGGTAGTAAGACACTCAGTTCTAGTCCTCGCTCTCCACCATGTGAAGAATTGCACATTAAATATATGTAAAATATTCCTCGAGTGGGGATTGAATCTACAACCTGAAAACAGTCATACTCTTGTTCCCCTGTACAACGACAGGCCTCGTGTTATTTGATACATATTTAGACACGTACCAACTGAAGTCTCAGTTACGTCAAAGTTTCTCATATATCAATATGTACAGTAATATTAGAGGGAATCTCGAAAGTTCCTAATTTGTTAATTATGTGAGATTAATGGTGTAGTAGAGCCTGTCACGGCTCAGAGGCACTAACGTGGTAGGTTGTGGGTTCATATATTGATATTTATTTCCAATTCCGCACCACTGAACATGTAACGCCTTAATTTCAGATTATTTCAGTGTGAAAGTATTTTAACGGTAACGGAGTGTCCTAACACTAGGTTCCCAGGTTCCCTCTGCGTAACCAGCTTTGTGCAGAATACAGCGTGACGTAAAAAAATATGAGATAACCTATAAATGATATATGATAGACATTTGAGATATTTCATTAATAGAATTTCTAAAGATCGTGTTACGCCTTCGTGTAATGAATCTTTTATACGTAAGACAGGAAAATGGATATATAAATCCTATTATAAATAGCTGTAACATTAGAAACATGTTAAAGCCTCGCAACTTTGTTTGTGTTGATCATAGAACATTAATGTTTCATACAAATTATCAAAAACTACCCCTTAGGGGTCGAATTTGGCAATATTTCTTAGTTAGCACTTACTTTATAAACAGAACCCCCATACAAACTACTTGTACTTGTAATTTCTGAGATTTCGTGATGAGTGAGTTAGGGACCTTTCGCTTTTATATACAAGACCACTCTCCAAGGAACATATGTGCTTAATTACGTACAGCATTACAAGTATTATGAAATGAGCTCGCAGCCATAAATTATATGAGCATAAAGTGAATAACAGATAGCAAATTCAAATTCAAATTCAAATATTTTTATTCAAAATAAAAAGTTACAAGCTTCATTTTTTGAACGTCAAATAATTTACATATAGTTCACTAAACTGCCTCAGACCTGAGAAGAACCGACGAAAGAAACTCAGCGGGACATGTCTTTTTTTTATCAAAATTTTACATCACATAATCAATTGTGTCAGTGATACATTTGAAATAGCCTGGAGTGAGCATTTTATTCCCAAAATAGAAAATTCTCGGACGTTTTCTGGGATCCTATTGTAAAAGCGTACACCCTGACCCATAAAAGAATTACGAACTCGATGCAATCGAGTTACAGGTGCACTAAGATTAAACTTATTTCTAGTATTAATATTATATATGTACCCGATTTTACTAAATTCATTAATATTTTTCTTGACATACATAATATTTTCAAAAATGTATTGCGATGCAACGGTCATTATATTGGTTCCTTTAAATTTTTCTCTTAGTGAAATGTAGTTCGTTGGATGGAAATATTATGATTGTGTTAAATTTAGTAACTTATATTTAAAGTTTAAAGTCAAACTGATAAAATCAAGAAGGTGAGGCTTCTGAGATTAAAATGATATTTTTACTAATGATAGACCGCACCACTTCTATTATCATCAACATCTTTATACATTTGATTTACCGGATCATATATCGGAGTTGTTATGTTTTTTTTAAGTAAAATCATTGTAAAATCAACGATACTGGGCTCGGGAAGATCAAGTGAGGCCTCACTATGTCTCTCATACAAGTCATTCTTCTATTTTGGTCTAGTCCAAGCGAGCAAAGCAACGAGTGAAAGACTTCATTAATTAAATAATATAAAAATAACATTAAAAAAATAAATATTTTTCTACCTTTACACGTATTTTCTTAAAAATTCTAAAATTGTCTTGTATTAGAGCGAAGAAATGAAAACATTAAATATTTAAATTCAAAATATCTAATATTTCATTTCTTCTAATATCGAACCCACAACCTGTCGGTTACAGTCACACGCTTGTGCCGCTGCGTCACGAGAGGCCTCATAGTTATAAGTCAGCCTTATAATATAAAAGCTTGGTAAGAGTAACAAGAAACAGACTAAATCTTCAAGATAGCCAAAAAGTGTATTATCTCCGTACACCTAACTTAAAGCCACCTGCGTCCTCACTATGAATCACTCGCCGCTAGAGAGAATATTAACGCAAATTCCCAGCAGGAAAGGTTTTAGGCTGCTTCAAATAAAAAGGGAAGGTGTAATTGATATTAACGGCGTCCTCGGGTTAAATTCTAAGTAATTTATGTAAATATCTACTAAGATACGTTTTGATTATAATATGTTTTTTAATAATTACTTTAATGAGCGCCAGTCGGATACCAAGATTCGTATCGCGTTAATTGATAAAAGACACTTGATAAGATGGTAAAGACATGCTTTGATATGTTTTACTATACGTATAAAGAGGCAACAGAAATAGCTACAATTGTTGATACACAGATTACCATAATAACCAACAAACAATGAATAAAATTAGTACATATGACTTGTGATTCCGACTGAGAATAAGATCATCCTGTAACTAGTGGCCTATAACTATCGTAGAAAGCAACTAAAATACGTGTGCAATTGCAACACTTACTGGCAGAATATGACAGCGGCACTTTAAGAAACTATTCTAAGAGAGTACCAGTGCAAAATGATGAGTCCTTCCTTGAAGTCTTTCAATTCAGACTACCCGTCGAATTCTGGGAGGACAAAGACCGCGCTTTAAACGAAGCTAACAAGAAGGACGCTTTACCACGCTAAATATAGACTTTTGTAAAAATCAAGTCCTTTCTATAAATTAAATTGTTGGGTTAATTATGGAAAGAATATTATGCAAGTTGTCCTTTCCATAGATTGAATTTGTTGGGTCTGTGCCTGCATCTGAATCCGTGGAATGCTAATAATTTTCTTCTAAAATCTGATCAGTTATAAATAATGTACATAGATTCATTTTTTTTTCATTGTCCCAGCATTAGTAGCTACTGGTCTATAAAGCAACTAAATTAGTTTTTCAGTAATTTAATTGGTAATAAAGAGTCAATTTATAAAGTCTCGCGGTTGCCAAGACTTTAAACTGCACAGTTTGTGACCAAACATAAAAGTGAATTGCTTTTTAAAGTATAATTGTAAGAAATAATAAATCAGCTGAAATATATATATCAATGAAGTAAATTTAAATTTTATACACAATACTTTACTTGCTCGCCCGCACAATCGAATAAAACTTCCATATTACATAGTCTGTCGCGGTAAATGGCCAATCTGATACAAAAGATGTTTTGTCAATCCAAACTAGTTGATTTGTAGAATTACAAGTTTACGTTTAAATTTTATTGAAGTATGGATTTACAATTTAAAAATAGTAAAAATGGGTGCCTTTTTTGAAAACAACTTCTTTAATAAAAGGAAATACTGTCTATCAATGTTTACAATCTCCATCACATACACGACTTTATAGCTTGAATGTCGTTGAAATAATTTCGACAAAAAGAACGAACGCCATTATATGTCGAAATCATACAGATAAGGTATATAAAAAAGCCTCTGACAGGATGTAACGTGAGCCCGATACTTCATCCGGTCGTCTTTTATGGACCGAAACCCTCGCATTTCATATATATGATACGTATACGTAATTTTTTTATGTAACAAAAGAGCACAATTACTCAAATTCGACGCAAAGTGGAGAACGGGACGGAGTGTCTTAACACTAGTTTTCCAAGTTCCATTTGACTATCCTGCATAGTGCGGGATACAGCGTGAAGCTGATTAGTTATGTAAAAAAAGTCTTACATTTTTTTATTTATCCATTACTGTGAATGACTGTAAAAGTTGTGGTAGCAGGTTCACATTGATTGAAAGGATTATTAGTCTGGGAAACTGCCTACTGCCTACTCTGATAACACAAAATGAATCGTCCAGCCAGCTCACGACAATTGGAAATATAAAAGGATGTCGAGAATGTTGTGTTTCAACATTATGTTCTTTATAACATATAAAAATAAATCATGTAACGGACAATGAATATTTTTCCATCTTTTCTTTACTTTGCCTTCCACTTTTCAAACTAATCGTTTATGTGATATCTAAATTGCGAAGTTAAATTTAGTTACGCTCAAAGTTAAGCTAGTGATTGTTTTCTAATATGTACTTACAGATTTGTAACCCCATTGAATGGAGTCTGCTCTCTGCCACAGCAGCTCTGTTAATAATGAAGTAGGGTGATCGATGTTTGTCTGTCTGTATTGGTGAATGTACTTAAGTATGAAATAGCTTAGTATAGAATGTAAAACTGTAATATAATTATATTAAAATTCCTTATCGCCAATGTTACATCCCATGAAGATAAATTAAAAATAATATTTTTTTCAGTCAAACCCAGACTTAGCAGCGCTGAGTTCTGCTTTTCGACACACAACGCCTCAAATAAGGTGGAAACTTAACTTTATTTCACAGCGTTAAGTTTCGCAATAAACACGCAATGCCTCAAATTTAGTGGAAGTAGGGCAACGGAACGGAGTATCTTTACATTAGGTGCCCTGTCTGCCCTAACCTGCCACAGAATAAAACTGAAAAAGAAAAAAAAAGAAAAACTTTTAACTAACTTAACACTAATGACTTCTAGTAAAAATATTTCCATAGTCAATAGCACAATGAATGTTAACACAAAAGAATAGATTCAATGAACAGAGTCGACAGAAAACGATTTTGTAAAAATCGTCCCCGGAGAAATCATCTTGCGCTGTTATATTATTATGAAGATTATTATTTTTAAGGTTATTAGATATATTTAGTTTTTTTAGATCGTTGAAAATACACTCAGTATTTTCAGTCCAGAAGTTAAAAGTAAACGTGAGGTGGTGTGTTCGATACTCACTTAAGGAGATGAGATATTTCATATTTTCATTTCTTCGCTCTCGTAACAAGGTAAAGTGTGGCGTTGAGTCCCGCCATTTAACATTCAACGTGTTAAATGTAGTGGAAGCTGAAAGAAAAAATATAAAACTAGTTTAGTGGTTAGGTTAGGTTAGATGGTTTCCAAGAGGAGTGTATTCGAGTCCTGCAACGTTAAACGACCATTTCTATTTTCAAGACAGTGTCTTTTAACTCACACCCCCTTGTGCCCTTAAACCACGAACGCCTGGACATCAATAATACTCTACTCAGCTTCACTCTGTATCCCACACATGGCAGAGTAGGCAGAGGGAACTTGGGTACCTAGTGTTAAGACACTCCGTTCCACTTACGTTCCCCACTTTCCACCGAATTTGAGGCATTGTGTGTTGAATGGCGGAACTCAACGCCGCGTTTTGCCTTGTACCAGAGCGAATAAATAAAATATTTAAATTAAAAATATTAAATATTTCATTTCTTCGTGTGGAGATCGAACCCACGAACAGTCTCTTACAGTCACACGCTTGTGCCGCTGCGCCGCGACAGGCCTCAATAATAATAATAATTAATCAAATATGCCAAGAGCGCAAAGTGTAAGTAAACTCCACGGCGTGTGTCAGATAACGTTTATGTAAGTACTTACTAACCTTCATTATCGCTGACATGAGAAAATATCAAGACCCCGAACTTTCTCAGCTTGTCCAAGTTTATAGCGTGTTACATAGAAAATAATTTCATTTGATAATTTTATGTGGCGCATTTAATGTGCATTTTTTTTGTTATAAATAGATTATTTCCTCGTGAGAATCGAGTCCACAACCTTATTAATTAATTTTCGATTATGGGAATAATTTTGACCGAAGTTAAAACCAGCAAAGCCACGAGTGGGTCGCTAGTATAAAAAAAAATATTTTACAATATGAAGCTAGGCAAAAGAGCAATCGCTTGACCGACAAAGAGATGATTGTAGGTTTGATTCAAACTTGAAGAAACAAAATATTTAATGTTTTCTTTTATTCTCTCTAGTAACAATACAAGAAGCGTTGAGATCCGCGGCTAAATACGTAATATTCCAAATTTAAACCTCAGAACGGCGTTTAGTTACACAATTCAATGCACAATTCTTCCAAAACAGCGGAAAATTGAGAACTACTAAAGGAAATTGAATGTTATACTAGATTTATTGGTTACTTCTACCTACCCTGCTACACAACGTCAAGCAAAAAAAAATTGAAAAGTTCTACTTGGTTGGCTGCCAAGAGGCTTATGTCAAATACAAATTGAGAAACAATAAACAATTAAAGCCATTATAGATTAAGCAAAGTAATTTGATATTTCTAAAGTAATTATAGGATGGTCGTTATGCGTTTAGATTAAGTTCTATTGAAACATTTCGTATACAAAACACCTTGGCAAGTAATTGCGACTGTTGAAATTTCAAATGATATATGACTTTAGTGATCTTAGTATTTGAGTTCGTAAGTTTAACATTTATTATATTTTTATTTTTTAAGATTATATAGATTATATTCAACTAAATAACACATAAACTAAATTTTGAGGGAATGTTGCCAAAATATGATAGTGAAATTGCATTTAAATCTGGTTAGCAATTTCTGATATTAGCTCGTTCAACGCAAAAATAGACAGATAAAACATAAAAAACATCAATATTTTGAGTATGTTAATAGATATCATGTACATTAATAAATGTCTTCTATAAGATTTTTTAATATATGTACAGACTCGGGATCATTTGCAGATTTATTTTAAGTATTGCTCAAATTATCTTATAATATCACACTAATTTCTAATTTCTGCCAAATTCAGTTCTGTTAAATCAGCAAAAAAATTTCACCAACAAGATATCAGTCAACGATTGTAATTTCCGAAAAACCGTTTCAAGTCCCGCCTGACACCCGCATGGCGAGGCAGCTTTGATTGTGATCTACCCACACGGGTTTATGTTATAGCATTGTTTTGTATACATTGCGGAAAACATTTTAACTATTAAAGACGCTCGCAGGAAAATCCAATAAAATATAATTCTGTAACTCAATTCTGTCTTTTTTTTTCAGCTTCACGCTGTATCCCGCACGAGGCAGGTAGGCAGAGGGAACCCGGGTACTTAGTGTTAAGACACTCCTTTCCACTTCCGTTCCTCACTTTCCGCCGAATTTGAGGCATTTCGTATTGAGTGGCGGAACTCAACGCCGCGCTTTGCCTTATTACCAGAGCGAAGAAATGAAACATAAAATATTTAAATTGTAAATATTAAATATTTCATTTCCTCGACTGGGGATCGAACCCAGAACCTGTCGGTTACAGTCACTCGCTTGTGCCGCTGCGCCATGACAGGCCTCAAATTGTGTCTTAGTGAGGATATTAATGTGTTAAGATAATAAATACCACGGCACAAGTACCGTACTTTCTTAAAATCTAAAAAATGATAATATTTTAAATTCAGTGGACAAATATCCTGGCTAAGTATATAGTAATTTCAACTTTTGACTATAAACAAGATGGTTAGTAGTCCGATTTTGACTCGGAGCTATTAATTATTTTCATTACCTCACTTTATTGTATTTATTATTATAATAAGATAAAATGCGGCGCTGAGTTCCGCATTGACACAACACAAAACACAAAATATCTCGGTAATTAGATGAATAGTGAGGGAAAGAGTATCTTACTCCAGGTTACTCTACCTATCCGGCTATAAGCGTAATAAGTTATAATAAAATTTAACTGAAACAAAAAAAGAAACGTAATGTATAACAAAATATCTAATATTCACATTCGATTGTAATGTCGTCGTAATTACATCGCGATATCGAGGCGACGTCCTTTGTGTGAGCGATCCAGATACTTCACCATTGCTTGCATATTGCACTAAACTTTGATAGACTGATAAACGGCTTCCAGCTTTGACAATGCAAAATTGACAATAAATAGTTTTAGAGTGATGAACGGGTTGTCCTAACTCTAGGTTCTCTACAATTCACCAAAATTTGTGAAATAATTAATATTCTTTTAAATCTATAAGCCACAACACTCTTTAGGAAAGAACAGCGTTGAGTTTTCCCAATCACTACGCAATGCTTCAAGGAATAATGTATAATGGGGACCGGAAATTTGTTATTTAAAATGGGGTCTTTTTCAAACCAGGATCCCAAATTCCTTCATGAATGTGAAGCTCAACAAATACAGCAATTATTTTATAACATTTTTTCTAGATATGATTTTTTTATTCAAATTATGCATTTCACAAAAAAATATTATTTAATACATTATATAAATGCGTGACTTCCGACTGTTTTTAGAACCATTCAAACGACAACTGTTTTCTTTTTCCGTTTCTTAAATGTCACTTTTAGTCCGCATCACAATTCGATTAACCAGAACATCGTGACATTGAATATAAAATATTTGAGTCAAAAATTATATTATTTGTAGGAAGGAGGTCACGATTGGCCAAGTTAACTTAGTTTAATTTTGTTTTAAGGTGTTATGGGTTTAAATGCTAATCGCTGGTATAGCAGTTTAGTATAAGCGCAATATAAGGTCAAGCCTGAGGATACGAACTTAAAATAATATTAAAAAGTAAACTTAGTCAACTCGGCCAATCGGGATCTCTTATAAATAAAATTAAAACACCTAATACATCTTGACTAGATTTATTCATTTTTATAACTTTGTTCCTTTAGTCTTAGAAACTTCCATTGATAGTCTCAAAACTATTATTAATAAAGTAAGTAGCTTCATTTCTAGCATTTAATCCCTAACCTTAGATGGTCCATGTCAAAGATGATCTATGACGGTGTCATAATATCGATTCTAGTTAGTGATTAGCACTAATATTTCTAGGCAGGTAGCTCATTACATAAATGTATCATTTATGTAATGAGTTGCCTGCTTAAATAGAACATAATACAATTCAATAAACACCGATACAGAAGCCAAAACACATAAATATAAATTACAAAAATATTTCCTTGCCAACACAAATTACTTTATTATTCATTAATTTGCAAATCATTAACTTCAATCCATCGCCTTATTTTTTTTTGTAAGAAGATCCTGCTTTGTTTCAAAACCCAGAAGACACAAGTCTGCGCGTTAGCCACAAACTAAAAAGGGTTTTTTTTTTTCTTATTTGTCGTGTCACCAATTTTCGAGAACACTCTTCTTAATCGCATCCAGCATCAGTATATTGGACTTCAACTTTTAGAGGGACTGCCAGTATACCGATTATCTAGAAAATAAGGCCAAATTGGATTCGAAGAAACTCAGGGTCATCAGAATGGCGAGACGGTACTACGTTTCGCTAGTAAAACACCTTTTGGCCCTAGATGAGGCCCAGGTTTAGCTTCATATGAAGTAATGTTTCCATCTCTAGGCTGGTGTACCCCAGTATCAGCTTGAGCCATTTGATCTTATAGAAAGTAGAATCGTTCATCGTTTAGGACGCAATCATCTGTGATCGGCTTGATATTTTGGTTTTACGTAGACACGTATCCTTGCTGTGCGTTCTCTACAGCATTTTTACGGGATCTGTTCTGGAGAACTGTTTGACTTGGTACCTGACGGTGATTTTTCTAACCGAACCTACTACTTCACAAGTTGAAGTATCCTCATCGTCCGGATAAATTTTCGTAGGAATTTCCATGCACGCGAGGCACATCTGTACAACGGCCTACCTGCGGCTGTGTTTCCAAGTTAATAAGATATGAGTCCCTTTAAAAAACGCATCTACTGTAGATAGAAAAGGCCTTAATTAAGTAAGTAGTAGCTTCATTCATCATCATTACCGCCGTGATCACCCGTATACTCATTTGCCTTGTCTTATCCTTAAGTAACAAATCGTTAAAATAATAATGATTATAGATATTTTTAAATATTAACTGGTTAAGGATATTCCAATACATAATATCTAATTTAATATCTATTCGTATATGCTTTTGTTTATTTTTTCAAACAGTAAGTCACAGGAGTATCTAAACTCAGCCATCCCAAGTGCCCTCTACCACCACTAAAACTACACCAACCGTAAAAAACTACACCATTATATTTGGCATTTTTCATTGACACAAGATTATAATAATATTAAAAATGATTTTTTTATTTTATTATATTGTTATTTTTTGTAGCCAATAAATAATTCTATTGATTATAAAATCGCTACAACTCCTAGGATTATCAATACTAGGCAAAATGTTACCTCGAGTCCCAAAACAGACTCTGGTATTAAACGCCAAGTGAAAGGTAAATTTTAATTAGATAGAATATAACTAAATCTCCTCACTTATCATTAAATTATAGATATTGCTTGCTGAACAACGCTGCATTTTATCTACAAAGAAACTATTCGCGAATGAGCGTTAAATCTGCAACGATCGTATGGAGAGAGCTTTCAACTGAGCATACAACAAACATTTGTTAGTAGTTCTCGTTTAAAATAGATGACTAATTTTACATTAAATAAAATTATAACATCGTGTTTCCGAGCTTCGTAAGTTTCCAAAGCTTAACTTTCAAGTACACAACAAACTTTTATTCTTAACTTAAATAAAAAACAGAATGAAAGTTTCGCGACAAATGAATTTACAATAGTACGGTTTTTTTTAGTTAGAGAGTTAAAACGCCTTATGACTAGTTTTTGAGACATTATATATGTGGTGACGAAACTCAATTCCGCGGTTCATCTAACACAGTTGGAAAATTCAAAATAGCTCTTTATTCAGCTGTATCCCGCACATGACAGGGTAGGTGGAGCTTGGTAGCCTTGTGTTGAGACAATCTGTTCTGTTCTCCACTTTCGACCGAATAAGAGGCATTGCGTGCTGAGTGGTGGAATTCAACACCGAGTTATGTTGTTACTAAAGTAAAAAAAATATTAAATATTCCATTCCTCGAGTGGTAAATGTCCTCAAGACGTGAATACGATCTAAGCAATTGCTTATCTAATAAATTGAAATCACAAATAGTTATTGCAAGCCGCTTTAGATATATTCCAAGGGATTTTAATGTTTTTTTTTTACCTTTTTAGGGCAGATAAGAGAAGATTTCCATTCTAAAGGATCATCTTAATGTTGTTTTAGAAACAATATATTGGGAGTTAAACTAGAATTTCAGTTATAATATAACAGCGAAAATATTTTTATAATTTTGTCTTTCTCATTTGCAAAATATTATTTCATTTAGCTTTAGGGTATATTCCATCTATGACAGGATAATAAAAGAGAACCTAGTGTTAAGACACTCCGTTACCCACTTTGCGTTGAACTCTGGGGAAATTACGTATCGAGAAGCAAAATTCACCGCTGCGCTTTTCCTCATTACTAGAGCGAAGAAATAAAAATAATAAATATTTAATTACGTCAAGTAAAGATCGAAGCTACAACCTGTCGCGTTTACAGTCACACGTTTGTGCCCTTGCGCCATGACAGGCCTCAAGATACATAATATGACTTAACCAGAATTTCTATTTTTCAAATTTCCTTAAACAATTCATATGAACATTCCCCTAATGTAACTTCGAGCCCACTACCTTTAATCAGAGTCACTATAACCTTTGTACGTACAAGTAAATTTAAATTTAACTACATGCTCAGTTCAAATAGGAACGTTTAAGTTAGCTGAATCAATTTGCCATTCCGGTAACTGACTGTAGTTAAATTGACGAGGAACTTTGTAGTTGAGGTTGTGCTTTTCTTTACTTTGACAAGTGGAGACAACTTTGTAATCTACTCGGATTTACCTCCTTTTGTCAATTTGCGTACAATTTATTTATACAGTTCTTAGCTTCACATATATTTTACTATGCAGTATCAGGGATACTTTAACAAATAAAGATCGAGAACTTTAAGAGAACAGCCTATACCATAAGAAATATTGAATACTTGGTCAGTATGATGGTTCACTTCCTTGTTAATATATAAAAATAATATCGAGAACATCTTTTGATATCTAACGTAGATTCGTAAGGCATATAAAAATTATGCCTTAACAAAAGTAAATAAGGATGATGAATGTTGCCTTTTGACGTATAAAAATCGAAAATCTGAAATGTTTGTGTTTCAACAGAAAGTACTTCATATTTTTTTAAATGCTAAACGTACACAAATATATACTTATAATAAATCTGTAGCTGTTTACTAACTGTATATGGAAGATACCATAAAAATATCGTTTAGTTACGTCAATTTAAAGTATATCGTTTAACAAAAAAATTAAATTGTTATTAATTTAGCTGAAATTTAAGTAATTAGTGTATAAATATCATCTTAAAAGTAATCACTTTCAATGCGGGCGAAGCCGCGTTCGAGTCGCTGTTACACTATATATTTTCTATATTAAGTTCTACCACAATAGAATAAGCAATTCATAACAAGATTACTTCAGCTGAGGTGAAAACGATTGCGTAAATCTCTAAATGAGCCCTTAAGATGCGGATCTAAGAGACAAATGGTGACGGATGAACGCGGTCTGAATTGTTTTTTTTTATTTTGAGACGGCGTCATATATATATGTTAATGAATCTTACCTGCGGCTTTACTTCCAAAGGAAAAAAGATATAATTAAGAATTGTGTACTACACCTGAGACGTTTTATGTCTCCCTAGTAATTTTGGCTTCATGAACGAGTACATATAGGAAGTAGATAATATCTAAATAATTAATATGAAACCTTTACTAAAGGCCAGGTTTGGAAGCAAAGCAATCGTGTGTCTGTAAACACATGCTCGGACAGCTTATATGGTGTAAAGCAGTGTATATAACATTTTAGCAGCGTAAATAACATTTTATGGTGTTGAAAGGTAAAAAAATACGTTCCATCATCGATTGCGTCCTAAGTATATCAACTTCAATGTCTAAATTTTTTTCGCACTCGTCAATAATTTCAAAATGATACTAATATTAATTAATGTCTGAATTTCATTAAATTAAATCGAAACCCTAAAATATCATGAATTATAAAATGAATAAAAAATCGTCAAGTGCAAGTCGGATTCATCCATCGATGGTTCCGTACGAATTTCAATATAAAGGGAAATATATAAATATAATTTTCAGGCTTGCAATTTATTATTAGTACTGTAATTTCTCACTTTTCGCCAATTTTCAAAACCGTATGTCCAAAGGAAGTATCCTATAGGTCATGACGCAGTTAATTTCATGTGAAACGAAGCTAAGATAGTCGTATCTTTGCGTCCTTGCGTTAAATAAAAACTTATTTATTTCTGTAGTTACCTGAAGAGATTGTAGGCTTGAATAATGGTATGATATTTATTTCAGGTTCATACCTTAACTAGATATTTAGAAGAAGATTTGATATGACTAGACGAATGATCTTGCTGAACGACGAACAGACTAACAACAGAAGTAATCCTATCCGTTTTTTCTCTTAAAGTATGGAACCCTAAACCTCATAACAGCTTTGTTACATAAATGGAAACAGTTTGATTGATCCACCTGTTTCCGTCTCAGATATTTGTCATAACGAATATATTTTTTCTGGGCGCAATTTGTTGTCATTTGTACGTTATAGTGACGTAAATAAATCTTAGTTTCAGTATTTATTTCGGTTTGATGAAAATTTCAGATTCATAACTGAAATATTAGTTTTTATCAAAATGAAAAGACGGAACGTAGTGTTTAGACACTCTTCTCTTATTTCCGTATTTTTTAGTCATTACAAAGCGAGTGTACACTGGTGGGACGCCGCTCCTTATATAACAATATATCATACAAACTCATCTGTTACAACAATTAAGGCGAAATAAATACAATTTGCCCCGCCTTGTTTTAATTGAACCCAAAACCTTCGGAGACTGTAATATTGAAATATGTGAGTGTAGGCTGCTGCTGCCTACTTATTACATGTGCCTTAATTACTTAGACTCACTCACCATATATGTAATATAAGGTATTGTATATAAATATTATATAAGGTATTGTATATAAAAATTTGTTTTTTCGTTCTTGCATATATTTAGACTGTTACTAATCTGCAAAAGTCGTTTCGTCCATCTCGTAACAAGGCAAAACGCCGTGTTGAGTCCGCCACTCAACACTCACTGTCACAAATTTGACAGAAGATGGGAAACGAAACGGAGTGTCTCAGCACTAGGCTCCCAACTTTCCTCTGCTACCCTGCCATGTGCGGGATACAGCGTGAAACTGATAAAAAAAATCTGATGGAATCTCAACGACACCAGTAAAAGGCCAATCATATTATATTTCATAACGACAATATCAAAGCAAAAAAATTGTATACAAAATGATTCATCGCATCTTCATTTTTACTAAATTGAAGCATACATTATTTATAAGTCAAAAAAATCTGTTTCAGGAACCTTTTAACTGCTAATAACGTATTTCATGTCACGAACACCGGCTAAATTTCATTATATAGGCACAGGACGAACTGTCGTAAATAATATCATATAAGATACAGTATTTGTTAGTTTGTCCATTGGAATATAGCTCCTAAAGCCAGCATATAAAGGAGGAAACGGCTTGAAAGAATGCTAATAGATCTTACTTTTAACCCGATATGGTATGCGATGAGTTTACTACAGCAATGTATTGTAGTATCAAGAAAACAATGCCTTCCCTTTATTTTTATATAAGTGTTTATAACTAATATATTTTCATACATTTTCTATACATTCCAAATTAATTCCATTGTCATTTAGTTAATTTTGTATGTACTAAGGTTGCTGATTCTATTGAGGATATACAATTATATGTTATTTATTCCACCTCATGCTGTACCTATCCCACAAATGACAGAGTAGGCAAAGGGAACCTGGGAACCTAGAGTTCAGACACTCCGTCCCGATCTCCATTTTCATATAAATTTGATGCATTTTTTGTTAAGCGCCATAACTCATTGCCATAACTCCTTATTACCACAGCGACAAATGAAGATATTAAATCATTTTAATTCCTCGAGAATCAAATCTATAACGTCCTTTGAAGCTTGTGTCTCTGCGCCACAACAGGCTTCTAGAAATATATTTTTTTTAAATTAATTTCACTTTTTAATTCTACGCAAGCAAAATTGACGGTGAAACGTTTTCCCTATTTAATAACTTGTTACTCTACCTTCTGCCTCTAAAGACGTATTTTATCAAAGAAAATAATTTCAGCAAAATCCTAAAGAAACGTCACCGAAATATAAATCTCTCGCAACATAAGTCGTTTACTTTTTACGATATGCAAATGCCACCACTTTTATTGGACCACTGAGGTAATTTACAGCTCTGTCTCGCCAGCACCGGGTAGAGGATTCTTGCAAATAAGCAAAAAAAATAAGATACGTTTGAATTATTCACGTCTTTCTTACATTATTTGAATAGAGCAGTAAAAACTTAATGTTCACGACGTAGAGCTAAGTCACTCATTTCGTGATGCGGATGTCGGAGAGACTATTTTTACATACTTTCTGGTTTTGTTTACTCTTATATGGAAAAATTCTTACAGAAAGCTTAAAGATCGGTCATATTAAATTAAACTATTTATATTTGATTTATTAAAAATATTTTTTGGAAGATTGTAAATTAGTAATTGTAATGAAATTTTATTTTAAAGTAATATTGAACATACTCATACTTACAGCTGATATGAACACACTACGCCTATAATCTTTCGATACGTAAAAGAAACCTTTGGACACAAAAAATTTAAAATCATTGATATTTTGGGCATTTTCCTGATATAATATTAACTAGTCTTTATTATATAATACTAAGGTTCGTTCTTTAAATTACTTATTTGGAGTATATGATATTACGACGTGTGAGCATTTAATTACTTTAAGTAATTTTTTTCCCAACTTTCGTTGTATATGTTTATTTATATTGTTTTTTACTTATTTATTATATTTTAGCGAAGCAAAGCAGGTGATGGTCCTCTTGTATTGTATGTATAATGATATATCAGCCTTTTTCTTGACTGTTTAAAGCAAAATGATGTCGATCGTGGCGCAAACGTGTAGATCGCATTTACGCAACAAATTATGAGTTTGATCCCCGCTCGAGTTGTTTATGTAATATTTAATATTTTCTTTATTTCTTACTGGTAAAAAGACTATAGCGCGGGGTTAAGTTCCGCCACTCAATATGCAATCCCTCAAATTCGATTGAAAGTGGCAAACGCAAATGTTTTAGTGAAAATGGAGTGTTTTAACACTAGGTTCCCAAGTTTTGTCTGTCTACCTTAACATATGCGGGATACCGAGCGTGAAGCTAAACAAAAATACAATTATATTGCGTAAATTTTATATCTCTCACAAAAATCGTAAGTTTTAAACTCTTCGAATGATCTCTAAAATAAACATACAAAATGTCTGTAGAATATTTTGCTTTTAATTAAACTAAGTACTTTCTTCCACCACATTGACCATCAACTGTACACAAACTATCAAAGTTTTCATCCAAGAAATGTTCAATTATCATAGAATACTTCCTTTGTATCGAGAACTGAATAAGCAAAGTTTGTATTGATTAAATAGAAGAAATTTTGTCATTTCTCAAATCCCTCTGGGATATTAGCGTAGAGTTCAATGTCACATTATTATACAATTGCGTACAGACTAGTTTAAAAAGTGTATATAAATGTCCTAAGTGTGAATGAACACGATAAAAATAGAAAAATACTTGTAAGCATCATTTATGTAAGACTAATATCATAAACATGATCACACATCCACACATGTGATCACACACACACATGTGTAAATGTGCGTAATTGAACCAGAAGAATCCCAGTAAACAAGTTTTTATTACAAATAAAATATATATCAATTAATAAAGGACATATAAATTATTATTTTCTTTGTTTAACTTTTATATAGAAGAGGCAATATTTATTTCAAATTAATTATCGACTCAATGGTTAACGAATCACGAATAGACTCTACATATAAATGTATAAACTACAGCCTTACTCTATAAGAGAAAACACTTCTTTTTTTTTATTCTCTCCCCTTATAGAAGTGGAGAGGGCCTAAGAGATGAGGGGCCTTTTTATATGCATTTAAATTTGCCTCCTTTCTCTATTGAACCAAATTTGAATTATTCTAGTATCGCCTACAAAGTACAATGACGTATGAAAACAAAATAAAGCTAATTTTAGACGCTCGTCTTCGCTCTGGTAAAAGGGAAAACGCGGCGTTGAATTCCGCCGCTCAACACGCTACGCTATATAGAACGGAGGGTCTTAACACTAGGTTCCCAAGTTCCCTCTGCTTACCCTGTCATGGGATACAGCGTAAAATTGAGTTTTATTTATAACTACCAGTATTATAAAAGTGCTTGCTGAAAACTTAGTTTGTATTTATTGTACGCGCTTATCTCAGCGTGTTCTTGAAAATGCTTTTTGTGTTGCACAGTCCATTGTAAAATATATTATTAAACACTCAGCTACATTTATTATCGGATATGTCAGGTCCAGAAGAAGAAGTGCAATAAGATAGCTGTCTTTCATTTTTGTATTAAGTTTGGAGAACGTTCATCTGGAACGATTAGGTCTAAACAGTGTTGCCATTACTGGCAACGTGACTCTACCACACGCACTTCAGTCGCCTCTTACGACAGCATCAGTACCAGGGTGATCCTATTCTAAGCCGGAATCACACGGCAAAAACTAAACTACACTACTTTCAAATATCTTTCAAATATCTTCGAGCCTATATTTTTGTCTTTTATATACATCGTACGATTGAGCGTGGACTGCCCCCACAATATAGAGAAAAAACAAGTCTCAGACCGCACGCTAGAATAAATTCGACCGTGAGGCAGATTTCAACCTCAAACCGCAGTGAGTGTGTCAAACAGCGCACTGCCATTATCATATTTTAAGAGGAGAAACGAAAATATTTAAAATATAATTATTCCTTTGTCGGGAATAGAACCTACATCTATAACTTTCAATCATACATACTCAGCATACAGCAACATATATTTATAGCAGCATTTCAAATTTTATACCAACGATTACAGACTTTATTAGAGGGAATTCAGTGTTATACAAAACATAATGATAATTAGAAATTAGTGTAACGTAATTTGTATGCACATTCGTTTTAACGAGAGCTGTATCCAATATGGCGGCGTAAACTAATAATGTGTAATGGAGATCAGAGTTCATGACCCAGTATTGTCAAATGTACATACAAATATATATACGATCTGTTTATATGTATATTAGAGGCGCGAGAGCGGTGTGGGTTGTTTAATATACAAATGGACAATGGATAGTATATTTTTAGGCAGCGAGATCTTGGGAACCTAGTGTTAAGACATTTAGTGCCCCACTTTTGGTGAATTTAAGACATTGTATGTTGAACTGGGAAAGTTAACGCCGCGCTTTGTCTTGTTACCAAAGTAAGAAAATGAAATTATTAAATAATTAATTTCCTCGACAGGAAAACTCCAGCCGCGTTAACTGTTGCACAAGTATGCCTCTGAGCTACGAGAGGCCTCTAATTTTAACTCGCAGTGCTCTGATAATACATACTACATATAAATATAAAATTTAGAGATACTAAGCAACTGCTAATAATGGAAAGGAAATTGAAGATAGCTCATGACTCCAAGTTAGCGTCGATCCCACAACCTCCGTTTACACCAGTCTGTGCCACTGCGCCACAACGATCTTATATTATAATGGTTAATATAGTAATTTTCATTTGAACTACAATTATATCATATTATATTTTGACTGTAATTATTTAATATGCGGGTTCATAATAATGAAATGTGGATTTACTTTGATGAAAATTGGTTTGTTAATAATACAATAACATTAAATGAAGTCGTTGTAACGTAGTTGAAGTGTTATACTGTACGTGAGATAGATGTGGAACCCATTCCCATTTGGCGAAGAGAGTATCTAAGCCCTTGAAGCTAAGAAATCATGTCAACATATTCCGTATTCTACTTTTATTTCAAATTCCTTTAGTGGCGCAGCGGCACAAACGCGTGACAGTAACCAACAGGTTGTGGGTTTGATCCCCACTCGAGGAAACGGAATATTTCATTTTCTATTTAAAAATTGAATGTTTTCATTTCTTCGGTCTGGTACAAAGCAAAACACAGCGACAAGTTCCACCACTCAACACGCATTGCCTCAAATTCAGAGGAAAGTGGGTCTGCCTACTCTACCATGTGTGGGATACAGCGTGAAGCTAAGTATTTCAAATTCGCTTTATTTTATTATAATCAATTTAGATGATGAATAATTTGTAACTTAACCATAACCAGTATTACGTCTAAACACTGCATTGAGATCTGTCTCTCAGCTCGCAATGCCTCAAAAATTGGACGATGCGTGGGGAACAGAGTGACTTAACATTAGGTTCCCTCTGCCTCCCCAGCTGTATATGAGATAACAACCTACCCTGTTCACTAAACTACGACTGGCTAATTATCATATACTATACATACTATACATTCACCATGATATACTAAAATGAACATTGCATTAATTAAAGTTCAGAAGGAAGCCAACTTCGCAATTCCAGGCAGGCTGTGCGTTTATATCGTATTAGTTTGAAATTCAATTAGACGTCAGCAATATGGTGAGCGTGTTTTGTTTCGGAATTCGGTTGGTAGTTTTTTTTTATCTTCACGCTGTTTGCTAGGATAGGCAGAGGGGACGTAGTGTTAAGACACTCTGTCCCCATTAATACAGTCTCCACCTTCCGCAGAATTTGAGGTATTGAGTGTTGAATGACAAAACTCAATGCGTCATTTTGCATTCTGACTATGAAGAAACTATTATGAATATATTACATACTAGCGATGTTTTTACTTCCTTGTTATTATAAATCTTATATCAATATCTTTACATTAAATAACAAAATTTCAGTAAAATTCACCGTTTCTGAGACTAGCGCGTACAAACGCTCAGACACTAAGATAAACAAACAAATTAAAAATTACTATTATGGGCTCTATAAGTGAGCTTCGAAGATATTGAAGGCCCACATTCAATGTTATCTATATAAGATAAAACAACGATACTAAACTTAAATTTAAAAAGCGTATAGACATTTCGAACGAAGCAGGATTTGAACCCGCGCCTCTTGAAAATCGTTCAAGCGCTCTGACCAACTAAGCCATTCGTTCTTAACAGAGAACTTTTTAAATTTAAGTTCAGTATAGAAAATACTTTAAAAAATAGTAAAAATATTAAAACAACGATTTTAAGCTTTATGTTTGTTTGTCTGTGCTTTCGTTAGCACTAATATCAGAAACGGTATCATCAATTTAAAACTACTATCCACTAATATGTTTTAGTAAACTTTCCCGAATATTTAGTAATTATTTTATTTTAATCAGTTTTTAAACAAAACAATATAATAAGTATAAGTAATAGTAAAGTAAAGCCGCAGATAAAGTCTAGTATATAAACTGGCCCAAAACCGTGCTCCAATCTGAAGAAAACTATTTATATGTATTTACGATTACTTAAGGCTAGAAATTGATGGGACTCGTTCGAACCTTTCTCAATGTTTAATTTTCATTTTCGTTTCGGAGGCGTATATTTCATTATTTTATTTTGTTTCTGTACGTTTTCTTCTATTTCTGTTAGTGTCTGGGTGATATTCATGTATTGTAAGTCTATAATAAATAGACGTGAGCTTATTTTATATATTTTTTGTTTATAATTTTAGAGGACATCGTACAGAATAAGATACGTGTGACGTCAGATTATGGATTTCCCCACTCGGTGTTGAGTTTCGCCACTGAAAGTGTAATGCCTCATTTCTAATTTCTCCTGCCTAAAACAGAAAGTCGGGAAGGAAAGTGAAGGAGTGTCTTAATACTAGGCTCCCAAGTTCTCTCTGCCTACACTGCCATGAGCGGGATACAGCGTGAAACTGAGTATAATCCATAATTCTTCTTAATAAATCTTCTATATCTCATCTGGATATGGTAGATTTATTAAGAAGAATTATTATTAATCTAAAAGAGAGGTTTGAGTGGGAAGCTTAATTCAATAAAATTGGTTAAAATTGTGTTTTTTTGTCTGTTTTTCTTTGTTTGTACGCGCTAATCTCAGAAACGGCTAACAAGATTCAATTGCTGCTTACATTTATTTATATTGTTATTTTGCAATCTTTTATCAACATTAAATGTCTGTTTTATTTTAATTGGTTATTAAAATAAAAAAATAATTTAAAATATTGTGATCAACAAAATTGCCACAATTTTTTGTTCATTTCGTTGAAATTTTATTTATCAATGATCATTGAGAGATAGTCATCAAGCCGGCGAAGCCACGAGCGGGTTTCCAGTTATTTATAAATTCAAACAATATTTTTTTTTATCTCGCTACAATGTTTTAGATTGGACGGTTTATTATTAGACTAGTTGTTCAAATAATCTATTCAATAACTATTTAACTATACATCTCCGTTTCATGAATATTGTAACTACAGTCTACTGTGCATCTGAAATAAGAAGGTCTATCTGGAAAACAGCTAAATCACTTATTTATTAACTAGCTTCACGCTGTGCCCCGCACGTGGCTGAGGGAATTTGGAGATCTAGTGTTAAGACACTCCGTTCTATTCGCCACTCAACACGCAATGTCTCAAATTCGGCGAAAAGTGGTGAACGGAACGGAGTATCTTAACAATAGGTAGCCAAGATCCCCCTGCCTGCCAAGTACGTACGGGATGCAACGGAATACAACCGGAATTAAATACTCTGTTCCGGTAAAATCAAGCGTGGTGTGAATTTTTTTGAATCAATATAACATGTATCCAACTTTCAGAAAAAGTAGAACGGAGTGTCTTATCATTATATTCTCTGAGCTTGTGTCTGGTTTTGAGTTCTTAGACACAATTTAGATTAAAACACCTTAAAAATATATTACTTCAGCTTCACGCTCTATCCCGCACATGGCAGGGTAGGCAAAGAGAAGTTGGGAACCTAATGGTAAGATACTCCGTTCCGTTCCCCACATTTCGAAGCATTGAGCTTATAGTGGCGGAACTCAACGCCAATTAAACTATTAAATATTTCGAGTGGGAATTTTACCAACAATCACGACTCATAGTAATTATTGCATATAAAATTGAACAAGCTCGTGTATAATTTAGTTTGTGGCCTGTCTTGCTAATTTGCAACTACTTGGCAATGCTGTTCCGTGCGCCACAACCAATGTTCATTTTGTTACTTCGGACAAAGAGTAGTTTCTTATTGAGTGAGTTGTTTTATATTTAATATTGAATCTTTACAATATTTTAATGTTCTAATATTGTGATTCAGATGTATTATATAAATGAATTCCAGTATTATAAAAGCACAGAACAAATTGCTTTTAATTATTTGTCCTTATATTAGAAATGTACTTACTTTGAGGCCTGTCGTGGCGCAGAGACACAAGCGTGTGACTGTAAACGACAGATTGTGGGGTCAATTCCTCTTCAAAAAGGTGAAATATTTAATATTTTCAAATGAAATATTTATTATTATAAATTTTTCGCTCTGGTAACAAGGCAAAACTCGGCCTTGAGTTGAAGTTGAAGGGTAACGGATCGTAGAATCTTAACACTAGGTTCCCAAGTCCCCTCAACCTACCCAGCTACGTGCGGGATAAGGCGTGTAGCAGATTTTTTTTATTTAATAAGGGAGGAATAGCAAATTGACGTAGGCTGTTGCGTTCTACGTTGCGCATTTTGCGTAACTTTGAAGTTTCAAAGTTTCATGTTTATACATTAATATTCCTGCAACACGGTGAGAATATTGCAAAAAGAAGCAGTAGTTCCTGAGATTAGGGCGTTGAACCAAACAAATCTTCATAATATTGTTAAGTAGTATAAATATTTTTCCTTTCCTTTTTTTTTAGAATATTTTATTATATTCCTTTTTGATGGATTTCGACTTGGGAGCTGCGTGATATTCCCAACACAAGTGTCATATGACTACTTACTGGGAAGTCACAGTGCAATCAAATTGTATGTAATATTTTCAAAATAAAGATATTTATTATTTATTATTATTATTTATTATTATTATTAAATATTTTTCCTCAGCTTCACGCCGTACCCTGCACATGGCACGATGAGCAGAGGAACCTTAGGAACCTAATAATAAGACACTCTGTTTCCACTTATAGATATTATATATCAAATTATTTGCTCCATTAGTTAGTTATTTATAATACATAAAAGATAAATCATATTGCCAATAGAAATAGGTAAGCAATTATAAAATATGTATATAATTAATATATCAAATAATAATCAATATATTTGTATACAGGGACATCAAAGTTCCAAAGTCATAAAAAGTTGTTAAGGAATCGCATGTAAAGTCCTGAGGCACGTACGCTGTATATGTACGTTCACATTGAACCAAGCGGTCTTTACGACCTCATAATGTAGAAACTTGTAAAATCCTTACCTAACTTTAGTAGTAATATATTGAAATTTCCAATATTAGTTGTTTTATTTGTTTTTACTTCAATTGGAGTTCGTCGAATATTTGATTTTTGATATACTAGTAGCTCGATCGCGGCTTCGCCCGCTTGAGTTACACTTATTATGCTTTATATAGTTATTATCTCGTTTAAAGCAATATCATCACATTAAAAATTGAATTATCAGCAAAATTGATACTATATTGTCAAACTACATATTTTAAATTGACATAACTTTTTAAACTAAACAAGATTAATTATAAGTATAAATGTATTTTTGAGAATAAACAATAAAAAAAAATCATCGTGGACAATCATAAATTAAATTCAAATATTTTATTCAAAATAAAAGGCTTAATTTTTTTAACGGTATACACTTTACCACCAGTTCACTAAAGCCACTGCCTCACACCTGAGAAGAACCGGCGAAAGAAACTCAGCGTGACATGTCTTTTTGAAATCAAAACTTTACATCATATTATTAATTCACAATAATACATTTCAAATATTCTGGAGCGAGCATTTTATTTCCAAGGTATTTTATTATTTATAAAATCGTTAATTTGGTAATAACCATTAACACACAAACGTTATTTCACAACTTTAATAAATTGTGTAATATAAAATTCCCAACCCGATTTAATTTTACCAAATTAAAATGAAAAGTAAGTCATTGTAAGTGCAGTGGTTGTGGTTGGAAACCTTTCTTGAAGAAATAAGTATATTTAAAACTAGCCGCTACCCGCGGCTTCACCGGCGTACAGCTCGAGAAATCAACTTATACAACTATGTATTTTACATGTTTGAAAAAAATAAAAACCATTTGATACTAAATCTTTCTAGTCATTAGGCAAGTTTTGCATTATTGAACATCTCTGTTAGATGCATTGTAAAATATATTTTTATTCACACAATTACCCAGAGATAAGGAAGTGCTAAATGCTCTGACCTCTGCATACATATATATTTTTGCTTTGGCTAATAAGATATTGGAGATTGTAGCAGAGAGTAGAGAAATGTTTTATAAATACCCTCCTTAGGGTCCTCACGCTATTGACAAGAACTCTTAACTTTCTTTTCCGGCTTACGCCGCATATTACGGTTAAGGACATTTATTTTCTTATACATTTAAATCACTAACAGAAAGAGAAAATTATAAATCATATTTTTTTATTTTGCGTTATATTTTATTTATTTTATGTCGAGGCCTGTCGTGGCGCAGCGGCACAAGGGTGTGACTGTAATCGACAGGTTGTGGTTTCGAGTCCTACTCGAAGAAGTGAAATACTTAATGTTTTCATTTCTTCGCTCTGGTAAAGGCAAAACACGGCATTGAGTTCCGCCACTCAACTCATAATGCCTCGAAACGGCGAAAAGTGGGGACGGAAGTGAAACGGAGTGTTTTAACACTAAGTTCCCAAGTTTCCTCTGCCTACCCTTCCATGTGCTGGATACAGCGTAAAGCTGAGTGAGTGAGTGAGATTTTTATGTTATATTTTTTACAGACAATGGCAAGAGACATACTGTCAAAACACTCCGTTTCCAACTTTCCGTTCAATTTTCAAAACATTGATTGCATGCTGTAAATAAATCACATTGATGGCTTATTCTGCATAAGGAGCAGAAGGAAGCTAATATTGAGACAGTCCGTTCCCCAGTTTCCACCCAACTTTCGAGACATTGCGCTCATTGCGCTTTCGAGTCGCTATCTGAAGAAACTAAAATAAATATATCATTTACTGAATTACGAATAGTGCTGTACACACAATGTTCCCAACTATCCGTCGAATACAAGGCATTGCGGGTTGTGTCGCAGAGTTTAACGCTGCGCTTTGCCTTGTTACCAGAGCGAAGAAATGAAAATATTTCATTTGATATTGGTGTCGAAGCCACAACCTGTCGGTTTGCCACACGCTTATGCCCTTAATCACTTTACTATCTTACTATAATACATCAGATTTGAATTACTAATCAAGCGAGTATTTCCCAAACGATCTGCGTCGTTTCTTTTCACCATAATAATATGTAAATATGTTAAAGAGTATCAGAGCCCTAAAAATGTCAGTCAACTGTCCAACTTAGGTACGCCATGTTGAACGTAAGCTGTTGAAATTTTGCATATCAACAGCCCAATACTGTTAAGTTATATCCTTTAAAACTGAATTTACTGTTTTTTATTGTGATAATGATTATTTATTCTTATTTTTCTTATTTTTATAATTTTTGAAGTGTTATTCCACACTTACTAGTAGGAAAAAAAGAAAATATTAAACTTAAATTTCGGACGTAGCAGGACTTGAACGCGCGCCTCTTGGAAACCGTCCAAGGTATCTTTGAGGTAACGCACCAGGAAGAAAGAATGAAACATTAAATATTTAATTAGAAAATATTAAATGTTTAATTTCTTCGAGTTGGGATCGAACTCACAGCCTGTCTTTCACAGTGACACATTTGCCCCAGCGCCACGACAGGCCTCGGTATGTCATACAACCACAGTGTATGTATGTTATATAGCACTCGTCACATGAAACATTCAGAAGGAAATGCAAATGGTGACCTAAATCAGGTCATTTGCAGGTACCAAGTCATCTCCGTTTAACGAGATAAGGCTAACAAATCACGCAAAACACGAGAGACCTCGTCCTAATAGAGTGCTGTTGAATTTGAGGGCACATAGTTATTATTATATACAATTTGAGGCTTGTGGTTGGCATCGGCACAAGGGTGTGACTGTCAACGACAGGTTGTGGGTTCGATCCTCACTCAAGGAAATGATATATTTAATATTTTCAAATGAAATTTAATTTTTTCGCTCTGGTAGAAAGACAAAGCGTGTCGTTGAGTTCTGTCACTCAACACAATGTCTCATATTCAGTGGAAAATGTCTCAAAATTAGGTTCCCAAGTCCCCTCTGCCTCTCTGCCACGTGCGAGATACTGTTTAAAGCTGAAAAAATGTCTAATTATAATTATAACATAACACGAAATTATTAACTAATACTTTTAATCATTTCCTTTAAGTAATCCACTATGTTGTGTATAGTTTTTTTACATTGATTCTTATTTTCTTTGTTATAGATTGTTTTTCAGCTTCATGCTGTACATGGGACACTCCGATCCGTTCCCCACTTTTCAATGAATTAGAGGCATTGCGTGTTGACTGTTGGAACTTAACGCCGCGTTTTGCCTTGTTACCAGAGCAAATAGATTAAAATATGAACTAAATAAAAAAAAATATGAATATATATGAATAAAAAAATATAAGCATGTTAATCTGGAAATCTACTGGTTTAGATTGATCATTTTTTTTTATTTTGACAATTGACAAAAAAATAATAATATTTAATATTTTTATTTATTCAAAGCGAACAAACTAGAGCAGTAACAAGGCAAAAACGCGGTGTTGAGCCCCGCCACTCAACACGTAATGTCTCAAATTAAGCGGAAACTGGGGGACGGAAGTGGAACGGAGTGTCTTAACACTACGTTCCCTAATTCCCTCTGCCTACCCTGCCATGTGCGGGATACAGCGTGAAACTGAGTTACGCTAAATTTATTTTCTTTCAACAATGCGGAGACGCCATCAAAAGCTAGTTAATAATATTTGTTAGATTATTGAATACAAATATATCATTACAAAGGATCTCGACTTAATTAGTGAACGCTTGAAACAGTCTTAATGATGCTTGGGTAGTGTGTGCTTAGTTTGTTTTACTAATTAGGAAACCTCATCTTGCTGTTCGTTCAAATTATTGTATGCCCATGACTAAGATATGAATATATTCTTATACTAGCGATGCGCTCGCGACTTGACACTTGCTCCAATTACTCTATTTTAATTACTTATCTCAATTACTTTTTAGCATGTAACGAGGCAAATTGCGGCACTGAATACGGAATGCCTCTAAAATTTTGCTTTAAGAACGGACTATATTTTTCTTCTCCTTGCTCTGCTACTGAGATAAACATTGGCGGTGAGTTCCGCCAATCAACACACAGGATTTAAAAAAAAACGATAATTGGGAAACAGAGTGTCTTGACACTAGACATTATCTCTGAGAACTTTGATTAATGCGGAATACAGAGTGCAAGCAAGAAGATTAGATTAAAGAACTTTATTATCAACAAAGACATTACATTGTCACTTATGTGATAACAATTAATAAAAGTATTCACTAACAATCGTCGTAGCCATTTTATGTACTATTATTACAATTTACAATAATCAAAAATGTTTTAATAATAATTCACAAGCAAAACAAAAACAACAAAACAACAAAAACAAATACACTTAACTTTTTAGCTTGTACCACCTCATACATCCAATACATTTTGTTTCTTTTTTTTTTTTTTTTTTTTGACGAACTAACTACAATCATTGTTCAGTAAATAATAATTGGCTAATTGTTTTTTAAATGTATGAATTGACTCAATATTTTTAATATGTGAGGGTATATTATTGTACAGCCGCGCTCCGTCGACCGTTATTATTGTTTTGCCGTATGACGTGCGATGTCTCGGTATGATTAGGTAGCTAGCCCGTCGACTGCTGCGCCCGGATACTTGATTTTGTTTAGTAAACGAAAGGTTAGTATGGATAGTCCTATTAAGATATTTTCGAATAAATATGCAGATTCTATATTTGTATAATTTTTTTATATTCATTAATTTAGTTTCTTTATATATTTTGGTAGTTGGTGTTAGGAAGTGGTAATTAAAGAGCAATTTTATTATTTTATTTTGTTGGCGCTGTAATTTGTTTACTTGAGATTTAGCTGCGGTTCCCCATATCTCGATAAGATATAGCAGGTGCGGTTTGACTAGAGTGTTATAAATTGTATATCTTAGGGTGTGTGGGATGCAGTTTGTAATATTATTGAGTGAGCCGCGCAGTGATATTAACTTTGTTTTAATTTGTTGCAAATGAGTATTCCAATTTAGTTGACTATCAATATGAAGACCGAGGTATTTTTCGTGAGTTTTCTGTTGTATGGGTTCATCATTGATTGTAAGAGGAGGAAAAGTGGGTATTGGCTTATTTTTAGCTTTAAAAATTACATAGGATGTTTTCTTTATGTTAATAGTTAATAAGTTGTATTGGAACCAGTTATATAAGGTATTAAGGTCCTCTTGAGCTTTAGATAATAAATCATGAATAGAGGTTCCGAAATAAAACAAGGACGTGTCGTCGGCGTATAAAGTAATATGACCATGTAAGCCTAGCTCAAAAATATTATTTATATATGTAACAAACAGGAGGGGCCCGAGTACTGAGCCCTGTGGGACTCCGCAGGTAATAGGTAATGCGTCACTTTGTACTTTGTCCAACTTCACTACTTGGGTTCTATCTGTGAGATATGATTCAAATATTTTAAGTGCTCTGCCAGTGACTCCTATGGATTCTAGCTTTTTTAAAAGTAGCTTATGACTTACTGTGTCAAAGGCCTTTTTGAGGTCAATAAAGATACCTAAGGCTATGTTCTTTCGGTCGATGTTTTGTTTTATTTTGGTGATTAGGTCGATGGTAGCTGTGGTTGTATTACTTCTAGATCTAAAACCGTATTGATTGTTAGAGATATATCTAATTGAGTGTAAATAATTTTGTAGCCTTGTGTGTAAAACTTTTTCTAAAATTTTTGACAAAACCGGGAGTACTGATATTGGTCTATAGTTACCTGGGTCTGTTTTGGATCCTGATTTGTAAATTGGCGTAACCTTGGCAATTTTTAATGTATTTGGAAATATACCGTCACATATTAGCCTATTAAAACATTCAGTTAGTTTATTACATATTATATACCTTACAGATTTAACAGCTTTTGTGCTAATTCCATCCAAGCCAACACTACAATTTGAGTTAAGCGTAGCGATTATGTTTAAGATTTCTTTTTCGGTACAGGGTTCAAATGATGTAATATAATTATTTGATAGAGTGGTTAGCGGCAAAGCATGATGAAAATGGTCATGGTAGTGATAGGGTATACATTCGGCAAGCTGGGGCCCGATTTTTGAAAAATATTCATTAAATATTTGACATATGCTATAATGATCTGTCACTATTTGAGAACCTATTTCAACTTTAGTTGGAAAACTATTACAAGTAAATTTATTAGCTGCTAAATTATTAATTAAAGTCCACATTTTCTCTGGTTTGTTACAACATTTACTAAATTCTTTAAAGTGATATCGATCTTTTGTCTCTTGAATTAATTTAGCTACATGCCGTCTTTTTTCGATGAAATCTTTCTTCACCGTCTCATCATGTGAATTTTTCTTATGTCTCACCCACAGCAGGTTTCGTTCATTGATCTCACAAATTATGTTCTGATTTATCCAATCTTTCTGTGGCGGGTTTAGAATTTTGGTTTTCCTTACCTTAATAATAATATCTACGCATAGCTTGATCATATTCTCAAATTGTGTATAATCACTATTGGTCAGTTTAAGTGTCTTTTGTTTAACGTGATCACAGTACCTACAATAATCTACAGTTTCATACTGATCATATGTTTTAGAAGGTGGTTTAGTTTTATTTATTTCAACGTATATCTGCTTATGGTCGGAGAGTGGTGAATTAATAAGTGTCATATTAAAAGTATCTTCAGTTAAGTTAGTACTCACGTGGTCCAGTATTGATTTTCTTGTTTCACATTCTCTTGTACAATATGACTTCTTAATTTTATTAATAATTTTGTGACCAGCTCCCTTTAAAACTTCTTTATATCGTTTAGACTTCCGATTTTCCTCCAACAAATCTATATTAAAATCTTTAAATACTATTGCTCGACGTCTTGACTCTAGTTGTGATTCATACTCGTCAAAAAAGTTTTCGTTGATATTTCCAGGATTATAGATAACTCCCACCTCTAGGTCATATTTTACCAGTTTTATCCATAGATAATTGTTTCTTCCGACGTATTTGCTGTCTGATAAACTATGCTTCAAATCGTTATGAATAAATGCAGACACTCCACCGCCGACTGTATCATCTCGAATATTATAGTGATGAGTGTAGTTAGGAAGTTGAAGCTTCAATGTTTGCCGTTCTGTACTTATCCATGTCTCTATCAGCAAAATGACACGTGTGGTGTTTGGTATAGCACGAATGATGCATTTCAGTTTATCAAATTTTCCTTTTTTGCGTATACTGCGAGCATTTAGTAAAGAAAAGATAAACGGGCCTTATTTGATGGAAAATCTTCATAATTGTCTAGTAGTTTGTGTGTATTTATATTTAAAATATTAAATTGGTTCGGTAAACTAGTGATGTTTAGTTTTTTGGACCGATTTTTACAATAGTTGGTGTTCCATTTATATATTTGATGGTAAGTCCTATTTCTCCTTTTTCTTCTCGTAGTTTGAGATCATTTTTAACGGTTCGCAGAAAATTTTGCTGTGCAGAAGTTTGATCTGAGTACATTTTAATATCCCGAGGAAGTTTTCCTTTATTCCGAAGCATTGTTTTGGCTGGCCCCAGTGTGGTAAAGCATACCTTGATTTTACGGGATCTTATTGGGTTGAGTTTGCCAACTCTGAAAATGCTTGCAGGTTTCGGAATATCTATGCCAAGTAAAGAAAGGACATTTAGGACATCAGTTTCGTCTTTCAATTTTCTGTCCTCAGCTTGAGAACCTTTTTGTTCGGGAAGACCGACAAGAATAATGTTTTTCTCCCTGTTGTTGCGATTTTGTACTTCCTTGATAATTTGTTCACAGAAGGTGAGCTTATTTTGTGAATTACCTGGTGCTTCCGATGATTGTTTAAGCTGTATGAATTCGGCCTCGAGTGATTTTAACTTATTTTGCCCAATAACAGTCGACTCATCTAACTTTATCAAATGGCATTTCATTTTCTCCTGATCTGATAACAGAGTTGTAGTGGATAGTTTTATTTCATTAATTTGGCCGATAGCACTATCTACCTTGTTTTGCATAGAATTTAAACTATGCTCAGTATTGGTCTTTATATCGGATAATTGACTTTTAATATCTGAAATACTATCATGTAATTTTTTGTTGTTCTGCTCATTCAAATTCACGTATTTTTCTAAGAGTGAGCTAATGCGAGTCATTTCAGATCGCATTTCCGATAATTCCTTACTGCATTGACAATCAGTGGTCCATTTACGTTTGTTGCGTTGAGTCACATTTGGTTGCGTATCCATACTAAGATCGCTTATCTTTGACAAATCCGGTTCCGATCCAACGGCGTCGACAGTAGTAAACATTTTTCTAGTTGGTGATTTCATTATAAAACTCATATTTGTATGTGTGTGTGAAGACACGGTGCACTTGTTGCAAGAGTAGGTCAAAAAATAGCAGCGGTTCTCGTCCCGCGGGGGTGAAGAACAATTTTGCGGGTGCGGTTGATGCAGCGCGTGAGTCTCGCACAGTACCGTAATGACTTTATTCACTAACACTGTTATACTCAAAAATGATGTTTATCTAAAAGGTTTTTTGTTCGAAAGTTAAACAACACTAGGTTTTGATATCAATAGTAAGATTTGAAATACGTCCACACAAAAAGACTGACGACGACGAAATTCTACGACGACGAAATCTTATGTATCCAAGACCTACACAAATATTTGCAACTTACAATATCGATAATCTATTTCAAACAATCGAGTTATTCATTACATAGAACTTAAATTATTTGAAGATCTATTATAATGTTTGATCGTCCTAAGTAAATGTTGACAAAATTAAAGGGGCGAGGTCGTACAGCCGATTAGAGTTACGACTAATTTGGGCGTGAGCATGTTACTCTTTACTCGGAACTTACACAGAGTTCCCTACCATCATTTACTGTGTAAAGTTCGAAAGGATTAACCCACATTTCCATTTCCTCCATCCTCTTTTACCTCATTTCTCGTCTACTAAAATGACATGGAGAGATAAGAGACGGGAAAGTTATTGAAATACAATGTTTATTATCGTTTTGTAGCTTCACGCTGTATCCCGCGCAAGCCAGGGTAGGCAGAGGAAACTTATGTACATAGTGATAAGATACTTCGTTCCGTTACCCACTTTTCATATAATTTAAGACATTGCGTTGCGACATTGGCGGAGCTCAGTGTCACACTTTGCCTTGTTACTGGAGCGAAGAAATGAAAATATAAAATATTTAATTTCTTTGAGTGGATATTTCTTATATATTCCTTACAGTCGCACACTTGCGTCCCTGCGCCACGACCAGCCTCTCTATCATATATGTAATTACAAAACATATTCACTGAGTAAATAAACGATAGCTATCAAATTTACCACAATATTAATATAATTGCGCTAATTGGATGTTATAGGAAAATAACATGTTAACAATTACTTTGAATTTGTCGGAATATGTTACAAATATACGTACAAAGCACTATCTTGGCACAGAGGGACTTTATACGACATTGAGAACGATGTTTGTGGATACAATCGTCACTTGAGGAAATTATCATCATCAACCCAGCCTTGAGAACGTTAACTGCATCTCAGAGGCCTCCTCCAAGGATTTCTACGATGATTGATCCAGTGCCTCAGTTCATGTTCGTCATTAAACGGATAGTAGAGAATGGAGTGTCTTAACAATAGGTTTCATATGACTTATATATTTTTTTTTCTTTACGTACACGTTATTTCTTGATGTTGCTTAAATAAGTATAACGTTGGAAAGTCAATCATTATAGCTAAAAAAATATGAAGTAACATTGATTTTTATAATGATATACCTTTAAGCTGTACATGTCTTGGCGTAGGGGCACAAGCGTGGGACTGTCAACGCGATAGGTTGATGGTGCCATCCCCACTCAAGGAAATAAAATATTTATTATGTTGAAAAGTATAGTCTTTTCATTTCTTCGCTCTAACAGTAAGAAAGCAAGCGCGGCGTCAGGTTCCGCCATTAAACATGTAATGCCTCAAATTCGGCTAAAAGTGAAGAATGAAACAATATTTCTAATACTAAGTTTTCAAGTTTCCTCTGCCTATCCTGCCATGTGCGGGATACAGCGTGAAGCTGAAATAGCAAACAAAAACCCTTTCAACTTAACACGCGTATCTTTTATATGAGGAATATAGCATAAAGCGGAGTAAACCTAATATACTTACTTACTTACTTACTTAGCTTCACGCTATATCCCTAGCGGGGTAGGCAGAGAGAACGGAGCGCCAAACGCTGCGGTAACCTAATATACGTAAATCTCAAAACAAAATACAAATCACCACGTCAAAGACAAACATTGTAAATACAAATACTATTCCCTCTCCCGAACATCAATCAACATCGAGTAACTGAACAATTATCAACTGAACATAATTTTGTAATTGTTCAGTTTCATTTTAACTCGAATTTAAATTGATTTTGAACTTTAGAAAATTGATGAGAAAACAAATTTTAATAAACATTTTGGAGCTTTTGATGATATTGATATTTCATTGATGAATATTGAGTAATAGAATTAGTTTGTTATCTTTCAATAATCATTAGTTCTGATAAAGTGGTGGGACATTTATTATTATGCGGAGATCATTCATAATTTTTGTTAGCCTTTGTATCGGGGATGTAATGGGGTAGACAGGGGGGTAGGTTGAAATCTGTCGTGGCGCAGCGGCACAAGCGTGTGACTGTAACCGACAGGTTGTGGGTTCGATCCCCACTCGAAGAAATTAAATATTTTTTTTTATTTATAGCTTCACGCTGTATCCCGTACGAGGCACGGTAGACAGAGGGAACCCGTTCCACTTCCGTTCCCCACTTAGTTATTTATTATTTTTAATTTATATATTTAATGTTTTCATTTGCTCGCTCTAGTACAAGACTAAACGCGGTGTTGAGTTCCGCCACTCAACACACAATGCCTCAAATTTAGTGGAAAGTGGGGAACGGAAGTGGAACGGAGTGTCTTGACACTACGTATCCAACTTCCCTCTGCCTACCCTGCCATGTGCGGGATACTGCGTGAAGCTGACAGGGAGAGGTCTTGTGTGGTGGAGTGTCCTAACTCCATTCGACTTTCTGATTCCAATTTCCAACATTTCTCACAATTTTTATGCTACTAATAGATTTTTTAGGTACTTAAGAATAAAAACAGTTTCCAGTTTTTTATCAGTTTATTAGTCTCCTAATAAACACCTTTTTGACTTAAAGTAGCACTACCGACTTCTGCTAGCCAAGTCTTAAACAAGAATGAATCTATATAAGTAATGCCAAAATTTAAATAAAACTAATTAAATGTCAAAAACTGTAGAACGCTACAAAGGGCATATATGACGAATTTGATGACATCAGACAAAATAAAAGAGATATGCTGACACTTCATCCTCACAGTGTACCTCGCTAAGAATACACATAACTTAAGATTACCACGAGCAGCAAAATTATTGTAATGATACAATGCAGGATATCCAGAGGGCATGTATGGCGAGACTGATGACAGTGGACGAGGCAAACGAGGTCAAATGAAAGGAGATGAGGAGATCAAATCCTTCGTTTTGAGCTTAGATCACTTTGGTTACTCCTCTAGGGATAAAACATTATTTACATTCTATTTTTACCCAAGCCGCAGACACACGCTTGTGTGTGTGTGTGTATGTGTAAGTGTGTGTGTTATAGTAGCATGCTTATGCTTCTATAAATGCGACAAGCTGTAGGTTCAATGGCCACTGGAGGAAATAAAATATTTTCATTTATTCACTCTTTTTAAGAGGCAAATATCGGCGATGAGCCTCGCCACTCAACACTCAATAGCTCAATTTCGGACTAAAATGTTAGGGAATGTTTTAATGGAATAGATTATTTAAATTTTAGATTAAAAAATCCCCCCAGGCTCTTCTACCATGTCCAAAATACAGAGTAAAACTGAGAAACAACTATACATACTCGTACATCATATAAATAAAATTGAAGTACAATTTTTTTCTTCAAATTATATTTTTTATTAAAATTTGATTTCAACCGTCTTTTTTTTCAAGTACATGTAGTTATTGACACAAACACTTTTATTTTTGTTTTTGTTTTTTTCATTTAGCAGGAGAAACCTGGCTAATCTCGTGTAAAACTGATCAGTTTTATATGAAACCTTCACTAAGAGATAGAGGAAGTTATGGAGCGACATATAGGCTACATTCCAAATGTTCCTCTGGATCGGCATTCATGCGACAGAAAACTGCATTTTGTCAATTTTCTCTTATTTCAATTAAAAAAATCGCATATTTCAAGTCGTATTAGGCATGCCAGGCCACGTGGGGTCCGTTACTAATTTAATATAAGCTTCTGTAAAGTATTATTTGCTTGAAATGCAATGGTAGATCATTAAATATTAAGACATCCTCGTTACTCTCTACTCAGCTTCACGCTGTATCCCGCACGAGGCAGGGTAGGCAGAGGGAACCCGGGAACCTAGTGTAAAGACACTCCGTTCCACTTCCGTTCCCCACTTTTCGCCGAATTTGAGGCATTGCGTGTTGAGTGGCGGAACTCAACGCCGCGCTTTGCCTTATTACCAGAGCGAAGAAATGAAACATTAAATATTTAAATTGAAAATATTAAATATTTCATTTCCTCGACTGGGGATCGAACCCAGAACCTGTCGGTTACAGTCACACTCTTGTGCCGCTGCGCCACGACAGGCCTCATTTTCACGACGTCCTCGTTTTTCGAACAATACCACGTTCAATTTAATATATTATTCCATTCAATTTCAATATTAATTTACTAGATAACTCCACCACTTGCACTAGATTCAGGTCTTTAATGAATTCATATAACCTTGAGAATCTATTTCTAGAGCCTACAAGAATCACTAATTGTACCGCTACTTGTATTGATAATATTTTTACTAACTCTGTACCGAGAGAAAAATCTATAATTAATATGTTAAGTTCAGACCATAGCGGACAGTTGGCTTCTTTTTACTTTGGCAAAAAGAAAATAAAAAAACTAAATAAAATTGAATGTATTCCGATGACAATTGGTCGTATAGAAAGATTTAGAAGTAAAACAATAGCAAAACTTCAACATTTACAATATAATAAAGATCCCAACCAATTATATAAGAAGTTTTTCAATGTTATTGAAAATGAATTTAATGCTGTGTTTACTTCTAAAACATTAAATTTCAGGAGTTTCTTGTCATTTAATGATTGGGCGACTGTGGGAATTCATAAGAGTAGACGAAGGTTATATGAACTTTATAGTGAAAAAACATATAACCACAGTCAATCATTTATTAATTATGTCAAGAACTATTCTAAATTGTTTAAAAAAGTATGTTCCATGGCAAAATCTTTACATATTAGAAACAAAATCAAAAATTCTTGTGATAAAATAAAAATGACATGGAACATAATAAATTGTGAAACTGGAAAAGGTAAGAATTATAATCATGATTTTAAATTAAAAGTTGACACTGGCGTTACAAGCTCGGATCAAGAAGTTGCATGTGAATTTGAAAAATTCTTTGCTGATATTCCAGTTTCCACAACCAAAACTCTTATAGCTTCCACAACCGTCGCTGAATCATTACTTAAGGAGAGCGTTCACAAATGTAATGTAAATTTCAAATTTAATCTAGTCAACTCAAGAGACATTGTTAAGACATTTAAGACCCTGGATATCAAGAAATCATCAGATCTGTGGGGTATCTCTGTTAAGTTGATTAGTCATATAATAGACGCTGTCGCTCCGCATCTTGCCGATATATTTAATAATTGTATAGAGTATGGTGTGTTTCCTGACCTAATGAAATTTAGTAAAATCATACCTATTTTTAAATCTGGTAGTACATCAGATCCAAATAATTTTCGACCAGTGTCTGTGCTACCCTCATTCAGTAAAATCTTTGAAAAGATGATCTTAAACCAAATATTAATGCATTTTAATTCAAATAAGCTAATGCATGATAAACAGTATGGTTTTACTAAGGGTCGCTCTACTACCGACGCCGGCGTAGGTCTCTTAAAGAATATTTATGAGGCGTGGGAAGGATCGCAGGATGCTCTTGGCATGTTCTGTGACTTATCCAAAGCGTTTGATTGCGTCCAGCACTCAACATTGGTCATGAAACTACATCATTATGGCATAAGAGGTCGTGCACTCGATCTTCTGACTTCTTATTTAACTAACAGGGTTCAGAAGGTTGATGTGAATGGCAAGAAATCTCCTGGGTCACTAATCAGTATGGGGGTCCCACAGGGGTCTATTCTTGGTCCTTTTCTCTTTTTAATATATATAAATGATTTACCTTATTTAGTTGAAAGGAGCCATGAGATAGTATTGTTTACTGATGATACTTCGTTGATTTTTAAAATGCGAAGAAGACAAATAGTATATGACGAAGTAAACAATGCTCTCTCCAAAATAGTACATTGGTTTAGCGCTAATAACCTGCTGTTAAATAGTAAAAAAACAAAATGTGTAATATTCAGAACACCTCAAACAAAAATTGTGAAAGCTAATGTACTTTTGAATGGTGAAGCCGTAGAGCCTGTTGATTCTACGGTATTTCTCGGTATCACCATTGACTCTAATTTACAGTGGGGACCTCATATTGATAGATTGGCGAATAGACTGAGCTCTGCAGCTTTCGCTGTAAAAAAAATTAGATTATTGACTGATGAGGAAACGGCTCGCCTTGTTTACTTTAGCTACTTCCACAGTATTATGTCTTACGGCATCTTACTCTGGGGTAATGCAGCCGGTATTAAGTCAATATTTGTCTTGCAGAAGCGAGCTATTCGCGCAATCTATAACTTAAGCCCTAAGGATTCCTTAAGGGAAATGTTTAAAAATATTAATATATTGACCGTTGCATCTCAATACATTTTTGAAAATGTTATGTATGTTAAGAAAAATATTAATAAGTTTACTAAAATCAGTGATGTACATAATATTAATACTAGAAATAGGCTTAAACTTAGTGCGCCTGTAACTCGATTGCATCGAGTCCGTAATTCTTTTATGGGACAGGGTGTACGCTTTTACAATAGGATCCCAGAAAACGTCAGAGAAATTTCTGTTTCACAATTTAAAAAGGTTGTGAAAAGACGTTTGTGTGTTAAAGGTTATTACCAAATGAACGATTTTGTAAATGATAACACGCCTTGGGAATAAAATGCTCGCTCCAGGCTGTTTCAAGTTTATCATTGTTACATAAATATATAATGTAAAGTTTTGATTAAAAAAAAAAGGACATGTCCCGCTGAGTTTCTTTCGCCGGTTCTTCTCAGGTCTGAGGTAATAACTTTAGTGAACTGGTGGTAAATTGTTTGACGTTCAAAAAACGAAGCTTGTAACTTCTTATTTTGAATAAAATATTTTGAATTTGAATTTGAATTTATGACTATCCTTTTTGTATGAAAACAACGGATAAAGTGCGATAAATACTATTCTACCACAGCTGGCGCCTTATTGATCACCTCATGAACAATCACGTGGATTACTGGTGTACCATACTTTGTAACATTGTTAATCATAGCTTCCCGCTATCACGCTTTATCACGCGTATGTCTACTGTACAGTTCTCCACACACTGCTTAATTTTAAGGGTATTGCGTGTTAAATAGCGGGACTCAACGATCAGCATCATTGAGAACACGCTTTATTTTGCTTGCATTTTGCTAATAGGTTTCCCCCCAAGTAGGTATCGAACTAGCAACACTAACGTTTGGCGTTATTGTTGCTATTTCGATAGTTCGGTGCGGGTTCAAATCTTGCTGCGTTCAAATATTTATATTTTTAAAATGAGTTTAACCGGATTTGTATCAGCGCCTCTTGGGTATAACGGATTGATCTTAATAGCATCTCTATAGTGATAGTGAGGATTTTTACTGTATCTTTACTATATCAATAAACTTAATTATATTTTCGTTCATTTAAAGTACATTTTTTTTTCTTGTTCTTATAATATTACCACTTTTAAGACTATATCTATACATTGAAAACTAAAATTTCAGTTGAATAAAAAGTTTGTAATAATTTTTCGAACTAAATATTTTAAATACACGTTTTTTTATTTATTTTGTAGTTGAAGTTGAAGCAAGTTGCCAAAGCATGATAGCGAAAACGTCATCTAAATTCGGTTAGCCGTTTCAGAAATGAGCGCTTACAAAAGAAGAAGCACAGAAAAACAGATAAATAAACAAACAAAAATATAAAAAAAATACCACTTTGGGCCGTATTACACGAATAGAAGGTTTTTTAAAAATTATCTACTATGTACAGAAATTGATCCTGTACTTTGATATCTTCCTGTATTTGGTAGGTATTATATATGTTCTTCTTCGTCTTAGCTTTACGCTGTATCCCGCATGAGGCAGGGTAGGCAGAGGGAACCCGGGAACCTAGTGTTAAGCCACTCCATTCCACTTCCGTTCCCCACTTTCCGCCAAATTTGAGGCATTGCGTGTTGAGTGGCGGAACTCAACGCCGCGTGTTATATATGTAATGTAAATAAAACCCTGCATAATTAATAACTTAGAACTATTTCATATATGAGAGTAGGTGACAGATTTATTGTAAGTATAGATGTTGCATTTGTGTTATTTAAATATCAAACTTTGACAGCAATTAATTATAACACACTTTTACCCTATATGAAACCATTTTTACACAAAAACCAATGTTTCTAAGCTATTATACAGAATTCCTCAAAGGGTTCTTTTACTGAAAACAAAGTTGCCTCTTGCCATGGATCTCGGGAACATCACATCAATATGTAAAGTCATCAAATTTGTTGGGTTGTGATTTTCAACATTTTGAATATAAAGTTATTGCCACACTGAAGAAATTTTTCTATCTTGAAATATTTTCTTTATTTATTATGTGAGACATTAAACTACAAAGGAGTTTAGGTAAATATAAAAAGTTATGTGTTAAGAAAGACTAAAATATATAATTTTTAAGGTTTCCTTTCCATAATTATATAATGTTTTAGTAAATAGTTAGAGTCAGCGTAGTCCCAGACTTGTAGAAGAGCGCTCTTATCGACCTAATCCCGAAAAATGATAACGGCCGAAGGATGATGAAAGTTATGTAAAGTATAATAAATAGCAAGCTTTTAGCTTATCTGGAGGATCACTGATTCATTAGCGACCGTCAAATATGGCTTTCACCAGAGCTGCTCAATTGGTGATTTTCTGGTTTACCTAACCCAGCGCTAGTGGTTATCGAAAGTAAGGAAGAAGACCTGGACATAGCGAAGGCGTTCAATCGAATGTAGCAACTATCTGAACTAGAAAATGAAAATAATTATAATAATTTCCTAAGTGGAAATCGAATCTGCAACTGTCACGCTTACAATAAACATCACATGTAACTTTGGTTTTTGGGCTTTTGTACGTAAAGTAATACGTGAATTTTTATTTCCATCAAGTTCCTGCCGCCCTCTGCCTATTCTGCTAAAAACGGGATACAAATTTAAAAAAAAAATACCATTAAAGCAAAAATAAAAGAAACAGTTACTAAGGAAATGTTTTGTTTCTTCTTCACGCTTTATTTTGCCACTGACATTTTATGGCAGGGATAAGTTAGGAGACTAGAATTAAGCCAGAGGGAATTTAGAAATCTTATCCTAAGCCTTTCCATTGAATTTAAAGCAATGCGTATTGACTTGCGGAGCTCAACGCCGAGCTTTGACCAGAACGAAGATATGAAAATAATAATTCATTTCCTCGAGCGGGGATCGAACCCCAAACCTATCACGTTTACAATCGCACGCTTGCTTCGCCACGGCGGGCCTCAACTACTAAATAGTGAAGTTTTTTTTTATGGAAGAGACGGCAAACGAGCGTACGGGACACCTGATGGTAAGCGATCACCGTCGCCCACGGCCCCGTGTAAAGCCGTCCAGAGGAGCTACAGGAGCGTTGCCGTCTTTTAAGGTGGATGGGCACCGGGGCCCGGCATTACCTAATGCGAAACGCAGTGGCCAAAGCCACTACTTAACGCCGGTCTTAAATGCCGGGGGTGGTAACAATCTGGTCGAGTCTGCCCATGCGTGTTGCCATTACTAGCAACGTGACTCTACCACACGCACTTTAGTCGCCTCTTACGACACCATCAGTACCAGGGTGATCCTATTTTAAACCGGGATCACACGGCAAAATATTATTGTTATATATTATTGTTTATCTTATAACGTGATGTACCACAAGCCTACGTTTCACACATTAGGAAGGTTTTGCCAGCGACCCTTAGCTACCTTTGTAAATCACCGGAGCGAAGCGAGTAATTTTGTTTGAATATTTTCGAGGATCTGACGCGGACGTGGAAACATAATACTTTATACTAGAGGCCCGCTTGCGGCTTTGTCCGCTTGAACTACACCATCATTTATATATCTACTTATCTTCCATTGAAAATTTTCTACAATTACTTTCGTGCTGTAACAACAGAATCTTTTTACAGATGATATCTATATATTGAAAACAAAAAAAAAAACCTATTAAATATTTTTTGAAAACTATAGTAGCGTAGAGGCATAATTGTGTGACTGTAAACTCTACAGGTTCAATCCCCACTCGAGGAAATGAAATATTTTATGTTTTCATTTCTTCGCTCTGGTAACAATGCGAAACGAGGATGGAAATATGAACAAAATGCTATGCTAGATGAACAAAATGCTTTAAATTGATAAGAAATAAAACAAAGATTATCTATAGGCAGTTATAGTAAAAGTTACATTAAATCGGTTAAGCTGTTTCTGTGATGAACGTTTATTTTCCATATACAAACAGCGATCAGCTCCAATTTCATTTTATATATAGATATATAATTTTCAACAAACATGTATAAAAATAAGTACATGTTTTTATTCACATGTTTTATTTACATTTTCCATTTTTGTTTTTTTTTTTCTCTTTGTGCTACGTAAATGTATACGGTCTAGTCAACATGTGATTTTGTATTCACTTGGGGTTTATGTTAATTGTTAACATTACTTTTTTACAACATTAATGTTACTTTGGATGAATGAAGTCTGTCGTAGTGCGACTGCAAATGTTACAGGTTATGGGGTCGATACCCAATCGAGGGAATGGAATGAATATTTTCATGTCTTCGCTCTGGTAGCAGGGTAAAGCAAGGCGTTAAATTCCGCCACTTAAAATATAATGCCATAATTTGGCGGAAAGTTTTCCTAAAACTAAAAAGGTGGGCTTAGGTTCCCTGGTTCACTTTGTTGCACCGTTATATGCCAGATACAGCGTTTTCTTGAAATGAAAAAATATATATTATAAGTGTACGATATAACTAGCAGTGGCACAATCGTGTGACCGTAACCGACGGGTTGTGGGTTCGATCCCCACTCGAGGAAATGAAATATTTAATATATTCAATTTAAATATTAAATGTTTTCATTTCTTCGCTCTAGTACAAAGCAAAACGCGGCGTTGAGTTCCGCCACTCAATACGCAATGCCTCAAATTCGGCGGAAAGTGGGTAACGGAAGTGGAACGAACGGAGTATCTTAACACTAGGTTCCCGGGTTCCCTCTGCCTAACCTGTCATGTACGGGATACACCTCGAAGCTAAGTTAGTGAATGAACATAACTATAACATTAAATACGGTAACTCAAACCAGTACTACTCACCCATGGAAATCCCTTTAATTTTAGCCTAAATAAGCGTGATTGAAAGTATGAATATTACGTAGTATTTATATATTATACCTGACCTGACCTGAAGCAAAAAAAAAAATACATATTTTGTTCAGACAGAGGAAATTCGAACAGATATAATTTATATAGAGAAGAAGTGCAGGCTGCCTACAGTGTGAGAGTGCAAGAAGAGTGTAGAATGAGAACTAAGCAAGTACCATACGATTGCAATATGTTTGCCAATATGTACGTTGCCGTAACGTTAATATATATTACTTTATACTTTTGTATAAATTGACATATACGTTGCTATGGCAACACGTACTATACGCATGAAGCGGTTTTTTCAATTATTATGTTATTTATTATTATAATACATAGTTATATATTATACTGAGTCCTACGAAACTGTTCATTTTGTTTGATTGTAAGATCTATTGAGTCTATTTTTTAAGTAAATTAATATAATATAATATATTGCAAATACATCTGTACGCTTAAGATACGTACAACATGTTTGTTGACAACAAATATAAAGCAATGTGTGAAAAAACTTGTTAATTAAACAGGAACGACGACAGAATTACAATTTTCAAAGTAATTTTGTATCGGCCGAAGTTTTTTCATCTTTCAAGATTTATAAGACGGGGGCCCAGAGGCCTGTAATTTGTATTTGGTATGCATCGAATACTTTGTTTAGGGAAAAATATACGGGGAAAGGCACATTCGATGTTTTGGCCAAATTAATTGATTTTTTTCCACTTGTTACAATCCCCGAGTGCCAAGGAAGGATTGTTTTTACGCAAATCTTGTATATATGTATGAATGTTTGTGTGTGCGTGTAGTGTATGTTTGCGTGTACCCTGCATGTCACTGTCTATCTCCATTTCTTTATATCTATCTCTATCTCTCTATCTCATCTCAATCTGTCTGTCTCTCTTTCACACTCTTATTTGTGTGTGTGTGTGTGTGTGTGTGTGTGTGTGTGTGTGTGTATGTGTGGTGTGGAAATAGGAAAAGGTAGGTGTTTATAGTTCTATGACATCTCACTATAAGCACGCTAATTGTAACTTCGACAAGTATTTAGGGAAAATTAATCATTCTCTTTGATCTGACATCAAAACAAAGCTCAGCGTTGAGTTATGCTAATCAACATTCAATATCTCGATAAAAGCCTGTCGTGTTGAGGCCTGTTTTGGCGCAGCGCAAGCGTGTGACTCTTAACGACAGGTTGTGGGTTCGATCCCCACAAGAGGAAATGAAATTTTAAATATTTTCATTTTAAATATTTAATATTTTCATTTCTTCGCTCTGATAATAAGACAAAGCGAGGCGTTGATTTCCGCTACTTTACACGCAATGTTTCATACTTGGTGGGAAGTGGGAAACGGAAGTGGAACGGAATGTCTCAACACTAGGTTCCCAAGTTCTCTCTGCCTATCCTGCTATGCGCGAGCAGCAGACAGTGTAAGCTGAGTAAGTAGGTGAATATCTTGATAAATATTGGGCGGTGCGTGGAGAACGGAGTGTTTTAACACTAGGTGGCTTAGCTGCTATATGCAAAAGTAGAGAAAAAATTAAGTTTTCTCTGCTTTTGTTTAATACCAAAACATATTTATATTAGTTTTAACATTGTTATAGCATTAAACTATGATCATAAGTAAATAACTACGAATTAAAGCAATATAAGTTTCAATTTTACTATGACTTTAGATTTGTGATTCAACAGTATTGCCGATATATCAGAGCTGTATCGAATAACAATTTGTTGGATTATGTATAGCGTTGGTAACACACGGGAGAATAAACGGTAATTCATGTAACCAACTGACTTTTTATATTTCTATAAATTTGATCTTTAACTTTAAACGTACTGTATTTAGTAGTGTGTAAGTAATTCACAAATATTTGACAGTTACAGCGTTAATTAACGTTTGTTGGTCCGATTTCTACTCTGTGGAATTTAAATATTTCATATTATAACAGCTTTGTTCTGGTCACTAAAGCGCGGCGTTGAATGCTGTTAAACAAAACTAATTGATTCAATAATTCGGCAGGAAAATGGGAACGATAGTATCTTAACACTAGGTTCCCGTATTCCCTCTGGCTAACCTATTGTATGCGTTAAGGCCATAAAAATATCAGCAGAGATTACAACGTTGTAGCAGTACGGCTCACACACAAGCGAGTGACTGTAAACAACAGCTTGTGGGTTCGATCCCCACTCGAGGAAATGAAATGTTCAATATTTTCAATTTCAATATTTAATATATAATCTTGTTACCAAGAAAAAACGCGGCGTTAAGTTCCGCCACCTCACACGCAATGCCTCAAATTTGGCGGTAAATGGGAAAAGGCAGTGGAACAGAGTGTCTTAACACTAGGTTCCCAAGTTCCCACTGCCTGCCCTGTCATGTGCGGGATACAGCGTAAAGTTGACTATGAGAACTTGTGAAAAAATCATTATTCTTATTTTCTCCCTCTGAAAATACAACATGCAGTATTTCGATGAACTTTGGTTTGTACATGGAGAACGGACTGTTTATACATGTATGTTCCTTCTGACTTCCCTGCTATTGGCAGAATTATTAGACCAGCTTCATGATATTATATTTTTACGACACAAAATACGTTTATAATTATATTTCAATATTGTATGTTTTCAAGAACAAATGCAACACATCCGATATATGATATGCATGAGCTTTTACAATATTTCTCATACTATATTACTTTACTCGGATAGTACATAAAATAATAAAGAAAGATTACTGATTGGTTTTTATTTTAACGTTGTTTCTCCCTTTTTTTATTAAAAAAATATGGTAAGATGAACGTACGGTTCACCTGATGGTAAGTGATCACCGCCACCCACAACTCTGTGTAACACAGGGTAGCTTTATGTCCGACCTTCAAAGTAGGTGATCTTCTGGAAGGAACAATGTGCCCTCCAGTGGTGAATGCTAGGATCATCTAACACGTCATTGATACGCAAAAGAAACATCGTAGGGGACAACATACATCCTTAGGGGACACCAGTATTCACGGGCATATAATAGGAGCAGCAACTGTCGACAGCGACCTTAATGTTGCGATTGAGAAAGCTGACAATCCACTTACATAAAATCTCGGGAATCCGTTCGCCGTGTCCAGATTAATTGCCCGGTAAGGGAGTGCCTTACTTTCAATAGCCGCAGCTCAGTGGTGGGTGAGGTACACGAGAAGATCATCTGATGAGCGAACATGGCGGAAGCCATATGCTCGTCATATATGTCGTTGATCAATCCGTGATTCTCCAGATAAACTAAAAAAAAAGTGTTATTTATTATGATCTTCATAACTTTAGAAAAGGGAGGCGATAGCCTGTAATTAATAAAATCGGACCATCGCGCTGTTTTGGGTGGATAAGAGCGTCCTTCTACGAGTCTATTACTACGCCGACTGAAAGTGCCATAATAAACGCGTTAGTATTGGTGTTAGCTCGGGAGCACATACATGTGGGCCACTCGACTTGTGAATGTTCAAAGACGGCAGAGCTCACCTTTTTGGCTGAACTTAACAGCAGGCATCGAGTTAAGACACCACGCGTTGGTAGGTGGCGTTATTCCTCCATAGTCAAGTTCGAGACAAAAAAGCGGCCAAGAGATCGGCTTTCTCTTTTACATAAAAGTTTATATAGCAGGGTAAGCAGAGAAAAACTAGTGTGAGGATACTCCGTTCCGTTTTCCGGTTTCGCTCCAGTTTTTAAGACTTTGTGTTGATTTGCGGAAACTAATTATGAAATTTATCGTCTTATCAGAGAAAATAAATGAAAATTAATCTTGCGAGACCATCATCCAACCCTTATTAATATAACCGTTGGATTAACGCTGACGTCGTCCACTGACTCACGACGGTGACGATGATGCAACGCCAAATATACACTTGTTGTATATCAAATATGTTGACATACTGTCATATGCGGAATGAACAGAATATGACGTCTCATCATAGTTTGCCTTAACCCTAGCAGTAAAAAATTGCCCATTTGTCACTAGAGAGTTAAACTCAGGATTTCACATAAATTATGTGCTACTGTGCTTCTATGTGCGTGAGTGTGTGTATTTGTATTACGTATCTGTGAAAATGCAAAATATGAACTACCATGGGTACCAATAGCTCCAAGTTCTTATTAAAAAGTGTCTTTGTCAAATTCTTGGTATCTACTATTGTTCATTATTGTTAGAAATAAATTTAAAAAATGATATCTCGCTTTCAAAACACTCTACAGTCACAATTACAAAAAATGCAATGAACCGTACATAAAAGCCTTTACTCACAAAATAGATTTAAATGTACATGGACATTATGTATACATTTCAATAAGACATTTAATAAAAAAGTTAATATTTGGTACCATTGTTATATCTTTTCATTTGCATTTCATTTGATATATTTATACGTATGTTTTTATGGTTTGGGTTCACACCATATCCCGCATGTTACAGGCAAGACAGAGAGAACTTAGATTTTCTTGTTAACATACTCCGATGTTAACACACTACCTTCTTCCCTTTTCATCTTAATTATCGAGATATCATGTGCTGAGGAACGGGGCTCAACACCGCGCAATCTTAGGGTAGAAAATGAAATTAACCTATTTCCCCGACTGGGAATTGAACTCACAGCCCTCACGGTTCACGGTCAGAACCTCAATCACTTTATTCTCTCTCAAAAAAAAAAAAAAAAAAAATATATATATATATATATATATATATATATATATATATATATATATATATATATATATATATATATATATATATATATATATATATATATATATATATATATATATATATATATATATATATATATATATATATATATATATATATATATATATATATATATATATATATATATATATATATATATATATATATATATATATATATATATATATATATATATATATATATATATATATATATATATATATATATATATATATATATCAATAGATGTCGAGTGAGCCTTAATAGTGTATATTGTGAAATTTCCTTCAAAGGAGCTTAAAGTAGCTTTACACTATCTGACATGATTTATAGACCTTTGAATGGAGCTTTTAACCCTTAACTTGGGCTAGTCGATTGGAATGATTCATACACTCGCTAGATGTTAACTTGAGGCCGTGGAACAGGGACACAATCGTGCGACCCTAAAAGCGACAGGTTGTGGAATTGATCCCCACTCGAAGAAGTTAAATATTTAATATATTCATGTTTTCATTTATTCTCTGTCAAATCAAGGAAAAGCGCAGCGTTGAGTTCCGCCACTCTATACGCAATGCTCCAAATTCGGCGGCCGTATGCGAGTTAGGGCGTGCAGCTGAGAAGTGTTATCTTGTGACCTAAATATAGACACACGTAGCGGGATCAGTAATGTTCAGACACTCCGTCCCCATCGAGACACTTCTGTCGTTCGTTGGCTTCAGATCTGACGTTCTGCCAAAATCTCGAGGCATAGCGTGTTAAGTGGCGGATCTCAACGACGTGCTTAGTCTTATTACCAGAGCAAACAAAGAAAATATTTAAAAAATAATTTCCTTTAGTAGGATGGTTTCCTTGTACAGATATTTTAGGCCACGGCGGTCTAGTGGGAGACTATGTGAGTATAAATCTTACAGTTGTGAGTTCGAATAAGCAACAGGGGACATTAATTGCTCACTTCTAGGCTTTGATAATAGAAAGTATGACGGCTTCCATGGAGAAGAAAGGATAATTCTAGTATTTATCTTGTAACACTGTTAAGCGGAGTAAAGGCAACTTCTCAAATTAAAAGATGAAGTGAGATAATAAATGAACAAATAACTCCGTTTTCTTCATTTACACAAGCATATGATATAGCATGTTGTGTGGCAAAACTCAAAGTCGGGCTTCATATTCCTGTAACGAAATTTGAAAAGCTTAGGAATTGCTGAATTTAATGAATTGGGAATAGAACTACAATCATAGTTTTCGATTTTGTTTCTTTAAAAAGAAGAAAAGAACCACCATTTTCTTTCCTAAGTGTGCAATAACACTTTTAAAATACCAAAAATACATTGCAATAAATTCAAAATTTATAATTATTTATTTTTATTGATAATTGATTATTCCTTCCTTATTAGGTGTAACGGGAAATTTTAATAATACTGCCTATATATATGCCTCTTTAATAAGGATTGAACTAGTGATATTTTTTATATAAAAGAATTCCGCTTAGTAATTTTATTAGTACCAAGACAATGGGGTGGATCGTGTTAACTGACCCGTCCTTTATACTCGGATGCTTCTCCAAAGGATATCTTAATTCACGGCATTTGGATTCAATTCTTAAAATAAATTAATTATTAACTCTGTAGTACTGTAGTTGGTGTCAAATATTACTAACGATAGTTATAGGCTATAGATATAGGTTATATAAGTATACAAAGTACTAAGTATCTAGGGTGCTTTATGTATCTATAATTCTATATGACACCTGTAGGTTTATATGACGCAGTGTTTTTCATGAACAAAGCGTAGGATTTGATTGAAAATTAATTGTTTGAGAATCTATTATTTTCTAAGCGTCAAGAGACTGTAGGCCCAGGTTGTTTGCCATTAATTTTAGTTTGATACTTCCACGTGTACTTTGAGAAATATAGTGACAAAATAAAGTGTTGACAGACCGACAGGTGGACAACAAAGTGGTCGTATAAGTTGTTTTTTTTATTTTCAAATAAATAAGTTGTTTTTTTTATTTTCAAATACAGAACCCTACAAAAGAAAACTATTTTAATGATACAAATCCTGGGCTTTAGTAATATACGATTAGAAAATGATTCAGTCAATACCGCCACGTCATTCCATAAATATGTAAATGGAATTAACCTACGGTAGCTATACATACTCGTAAATAACTTATTTACAAGGAAAATATAAAGTAATATGATGGGGACAATAATAATGCAATATTCATAAATATTCTTTCCAGTTTCGCTGAATTTTCTTAAGAAGATATATTAAATAATTCATCTCCTCGAATGGGACTCCCCACTTGCAACCTGTCATGCTTACATTCGCACACTTGCGCTGCGCCACGAAAAGTCTCAATAACATTGATAATAATTTGTATTTACCGCAGGAGCATAAGCGTGTGGCAGTAAATACGACAGGTCGTGGGTTCGAATCGTACTTGGGGAAATTAAATACCCTGGTGACGATACAAAGTACAGCCTAAATTTCCACCACTTCATACGCAGAGCCTACAACATTTGGTGGAAAGTGCGGAACGGAAACATCTGAATAGGAAGAAAGTATCTTAACAGTAGGTTCCAAGGTTCCCTCTACTTACTTCTATGTGCGGAATACAGATGAATCTGTACGAATACAGAACTTTTTCTGTTACCCCGGATAAACAAGTTTCTCGTATTAATTAACTTTACTTTAGTTGATTGCTGTTTGAGTTACCATAACTTGTTTTATATGTTTAAGTGATAATGTTGTATTGTATTTCATGTGGCTTAATTCTCATCATACATCACATACACAGTTAATTCAATTTAAAAAAATGCTCAATCTCTTTGTGAAAAAAATCGTACATATTACTTAAAACAAAGTAGGCAAGAAGAAACCAATTTATATTATTTATAATAAAAAAAAATGTCCTCCTTCCATTGAACATTGAACCCACAGGCATTGAGCATACATTCAGACCCCATCACTGCGCCACAACGGTATCAAGGCCGAGAAGTAAAAGAAATATCAAATTGATACAAATACGTGCACATCTTAGTCGTTGAAACACGTATTTATTATAAGAAAAGAAAAAATAAATATTTTTCCTCATACAGTCATATTATTTACATGTATCATACGTTCTTGAGATTTTGTAGAAGTAACATGTTAAAATGTTTTTAATATTATTCACTGTGTCGTTTTGTGTTTTAGTTGGTAAGAATGTTTACGATCTTTATTATTATTGTTAAATTAACAGTTTCTTTGGTTCGAAGCGGTTGAGCAAAATGGAAATTACTTAGATTATAGTTTATATTTATTGAATAAGGCCTGTCGTGGCGTAACAAGCGTGTGACTGTAAATGACAGGTTGTGAGGTCGATTCCCACTCGAGGAAATGAAATATTTTGTATTATTTTTACTACGTTTTAAAGTGTTATTCCACACTTAGGACAGAAAATACTAAACTTAAATTTAAAAAGCTTTTTAAATTTAAGTTTAGTATTTTCGGAAATTTGTAAAAATCTTCCCTCTGCCTGGTAGGGTAATATGTGAGGGATACAGCGTGAAGCTAAAAAAATACGTTTATTAACCAAAATATCAGTGTCATGTATTATACAGAATTCTCATAATTTTTTTAACGTTATACCTACAAAATTACATACATACGCCGGTAAGAAATATAAAATGTAGGTCCTTTATGTTGCCAAAACGAAGAAATGAAAACGTTAAATGTTTAAATTGAAAATATTAAATATTTCATTTCCTCGAGTGGCGATCGAACCCCGAACCTGTCGCACGTGCACACGCTGTGCCCCTGCGCCACGACAGGCCTCAAATCATATTTCTAAGCCGTATTAATATAAAGTAATTACGAATCTCTTGTGTAATCATATATTTATATGTTGCAGACGGTAATTTCATTAGATATGATTACAATTATCACCCAGAGGCGTACGGCTGGATGAAGCTACATCGAGTGCCAGCAACTTTCCATGATGCTTGGTTAAGATGCCACCTTGAAGGTAACGCTTTCCTGTTCACTTACTCACTAACTTAGCTTCACGTTGTATCCTGCACATTGCAGGTTAGGCAGAAGGAACTTGGGAACTTAGTGTTAAGACACTCCGTTCCATTTTCGAGTTGAGTAGCGGAACTCATCGCCACGCTTTTGACTTGATATTAGAGCGAAGGGATGAAAACATTAAATATTTAATTATAAACAACAAATATTTTATTTCCTCGAGTGCGGATCGAACCCACAACCGTTTACAGTCACACGCTTAAGCATCTGTTTACAGTCGAATGTTTATGCCAATGCGTAACAACAGGCAGTCTAATAAAAATAGTATTTTAATTTCAGCTCATCTTTTTTTGATAATCCTTTGAATTTTAATTTATTATTTTATGTATATTAAATTTTGTTCTCAGGCTCTATTCTAGCATCACCAATAAATACTGCGATAGAGTCGGCTATGAGAAACGAAATGAAGAGCAAGAGAGTCTCTTGGAGTGGAGTATATTCCGGGATTCATGCCAGTTTTTCTAAGGGTGACTTTTTCTCCGTTGAAGGTATGTCACACTTTTATCATATTTGACTAAATACTTTGTTATATTTGACTAAATAGGCAGCGACTAGGCAATTACACTTTAAGAAATGTGAATAAAATAAAAAATTGGGCAAATTTTGATAATTTGTACCTTTTCCATGTGTCTAAGTGTTCAAATCCCGCTACGTAATTTTTTAATATATTTTATTAAAATATATTTTTCCCTAAGGTAAGGTAGTGAGATTGATTTTGCTGTTTAAAACCAGTGATTCAGAAATGAAGTATACAATCATCAAAACTAAAATACGAACTGTATCTTTAACCTTTGCTTTTCCAGTAAGACTAATTATTTTCTTTTACCTGCTGTGGCGAGACATAACGCGGCATTATATTTTGCCACTTGACAAGCAATACTTCAAATGAAAGTAAAAAAAATATCTAATAAAAGATTAAATTTAACTTACCTTTCTCGACAGGTACACCTTTAAGCAAGATGCCAATAGATTGGATGCCAATGGAACCAGATAATAAAAATAACGACGAAGATTGTATCCTATACGTAGCCAATGGTACCATAGCTGATATAAGCTGCAATGATGTACACCCATACATTTGTTATAAGAAGAGAACAAAGTTTATGTCCATCACCGGATGTGGAACAATTGACAAAGGTTGGTTGATAGATTTAAAGACTGTGTGGAAAAAGCGACGTTGAACGTCGAAAAAGAATCAAAGATATTCTTCATTTCCTTCTCTTATTCTATTTTCTTCTCCTATACCACTTCCTCTTGTAACGTCACATTTAAAATTTGAGAAATGGGTAGGGAAATCCGTAGGGTACATGTGTAATAAATAACTATAAAGAGATACGGAGAGAAAATAATGTTTAGCGCTGCATTCTCTCTGATTGCTTCGCTAAGAATGAAGAAAATTAAGGTATATTATATCATTTTTATATTGTTGAAAGTGTTATTATACACTTAGGAAAGATAAATAGCATTTCTGTAAGGAGATTTTTACAAATTTCAGCTAGCCCAAGATAATTCCTAAATAAGTTTATAAATCCTTATTTTTGTTTCTTTTTTGGCACAGAATACGTTTTAGAACCAGCAACAGGTAGCTGCTACAAGTTCCACCGAGTCGCCAGAAATTGGACACGGGCGTTCATGACGTGTGCAGCTGAAGGAGGTCACCTTGCGATCATTAACAGTGACAGTGAAGCCAATGTCTTGAGACAAATATTTTCTAAGCATCCTCAAGATAGCTTGCGTTCAAACCTCGATGCAATTATGAAGGAGATCATTCATATTGGCTTCCATGATTGGGGAGAAAGGGGTATTTGGACAACTATACATGGTAAGTATGTGCAATATAATACATATTACTTCAAAAAAAAAATAGAAGATTTACTTAAGTAAATATTAAAATTTAATGACATCATGAGATTTCCTTAATTTACCAAAAAATATATAAATTCAAATAAATATGAAGTAATTTCTAAGTCACCGTAATTAAAATTTGCAAATATAGAATGCGACAATAATGTACCTTAAATGTTTTGACCAGTATAATTTATATTTATATTTTTGATTGAAAAATAGGTCAGAGGGAAAGTGGTGGAATGGAGTTATTTAACTAAGTTCCTTCTGCCTACACTGCTGCGTTAAAAACGTGAAGTATTGTTAGGGTTTATTATCCCTTTGTGGTGCCTCAAAAGGATAATTCCTAAATATCTACAATTATAAAATTTCACAGGGAGCCTATATTCACATTATAAATAAAGAAAAAAGGATATTTATATTTTCACATATTAAATATTTAAGTTATTAGAAATTTATAATTACTTGTAAGTTTATATTTTTAAAGTTTATGAGTTGTTTAACCCGTTGACCTTCAATTCTGTAACTGATAAGGATCCCACATGGTTGACTCAAATTTGCACTTGTCGGCCTTTTTTTGGATTCCCTTATCAGTTGGGCCTAATATTTGTCTTTTTGGGACAAAAAGAAAAAAAATATTTGTTTTTTCTAGGAGAATCACTGGTGGAAGCTGGTTTTGACCTCTGGGCTGAAAGTCAACCTGACAACGCACCGCCAGGAGAGTACTGCGGAGGAATGTTCAGAAATGGACGCTTGGATGATGTATGGTGCAATTCGAGGGGACCTTTTATTTGTGAAAAATCACCCGAAAGTCTATACGCTGATGATGATCCTTTAAGTAATTTATTTTTAATATAAATTAGTCAAACATTCTAATAGAGTGTCATCTTAAATGAAACACTTTTAAACGGATTAATCGCGTATATTGAATGGTAAACATTTTTGGGAAACCCGACGTTTCGAACACTTTACAGTAGTCCGTGGTCACGGGTAGACCCGTCTATTACCCGTCGATTAATCCGTTTAAAAGTGTTTCATTTAAAATGTATAACAATCGCGAAAATCAAAGACATTATTAGAGTGTCATATGACCGCAATGTCTTAAAACTATATATTTATATCAAATTCTTTCAAATTCTAGTTTATTTATAATTTATTTTATATTGTATCCCGTTTATAGCATACCCTGCTTCAGGGGAATTTGGCAACCTAGTTTTAGAACATTGCGGTCCGTTCCCGACTTTCCGCTGAACTCATTGTATTGTGTGGCGGAACGCAACGCCGCGCTATGCCTTGTTACCAGAGCGAAGAAATGAAAATATTAAAAATTTTGTTTCTTCGACTTAAACCTACAACTTGTCACGTACGAGTTCTTTATAACTGGCAAAAGTTTTTTATACTGATGTAACTTTTTTTAATGAACTGACTTAAATAGAACAAAACACTATATGTTAAGTAAAAATTGTTCAAATATAATTGTGATAAATCGACAAAGCCGCTTTAGTGATGAACGTGGATATGCAAACAGAAGCAAGTTTAAAATTTTATGGACCTAATGTGATTAATTTATCTATTCACAGGTAAAATTTAAAGCTGGTAATAATGAAGCCATTAAGTCGACGGTGAATAACTATATACTTATTGTTAATATTAAGTACTACTTTCTATTCATAGCTTATAATTAATTTAGGCTTAACTTAATATTGATTAGAGATAATTTACTCACTCAGCTTCACGCTGTATACCGCATGGCAGGGTAGACAGAGGGAACTTGGAAACCTAGTGTTAAGACACTCCGTTCCACTTCCGTTCCCCACTTTCCGCCGAATTTGAGGCATTACATATTGACTGCCGGAACTCAACGCTGCGTTTTGCCTTGTACCAGAGCGAAGAAATGAAAACATTAAATACATAAATTGAAAATATCAAATATTTCATTTCCTCGAGTGGGGATCCCATAACCTGTTGTTTACAGTCACATGTTTGTGCCGCTGTGCCACGACAAGCCTATTTATTTGAGATAGTTATTAAATATTTTATCAAAAATATTTTTTATTATTATTATACCTGCAACCGGCTTCGCCTGCTTCAATTAAACTATGTTATTTACTAACCTAATGAAACAAAAAAAAATATAAAATCACTACTTTAGACCTAATCACATTAATAAACGACCCGTATAGGCTGTTTTTAAATATATATTCTATGTACAAACAGTGATCATATGACATATATATTATAAGTATACTCGTAGACATAACAAGTTATCAGTTTCTTTTGTTAAAAAAATTAAACAACATATTAATTATTCTATTTTCGTTACAATTCTGAGATATAATATTTTATGATTCTTAAGATTATTATTACTCCCAAGATTTTAAATTTCCACGCTTCATAGTTTCGTTAGAAAATGTTTTTAGAACATAGCCATCAAGTCGACGGTACATACTCGTAACTATATACTTGTTAATAACCAACTACTTTCTACTCATATTTTATAATTAATTTGGGTTCAAATTAATTACAATATTTTAAGTTCAACTTAATTATTAATATCTCCAACTCCAAACACATCTGCTCATAGTCAGAATGACTGATTGCATGATATAATCTAAAAAAAGAAAAAAAAACTTAATTATTAATTATAATATTGATTAGAGATAATTCACATGTATTCGACCTTGCTAAGGCAAATGGATTGTCCCGATTGCTTAAGTCGCCTACGCGAATTCCGGACGTGGACAACCACAACACCTCCTAATCGGACCTTCTGCTGTGTTCACATCCGGAACGTTATCAGCCTGTTATCGATGATCTTTTGGGGTTTTTAAACAAGTGCCTTGAACGGCATCATATATATCATATAAATCATCATATGGACGACCGAGGAACAACGCCTCCGACCATCTCACAGTGTCAGACCTCAATGCCTGACATTTAATTCAGTCAAAATGCTGTTAGGCGAGCTCTGTCTTCCTTGGACATCCACAAGTCTAGCGAACAAGATGAGATCTCTCCTTTAGTGCTCCGTTCATGTGCTCATGTGCATGATGTTTCCAACTCTGTTTTTTATGCATTAGTAATATGTTATAGAACTTTAACATACGTTGCAGTTGATAGCACTGTGGACGCGCATACTCCGGCCCTGCAAGTCTTTCTCGGGAAAACATCGACCAGTGCCTAAATCAACTTGGCATCCCTCGAGAAAGTCACCTTATGGAGTGAAAATAACTAGGTTCAATTCAATCTCCAGACTCTGCACGTTAACCACTAAAGAAACGCATTTGTCGTGTCATCAGTTCAAAGACCACTGCTCTTAAAGCCAGCTTTTGCCAGCGACTGTCAGTATCCCGATTATCCGGAAAGCAATGCCAAGTTGGCCTTGAAGAAGCTGAAGGTCATCAGCAGAGTGAGACAGTACTTCACACCATAAAAAAATATATGGTTGACTAATTTCTAAACCTTAAGGGGAAATTAACCAAGACCTTCTTTTGGGTTCAATTTATAAAAAAAAATAACTTTAACACTCTTGTCACTAATACATTAGTTATGGTAAATTAAAATCATTTTCAGCTAACATTTACATTATAAAGAATCTTACATATAACTAAATAAAACAGCCAATATCTCAAATTCTGTGGAATATTGGGAACAGAAGTGTGTTAATAGGAACCGAATGTCTTAACACTAGGTTCCCAAGTTCCCTCTGCCTGTTCTGCATCCCTGAAACTGAAAAAAAATGTAACAAATATGTAAATGTAAAAAAAATAAATATTGTATACTAGTTTGTGTGGTTTTGAACGACATTTTTTTACTTAGCTAATTTTAGATACGTTCACATCAATAACTCGAAGACATTTACGATGGCAGAGTACTCTAATCAGTAAATAAGGAAAGCATTAAAACGAAACCGACAGTAAAATACACACCAAGTTGATTAATTTGGTCTTTCTATAAATAAAAAACGAGAAATTAAAAGTCATGAAAACAAATCCGGCATATACGTTTCTGCCAAACCAATTATATTTGCAGCCGGGAAAAGGGAACCTAATGTTAGGACACTTTTTTTGCCACATATTACCCTATTTTAAGAGATATTGTGTCTCGAGCGGCGTAACTCAACGCCGCTCCTCGTTTTGTTATCGATACTCATCGTGTTTACAGTCAACCGCTGTGACATTTGGCCACGACAGCGACCCTCTAGCGACCCTCATTCCGGTCTCGTGTATATCATGAATCTCTTCAAGATTATAAGTTCTTATATCTAAGTTAAACCGTGACAAGTTGTTGAAGTTTCATATATAGTGTATCGTCCATATTGGTCCAGTGGAACAATGTCTGGTAAGCTAAGTTAGCCCTGATACCGTTACAACCACACTTAGTATAGTAGGCAGGTTTAAGGTAGCAACACGCACCGCGCAACTGTTAGAGACATTGTGTGTTAAGAGGCGGAGCTCAACGCCGCGTTTTATTTTCTTACAAGATCAACAACCTAAAAATTACTTATTCACAAATGTCTGTCTAATTTAGTTTTATTTTAGATCACTTTATAAAAAAGTTATGTTTATTTTAAATAGTTGGTTTGAATTTTTTCAATGTATAGATATAGATATTGTCTTAAAAGTGATAATGATATTAGAACATGAAAATACTTGAGATTATTTCACAGACTTAATGTTTTCATAAATAAAAGCGTGTAAAATTCTTGTATTGAGCTATTCAATTTGGTTGAGGAAACTTGAGGGGCTAAGACATTTTTAGCGATACCTCAATATTGTAAATCTGTTCGGTTCTGTAGATATGAGTTTATTTGGAAATTATATATGAACAAAATACACGTGAATAACTAAATCTTGCCTTGGCAGTCGGGAGAAAGTTAAGAAAAAAGTATATATTTATCCAACATTATATGAAATATTGAATATGTTTGATAATAATATTTTTTATACAATTTTTGAGACCTGTCGTGGCGCAGCGGCACAAAGTTGTGACTGTATACGGCAGTTTGTGGGTTCGATTCCCACCATTCCCATGTTCCATAGTAGTTAAAAAAGACATGAAATCACATCAACATCACATGTTCATGAAAAAATTAGGCTTCTGAGTGATCGTAATCAAAAAATAAAGAGAGCATTTGAATAGTTTTTGCTATATTGTGTATAAAAATGCACGTAATAAAAACCTGAAGGGTACTTTCGACCTACAAAAAATATTATTTAAAATATGTATAACGTTGAAGCGGCGAGTGAAAAATTTTTGAAGTTACTCTTTGTACTTTATATATTGTTTTGATCCTCTTAAAGGAAAAGAGATTTTTTTTTCCTATGAATTTTGAATAATTTCTCAATGGAACGAAGTACCTGACTCCTAGGTTCCCAAGTTCCCTCTACCTAATCTGCTATGTGCAGGATACAGCGTAAAGCTGAGAAAAAAAAAACTTTGTATGAGAAGTTATGGCTCCCTACAGTCTCTGACTTGCTTGAAGCAAGCTTAATTTACACTTGTAAGTACACTAGTGTAAATTAAGTTTTCTTGGTCCAGTAGTTTAGTTTGTGCGTTCTCTGTCAATAACTCAGTAACAGAAGAGGTATATACACAGAGTATAAAATATACACAGAGTATAAAATATACTTCTAGTTTTCTATATGTATAAAATTGTTGATAATTTTTTCTACGATACACGAGGTTTAAGGTGACATGAAATTGTCGCGGCGCTCGGCGGCCGCCAACTTAGTTAGCTCTTAATTACAGGAAATTGGTGGTATCGACGGCGTCCTGTTCCTGGTGCAACTCATTTATCTGGTAATTCGATTAGAAAAGCTATTTCGCCCCGGTATATTTGCCTGCGGCTGAGAACTTTAGATATACGTGCAATAACAAAAATATGATGCAAAAGCTATATATATAGCATTTGATAATAGGAAAAATAAAAATGGCAACTTACTGTACCAAACCCTTAGCTTCACGCTGTATCCCTCACACGGCAGCGTAGGCAGAGGGAACTTGGGAACCTAGCCTTCAGATACTCCGTTCCACTTCCGTTCTCCACTTTCCGCTGAATTTGAGGTATTGCGTGTTGAGTGGCGGAACTCAGGGCCGCGCTTTGCCTTGTACCAGAGCGAAGAAATGGAAACATTTAACATTAATATTTAAATTGAAAATATTAAATATTTCACGTACACACATGATCTCACCTCCTCATATGCAATCTGACGTCCACTAGTCATTTCACATCCTCACATATGATTTCATGTCCACACATAAGATCTCTTATCCAAATATGAGATTTCACGTCTGAATAGGAATTATCTTCTTACAATGTTAAAAGTACGGACTAGCTTTAATCTGCAGCAAACTTGGACCTGTCGTGATGGAGCGGTACAAGCTTGTGACTGTAACCGATAGGTTATGGGTTCGATCCCCACTCGAGCAAATGAAATATTTAATATTTTCAATTGAAATATTGAATAATTTAATTTCTTCGCTCTGGTACAAGGTAAAACGCGGCGTTGAATTCTGCCACTAACACACAATGCCTCAAATTCAGCAGAAAGTGAGGAACGGAAGTGGAACAGAGTGTCTTAACACTAGGTTCCCAAGTTCCCTCTGCCTAACCTGCCATCATCATGTCTACAATATATCTTTTTTTTTTGATAGGCTGTGAAAAGTCATTTTGACCAACATAAAACTCAAAACTTTTCACAACAAGGACAAGGATCAATACTATATTCTTTTAAATAGTTTAAAGATTAATATTTTTTTTTATTTTTGTGAAGTTTAAATATATAAAAAATATTATTGTTTGTAATTGTATAATATATCATTGTATCATATTGTCATACATGGTTATTAGTTCAAATTTAAATTTACTAATAATATTAGTTTAGATCTTGGTGTAAATAAAACTTATGATATAATTTAAACAATATAATTAAATACAGTTCGCGTGGCTACTCTTTTTTTTTTAAATCCTTCTTCTTGTCACTTATTTCGATAATAAATAAAAAAACAACTAAATGCCTATTTCTTACGGAGCAATTTGTTGTTCTTGTAAATTCATTCTACTATTAAGTGCAGCATTCCTAGTTTTGCTAAAGAAATCCTTTTGTATTCTTTCACAAACGCTCACAGCACTGTTACGAACATCTAAAGGTATTTCTTTGGTCACAATATCACGAAGCAATATATTTTGTTTTAAATCCATAACTTCAGATCGATCTCTACAAGTATTATCTGTTCTTTTGAATTTACTTCTCATGTTAGTTATGATTTTTTTTATATTACCATCTAGCCACTGAGTAAGAAGCCATACAGAAGCATGAATACAACAGACACAGACTAAGAGAACAACAGATATGCTTACAACACTAAATATTATACATGACACCGCATCTTTGCATAAATCGGTCAAATCCACCATTTCCTTACATGGACACAGTTTGCCACACATGAGGTCTTTCAGAAGAATAAGATTTTGAGAAATTGTTGAACAGTTTGATATCACTTCTATATTAGATGTTTTTTCTTTTTCAATCGTCTTTTTAGTCAAAACACCTAATCCACTACTAAGTGTGTAAATATCTTGCACAGACAATAGTACTTCCAAATCCTTACATATATTTATTTGAGAATCATAAACAATATTCGGTAAATCATCATCTATGCTCGCAATACAAATTGGAGCTTTTATACATTTGCTAACCGCATTGTTATAGAATGTTCTTCGGCCATTATATTTTACTTATCACAATCGGTTGGAGAACATTTGTTTAGAGAGTCAAGGTCACGTGTTTTACATACACATGTCTTCTCAAGGTCGGTATAATTTTTAAACAGTGAATTACTTCTAGGTTTGAGAACTACTTTAGTATCAAACGGGATGTGCACATTCAATATCCCAGCTTTTCTTGTGCACTTGTAGATGAGTGCAATGTCACAGAAACCAATCAGATCGTGCTGATACATCGACGGAAATATAAATATGAATCTTTTTCTGCCTTGCGCTTTCACCATCTCCATTTGTGGAGTATAAACATGTACTAAATCACAGTCCTCCCCATCAACAAGGCAGCACTGTTTTATTTTTGAGTAAACTTTACAAACTCCTGATTTTTTATTAATAACATCAATGAATAACTGAATCGCAACAGAATTTCTTTGTAATGGCAATATTCCCTTATCAGCGATAGCTAGTGCAAAACATATTTTGCAATGGAACATTAGATAGTACCAAAGACAAATATATATGACGTAAGTCATGTTTCTGTCAAAATTAATTACTTTTTCCAAATAGCCTTCAATGATCATATTTATATAAAAAGAATGATATCTGATTGATAACACACTGTACACACAAGTAGCTTACAGACACAAGCAAGTGACTGTAAACGCAGTTGGTTGTGTGTTCGATTCCCACTCGAGGAATTGAAATATTTATTATTTTCATATCCTTCACTCTGGTATCAAGGCAAATGGCGGCGTTAAGCTCCACCAATCAACAAATATTTCAAATTCAAAACTTGACGAAGTGACAAGCAGACATTTCTTAATGGGACGGAGTTTCTTGAGTCTAGGTACCTTATTATCCTCAACTTACCCTATCATATGCGAGATACACAGCGTGAAAGTTATAAAAAAGACTAAAATCAAATCACAATAGGAAAAATTAAGAAATAAACATTGACGTCATGCGAAAAGATATACATATATCAAGTAGTTCTCAAAAGTAATATAAAATTACCCATCAATACATAAGACCTCTTAGGTCACGCGATATTGGCTGTTGATGACTCTCGCTCTGATTAGACTTACAAACTTAATAATTCTGCGCAAAATAATTATTTACTTTAGTATTTATATATAAGAGTGAACATTTAGTGCTCAGTTGAAAGACAATATTCTAAGCATAATCACGTAACATGGAGATATTGCGATACTTCGTTGTGATTTGCCTGTTTTTATACGCAGGTATGTTGTTGAGTGAATTTTATTTATCAAATTAGTTAATATATTTTATTTGTTCTTATTTCTTAAGTCTAAGTAAGTAACAAGGCAAAGCTATTAGTTTCTGATATACAATACTGTCACCACATGAAATGTAGTGCGTTCATGAATGCTAAATAAAACACGGAACACTCTTTGTGTTTCAACGGTTTTGAAACACTTTTCTTCCGTAAGATTTTCTTCCAAATGCCAACAATATTAACTACCTCAAGATCTCACTTAAAATTCGATAAACAAAGTCAAAAACTTCTAATAAAAAGTAAGAATTAATAAAATATTGTAACAAAGTGCCAATAGTTCATTGGAATTAATTATTGACACCTACTCGTATACTTAAGCAAATAAATCATCTTCACACGGAATTCTGGTATTTTTTTATTGATCCTGTCTTTTAAAGCTAATGTTCTCTTTTATTTGTACCATTACTTTTTTATTTAGTGTTTTTTTTAGTATTTTTTTTAATTACTTATATATTTTCAGAGGCAAAAAGCGTACATTTCGACTATGAATATGACGAAGACGCTAAAGTGTGGTTTAAGCTGCACAGGATAAGGGCAACTTGGCATGAAGCACGTAAGATGTGTAACATGGAAGGTACGTTGTTTTAAGTTATATATTTTTTCAGCATCAAGCTGTATCCCGCACATGGCAGGGTAACTTTGGAACCTAAACATTCAGTATCGTTCCCCAGTTTCAGCCAAATTCGAGTTATTGTGTGTTGAGTAGCGGAACTCAACGCCGCACTTTGCCTCGTTGGGAAGAAATGAAAAATATTTTTCATTTGAAAATACGAAATATTTTATTTCTTCGAGTGGAGATTAAATTGTCAATCATCATCATTTAATTATCTCTGCAAATAACTTTTATAATTTTAGGTGCAATTTTGGCGTCACCATTGAACAAACCAGTAAAAGACGCGTTAGAAGCTTATTCAAGAGCTTATGATGTCGATCAAATTTTCGTCGGAATACACGCAACGTTTTCTGACGGCTTATGGCATACAATTGAAGGTATTTAATTTTTTAAATTTCACATTCTATCTCGCACATGGCACGGTGGGCATAGAGAACATACCATGTTAAGACACTCCGCTTAGTTATACGCGATGTTGAATGTTGAGTGGCAGAACTCAACACTGAGTCTTGCCTTGTCATCAGAGCGAGGAACTCATTTCACTCATTCACTCTACTGAGTGGGCATCGAACTAATAACCGGGGCGTTTACAAGCGCTGTGCCACTGCATCATGAAATTATATAAAGTATAAGTATGACTAGAAATGTTTTTATCTCACATTATACATCAAATACGCTCCCGACTGATAAACAAAATAATAAATCGAACTGACCTTACAGAAGTAACCTTGTTATCATACTTGTTTTATTTATTTTTTTAATTAATAATAATAAATAAAAAACCCAACATCATAACACTAAATACTAAGCTTAAATTTAAGAAGCGTGTAAAAATTTTGAACGAAGCAGGATTTGAACCCGCGCCTCTGAAAAACCGTTCCAGACGCGCGGGTTCAAATCCTGCTTCGTTCAAAATTTTTATACGCTTTTTAAATTTAAGTTTAGTATTTTTTGTCCTAAGTGTGGAATAACACTTTAAAACATAGTAAAAATATCATAACACTAACACGTATAACGTATATATAAGTTATATCTATAGGAAGTAGGAAGTACAGGGCGTAGTAGCCTACGCACCGTACTTTCGCTACTCAAAGTAAGATGTTCAATATGGGTTCTTTTAAACAAAGGGACTATCACGTTTTTCATTTATTTTTTTACATTTCAACAATATTTAAAGATTTGTTTGTAAGTGCGGAACAAGATGTCTTATTTATAGGTTTTCTGTACTCTATTCTTCTATTTATGGGACACAGAGTTACTTACGGACACTAGTATATATCTATTTTAATATAAGGAACGTTTTGTTTTTGATTGTAATTATAGAGGATATTCATATCAGACATATGTACATATATAAACTTAAATTTAAAAAACGTATAAAAATTTTGAACGAAGCAGGATTTGAACCCGCGCCTCTTGAAAACCGTTCAAGCGCTCTGACCAAGCTTCGTCGAAATTCTTATACGCTTATTACAACTTATGTTGTTGGCATCTCTGTAGGGAGATTTTCGCTACCTAAAGACAATTCGTAAGAATTATCGTTTGGCAAGAGAGAATGCGGTTTATTTTAATATTTTTCTGTTTTTAAAGTGTAATTCCACACTTATGAAAGAAAAAAGAAAATACTCTTTTCTAAGTGTGGAATAACACTCACAAGAAAAATAAGTAAGTACTTTGGTATTTATTCCTTACTTATTTATAATCTTTCAGGTATTTCCTTAGAAAAGTTGGTGAATAATTTAGATATAAGCCAAATTAATAGTGGTGACGATCGTTGTTCAATTTTAAGCGAAGGAAAACTCATTAGCGTGAAATGTTTTCAAATGTTCTCTTACATGTGCTACAAGCGAGAGAATTCTGATGTACAATTGACTTCTTGCGGAACCACTGACAAAGGTAATGTAAATTAGTATTGTAATATGTAAGGTCCCTGTAAAAATAAGAAATATATAAAACAAAATAAAAATATCTATTAATATATTAAATAATATTTGAAAATTACTATTAAATTATGCATGTAATGGATCTCATCAGTCTGGATATACTTGAGTTTAGTATGTGAAGATCTAAAAAAAAATGCTGACCGTATAAATATTGATCCTGTCTTCCAAAAGTTCACGTAATAACTTTTTAGAAAAAAATATATATTAACCGATAAATATAGATAATTTATTAAAATAAATGTAAAACTCTTCCGTTATTAAATATTTGGCTGATAAACACAAAACTGACGTTCTATATGAAAAATGTTATAAAATTACAAAAAGCTAAAAATAGTAGGGGATACGGAATAGACTCTAGGTCTACACTAGGTTCCCAGATTTCCTCTTCCTACCCTGCCATGTGCACGATGCAACGTGAAGTTGAAAAAATATAGTAATAAAAAACATTTATTTGAAAGAATATATATTGGACGAGAGAACCGGCAACTGCTACAAATTCCATGCAAATACAAGAACTTGGTTGGATGCATTTAAAACATGTTCAGCTGAAGATGCATACTTGGCGATAGTCAATAGCGACACAGAAGTACAAGTCATTAAAGAAATTTTTGAAAAGTACCCTGACAGCGTAATCAAATCTGAACATCCAAATGTTATCAGCCTTGGCATTATAGATTGGGAGCAAAACAGGGAATGGTATACCATTCATGGTGAGTAATACATCATAAAATTTAACTCCACAATACATTTAATAAATAACAGGCTAAATATATAAAATATATTATCAAGTATTCTATTTCAAAGTCGACTTTGAGACAGTGCGGGTTGAGTGGCGGAATTCTACACCGATAAACATATTTTGCCAGAATTCAAAGTAGTTCATGTTGAAGTTAATCATCGCTTTAAAAGTGCGCCACGACGACCTCAACTAAAAGTAATAGATACAATGTAACGTTAATGTCTTTGATAAGACAATATTTATGTAAAATAAACGCAAGAACTTTCCAATTTTCATACTAATTTATAATTTTTAGGTATATTTTATATAACATATAATAAAATATATCTTTATTTTCAGGCGAGCGTTTAGAAGACTCAGGTTACTCCAATTGGAGTAAAGGGGAACCAAACAACGCAGGTCGAAATGAATATTGTGGTACTATGTTCCGAAATGGATTCTTGAACGATGAACCTTGCTCAAAGAAAACGGCTTTCATCTGCGAGAAAGATGTGAGAAATTTTAATAGTTCTGAGGACACAATTGAAGTAAAAAGCTCGAACTTTACAGAAAAATCAGCAGAAATAACAATCTCGACTACTGAAGAAACGGAACAAAACAAACTTTTTCTAGAAAGTATAGCAAAATTTAATAATAGGTTCAATAATAGAGAATTTACGTCTGAAGTAGAAATCTCCAGTACTACAGAAGATATGCCCGAATACCAGACAAGTGACATTCCGTTCACTGACATTATTTATGATGAATATGTAAAAAAATAGAAAAAAGAATAATAATGATAATATATAACGTTATTTTGTAAATGATACAATTAAATGAATAACATTGTTTTTTACTTTAATATAAAATATTTTAAGATATATTCTCGTTAATATTATATTTTTTATATTTTTTATAATATATATAACTTATCTTAACAATTTATTTAATAATGATATGAGTATGAAAGATCAAACAGCGACAAGAAACTCTACAGTTACTCTTTTTTAATTTTAATTAACATTAATTGTTTATACAATGATAAGCTTTCTGACAGAGCATCAACAGCATTCAATCCCACCAACTATTATAATAGTCTTGAATTAAGAACCTGTTCCTTATTTTACTAAAACATATTTAACTTTTACTTTGAGCTGTTAAGTGACAAGTCTAAAAGCACTCGTGGAATTTTATTATACATACGTTTACCATGTCACGTTAATGATTATCATGTCATCAATTTCAGTAGATACCATTAAATAAATTAAGTATCATTTAAAAACCGGAAACTGTGATGTATCAGCTTGTTTTTATTTCTTGTATTAACATCGCTGTTCTTAAAATAATTATAAATATTGTTGCGAAAAAGTTAAATTATAGTTGTATATTTCATACTGTGATGCAACCGTAGAAATATCAATTTTAATTTTAAAAAATCTTAGATGTTTCCGAGTTTCCACGCTGCAAGTGGCTCGAACTGCTCTTTTCTGTATTACGAATATAGATTCACTATCAGCAGCAGCTATAAAGATAACTAAACTAGTCACGCAGTATCATTATACATAAGCTTACTCACTTTTCACGTTGAGTTCCGCCACTTAACACGCAATGCTTCAAATTCGGCGGAAAGTGGGGAACAAAAGTGGAATGGAGTATATTAACATTAGGTTCTCAAGTTCCTTCTGCCTACCATGTGAAACAGCGTGAAGCTAAAAAGAAGAAGAAGTTTACTATCTCAAAAAAAAATTCAAAGAATTTAATGATTTGCGCTTTTGACTCGACTGGATCCTTACTCTCCCGGCGTTTAAAACCGACGTTAAGTAGTGGCCGGCCCCCGGTACCCGTCCACCTCAAAGGCCGGCAACGCTCCTGTAGCTCCTCTGGAGTTAGTGGCCCTGGGCGACAGTAATTACTTACCATCAGGTGACCCGTTGCCGTTTCTCAAATAAAGTATATTAATATTATTCCCTATAAAGTCCCTCGTCCTCTGAATATTCAATGTTTATTAATGTTTGTGTTTGGTCCTTTGTGTAAATTTTTGTGTAAATATATTAGACGTAACAAAATTAGATTATAAACTAACATTTATGTAAAATATTATTTATTACTAACATAATGAGATGTATGTGTATATTTTGTAAATATTTGTATGTTTTGCCATAGGTGAAGGCAGTAATCTTACTGGGTCCCTTTTTTACATATATTATATTATTGTGTACAATTATTCCTTTTGTACTGATTAATTCCTCCCGTGAGTCTTCTATACAACGTGACATTGGCAAAGTGAACTGTGCTCAACTGGCACGCTCGAAACGCCATAATTGAAGAAATGAACAACAAACAACATTACAATTGGTTTGGATGAAGGCTCTACGGATCACATTGTGCTTAATTGCCCAAAACTCAGAACAGTTATATGCTTGTGCCTTTTCAGAAAAGCTTAATTAAATACATACTAGAGGAGGTCAGCCTGGCAGAATGTTCATCTTTCTCACTAGATCCCTCTCTGGCCGACTGACTTTGACTACAATTGTATGGAGCAGTTCTCTTCTTGAGGAAATTTTGTAGAGCATTTTGTGTGCATGTGTCATTATCTAGTACGTTATTCACATTATTATCATCAGATATATTAGTTTTTGTCTATTTACGACATCCTTCCTTCTAACATCCAACGCTCCGTTAATGTGAAATGTATATTTAGCTTTTAGTCCTTTTATTAAAATGTTGGTTAAGTTCATTTGGGAGTGAAAGTGATGTCTTCTATTCTTGTAAGGACTGTTTAATAGCCTCCAAATTGTTTCAGTAGAATTTTAAAAATACTTACGATTATAGAAAACTGTATATAAGTTTTAAAGTGGATATTATTACACGAATAACAGCAGCTGAATAACAGGTGGGTGAATATTTATACCTCACTTATTTGTTAATATTTTCACTTATACTTTATATAAACTATTTTTAGACCAAAATTTATTTGAGAGCTACTTATAAACGTATTTCACTTTTTGGCACCTACTCAAAAAAGAAATTAATTTAATTTAATGGAATAGATCTAATTCTATGCAGGAGAAGCCGCGGGTATCAGCTTGTAAAGTTATATAATATTAAATTATTTTTCTTTCCTCTATTGTCTATGTTGAAGCACACAGTGAAGTGTTGTTTTTAAAAATATTAACGTCAGCTATGCTGACGTCATTTTCTTCAATAATGTCTCAACTTTCCCTTTATATAACAATATAGACAACACCAACACTTTTATTTAAAGCAATAAAGACTTCTAGTATTTGCTAGTGCTACTGTGAGAATGCCACGAGTAACAATAATCACTCGTATTTATACCACTACCCCCCACAATGAATTTTACAAAAACTAGTTGTCTACTAATATTTTAACAAGACTAAATTACTGTAATTTAGCTCTAATTAATTTAAGTTTTTTAACTGGCTAATCACGAAAACAATTGTAAGATTGATAACTGTCATTAAGAATTTATAATTTAAAAACTAGAAATTACATTTTTTTATTAAAGTTATCGTTGCGCCGTTATCTATAGTACTCTTCATGTATAATGGCATTATGTAGAGCATCAGTGGAATTTTCATAATCGTCCATATTTCTCACTTCTTTTTCACAGATGAAAGCTACTTTATCAATACAAGATTCAAAGGACATTACTCCGTCAGGGCGTAATACAGCACAATATTTATTTTGGTAATTGTCACGTGGTTCCGTATTCACCCATTTAGAGTAACCTGAATCTTGTAAACGCTCGCCTAAAATTAAAAAATCTACATTGCATTAAATCATATTCGAGATTTAATTTTAAAATATTAGCTAAATTGGGGTTTTCGTTATTTTGTTTAGCAAAAGAATTCCTCTTGAAAATTTTAGGAACCATTTAATTACCAAACCAACACTACCTCTACTACAACCAATATTGACAAAAAAAGTAAATTAGTTAAGGAGTAATATTTTTTTATACTGTTTTGTCCTGAACATGGCAGAATAGGCAGAGGGAACTTAGGAACCTAATGTTAAGATACTGTATTCTTATTAAGATATTCCATTACCCACTTTACGCCAAATTTGAGACAAAATGAATTCCGCCACTTTATGATATATTCAAGTGTGCGCTTAGCCTTATTACCGGGGCGAAAAAAAGAAAGCTTTTAGTACTTTGTATACCTACCTATCTTAACGACGTTAAGAAGGGATCGGAACTCGGGAACCTAGTGTTAAGACACTCCGTTCCACACTTTATTCATATTAATATTAAAAATTAAATAATATTAATAATAGTATACTGCGGAATTATATTTTAAATGGGATTTAAATAGGAATCGTATTAATTTTAGAATTGAAGAAAATGTACCGATTGGATGCGTCGATGATATCCGTCCGTTAAAAATTTGGGCGGGTTGCGAAGATTAAAATGTCTTGACACTTGACCTCTTTGTGTAATCCGCTATATAACCTAACCTTGCAAAAAAATGTTTTACTTACCATGAATTGTATACCATTTCCCGTTTTGCTCCCAATCTGTAACGCCTAGTCTGATGACATTTGGATGATAATAATAATTTGTAAAAATTTTTGTTAAGACTTGTGCTTCAGTAACGCTATTGATTATTGCTAAGTGTGCTCGTTCTGACGAACAAGTTCTTAAAGCATCCTGAAATGCTTTTCGATCATATTCATGGAACTTGTAACAATGACCGGTTTTCTCTTCCAATTTATATTCTGTTGAAGGAATAACCTATATTAAAGTAGTAGTTACAGTTAGAACGCGTTCTCCCTACTAAGAACTAATTTATATTAAGCGCTTTTGTTACAAATGTAAATACGTAGTTAAAACTAGTTTTTAGCGGAAAGACCACATCAAATTTTAACCATAAAAAACAATCAAATAAACTATAAATTTAAATTAAAGCAGCAGAAGTGGACTGCTGCATGCCGTTAAGTCGATGAAGCTTGCGCACGTTATTTCTTCTTCTTACTGTTTCGAAGGTGACAGTGCTCCTGGTGTTCAATGTGTGAAGATCCATTTTGTTAAGAAACTATAAAACTATAAACTTCACCTCTACTATCCTCAGTGGTACTGCCTCACCAAGGACTACAAGCGTTTGTCCCCATCAATGATGACTTTTCTAGCAAATTGTACAAGCTTATCGTGAAATACTTTTATTCTTGCTATATATGCATTAGTTTAGGCATTAGTTCTTGGTCACCCTTTATAGATACAGGGATCATCTCTTTAACAAACCTGAACCGAACATTGCGGCCTTAATTGGTTTGGTGCGGTGATGAATGTGTGCCGGGATATGGCGTTGGTAATTCTTTTTTTATGGAAAAGACAAGGTAAACGAGCGTACGCGTCACCTGATGGTGAGTGATCACCGTCGCCCACGGCCCCGCGTAACACCAGGGGAGCTACAGGTGCGTTGCCGGCCTTTGAGGTGGAGGTAGACGCGTTTTACTCCTGCGCTTCCCACAAACGGCTCCTGTACCAAATCAATGTCGTTCTTTCTGTTCATCGCCGCTTGGATTAGTTCAACGGTTGACAATTGTGACCTTTTCGGATTGGCCTGGATTATTTTACATTATTCAAGGTCCTGTTGACATCGTGTGTCGCGACTGTAGCAGTATACTATTTTTGATCTTGCTATAGCATCGTATTTATTTCTATTGTGCCATTGGGCGCGGAAAGCGTTATGTGTGTGTATATGTGCAGATATCCTTCCTTGCTTTCTTGGCAGTTTATGTAGGCCGGTGGTCTGCCTGCTTTCCTTTCTTTGAAGTCTTTCTATTTGTGAGGGGTTCCGCAATGGCTGCACAGATGTTCTTTTTCCTGGCACAGGGTATTTGTGTACCCGAAGTCAAGACATTTGATGCACTACATTAGTAGGAATTGATCTTTGCAACTCTATCTAATTTACTTGTAGGATCCCTTCGTGTGCTCCCGGAGAACGATTTATGATCGGATGTTATTCCAGGGGATTTCTAGATATTTTTCTGCCTATTTGTATAACTATGCTTCCTTCTCGTGATCTTTTAGGACGTCTTTGTTTTGCTTGATGATATTAGCATCGGTATGGTACGCCAAGAAGTCCACGTCTAGCTACTTCTACTTTATGGCCTTGTTCAGCGATTCTGAAGATATTTGGTAATAAACAATATTATATACATAAATACGAAAAATAAATATTTTTGCCGTCATGTTAAAATTATTCGTTTAATGATCTAGATAATGAATTACTTGACATTCACTTTACCATTATCAGTAGTTCCGCAGGGATTCAGTTCTTCATTTGTTCGCCTGTAGCATATATATGGGTACTTCTCTGAACAATCGGTGCTTATGAGGGATCCATCGTTTAACACCGAACAAGAATGTATAACTTCGTTGAATTGATTCATATCTATAAAATCAAAATCAAAATCAAAATCAAAATATTCTTTATTCAATTAGGCCATTTAAGCACTTTTGAATCGTCAAGTTACATATAAGTGTCTGTGATGTCAGTCCTTACAGGAAGCTACCACCGGCTCGGAAGGCGGGTCTGCTGAGAAGAGCCGGCAAGAAACTCAACAGTTGCTCTTTTCAAAATATCAATTAAAGTAAATATATAACATAGCTTCCTGAGTGAGTACCAACAGCATTTAATCCCACGCACTCTTATCGTTGTAGTATTCTTGAATAGAATAATATGCTTTGCCTAACAATATATTTTTAACATTCACTTTAAATTTTTGAAGTGGCAAATTTAAAATTATTTGTGGAATTTTATTATACATACGTGTACCATGTCCCATAAAAGATTTACTAACTTTTTGAATACGAAAACTAGGAGTTATCAGCTTGTTTTTACTTCTTGTATTAATATCATGTCGGTCACTGTTTTTTAATAAATTGTGGCTATTTTTCCGAACAAGTATTATATTATCATATATGTACTGTGATGCCACCGTAAGAATACCCGTTTCTTTAAAAAAATCTCTCAGGGATTCCCGAGCTCCCATGCCGTAAATGGCTCGGACTGCTCTTTTTTGAATTACGAATAAAGATTCGATATATACATCAACTCTTCGAATGAAACACCTAAAAAATAGCATATGTTATAATTAATACACTAAAATGAAGAAAATTAGTTACTTACCTACTTACTTACTTAGCTTCACGCTATGTCCCTAGCGGGGCAAGCAGAGAGAACGGAGTGGCATACCTCCTTCACCTCGTGCACTGTCATTATACATGGCTTCCGGGAAGTCCTTATGCTTTTTACGTTACCTTCTTCCAGTATCGTCAATAATTCATCAATATCTGTGTTTTCGAAGGTCAACCGAGGTCTCCCCATTCCTCTCTTACCATTCAATTTTCCTGCATAAATCTTTTTAACATTCTTTTTTTACTCATTCGCTCAACGTGCCCAAGAAAATTAATAAATTAAGTTTAGAGAGATTGCAAAACTAGAAATAAATTACCTTCTATTGTATGCCACAAGCCACTGGCGAACGTAGAATGTACTCCGACAAAAATTCGTATGATTTTATAAGTTCTCGTGTAATAGTCGAATGCATCTTTCATTGGTTTGTTCAAAGGCGACGCCAAAATTGCACCTAAATTAAGTAAATGATTAGCAGTTGATTTCGACTGAAAAAGTCGATCGGATTAACGCTAGTTACATAAAACTAACAGCTGGCTTAAGTGATAAGTTACATTAAACTAAAGAAATAACCAGGTCGTGTCAAAAATGTATGCGTTAGAGGTGGACGTAACTAACTTTATGTCACGCTGTATCTCACACATGGCAGGGTAGGCTGAGGGAACTTAGGAACCTAGGGTTAACACACTTCATTCACATCCCTACTTTCCACTAAATTTGATGCAATGCAATTTTTTTAGGTTATTATAAAAAAATCGGAAATCTTCAAATTGTAATACATTCATTCGAATTACAAAATGATTACAGAATATTCAGTATATATCATATCATTTTTATTATTTTTTCCAGCTTTACGCTGTATCCCGCACGAGGCAGGGTAGGCAGAGGGAACCGTGGGAACCTAGTGTTAAGACACTCCGTTCCACTTTAGTTCCCCGTTTTCCGCCGAATTTGAGGCATTGAGTGTCGGAACTCAACGCCGCGCTTTGCCTTATTACCAGAGCGAAGAAATAAAACATTAAATATATAATTTGAAAATATTAAATATTTCATTTTCTCCACTGGGGATCGAACTAAGAACCTGTAAGTTACAGTCACACGCTTGTGCTGGTGCGCCACGAGAGGCCTCAATAATATAATTACTATGCATAATTTATTTCTGATGCCTGCCATGGCACAACGGGACAAACGTGTACTGTGTGACAGTAAACGACAGGTTCGATCCCCACAACAAAGTGAAATATTTAATATTTTCAAATTAAATAGTTAATGTTTTCAATTCTTCGCTCTGGTAACAAGGCAAAGCGAGGCATTGAGTTCCGCCACTCAACACGCAATGCCTCAAATTCGGTAGAAAGTGGAGAACGGAACTGGAACAGAGTATCTTAAACCTAGGTTCTTAAAGTCCTTCTGCCTACCCTGCCACGTGAGGGATACAGCGTGAAGCTCAGAAAGAAAGAAATTATTTTCATAAAAACAAATATTGCGGCCAGTCGTAATGGGAACGGAGTGTCTCAGCACTATGTCCCCAGGTTCTCTCTGTCTACACTGCTATGTTCAAGACACATCGTAAAGCTGAGTAAAAGTAAATATATTTAGCAAGGTCCGAGCACATCGCTAAAATCGGCGAGAAGCTTGAGAGCTATCCGTCCGGAACTCGACAGTTTTGGGCCCTCTCAAAGGCTGCGCTTGGCAACTTTAGCCGGCCATCGCTTCCACCGCTACGCACAGAAAATGACATCCTGGTCAATACGGCGAAAGAGAAAGCCGATCTCCTGGGCGCTCTCTTTGCCTCAAACTCGACTATGGATGACCGAGGAACAACGCCGCCGACCATCCCGCGGTGTCAGAGCTCAATGCCTGACATTAAATTTAGTCAGAAAGCCATTAGGCGAGCTCTGTCTTCCTTGGACATCCACAAGTCGAGTGGGCCAGATGGCATTTCTCCTCTTGTGCTCCGTTCGTGTGCTCCTGAGCTGACACCGGTGCTAACGCGTCTATTTCGGCACTCTTACTCAGTTGGCGTAGTCCCAGATTCGTGGAAGAGCGCTCTTATCCACCCGATTCCGAAAAAAGGCGATGGTGCCGATCCAACTAACTACAGGCCTATTGCTATTACCTCCCTGCTCTCAAAAATTATGGAGAGCATAATTAATAGCCAGCTCTTGGTTTACCTGGAGGATCACCGATTGATTAACGACCGCCAATATGGCTTTCGTCGGGGTCGCTCAACCGGTGATCTTCTGGTTTACCTAACCCACCGCTGGGCTGCGGCTATTGATAGCAAGGGAGAGGGCCTGGCAGTTAGTTTGGACATGGCAAAGGCCTTCGATCGTGTGTGGCACGGAGCGCTCCTTGTGAAACTTCCATCTTACGGGCTTCCCGAGAATTTATGCAAGTGGATTGCTAGCTTTCTCACTGGGCGCAGCATCAAGGTCGCTGTCGACGGTTTTTGCTCCAAATACATGCCCGTGAACGCCGGCGTCCCCCAAGGCTGCGTGCTGTCCCCTACGCTATTTCTTCTGCATATCAATGACATGTTAGAGGACTCTAACATACATTGTTATGCAGATGATAGCACTGTGGACGCTGTATACTCCGGCCATGCAAGTCTTTCTCGGGAAAACGTCGACCAGTGCCGAAATCAACTTGTGTCCTGCGTTGAGGCATCCCTCGAGAATGTCTCCGCATGGAGTGAAAAGAACCTTGTTCACTTCAACCCCCAGAAGACACAAGTCTGCGCGTTAACCGCTAAAAAAACCCCATTTGTCGTATCACCAGTTTTCGAGAACACTCCCCTTAAAGCCGCGCCCTGTATCAGTATATTGGATCTCAGCTTTTCGAACGACTGCCAGTATCGCGATCATCTGGAAAGCAAGGCCAAGTTGGCCTCGAAGAAACTGGGGGTCATCAGCAGAGCGAGACAGTATTTCACGCCAAAACACCGTTTAGCCCTGTATAGGGCCCAGGTGCGGCCTCATATGGAATACTGTTCTCACCTTTGGGCTGGTGCACCCCAGTATCAGCTTGAACCATTTGATCGCATACAACGTAGAGCCGTTCGAATCGTTGGGAACCCAGTGATCTGTGTGGGGCTTGATACTTTGGCTTTGCGTAGAGACGTATCCTCCCTGTGCGTTCTCTACCGCATTTATCACGGGGAGTGTTCTGGAGAACTGTTTGACTTGATACCTGCCGCCGAATTTTCCAACCGCACAGTACGTCACAAACTAAAGTACCATCCACATCATCTGGACACGTGGCATTCGACTACTGTGCGGTTTCGTAGGAATTTTCTTCCACGCGCCACACATCTGTGGAACGACCTACCCGCGGCAGTATTTCCAGGTCGATACGACATGGGTACCTTCAAAAAACGCGTCTACCTCCACCTTAAAGGCCGGCAACGCCCTTGTAGCTCCCCTGGTGTTACACGGGGCCGTGGGCGACGGTGATCACTCGCCATCAGGTGACCCGTACGCTCGTTTGCCTTGTCTTTTCCATAAAAAAAAAAAAAAATAAAAAAAAAAAAAAAAAAAAAAAAAAAAAAAAAAAAAAAAAAAAAAAAAAAAAAAAAAAAAAATTATCATCAGCCTATGACGGTCCACTGCTGAACATAGGCCATATATTTATTTATATATTTATTTATTAAATGAATAATACTCAAAAGAATTTCACCTTCCATTTCACACGATTTGCGTGCTCCATGCCAAGTCGCCCTTAACCTGTGCAGCTTAAACCACACCTTAGCAACTTCGTCAAATTCATAGCCGTAATGCCTCTCCCTCTCTGCCTCTGTAAGTACATTTATTGAATGATTAGAAAAAATCAAAAACCCAACTGCAGAAAACTAAAAAGGAAAAACCAGACAAATAGTTCATTAGAATTGGTAATCGGGAGCTGTTTACATTATACAAGGCACAGGGGTCATGATTAAATCGGTTGAAGAATAGGTCTTAGGCCACTTTTTTCTTTTGATTTTATAAAAAATAATCTGTATCAAACATTCTGTATTAATGTTCAAAAGAAATAACTGTAATGATATATATTTCCTGAAATGTATGCAGTGTTATTTGAGAGCTGAGCCTCCTTACCCAAGTAGGTACAAGTGTGAATAGTAACTTACTAGGTTGGTCTCATTACTTCACATGTAGCTAAAGTAAATGTGAAACTGAAAAAAATAAAGAAAAATAATTAAAAAAATATATATTATTTTTTCCTAGTGATCGGTCTCACACTTTACAATAAATTCTCCAATAACCTGTAGAAACTCTGTTTTAATCCGTTTTGTGTATGTTTTAGAAGGTGATCAGTTTGATTCCGATAAGGGGCAACAACATGTACGTACATTTGGGTCGTTATTGGTAGTCTGGTTGATGGGAATTATATAATACGAAAAAGATTTGGTCAATCCAAACCAGTACCGGGGTAAGTGAGAAGAGAATCGCATAGTTACATGCTGGCGATGTTACGGATGTCGGTCCATATTCAATAAACTAAAATTGTCACGAAATATTACCTGTGCAAAAACACAGGCAGAGCACAATGAGGTATCGCAAGAGCTCCATATTACGTTATTGGTCTTGGAGATATATTCTCTAACTGAGTACTAGCTGTTTTTTTCTTATTTTTATATAATCATTGTAAATAGATTGTGTTTTTTTTGTCTGAAGCTCTTATCAATACGAAAATGATAAGGTACACCTAATACCACATGACCTTTTAACCGCTACAAATCTTAGAACTACTTAATAGTATTGTGCAAAAGTGAATCTTTTATATTTTAATTTATTTATAAATATCTTCGCGTGTTTTGTTGTTTAAGAAAGTCGAATTGTTATATTCTTAAATATCTCCTGCACCTCTGAATGAATGATGAATGGTATAGCTAGGGATACGCAAAAAGTATCGATACCCAGAGGTATCGATACATTTTTTTTCGATACTGAGTACTTTTGGAATCGATACTTTTGTTCCGATACTTTTGCAGTATCGATACTTTCTAAAAGTATCGATACTTTCTAATTTTAATGAAGTAGTAAAAAGAAACAATATTATGATATTCGATATTTTAAACGCAGCATATTTCACAGCACTACTAAACCTGGGACACAATTCGGGGGATTCCCACTCATTGCCAAACACGTATGTGTGTGTTGCCATTTATTTTTATTAAACTATATTAGCAGTTTTTTTACGATTAAACTTTAAAGGTTAATTAATCAGTTTAGTGCCTGGCCCTTAATAGCATTTTAGTATTATTTTCGCAGCATTTTCCAGTTTTCAGTTGCAGTGAATTACTAATTCAGGTATATTTTAGAAATAAAAACTAGCAACTCTAGTTACGTTCCCATAACAAGAATGTTCCCGTGGTCATTAAGTGTAGTGTTCGGTGAAGTGATTTATATAAATCGAGTGTTATGGACTTATGGTTACAGCGCCTATTCAAAATAATGGATAGCAATTAGAATAAGTAGTTTTTAAGTATTGTTATCGCACATACCGTCGCCTTCTTGTGGGCAGGAATATAAATAAGAATGATTGTTAATATTAAGTTAGTTGTAAGCTACTAGTTGTACTGATAGGTCATAGTTATTAAATAAAGTTTTTTTAAGACTTTTCTCTGGACGTCTCACTTAACTCTCTTATTCATCAAAGAAGATATCTTTGTAGTGTAATTATATGTGCTTTGTAGAAAACTATTTTTTCTTTTGTTAGCGTAACAATTTAATAAGTGAAATTAAGTTAGTATTACTATACTCGTATACAATCAATCTCAAAAAGATGCCACCATCAGGAGGCACCAGTCAAGTGTGGAAATATTTCAAAAAACATGAAAATAATACAGCTTCATGTAAAATTTGTTTCAAGATCCTAAAAACAAGTGGGAACACTTCAAACATGATGAAACATTTAAAAATGCATCCTCAGAGGTTAGTATTTGTAAAAAATATTTTTTAAAGTGAGTTTTTAATTTATTACAATAGGTGTTTATTGTTCGCGCTAAAAATGATACATTAATTCATTTACGCAATATTGTGTTCATGCATGAAACAACCTAGGTATTTTATCATTATGTATTATGTTAAATAAATTAATGGAATTCCAAACTCGCGTGCTTGTTTCCAGTATCAAAGATAGCGTTTCAAAATCAACTCAGAGTTTATCATCAAATAGCGACGCGTCGACATCCAAATCTGGGGTAGCTGATTGCGTCAAAAATGTTTCGATAGCGAGTTCAACTACACCACAAAGTGCGTCTGCAAGCACTACAACCGCTACAACATTGCAATCGTCTTGTGGACGAGAGACCTTGCAGAGAGCGTCGTCATTCAAAGGTAAAACTTTAGACTATCTTATATATTTTTAAAATACTTATTTTGAATACATTGAAATACGTGTTTAAAGAAATTTAATGTCAATTCATTTCATTTTGCAGATGGAGGAAGTCGATATGAGGAACTGATAAAAAATTTATTATACTTCATCTGTGTTGACAACCGACCATTTCATGTGGTCGAAGGGAAAGGTTTCCGCCGCTTAATGAAAACGGTTGTCTCTAACATAAAATTTCCTTCAGAGGACACACTTAAGCGACGGTTGGATGATATTTATAATATAAGCCATTATTGTATTAAGTTAAGGTTTATAAGAATAATAAATAAATAAATAAATAAATAAAATTTATGATATAGCACTGCAAACGTTCACCAAAAAAATCAACAGTATTGAAGACATCGAAATTGCTTTGACTTGTGATATATGGTCAGAAATGATGAGCACACGAAGTTTTCTCGGTGTAACAGTTCATTTTCTTGACAATGGCGAGTTAATATCGAGGTACCTAACTACTCAGTTTCTGAGCAAGAGGCACACAGCAGCAAACATTGCAGAGTATTTAGAAGACTGCTGCTTAAAGTTTGGCTTGAAAAAGCCTAACATATCGGCAATAGTAACCGATAGTGGGGTGAATATGATTGCCGCAGTTAAAAAATTTTTGGACCCAGAGAAGCATTTACAGTGCTTTGCACACTTGATAAATCGAGTGGTAGAAAAGATACTTGAAACTGATAATATAAAACTATTAACTGGAAAAGTCAGGGAAATCGTAAAATTTTTCAAAAACAGTGTTGTCAACAGTGATTTACTTAGATCAAAACAGGAAATCAATAAACTGAAAGTACTGAAACTCATTTTAGATGTTAAAACCAGGTGGAACTCAACTTATTATATGCTGGAGCGGTATGTTCAACTCCGAAGCGTCGTTAATAAGATTTTACTAGAAAAAGCGAGAGCACCTGAAATCTTGAGCGCCCAAGATAATAACACCCTACAGAAAATTATTCTCATACTGCATCCATTTGAATTTGTGACGAAAGATATGTGCGGAGAAAAGTACATTACATCGAGCAAAGTGATTCCAACAGTAAATTGTCTACGCCACCAAATTCAGAATATAAAGGCTCAAGGCGAAGATAAAGCAATAATTGAACAATTAAAAGAAGAAACCTTTAAAGAAATTAATGATCGTTTTCGATCAATAGAACAAAACCACATTTTGGCTATCTCCACCCTGCTTGATCCAAGATTTAAAAACATTCACTTTACGGACGCCAATGCTTGCGCTCGCGCAATTGCGTTCATCAGAAGGACAGTAAATGCAAATGACAGCCCATGTCCATCAGCAAACTCCTCGGAATCAGATTCTGAGGTCATAGATTTCTGGAGTCAGCATAAACAATTAGCTCATGCTAGGCGTCAGAGGAGAATTGATGGGGAAAAGGACGAGGTTGGACTATACCTTGCAAATCAAGTGTTTCCTCTCAAAAGTGATCCCTTACACGTGTGGGAGGACATGAAATCTGTTTTTCCACGCTTATATAACCTGGCAAAAAAATATCTAATAATTCCGGCGACTTCAGTACCTTCTGAAAGGCTCTTTTCCAGAGCTGGTGCAATTATAACTGAGAATCGTAACCGTTTAACTGGATCCCGCCTAAATAAGATTTTATTTATATCAGATTGTCGAGAGAATGATTGGAACTTTCCTAATTAGTGTTAACTTCTTACCTCTTAATTGTATGCTTGTTGTATGTATGCTTCCTGATTTTATGTTTAAATAACTAATTAATAAATCATTTTGAGTTTAGTTATTTAGTTACTTATACTTATAATATGCAAAACACAGTCCATAAAAATGTTTCAAAAAGTACTCGATACCTTCAGGTATCGATACTTTTAATCCGATATTTTTTTGGTATCGATACTTTTCATACGATACCAAAATATTAGGCTTGCTAAGACAAACCATCTGCCTGAATTATTATATATTATATATATATATATATATATATATATATATATATATATATATATATATATATATATATATATATATATATATATATGTGTATATATATATATATATATATATATATATATATATATATATATATATATATATATATATATATATATATATATATATATATATATATGTATATAGTACCTAAAATTAAAAGGGATTTACATAATTCAGGAAGATGGTTTGTCTTAGCTAAATTATATACAAAACATGACTGCTGTGCTATACCATTCATCATTCTTTAAGAGGTGCGGGAGATATTTAAGAATATAACAATTCGACTTTCTTAAGCAACAAAACACGTGAAGATTATTATAACTTATTTAAAATATAAAAGATTCATTTTTACTTACTTAGCTTCACGCTATATCCCTAGCGGGGTAGGCAGAAAAAACTTTTACACTTTTGCCCTACACTTTATAAAGTAGTTCTACGATTTGAAAATTTTAAGCATTTCGTTTCCTCATGTATACCTAAAACACGTCGCGTTTACAGTCGTGATTTGTAACTTTATCAATAATTATAAAATTTAATGTTTTTTCCAAATGTACGTTATTTTAGATTATTGGTTTGAATTCTGTTTCAATGAGTGACAAACATATCAGCAACATATTGTACCGACTGAGCAAAATTAAACCCAATAGTAAGATTTTTCGTTCCTCAGGCTTTTGTTTTAGCTTTACGCTGTATCCCGCACATAGCGGGAACTTGGGAACCCGGTGTTAAGCGCTCCGTACCGTTTTCCATTTTACGCAAAATTTAAGACATTCCGTGTTGAGTGGCGGAACTCAACGCCACCAAGGACGCAACTGAAGTTCAACAGCAACTAAAATACATTCGGAAATTATCATAGTGACCTAGCTCTTTACTTCGACCAGGAATATTGTTACTTTTCTTTTAATTATTAGTAATTAAAAAAATTACCGCTACCTTTTATAACTTTAAGTTATATAATATTTGTATTGCATGCTTACATTTTGCACGCCAAACAAATTTTCTAAGAAAACCAACTAAGTTAGTAATTATCGCGTTTTTTGTCATAATTTAGCACTCAAATTTACATTTTAAGTTTAATATTATAACACTTCTTTTTGCTATATTTCGTATTCAAATTTAAATAATTCTTCACATGCTTATGTGTATTTTGTATACGACGCATTCTATTAGCCCGAGGTAATTATGATCGCATCCCCAAACCTTCCTCTGTAGGTAACTTCTGTCTATTCTAATAAACGATCTCTTCAATACAAAAATATTTTTACATTTAAAACATTGCGTATTGGATGGCGAAACTCAAACTGTTCAGATTTATAACTGAGCCAGTCCCTCCCTTGGAAGGCAATTCTGCTGATAAAAGTTGGCAAGAAACTCAACAGTTGCTCTTTGCAACGTCAATGGTACAATTGAATTATTAGCTGTCCTGTATGAAATGCAGACAATAATATATGAATTCATTGTATTTTTATTCTTTGAGTATTCTAAACGTACATTTGTCGATATTTTAATAAAAAGAGTAAAATTAAAAATCAATCATATAATAATAACATTTATAAAATCTATAATGTCTGACCATTATAAAAATAATATTATGCTTAGACACTGTAGATGCATTATACAAGGATATACAGAGGGAACCTAGTGCGTATATTAGGTTCCCGCCCCATTCTCGACTCAATTACATGTTGACAGGCGAAACTTAACGCCGTGATTTGTCTGCTTATCGTAACAAGTAAATGAAATAATTTATGAATGAAATAAGCTATCCTTAGAAAAAGCAATTGAACGCAAATATTATAAAACTTGCTTTTCTTTTAACTTCACGCTGTATCCCGTACATGGTAGGGTAGGCGGAGGCTGTTATGGCGTTGTGTGTTGAGTGGCGGAACTCAACGCCCCGCTTTGGCATGTTATCAAAGCGAAGAAATGAGAATATCAAATATTGAAATTAAACATATTAAATATTTCATGTCGTCGTGTGGGGATCGAACCCACAACCCATCGTTTACAGTAACACGCTTGTGCCGCTGCGCCACGACAGGCCCCACAATACTTTCATCAGTTATTTCTTAGAAAAACAAAGTATTAAGTGTTAAGTATTTTGAAATTGCAGTCATATCGTCTGTATGCAGGCGAATGATCCTGACAGGTTTTTTCTTTAGAAATTTTAATTTATGACAAAATTTGCATAATCGACTTATTTTTATTTCCAATTTTGTATTTCTTTCTCTTGGAATATTTATTTTAAAGTAACTCAACCCAAAGAATAATTAAATTATATAAATATGTATGTAGAATCTAGAACAACACCGCTCTTTGACTTGTAAACAGTAGAAATAAAAATATAAAATATTTTCGCGACTAAGATCGAACCCACAACATGTCATCGTTACAGTCACACGTTCGTGTCGCTTCTCTCGTTATCAAGATAGGTCTCATCTCTTGATAACGAGAGTCTAGACCATATTGGATGCATACAGTTCATTTTACCCCACTTTCCCCTATTCTGCCCTGCCCTAGCTGTTACCTTGCTGTAATAGGCGCAGAGAGAAAACATGGATAGAATGCTTACCCTAAAACCTTTTCCTCTCTAGGGCTAAGTGAAATATTTATTTCGTACTTATTTATGTCATTTGTAAATATTTTATAAGATATAAAGTACATAAGACGATTAATTTGCAAGATTGCTGGAATGAGATAACGTAATTGAAAATTGAAACGAAGCCAAATGTTAATATAATTCATATTAGCGTTTAGAATATTCATTCATTTTGATTTTAATTTTGATCAATATTGACTGGGACATTTATATTATTGTCCTATTTAGGAATGGGACTGTTTTTAATCTATTACAATTTTATATATTTAAGAAGAATCTTTATTTCTTTTCTTTGTAAACGTTATAGGTTGGAGTAGTGTTTTTATATATATTTAGTTTAGTTCTGGTCTGTTTTAAAAAAAAAACTGTAAAATAGGGCCGTGGTTTTTTATAACAGATGATATATTCCGTACAAAGCAGAGGGAACATGGGAACCTGGAAGCAAGACACTTTTGTTTCCCAATCACTAAATATTTTTCAAGCATTAAGTGTCGGAGGGCAGAAATCTGCACCACGCTTTGCCTCGGCCTGAGTGGGGATATGAAAATATTAAATATTTTATTCTTGTATCTATAAAAGCTTTGTTCGTGGATTTCCATTTCGTAGAAAGCTGAGTGTGGATTTTGTTTGTGTATCTTCTTATATGGGAAGAAACGTGAAACTTCTTTACGACACGCTAAGATTTACCTGTGTTTTTCTTTCAAAAAGTGAATGACGAGTCAGAATTATCAGCTTTAATCAATTTTCCCATCAACAACGCTGTAATAAATTCAATAAATAATATTCATTCTAACGTGCATTAGCTAATTTCGTAATTTTATATGTAAATAATATATAACGTTATAACGTAGAATATTTTTACATTGATAATTATTATTGAAAACTTTAACATTGAGTTTTACATGAAATAAATTGTTTCATACTCTACAGTATCCCGCAGATAACAATGTATGTAAGGTGAACTTGGATACCTAGTATTAAGACACTCCGTTTTCATAAGAACAAAATAATTCCTGTCATGGTGCCAGGGCACAAGCGTGCGACTGCTAACGCGGGATTTTGAGAAAAAAACTAAATTGAAATTCAATTTCAAATCATTCTTTATTGAAATAGACTTTTGCAAGCACTTTTGAATCGTCAAACGAACATAAAAATTACCACCGGCTCGAAATGCGGTTCTGCTGAGAAGAGCCGGCAAGAAACTCAACAGTTGCTCTTTTCAATAATGAATGTTACAATTCCATTGTTTAATACAATGGTGACTATCCTGCATGAAATTCAAATGATCTTAATGAAATACATTTTTATCGTTCAAATATTCTTGTACAGTGTAGTAAGCTTTCTTGGTTAATATTGCTTTGACATCTACTTTAAATTTTTCCAGTGGCAAATTCAAAATACATTGCGGAATACTATTATAGAAACGTACACTCAGACCCATAAATGATTTATTTACTTTTTGGAGACGATAACTAGGAAACGTAAACGTTTGGATATGCAAATAAAATAGCATCGTAATAATATATATACGTCTTCATATTAAGCAAGCTTAAAAAATAAGCACTCTAAAAGCTTAAAGACCCTTATAAAGCTCCAACTTGATTTAATGAATACAATAACGAAAATAAAAAAGTTCACGTTGTAAATCATTGAAACCGAGTATTCGCATCTCACTGACTCCAGTGTGAGAGCTTAATGTTAATACTCGCTTATTTATTACCTGCTGAATGTGATCGTAAATTATGTATTAAACGGTTTTCTTTATTTCAAACCGTCCTATCGATAACCTTGCATGCTGTAAACGTGGTAGTTCTGGATTTAATACCACTTTCGACTGATTGAAACATGGTTTTAGACCTATTATTTTTTTTTTTGCTTTATGCTGAATACTGCTTATATTATAAAAAAACACTGGGATCACAGTGTTGAATCACTCAGTTCTACACTTTTTATAATTTTTTATGACAAGGCATGTTGAGTGGCAATAATCAATGCTTAGTTTTGTCTTATTACTAAAATTAAATTAATAAATTTTAAATATTAAAAATTAAATATTTCCTAAATGTTTATCAAATCAGTGTCGTTTGCAGTTTGAAATCTTTACCGGCCCTTACCTTACCCACAAGTGTATCAACAGGTTTAATAAACGGATATAAGTTACTTTTTCTTCAGTTTTGTGCTCAAAGGTATGTATACGAATATGTACCATATGTCACAAAAATTATTAATCATCAATACAATTTTGTTTACAGGAAACAACTATATTTATTTAACAGTATTTTCTTAAAAGTATCAGCAAAAAAATAATACTTTGTCATACCAACGGCCAGATAGACAAAACGTTTCATTAATCAATCGATTGTTGAATAATAAAAACTAATACTTAAAATACAGCTCAAATTGTAGGAAACATCCGGCCTCAAACATTAGGCGGTGACAGGAAAAGCATTTTTTCAGGTAAAACTACAATAACCCATGAATCGTAAACATCGTCGGCAGGAAATCGATCAAACAGCTTAGCTGAGGTATAATTTATCATACATTGATTGATCATTTGTTGATCTGTTAACTCTATGCATTCAGGTCAGACGTTTTTGATTTATACGAGATTTCTTGGCGAAAATATACATATCTGAGTTTCAAGTGTACTAAAAGTTATTTAGATCTTTTTTTGGCAAAATTTCGTTTATGATTATGAGTTTGTTTTATTTTAAACGTTTTATTTTCATTGTACCGCTCTAATTATATAATTGTTCAAATAGCGGTGTTAAGTTGCGGCACACAACTCGATGTAACGCGTAAATTAAGCGTAACATTGGGAAGAGAGTGTCTTCACACTACTTTCAACTTTGCTTACCCTTTCAGTTCAGTTCTTTCGTTATGGCGTTCCGAGCGTGCCAGTTGAGCACAGAATCACTTCGCCAATGTCACGTTGAATGGAGAACACACGAAGGAGAATGTACGGTAAAAAAAAAAAAAATTTAGAAAATTAAACGATAAGAGAATGCATGTAAAGAAAAAAGATCCACTTAGTATTACCATCACCTAAAACAAAATAATAAATTTATACAAAAAAATAAACATAGACGGTTAGTAGTAGATAATATTTTACAATAATGTTAGGTTACAATTTTATTTTGTTATACTTAATATATTTACATAAAAATTTACATAAAGGACTAAACACAAACATTAACAAACATTGAACATTAAGGGGACGGGGAACTTTATAAAGAAGAACATCATATATGGGGTGGATTAACTTAGGACAGGAGAAAAGGATGTGAGATGGGGAACCGTCGTCTAGACCACATTCACAAAGTGAATGGTCCCTGACCCTGATCTTAGCCAGGTGAACAGGAGTACATGCATGTCCAAGGCGCAAGCGGCAAATAGTAGTTATAACACTCCGTTCAGTAAATTTTTGAGAAAAAAACCAAGGTCGCCTTGGAATGTTAGGTTGAATGGAAGCAAAATACTTACCTTTCTGAGATTTTGACAGATCCCAGAATTTAGACCAGGATGTATCCAAATGAGAAGATGCAAGAGACAACAAGTCTTGGGCCGAAATAGAGAAGTTACCTAAAATGCCACACTGGAAGGCTAATTTTGCGCAGGAGTCTGCAGATTCATTCCCACAGATTCCAGAATGACCTGGAATCCATGTCAAAGTAACATCCAAGCCCTTTAGATGACATGAGTACAATTCTTCTCGAATCCTTAAAATAATTGAAGATCTTAATTTACTACAAAACGGATTTCCCTTTATAGCCAGTAAGCAGCTTAATGAGTCAGTACAAATAACAGTCTGTTTGAAATTGTGGGAGGATGTGAACAGGATTGCTTCTAAAATAGCAACAGCCTCTCCTGTAAACACAGTCGATTCGGGGGGACATTTAAATTGTAATATAATTTTGAATTTTGGTATCCAGCAAGCTGCACCAACACAGCTTTCCTTAGAAAGCTTCGATGCGTCTGTATAGATGAGGATATAATTTGGCCAATTTTCATTTACTATGGTCTGAAATTTTGTGTTGGTGTCACCAGCTCCCTTGGTTAGGCCAAGATTAGTGATGACAGGAGGGTTAAATACTAAAGCTTTATAGCGTGTGCAAAATAAGGGGTTGGATGGATACTTAGATAAGGGGTGAGGGAGAGAAGTAAATTTTAGGAAACTAATGAGTAGGTAAGGCTGGGGCTTGCTCCGAGGGATGAGATGGGCTAAGTCCGATAACCTAGACCATAGGGGATGGGAGGCCAGCTGTAACATTTTGCCTACAAATCGGTCAGAAAGGAATTGACGGCGGATAGGAAAAGGCGGGTCTACGCATTCCACCTGCAGTGCATTGGTGGGAGAAGACTTCATTGCACCTAATATAATTCTTAAACACTTGTATTGGATTCTATTGAGCTTTTCCGTAGCAATTTTATTGAAGGGGTCTAAAACGAATAATCCATAATCAATATGACTACGGATTACAGCATTGTACAGCAGTTTTTGAGTATAAGGGTGTGCACCCCACCACACACCAGATACAGCTCTTAAAGCATTAATACTTTTTTCACATTTTTTTTGTGAGATATTGAGCATGGGCAATTCCGTTCAGTCGTTTGTCGAGAATCATGCCTAAAAATTTAACATTATCTGCAAAATTTATGGATTCATTATCATAAGAAATTTCAAAATTTGGAATAACTCTCTTTTTAGTAAACACCACCGCCTGACACTTCGCTACAGATAGTGCCAGACCATGATTAGAGAGCCACTGGTTAAGATAGTGCAAAGCAGTATTTAATCTATAAGTAATGTCCTCCAGAGAATTTGAGCTGTAATAGAGGACGATATCATCAGCATACTGAAGGATATTACAAAAATTATTTACAGACAATTCTAGGTCATGAGTGTAGATGTTATACAGCAGAGGACTAAGAGATGAACCCTGAGGAAGACCTTTCCAGACTTGTCTGGAAGGTATTGTAAGTAGCGGATGTTTAACAGATACCGTTCTACCGGTTAGCAAACTACATATAAAATGATTCAACCTCGGCGGAATACTCAGCTGGTGCATCTTCTGCCTGAGTACGGGAAGAAGAACATTATCATATGCAGATGCAACATCCAGAAAAACGCCCACCAAATACTCTCCCTTGGCAAACGCTCTCCGAATGTCTGTAGTAAAAATGCTGAGACTATCTGTAGTACTCAGCCCCTTTCTAAAGCCAAATTGAGAGGGAGCTAAGATATTTCTGCTTTCCACTATCCATTCCAGGCGATTTTTGAGAAGCCGTTCAGTAATTTTTGATAGTGTTGAAGATAGGGCAATGGGTCTATAAGAACTAGGATCAGATGAATTTTTACCAGGTTTAAGGATAGGAATAATAATTTGGGATTTCCATGAATTTGGGATGTTGCCTGATAAAAATATATTATTAAGTAAATTTAAAAAGTGGTGCTTAGAATTTTCATTAAGTCTAAAAATAAATGAATAGTAGACACCATCTTCAGCTGGACTAGTGTCCTTTAAATTAGATATAACATTTTTGAACTCTTCAGGGGAAAACGGAGCATCCATTTCCTCTGAGGACTCTACCGGCGTGGATATAAGGAGATCTTGGGATGGCACAAAGGGAGGAGCCAATTTGTCAGCAAAATCATTAAGCCAAATAGAAGGGTTATAGGAGTTAGGGCTGTCGACATTGTTAAGAGACCGGCGAAATCTCTTAACATTTGTCCAGACAATGGAAGAGGAGGAGCGTGGATTAAGAGACTCACAAAAATTGACCCAACCAAGTTTTTTCTTTTTCCAGATCAAATTTCTAAATTTCGCATCGCAGCGTTTGTACTCAGTGTAATTCTCCATTGTCATACAGGCTGTGTATGACACCTCGGCAGATATTCGCCGATTGACAGAATCAGAGCATTCCTGATCCCACCATGGATTGAAATGCTTCCAATTCTGAATGGAGTGTTTCTTAGGGATATGTTAGTCAGCCGCAGACAAAATGGCAGAGACAAACCAATCATAGGAAAGAAAGATATTCTCATGATTAGCAGACTCAGGAAGATTACACAGCATGCAATCCACAGAGTCGGCATACTCATTCCAGTTAGCTTTTTTTAAATTAAATTTAGGAAGCGGGTAAGGGCTATATGTAGGATGAAACCTATTATTAAGACATAACAGAATTGGAAAATGATCACTACCATGGGTGGAAGAGAGTACAGACCATGATAGTTGGGAGGCAAGAGAAGGAGATGATAAAGAAAGATCAACAGCAGTCCTAGGATTCTGATTAGGATTAACCCTACGTGTCGGTGATCCATCATTGAGAATGCAGAGATCAACATCATCAATCATGTCCACCAACAAAGGAGAAAATCCATCACAGTAATAACACCCCCACAGAGTGTGATGAGTGTTAAAATCACCCAGGACCAGCACAGGACCAGGAAGCGAAGAGATAATAGACTTAAGCTCTAAAACGATGGAGGAAGAAGGATGGGGGATATAAACAGAGAGAAAGGAGATATTAAAGGACCTCACAGCAACAGCATTAATCTCTTGACTGTGAGTTGGGAGAGGGATACGAGAGTAAGGAGAGGAGTGCCGGATGAGGATGGCACTACCTCCATACCCATCACTTCTGTCCTCCCTTAAACATGAGAAACCAGACACTCTGAAAGAAGAGTCAGGCAACAGCCATGTTTCCGAGAGGGCAATAATGATAGGTTCATACAGTGAAATAACATTAAGTAGTTCATGCTTTTTAGGCCGAATACTTTTACTATTCCACTGCAGGAATTTCAGTGGGGCCATTATGGAGGATTTTATAAATTTTGGAAAGACTTAAGGCAACGTGGGACGGTAAAGGAAGTTCATCACAGGTAGAAATTATGCTCAGAAGGATATCTGTTAGTGCACCTAACAGATCCTTTGTAGCCACTGTTGGATTATCAACATCCTGGTTGAGAGCACAACCATTATTAAGGGGAGAGGAACAATTACCAATTATGGATTGGTGAGCTTGTCTATTGTATCCCTTTGCAACAGGAGCGCGGGGACGAGGGGATTGAACAATGGTCTTACGATAGGACTTAGTAGGAGTAGCAGGGGAATGACATTGAGGGGAAGAATTTGTGGCATTTGAAGGTGCAAACATTATTTTAGCAATATCTGAGTAAGATTGTTTGACAGGAGGGAATCGGGAAGAGGCTTCTATGTAAGATATACATTCTTGAGACATTGCAATTTTGATAGACTGTTGTCTTGCATACTCAGGACAGTCCTTGTCTGTAGCAAAATGTTTGCTACTACAATACAAGCATTTTGAGCAATCCTTGGTCGTGTCACATGAATCACCAGAGTGATCCTGGGAACACCTGTAACACCTGGGCTTTGATCGACACTGTGCTTTAACATGTCCAAAACGGCAGCAGTTTAGACATTGGATTGTTGGAAATTTATATGGTTCCACAGGAAGGGAGGAATGATAGGAAAAGACCCTATCAGGCAACTGTTGTCCACGGAAAGTAACCACAACCGACTGAGTCGGGATCCATGTAGTCACTCCCTCACTAACATTCTTTCTATTCAATCTCCTTGCTTTCAATACTAGTCTACTACCAGAGGGAAACACCATTGACTCCACAAGCTCTTCAAGGGAAAAGTCCCCAGGGACATCTCTTATTATACCCATTCGGGTGATGTTAAATGTAGGAATAATAGCTACATATTTACAAAGACTTAGCACGGGGTTAGACATAAAATCATTCGCTGCAGTAGGAGTTGAGAATTGAACACTTATTTTGTTGCGGCCAATGTTCTTAATACCATCGTTAGTAATACCATTTACCTTGTTCCTATGTAAGAACTGGCCAAATTTAATGGCTTTGATGGAGGTACCTGAAGCCGGGTCTGGAGTTTCCCTTGACACATACACAATGAAAGGGCCTTTGTCGGAATCTAAATAGGATTTCGGGTTCTCTGCTAAGGAAGGATGAACATACAGGTTCTGGATTGAGGGCGTAGCGGTTGAGGGATTTATAATGGTCTTTTTAATAAGACCTTCATTATTGTTGGATGCGTCTCCAATTTGTCGCCAGTTTTTCTAGACGCCACTGAGAGAGATTCTTTATTCCCACCTGGATCAGGGGGATCGGGAGGAGGATCCGGCTCCATTTTAAATAAAACTATTCAAACTTACCTAAAAATAACCTAACTATAATACAGCTACTCTAACATGAAATACGGCACAAATACACACTACAACCAATTACCTTGTTAATATAGATCTTTTTAATAACTTTTCACAACAGTAAATGATAAAAACTTTATAAAAATAACAAAACTCTCACTAGCACGTGTGTCAACCAAAACAAACGTAAGCGAAGTCCTAAATATTTTTCCAGCTTTGATCTGCTTACCCTTTCGTCATATACTCTAGTTTTCTTTCTCAGCTTCACGCTATATCGGACGTATGGCAAGGTAGGGTAGGCAGAGGAAACTTTGGAATTTAGTAATAAGACACTTTGTTCGGTTACCAACTATCCACCGAATTTGGGGCGGCTCTTAACTCCGCGTTTTACCTTGTTACCAGAGTACAAAAATGGAATTACAAAATATTTAATTTGAAAATATTAAATATTCCATTTCCTCAAGTGAGAATCGAACCCACAACCTGACGCGTATACAAACCGAAAATAAATATGTCCTAGATTAAAACCGGGATTCGTTAGTGTACACGTACAATACTCGCGGGACCAAATCTGTAATCTTGAGGGTATACACGAGTACATCGCAATTAAGTCTAAAAACCAGTAATTTGTTCTCTGTTCGCTTGTGATTTGGATACGGTAGTTTAAAAATGCTTGATAAGAATAAGAATGCTGATATCTTCGTTGATGTGACTCTATATGGAGAACACTCGAAAGGGTTTTGTAATAGAATAATTGGTTATCCCTATGATTGGTTTACGGACGATAATTGTACGTGATAACGTTAAAAAAACATAACTTTATGAGTTGAATAGAATTAATTTCACTCAATAATGATTATTTTCAATAATAGATATAACTTCAAAATTATGATTTTTTCCATAAATTAACATTTCTTTGCCCTCGTTCATTCATGTTTTTTTACTTAAATTATAAAGATCTTTTTTTTTTAGCTTCACGCTGTATCCCTCACGAGGCAGGGCAGGCAGAGGGAACCCGGGATCCTAGTGTTAAGACGCTCCGGTCCACTTCCGTTCCCCACTTACCGCCGAATTTTAAGACATTGCGTGTTCAGTGGCTAAATTCAACGCCGCGCTTTACCTTAGTACCAGAGCGAAAAAATGAAACATTAAATATTTAAATTGAAAATATTAAATATTTCATTTCCTCGGCTGAGGATCGAACCCAGAACCTGTCGGTTACAGTCACACGCTTGTGCCGCTGCGCCACGACAGGCCTCATTATAAAGATCTGATAGAGAGATCTGGTAATTCATACCGGAAACCTTTTATTACTGCTCTAACTTAAGCTGATAATGTTCCCCCTCACACGCTCGGTTCAGGCGGAACGTGACAATGAGTCATACTTTATAGTGCATGCAGCCAGCTTTCATAAATTTATTAATCGTTATTAAGTTAATAAAGATAATGTTGAACTGAACTAAAATTTCAAATCAGTGAATAAAAATGTTGTAGCTGTTTTGTTAAATATATAACATTTGTCATAACCTTTATTTTTGACCGTTTTAAATAAAATAAACACTTAATGATGAGGAAAAAGAGAATTTAAATCTACTGACAGAGAGATAAAATTTGGAAAAATCACAATTTTCAGCCAAAAAACGAAAAATCTAATTTAAATATTTTTGTTCAAAATAAGCAGTTACAAGCTTCGTTTTTTAAACTTCAAACAATTTACCACCAGTTCACTAAAGTTACGGCCTCAGACCTGAAAAGAACTGGCGAAAGAAACTCAGCGGGACATGTCTTTCTTTTATCAAAACTTTACAACATATAATTATGTGACAATGATACATTTGAAACAGCCTGGAGCGAGCATTATATTCCCAAGGCGTGTTATCATTTATAAAATCGTTAATATGGTTATGCCTTTAACACACAAACGTCTTTTCACAACGTTTTTTAAAAATGTGAAATAGAAAATTCTCAGACGTTTTCTGGGATCCTATTGTAAAAGCGTACACCCTGTCTCATAAAAGAATTACGGACTCGATGCAATCGAGTTACACACGCACTAAGCGCTGCACTAACTAACACTAAATGTTAATATTATATTATATTCATAGGCAAGAAGACAGAATAATAATAAATTTTATCTTAAAAGAGTTCCATTTTTCTTCTCTTGTAAAATTCGTATTGAACCTCATTACATTGAATATTACAGTATCACGTAGCAATGAAACATAAGTATGAAGCTCCAGTTCCTACAATTCAATCAAGCTAGCTCAATATTAGTTGTAGAAAGTAGAAAACTAAGTATTTCTTAGTGAACTTTTAATAAAATTAAACAGCTGTAGTGTTAATTGAAGTACGAGTGGTTGAACGTCTATACTTTTTATTCCGCCTTTTAAAAAAAGAAAAAGCCTCAAAGTAAGAAAATACACGCTTTATCCCACGTATATATCTCAAGGTAAGCAAAAAAAACTAAGTGTCAAGACCACTCCATTATTCAGTTTAGGAGTGCAATTGCGTTTTGAGTGGCGGAACTCAACGCTGCACTTGGGACTACACCACGGTACTGTCGTACCATCCTTTTATAGAACTATTCCGCCGTACTTTTGTCCCCTATTAGAGAGCCTCTGAATAGATTTTTTAAAGAGCTTTTCAACCGTTTCATACTGCTGTTTTACAACTTTAATTTTAATATTTTATTTTTGTTTTTCGTTTATTAACAGCGACTGCCAGAAATCTATTAGGATTTTATTTTACTAAAATATTCGCCTTACATTTTTTTAATTTCATACACTTATTAAAAGTTACTTCCTCTATAATTACATGAACTAAGTTGAACTAACATGCAAGTGGACGTATAAAGTAGGTCACAATAATATATTTATAAAATATCAGACCCACATGGAACAATGGAACGTCCAAATGAAAATAAGATGGTTTTGGGCTGAATATCCCATTGCGAAAATCAACTTATTTAAATTGTTTTCATGTCTGACACTAGCATATCTCTGGCTATCTTACTGCAAAATAAAACATCTTGTCTTTTTTTACTTGCGTTTTAGACTAGACTTACTATGTATCACTCCCCTTTCACTTACTCTGCACCTTTTCACCAAATTTGTGGCAGTATGTGTTGAGTGGCGTAACTCAACTCAAAAACTCGCGTTTTATTTATTAAATACAAAATTTAATTCTGTCTTTCATTATGCTCCAGCTTATTACAAACCCACAATGAATTATTCTACGCGTCTTTGTCCATTAATGATAAGAAGCTCTCTACGCTTCTATAGTCTAAGTTCTGAAAAAAAGTATTTTCCTTTTTTAATTTTTATGCTGGCGTTACAAACGTATTCGATCTAAAAAGCTAGTTAAAAAATTCTTGTTTTGTGTAGGAAACGAAACTCTTTTATTGTATTTCTGTTCGTCTGTCCATCTATCAAGACGAATGAGAAGATGGCATCTACGCCGTTAATATGGATGAGTTCGTTCCACACTCAAGAAAATTAAATATTTAATACGCTTATATTAATTTTTTAATGCTCTTATTTCTTCGCTATGGTAACATGGCAAAGCTCAGCGTTGAGTTCCACCACTCGACAAGCAGTACCTCAAATTCGGCGGAAAGTGGGAACGAACCAAAAAAAAAACCAGTGTCTTAACACTATGTTCCCAAGTTCCCTCTACTTACCTTGCCATGTGCAACATACAGCGAGCGTGTTGCTGTATACGGTATCTTGTCGTACAGAAAAAAATAAGTTTCTAAGTAAACGTAATCAAAAATTACATATATTAATGCATCGTTTTTAGTTACTTCCCGTGGACCTACAATTATAAAATTTTAATAAAATTAGAACTCACCAACACAGAAGGAAAAAATACAGAAGAAATCGGAAAAAATAATATTTATAACTTTGAAATTGGTACGGTACTATCGGTGGTCTTTAACAACAAACCTAAAATAAAGTTAGCAAACGCTAAAATATTAACAATTCATCAATTTCAGCCAAAGCAAAGTAGCTTTATTTAGGATTAACTTATAGAATGTTTGTTGGTTTAAAACGACAGAGTAATGATAAGGTGACTTACTGTAAATGTATGCAAATTTAAATTACTTTACTAAAGTAAAGCTTATGATGGTTCTTTTAGGTTATGATAATATATTATAGCGTGAGGCACACTCCTGTGAACGTAAACGTGACGGGTCACGAGTTCGATTCCCACTCGAGGAAATTAAATATTATATATTTTTATTTGTTTGATTTGGTGTTAAGGCACTCTGTTCTGTTCCTCGCTCTCCACCATGTGAAGAATTGCACATTAAATATATGTAAAATATTCCTCGAGTGGGGATTGAATCTACAACCTGAAAACAGTCATACTCTTGTTCCCCTGTACAACGACAGGCCTCGTGTTATTTGATACATATTTAGACACGTACCAACTGAAGTCTCAGTTACGTCAAAGTTTCTCATATATCAATTTGTATAGTAATATTAGGGGGAATCTCCAAAGTTCCTAATTTATTAATTATGTGAGATTAATGGTGTAGTAGAGCCTGTCATGGCTCAGGGGCACAGACGGGACAGGTTGTGGGTTCATATATTTATGTATATTTTCAATTCCGCACCACTGAACATGTAACGCCTCAATTTCAGATTCAGATACCCTAGTGTGAAAATGTTTTAACGGTAACGAAGTGTCCTAACATTAGGTTCCCAGGTTCCCTCTGCCTAACCAGCTTTGTGCAGAATACAGCGTGACGTAAAAAAATATGAGATAACCTATTAATGATATATGATAGACATTTGAGATATTTCATTAATAGAATTTCTAAAGATCGTGTTACGCCCTCGTGTAATGAATGTTTTGTACGTAAGACAGGAAGATGGATATATAAATCCTATTATAAATAGCTGTAACATTAGAAACATGTTAAAGTCCCGCAACTTTGTTTGTATTGATAATAGAACATTAATATTTCATACAAATTATCAAAAACTACCCCTTAGGGGTCGAATTTGGCAATATTTCTTAGTTAGCACTTACTTTATAAATAGAACCCCCATACAAACTACTTGTACTTGTAATTTGTGAGATTTCGTGATGAGTGAGTTAGGGACCTTTCGTTTTTATATACAAGACCACTCCCCAAGGAACATATGTGCTTAATTACGTACAGCATTACAAGTATTATGAAATGAGCTCGCAGCCATAAATTATATGAGCGTAAAGTGAATAACAGACAGCCTCTAAAGACTTCTACAGATCCTACCTCAGCTTAGCCTATGTAGTTCGTTGGATGGAAATATTATGAATCTGTTAATTGTAGTTACTTATATTTAAAGTTTTAAGTCATACTGATAAAATCAAGAAGGCAAGGCTTCTGAGACTAAAGGTCAAGTAAGGCCTCCCTATGCATCTCATGAAAGTCATTCTTCTATTTTGGTCTAGTCCAAATTAGCAAAGATATGAGTGAAAGACTTGATTGATTAAATAATATAAAATTAGCATTAAAATTTAAAATTTAAGTTTAGTATTTTCTGTCCTAAGTGTGGAATAACACTTTAAAAAAACATAGTAAAAATATTAAAATAAATAGTATTCTCTCTTGCCAAACGATAATTCTTACGAGTTGTCTTTGGGTAGCGGAAATTTGTAATCCCTACAGAGGATGCTAACAACATAAATAAGTTGTAACAAGCGTATAAGAATTTCGACGGAGCTCGGTGAGAACGAATGGCTTAGTTGGTCAGAGCGCTGGAACGGTATTCCAGAGGCGCGGGTTCAAATCCTGCTTCGTTCAAAATTTTTATACGCTTTTTAAATTTTAAGTTTAGTATTTTCTGTCCTAAGTGTGGAATAACACTTTAAAACATAGTAAAAATATTAAAATTAATAATTTTCTACCTTTACAGGAAGAAAACACTTAAAGTTATTATTTGATGTATAATAATACTTAACTGTCTTTTCGTCTGAGGCTTGTTAGAGTTTGTTCTTATTTTATTTGTGTTTTTGTGATCTTTTGAAATTCCTGTCCTAACGTTTCTGAAAGTGTATATTTAAACTTAAAGGATTAACAACGAACTAAACTCTCAAGTTACCTTCCCTGCCATGTATTCATAAAGCATAAAGCAGAAATAAAAATGAATTCGACAGCTACGAGTATTACACTTACTACATATAAATATAACTAGCACGTTACAGCCAAAATGTACATACAAAATCAAACTGTAATCGTGACTATAGCACCGCAGTAAAGATTAGTTACGGTTGAGGCCGAATGTAAGGTGCAAACAAAGGGTACCAGGTTCATAGCCCGGTGATAACAAATGTACCGCGGACTTTTACTACTCGTATTTTAATAGTTTAAATATTTAGTTTTGTTTTATACCACGATGATGGCGGCCTATGGTCCGCTTGATGATAAGTTCTTACAGTGGCTGATGAACGCTTCCAACACCAGGGACATCACATGCGCCTCGCTTTAGAGACTTTAGTTTGTTAAATTTTTAATTTCGAAACTGAACACCGTGTTTTGCCTTGTATTAGAGCGAAGAAATGAAAACATTAAATATTTAATTCAAAATATCTAATATTTCATTTCCTCTAGTATCGAACCCACAACCTGACAGTTACAGTCACACGCTTGTGCCGCTGCGTCACGACAGGCCTCATAGTTATAAGTCAGCCTTATAATAAAAAAGCGTGGTAAGAGTAACAAGAAACAGATTAAATCTTCAAGATAGCTAAAAAGTGTATTATCTCTGTACACCTAACTTAAAGCCACCTGCGTCCTCACTATGAATCACTCGCCGCTAGAGAGAATATTAACGCAAATTCCCAGCAGGAAAGGTTTTAGGCTGCTTCAAATAAAAAGGGAAGGTGTAATTGATATTAACGGCGTCCTCGGGTTAAATTTTAATTAATTTATGTAAATATCTACTAAGATACGTTTTGATTATAATATGTTTTTTAATAATTACTTTAATGAGCGCGAGTCGGATACCGAGATTCGTATCGCGTTAATTGATAAAAGTCACTTGATAAGATGGTAAAGACATGCTTTGATATGTTTTACTATACGTATAAAGAGGCAATAGAAATAGCTACAATTGTTGATACACAGATTACCATAATAATATACAAACAATGAACAGAATTAGTATATATGACTTGTGATTCCGACTGAGAATGAGATCATTCTGTAACTAGTGGCCTATAACTATCGTAGAAAGCATCTAAAATACGTGTACAATTACAACACTTACTGGCAGAATATGACAGCGGCACTTTAAGAAACTATTCTAAGAGAGTACCAGTGCAAAATGATGAGTCCTTCCTTGAAGTCTTTCAATTCAGACTACCCGTCGAATTCTGGGAGGACAAAGACCGCGCTTTAGGAAGAAAGAAGCTAATAAGAAGAACGCTTTACGGTAGCCCTCACCACGCTAAACATACACCTTTGTAAAATCAAGTCCTTTCCATAAATTAAATTGTTGGGTTAATTATGGAAAGAATATTATGCAAGTTGTCCTTTCCATAGATTGAATTTGTTGGGTCTGTGCCTGCATCTGAATCCGTGGAATGCTAATAATTTTCTTCTAAAATCTGATCAGTTATAAATAATGTATATGGATTCATTTTTGTTTCATTGTCCCAGCATTAGTACCTACTGGTCTATAAAGCAACTAAATTAGTTTTTCAGTAATTTAATTGGTAATAAAGAGTTAATTTATAAAGTCTCGCGGTTGCCAAGACTTTAAACTGCACAGTTTGTGACGAAACATAAAAGTGAATTGCTTTTTAAAATATAATTGTGAGAAATAATAAATCAGCTGAAATATATATCAATGAAGTAAATTTAAATTTTATATACAATACTTTACTTGTTCGCCCGCACAATCGAATAAAACTTCCATATTACATAGTCTGTCGCGGTAAATCGCCAATCTGATACAAAAGATATTTTGTCAATCCAAACCAGTTGATTTGTAGAATAACAAGTTTACGTTCAAATTATGTTGAAGTATGGATTTACACTTTAAAAATAGTAAAAATGGGTGCCTTTTTCGAAAACAACTTCTTTAATAAAATAAAATACTATCTATCAATGTTTACAATCTCCATCACATACACGAATTTATAGCTTGAATGTCGTTGAAATAATTTCGACAAAAAGAACGAACGCCATTGTATGTCGAAATCATACACATAAGGTATATAAAAAAGCCTCTGACAGGATGTAACGTGAGCCCGATACTTCATCCGGTCGTCTTTTATGGACCGAAACCCTCGCATTTCATATATATGATAGGTATACGTAAATATTTGTGTAACAAAAGAGCACAATTACTCAAATTCGACGCAAAGTGGAGAACGGGACGGAGTGTCTTAACACTAGTTTTCCAAGTTCCATTTGACTATCCTGCATAGTGCATGATACAGCGTGAAGCTAAGTAGTTATGTAAAAAAAAGTCTTCATTTTTTTATTTATCCATTACTGTGAATGACTGTAAAAGTTGTGGTAGCAGGTTCACATTGATTGAAAGAATTATTAGTCTGGGAAACTGCCTACTGCCTACTCTGATAACACAAAATCAACCGTCCAGCCAACTCACGACAACTGGAAATATAAAAGGATATCGAGAATGTTGTGTTTCAACATTATGTTCTTTATAACATATAAAAATAAATCATGTAACGGACAATTAATATTTTTCCATCTTTTCTTTACTTTGCCTTCCACTTTTCAAACTAATCGTTTATGTGATATCAAAATTACAAAGTTAAATTTAGTTACGCTCAAAGTTAAGCTAGTGATTGTTTTCTAATATGTACTTACAGATTTGTAACCCCATTGAATGGAGTCTGCTCTCTGCCACAGCAGCTCTGTTAATAATGAAGTAGGGTGACCGATGTTTGTCTGTCTGTATTGGTGAATGTACTTAAGTATGAAATAGCTTAGTATAGAATGTAAAACTGTAATATTATTATATTAAAATTTCTTATCGCCAATTTTAAATCCCATGAAGATAAATTAAAAATAATATTTTTTTCAGTCAAACCCAGACTTAGCAGCGCTGAGTTCCGCTTTTCGACACACAATGCCTCACATAATGCCGAAACTCAACTTTATTTCGCAGCGTTAAGTTTCGCAATAAACACGCAATGCCTCAAATTTAGTGGAAGTAGGGCAACGGAACAGAGTATCTTTACATTAGGTGCCCTGTCTGCCCTAACCTGCCCCAGCATAAAACTGAAAAAGAAAAAAAAGAGAAACTTTTAACATACTTAATACTAATGAGTTCTAGTAAAAATATTTCCATAGTCAATAGCACAATGAATGTTATCACAAAAGAATAGATTCAATGAACAGAGTCGACAGAAAACGATTTTGTAAAAATCGTCCCCGGAGAAATCATCTTGCGCTGTTATATTATTATGAAGTATATTATTTTTAAGGTTATTAGATATAGTTAGAGTTTTCAGATTGTTGAAAATACACTCAGTATTTTCAGTCCAGAAGTTAAAAGTAAACGTGAGGTGGTGTGTTCGATACTCACTTAAGGAAATGAGATATTTCATATTTTCTCTTTCTTCGCTCTCGTAACAAGGTAAAATGTGGCGTTAAGTCCCGCCATTTAATATTCAACGTGTTAAATGTAGTGGAAGCTGAAAGAAAAAATATAAAACTAGTTTAGTGGTTAGGTTAGGTTAGACGGTTTCCAAGAGGAGTGTATTCGAGTCCTGCAACGTTAAACGACCATTTCTATTTTCAATTCAGTGTCTTTTAACCCACACCGCCTTGTGCCCTTAAGCCACGAACGCCATAACAAGAATAATACTCTACTCAGCTTCACGCTGTATCCCACACATGGCAGAGTAGGCAGAGGGAACTTGGGAACCTAGTGTTAAGACACTCCGTTCCACTTTCGTTCCCCACTTTCCACCGAATTTGAGGCATTGCGTGTTGAATGGCGGAACTCAACGCCGCGTTTTGCCTTGTACCAGAGCGAATAAATAAAATATTTAAATTAAAATTATTAAATATTTCATTTCTTCGTGTGGAGATCGAACCCACGAACAGTCTCTTACAGTCACACGCTTGTGCCGCTGCGCCGCGACAGGCCTCAATAATAATAATAATTAATCAAATATGCCAAGAGCGCAAAGTGTAAGTAAACTCCACGGCGTGTGTCAGATAACGTTTATGTAAGTACTTACTAACCTTCATTATCGCTGACACGAGAAAATATCAAGACCCCGAACTTTCTCAGCTTGTCCAAGTTTATACAGCGTGTTACATAGAAAATCATTTCATTTGATAATTTTATGTGGCGCATTTAGTGTGCATTTTTTTTGTTATAAATACATCATTTCCTCGTGAGAATCGAGTCCACAACCTTATTAATTCATTTTCGATTATGGGAATAATTTATACCGAAGTTAAAACCAGCAAAGCCACGAGTGGGTCGCTAGTGCAAAAAAAAATATTTTACATTATGAAGCTAGGCAAAAGAACAATCGCTTGACCGACAAAGAGATAATTGTAGGTTTGATTCAAACTTGAAGAAACAAAATATTTAATGTTTTCTTTTATTATCTCTAGTAACAATACAAGAAGCGTTGAGATCCGACACTAAATACGTAATATTTTAAATTTAAACCTCAGAACGGCGTTTAGTTACACCATTCAATGCACAATTCTTCCAAAACAGCGAAAAATTGAGAACTACTAAAGGAAATTGAATGTTATACTAGATTTATTGGTTACTTCTACCTACCCTGCTACACAACGTCAAGCAAAGAAAAATTAAAAAGAAAAATTAAAAAGTTCTACTTGGTTGGCAGCCAAGAGGCTTATGTCAAATACAAATTGAGAAACAATAAACAATTAAATCTATTGTAGATTAAGCAAAGTAATTTGATATTTCTAAAGTAATTATAGGATGGTCGTTATGCGTTTAGATTAAGTTCTATTGAAACATTTCGTATACAAAACACCTTGGCAAGTAATTGCGACTGTTGAAATTTCAAATGATATATGACTTTAGTGATCTTAGTATTTGAGTTCGTAAGTTTAACATTTATTATAATATATTTTATTTTTTAAGATTATATAGATTATATTCAACTAAATAACACATAAACTAAATTTTGAGGTAAGGTTGCCAAACTATGATAGAGAAATTGCATTTAAATCTGGTTAGCAATATCTGATATTAGCTCGTTCAACGCAAAAATAGACAGATAAAACATAAAAAACATCAATATTTTGAGTATGTTAATAGATATCATGTACATTATTAATGTCTTCTATAAGATTTGTTACATATGTACAGACTCTGGATCATTTGCAGATTTATTTTAAGTATTGCTCAAATTATCTTATAATATCACACTAATTTCAAATTTCTGCCAAATTCAGTTCTCTTAAATCAGCAAAAATTTTCACCAACAAGATATCAGTCAACGATTGTAATTTCCGAAAAACCGTTTCAAGTCCCGCCTGACACCCGCATGGCGAGGCAGCTTTGATTGTGATCTACCCACACGGTGTTTTAGCATTGTTTTGTATACATTGCGGAAAACATTTTAACTATTAAAGACGCTCGCAGGAAAATCCAATAAAATATAATTCTGTAACTCAATTGTTTCTTTTTTTTTCAGCTTCACGCTATAGCTAGCACGAGGCAGGGTAGGCAGAGGGAACCCGGGTGCCTAGTGTTAAGACACTCCGTTACACTTCCGTTCCCCACTTTCCGCCGAATTTGAGGCATTTCGTATTGAGTGGCGGAACTCAACGCCGCGCTTTGCCTTATTACCAGAGCGAAGAAATGAAACATTAAATATTTAAATTGAAAATATTAAATATTTCATTTCCTCGACTGGGGATCGAACCCAGAACCTGTCGGTTAAATTGAAACTATTAAATATTTCATTTCCTCGACTGGGGATCGAACCCAGAACCTGTCGGTTACAGTCACACGCTTGTGCCGCTGCGCCATGACAGGCCTCAAATTGTGTCTTAGTGAGGATATTAATGTGTTAAGATAATAAATACCACGGCACAAGTACCGTACCTTCTTAAAATCTAAAAAATGATAATATTTTAAATTCAATGGACAAATATCCTGGCTAAGTATATAGTAATTTCAACTTTTGACTATAAACAAGATGGTTATTAGTCCGATTTTGACTCGGAGGTATTAATTATTTTCATTACCTCACTTTATTGTATTTATTATTATTATAATAAGATAAAATGCGGCGCTGAGTTCCGCATTGAAACATAAAATATCTCGGTAATTAGATGAATAGTGAGGGAGATAGTATCTTACTCCAGGGTACTCTACCTATCTTACTTAAAGCGGAATAAGTTATAATAAAATTTAACTGAAACAAAAAAAAAATGTAATGTACAACAAAATATTTAATATTCACATTCGGTTGTAATGTAGTCGTAATTACATCGCGATATCGAGGCGACGTCCTTTGTGTGAGCGATCCAGATACTTCACGGTTGCTTGCATATTGCACTAAACTTTGATAGACTGATAAACGGCTTCCAGCTTTGACAATGCAAAATTGACAATAAATAGTTTTAGAGTGATGAACGGGTTGTCCTAACTCTAGGTTCTCTACAATTCACTAAAATTTGTGAAATAATTAATGTTCTTTTAAATCTATAAGCTACAACACTCTTAAGGAAAGAGCGGCGTTGAGTTTTCCCAATCACTACGCAATGCTTCAAGGAATAGTGAAAAATGGGGACCGGAAGTGTGTTAGTTAAAATGGGGTCTTTTTCAAACCAGGATCCCAAATTCCTTCATGAATGTGAAGCTCAATAAATACAACAATTATTTTATAAATTTTTTTCTAGATATGATTTTTTTTATTCAAATTATGCATTTCACAAAAAAATATTATTTAATATATTATATAAATGCGTGACTTCCTACTCTTTTAAGAACCCGTTAAACGACAACTGTTTTCTTTTTCCGTTTCTTAAATGTCACTTTTAGTTCGCATCACAATTCGATTAACCAGAACATCGTGACTTTGAATATAAAATATTTGAGTTAAAAAATATATTATTTGTAGGAAGGAGGTCACGGTTGGCCCAGTTAACTTAGTTTAATTTTGATTTAAGATGTTATGTGTTTAAATGCTAATCGCTGGTATAGCAGTTTAGTATTAGCGCAATATAAGGTCAAGCCTGAGGATACGAACTTGAAATAATATTAAAAAGTAAACTTAGTTAACTCGGCCAATCGTGATCTCTTATAAATAAAATTAAAACACCTAATACATCTTGACTAGACTTATTCATTTTTATAACTTTGTTCCTTTAGTCTTAGAAACTTCCATTGATAGTCTCAAAACTATTATTAATAAAATAAATAGCTTCATTTCTAGCATTTAATCCCTAACCTTAGATGGTCCATGTCAAAGATCATCTATGACGGTGTCATAATATCGATTCTAGTTAGTGATTAGCACTAATATTTCTAGGCAGGTAGCTCATTACACAAATGTATCATTTATGTAATGAGTTGCCTGCTTAAATACAACATAATACAATTCAATAAACTCCGATACAGAAGCCAAAACACATAAATATAAATTACAAAAATATTTCCTTGCCAACATAAATTACTTTATTATTCATTAATTTGCAAATCATTAACTTCAATCCATCGCTTTATTTTTTTTTGTAAGAAGAGCCTGGTTTAATTCAACCCCCAGAAAACACAAGTCTGCGCGTTAGCCACTTACTAAAAAGGGTTTTTTTTTTCTTATTTCTCGTGTCACCAATTTTCGGGAACACTCTTCGTAATCGCATCCATCATCAGTATATTGGACTTCAACTTTTAGAGGGACTGCCAGTATACCGATTATCTAGAAAATAAGGCCAAATTGGCTTCGAACAAACTGAGGGTCATCAGAATGGCGAGACGGTACTAGGTTTCGCTACTAAAACACCTTTTGGCCCTAGATGAGGCTCTGGTTTAGCTTCATATGAAGTAATGTTTCCATCTCTAGGCTGGTGTACCCCAGTATCAGCTTAAGCCATTTGATCTTATAGAAAGTAGTATCGTTCATCGTTTAGGACGCAATCATCTGTGATCGGCTTGATATTTTGGTTTTACGCAGACACGTATCCTTGCTGTGCGCTCTCTACAGCATTTTTACGGGGTCTGTTCTGGAGAACTGTTTGACTTGGTATCTGACGCTGATTTTTCTAACGGAACCTACTACGTCACAAGTTGAAGTATCCTCATCGTCCGGATAAATTTTCGTAGAAATTTCCATGCACGCGAGGCACATCTGTACAACGGCCTACCTGCGGCTGTGTTTCCAAGTTAATAAGATATGAGTCCCTTTAAAAAACGCATCTACTGGAGATAGAAAAGGCCTTAATTAAGTAAGTAGTAGCCTCATTCATCATCATTACCGCCGTGATCACCCGTATACCCATTTGCCTTGTCTTATCCTTAAGTAACAAATCGTTAAAATAATAATTACTATAGATATTTTTAAATATTAACTAGTTACCGATATTCCAATACATAATATCTAATTTAATATCTATTCGTATATGCTTTTGTTTATTTTTTCAAACAGTAAGTCACAGGTGTATCTAAGCTCAGCCATCCCAAGTGCCCTCTACCACCACTAAAACTACACCAACCGTAAAAAACTACACCATTATATTTGGCATTTCTCATTGACACAAGATTATAATAATATTAAAAATGATTTTTTTATTTTATTATATTGTTATTTTTTGTAGCCAATAAATAATTCTATTGATTATAAAATCGCTACAACTCCTAGGATTATCAATACTAGGCAAAATGTTACCTCGAGTCCCAAAACAGACTCTGGTATTAAACGCCAAGTGAAAGGTAGATTTTAATTAGATAGAATATAACTAAATCTCCTCACTTATCATTAAATTATAGATATTGCTTGCTGAACAACGCTGCATTTTATCTACAAAGAAACTATTCGCGAGTGAGTTTTAAATCTGCAACGATCGTATGGAGAGAGCTTTCAACTGAGCATACAACAAACATTTGTTAGTAGTTCTCGTTTAAAATAGATGACTAATTTTACATTAAATAAAATTATAACATCATGTTTCCGAGCTTCGTAAGTTTCCAAAGCTTAACTTTCAAGTACACAACAAACTTTTATTCTTAACTTAAATAATAAACAGAATGAAAGTTTCGCGACAAATGAATTTACAATAGTACGGTTTTTTTTAGTTAGAGAGTTAAAACGCCTTATGACTAGTTTTTGAGACATTATATATGTGGTGACGAAACTCAATACCGCGGTTCATCTAACACAGTTGGAAAATTCAAAATAGCTCTTTATTCAGCTGTATCCCGCACATGACAGGGTAGGTGGAGCTTGGTAGCCTTGTGTTGAGACAATCTGTTCTGTTCTCCACTTTCGACCGAATAAGAGGCATTGCGTGCTGAGTGGTGGAATTCAACACCGAGTTATGTTGTTACTAAAGTAAAAAAATATTAAATATTCCATTCCTCGAGTGGTAAATGTCCTCAAGACGTGAATACGATCTTAGCAATTGCTTATCTAATAAATTGAAATCACAAATAGTTATTGCAAGCCGCTTTAGATATATTCCAAGGGATTTTAATGTTTTTTTTTACCTTTTTAGGGCAGATAAGAGAAGATTTCCATTCTAAAGGATCATCTTAATCTTGTTTTAGAAACAATATATTGGGAGTTAAACTAGAATTTCAGTTATAATATAACAGCGAAAATATTTTTATAATTTTGTCTTTCTCATTTGCAAAATATTATTTCATTTAGCTTTAGGGTATATTCCATCTATGACAGGATAATAAAAGAGAACCTAGTGTTAAGACACTCCGTTACCCACTTTGCGTTGAACTCTGGGGAAATTACGTATCGAGAAGCAAAATTCACCGCTGCGCTTGTCCTCATTACTAGAGCGAAGAAATAAAAATAATAAATATTTAATTACGTCAAGTAAAGATCGAAGCTACAACCAGTCGCGTTTACAGTCACACGTTTGTGCCCTTGCGCCATGACAGGCCTCAAGATACATAATATGACTTAACCAAAATTTTTATTTCTCAAATTTCCTTAAACAATTCATAATATGAACATTCCCCTAAAGTAACTTCGAACCCACTACCTTTACTCAGAGTCACTATAACCTTTGTACGTACAAGTCAATTTAAATTTAACTACATGCTCAGTTCAAATAGAAACATTTAAGTTAGCTGAATCAATTTGCCATTCCGGTAACTGACTGTAGTTAAATTGACGAGGAACTTTGTAGTTGAGGTTGTGCTTTTCTTTACTTTGACAAGTGGAGACAACTTTGTAATCTACTCGGATTTACCTCTTTTTGTCAATTTGCGTACAATTTATTTGTACAGTTCTTAGCTTCACATATATTTTACTATGGTGTATCAGGGATACTCTCACGTATACTGTAGAACTTTAAGAGAACAGCCTATACCATAAGAAATATTGAATACTTGGTCAGTATGATGGTTCACTTCCTTGTTGATATATAAAAAATAATATCGAGAACATCTTTTGATATCTAACGTAGATTCGTAAGGATGATGAACGTTGCCTTTTGACGTATAAATATCGAAAATCTGGAATGTTTGTGTTTCAACAGAAAGTACTTTATATTTTTTTAAATACTAAAAGTACACAAATGTATACTTATAATAAATCTGTAGCTGTTTACTAACTGTATATGGAAGATACCATAAAAAATATCGTTGAGTTACGTCAATTTAAAATATATCGTTTAACAAAAAAAATAAATTGTTATTAATTTCGCTAAAATTTAAGTAATTAGCATATAAATATCATCTTAAAAGTAATTACTTTCAATACGAGCGAAACCGCGTTCGAGTCGCTGTTACACTATATATATTCTATATTAAGTTCTACCACAATAGAATAAGCAATTCATAACAAGATTACTTCAGCTGAGGTGAAAACGATTGCGTAAATCTCTAAATGAGCCCTTAAGATGCGGATCTAAGAGACAAATGGTGACGGATGAACGCGGTCTGAATTGTTTTTTTTTTATTTTGAGACGGCGTCATATATATATGTTAATGAATCTTACCTGCGGCTTTACTTTCAAAGGAAAATAGATATAATTAAGAATTGTGTACTACACCTGAGACGTTTTATGTCTCCCTAGTAATTTTGGCTTCATGAACGAGTACATATAGGAAGTAGATAATATCTAAATAATTAATATGAAACCTTTACTAAAGGCCAGCTTTGGATGCGAAGCAATCGAGTGACTGTAAACACATGCTCGGACAGCTTATATGGTGTATAGAAGCGTATATAATATTTTAGCAGCGTAAATAACATTTTATGGTGTTGAAAGGTAAAAAAATACGAGCTCCATCATCGATTGCGTCCTAAGTATATCAACTTCAATGTCTAAATTTTTTTCGCACTCGTCAATAATTTCAAAATGATTCTAATATTAATTAATGTCTGAATTTCATTAAATGAAATCGAAACTCTAAATTATAATGAATTATAAAATGAATAAAAATCGTCAAGTGCAAGTCGGATTCATCCATCGATGGTTCCGTACGAATTTCAATACTTGATTGCAGGTCAAAGGGAAATATATAAATATAATTTTCAGGTTTGCAATTTATTATTAGTACTGTAATTTCTCACTTTTCGCCAATTTTCAAAACCGTATGTCCAAAGGAAGTATCCTATAGGTCATGACGCAGTTAATTTCATGTGAAACGTAGCTAAGATATTCGTATCTTTTCCTTGCGTTACATAAAAACTTATTTATTTCTGTAGTTACCTGAAGAGATTGTAGGCTTGAATAATGGTATGATATTTATTTCAGGTTCATACCTTAACTAGATATTTAGATGAAGATTTGATATGACTAGACGAATGATCTTGCCGGACGAACAGACTGACAACAGAAGTAATCCTATCCGTTTTTTCTCTTAAAGTATGGAACCCTAAACCTCATAACAGCTTTGTTACATAAATGGAAACAGTTTGATTGATCCACCTGTTTCCGTCTCAGATATTTGTCATAACGAATATATTTTTTCTGGGCGCAATTTGTTGTCATTTGTTATAGTGACGTAAATAAATCTTAGTTTCAGTATTTATTTCGGTTTGATGATAATTTCAGATTCACATTTGAAATATTAGTGTTTATCAAAATTTATCTATCGTTTCTTCCATCTAGTAACAAGCCAAAACGCAGTCCAGCCACTCAACACTCAATATCTCAAATTTGGCAGAAGATGGGAAATGAGAGGGAGTGTCTCAGCACTAGGCTCCCAAGTTTCCTCTGGTACCCTACCATGTGCGGGATACAGCGCGAAGCTGATAAAAAAAATCTGATAGAATCTCAACTACCCCAGTAAAAGGCCAATCATCGTTATATTTCATAACGACAATACCAAAGCAAAAAAAAAATCTATACAAAATGATTCATCGCATCTTCATTTTTACTAAATTGAAGCACACATTATTTATAAGTTAAAAAGAATCTGTTTCAGGAACCTTTTAACTGCTAATAACGTATTTCATGTCACGAACACCGGCTAAATTTCATTTACATAGGCACAGGACGAACTCTCGTAAATAATATCATATAAGATACAGTATTTGTTAGTTTGTCCATTGGAATATAGCTCCTAAAACCAGCAAATAAAGGAGGAAACGGCTTGAAAGAATGCTAATAGATCTTACTTTTAACCCGATATGGAATGCGATGAGTTTACAGCAATGTATTGTAGTATCAAGAAAACAATGCCTTCCCTTTATTTTTATATAAGTGTTTATAACTAATATATTTTCATACATTTTCTATACATTCCAAATTAATCCATTGTCATTTAGTTAATTTTGTATGTACTAAGGTTGCTGATTCGATTGAGGATATACAATTATATGTTATTTATTCCACCTCATGCTGTACCTATCCCACAAATGACAGAGTAGGCAAAGGGAACCTGGGAACCTAGAGTTCAGACACTCCGTCCCGATCTCCATTTTCATATAAATTTGATCCATTGTTTGTTAAGTGCCATAACTCATTGCCATAACTCCTTATTACCACAGCGACAAATGAAGATATTAAATCATTTTAATTCCTCGAGAATCAAATCAATAACGTCCTTTGAAGCTTGTGTCTCTGCGCCACAACAGGCTTCTAGAAATATATTTTTTTAAATTAATTTTACGTTTTAATTCTACGCAAGCAAAATTGACGGTGAAACGTTTTCCCTATTTAATAACTTGTTACTCTACCTTCTGCCTCTAAAGACGTACTTTATCTAAGAAAAACAATTTCAGCAAAATCCTAAAGAAACGTCACCGAAATATAAATCTCTCGCAACATAAGTCGTTTACTTTTTACGATATGCAAATGCCACCACTTTTATTGGACCACTGAGGTAATTTACAGCTCTGTCTCGCCAGCACCGGGTAGAGGATTCTTGCAAATAAGCAAAAAGAAATAAGATACGTTTGAATTATTCACGTCTTTCTTACATTATTTGAATAGAGCAGTAAAAACTTAATGTTCACGACGGAGAGTTACGTCACTCATTTCGTGATGCGGATGTCGGAGAATGCATTCTTTTTACATATTTTCTAGTTTAGTTTACTCTGCTATAGAAAAGTGCTTACAGAATGTTTAAGGATCGGTCATATTAAATTAAACTATATGAATTTTTGGAAGGAAGGAATTACTAATTAACATAGTAATTGTGTTCAAATTTTATTTTAAATTAATATTAAACATACTCATACTTACAGTTGATATGAGCACTCTACGCCTATAATCTTTCGATACGTAAAAGAAACCTCTGGACTGGAATATTTAAAATCATTGATATTTTGGGCATTTTTCTGATATAATATATCACTTAGTTTAGTCTTTATTATATAACACTAAGTTTCGTTCTTAAAAGTACTTATTTGGAGTATATGATATTACGACGTGTGAGCATTTAATTACTTTAAGTAAATTTTTGCCCAACTTTCGTTGTGTATGTTGATTTATATATTTTTTATTTATTTATTATGTTTTAGTGAGGCAAGGCAGGTGATGATATATCAGCCTTTTTATTAATTGTTTAAAGAAAAATGACGTCGATCGTGGCGCAAACGTGCAGTTCGCATTTACGTGACAAGTTGCAGTTGTGCGGGATACAGAGCGTGAAGCTGAAAAAAAATGTAAATTAAATTACGAAAATTTTATATCTTTTATAAAAGTCATAAGTTACGAACTCTTTGAATAATCTCTAAAATAAACATACGAACAGTCTGTATAATATTTTTTCTTTAAATTAACAAAACACTTCCTTCCACTACATTTTACATCAACTGTACACAAACTATCAAAGTTTTCATCCAAGAAATGCTCAATTATCATAGAATATTTCCTTTGTATCGAGAACTGAATAAGAGAAGCTTGTATCGATTAAATAGAAGCAATTCTGTCATTTCTCAAAGCCTTTTTAGAAATAGCGTAGAGTTCAATGTCACATTATTATACAGTTGTGTACAGACTAGTTTAGAAAGTATAAAATTTAAAATCTCCTAAGAGTGAATGAACACGATAAAAATAGAAAAATACTTGTAAGCATCATTTATGTAAGACTAATATCATAAACATGATCACACATCCACACATGTGATCACACACACACATGTGTAAATGTGCGTAATTGAACCAGAAGAATCCCAGTAAACAACTTTTTATTACAAATAAAATATATATCAATTAATAAAGAACATATAAATTATTATTTTCTTTGTTTAACTTTTATATAGAAGAGGCAATATTTATTTCAAATTAATTATCGACTCAATGGTAAACAAATCACAAACCGACTCTATATATAAATGTTTAAACTACAGCCTTACTCTATAAGAGAAAACACTTCTTTTTTTTATTCTCTCCCCTTATAGAAGTGGAGAGGGCCTAAGAGATGAGGGGCCTTTTTATATGCAGTTAGGTTTGCCTCCTTTCTCTATTGAACCAAATTTGAAATTATTCTACTATCGCCTACAAAGTACAATGACGTATGAAAACAAAATAAAGCTAATTTTAGACGCTCGTCTTCTCTATCTGTGAGTGTTTCAACAAATATTTATGTATACTTTGACGTCTCAAATGTTTTTGGTAAAACAAACGATTTGCGAACAAACAAATGTATTATCAATTCAATATTTTAGTAGCTGATTGAAATATATACGGTTAACACAGTCTGTACTGGAAATATAGAAGTTACTTTATTATATACTAAAAAAATCTTTAATAATAAAAATTAAGCGTTTACAGTAAAGGTTAAATTAGTTAATAATTTATAACTAGTGAGACCTGTCGTGGCGCAGCGGCACAAACGTGTGACTGTAACCGATGGGTTGTGGGTTCGAGGAAATGAAATATTTAATATTTTCAATTTAAATATATAATGGTTTCATTTCTTCGCTCTGGTAAAAGGCAAAACGCAGCGTTGAATTCCGCCGCTCAACACGCTAAGCTATATAGAACGCAGTGTCTTAACACTAGGTTCCCAAGTTCCCTCTGCCTACCCTGCCATGGGATACAGCGTAAAGTGGAGTTTTATTTATAACTACAAGTATTATAAAAGTGCTTGCTGAAAATTTAGTTTGTATTTATTGTACGCGCTTATCTCAGCGTGTTCTTGAAAATGCTTTTTGTATTGCACAGTCCATTGTAAAATATATTATTAAACACTCAGCTACATTTAATATCGTATATGTCAGGTCCAGAAGAAGAAGTGCAATAAGATAGCTGTCTTTCATTTTTGTATTAATTATTTCTTCACAGTGTTAAATTATTCTAAACAGTGTTGCCATTACTGGCAACGTGACTCTACCACACGCACTTCAGTCGCCTCTTACGACACCATCAGTACCAGGGTGATCCTATTCTAAGCCGGAATCACACAGCAAAAACTAAACTACACTACTTTCAAATATCTTCGAGCCTATATTTTTGTCTTTTATATACATCGTACGATTGAGCGTGGACTGCCCCCACAATATAGAGAAAAAACAAGTCTCAGACCGCACGCTAGAATAAATTCGACCGTGAGGCAGATTTCAACCTCAAACCGCAGTGAGTGTGTCAAACAGCGCACTGCCATTATCATATTCTAAGAGGGGAAATGAAAGTATTTAAAATATAATTATTCCTTTGTCGGGAATAGAACCTACATCTATTACTTTCAATCATACATACTCAGCATACAGCAACATATATTTATAGCAGCATATCAAATTTTATACCAACGATTACAGACTTTATTAGAGGGAATTCAGTGTTATATAAAACATAATGATAGTTAGAAATTAGTGTAACGTAATTTGTATGCACATTCGTTTTAACGAGAGCTGTATCCAATATGGCGGCGTAAACTAATAATGTGTAATGGAGATCAGAGTTCATGGCCCAGTATTGTCAAATGTACATACAAATATATATACAATCTGTTTATATGTATATTAGAGGCGCGAGAGCGGTGTGGGTTGTTTAATATACAAATGGACAATGCATAGTATATTTTTAGGCAGCGAGATCTTATCTTAAGACATTGTATGTTGAACTGGGAAAGTTAACGCCGCGCTTTGCCTTGTTACCAAAGTAAGAAAATGAAATTATTAAATAATTAATTTCCTCGACAGGAAAACTCCAGCCGCGTTTACTGTTGCACATGTATGCCTCTGAGCTACGAGAGGCCTCTAATTTTAACTCGCAGTGCTCTGATAATACATACTACATGTAAATATAAAATTTAGAGATACTAAGCAACTGCTAATAATGGAAAGGAAAATGAAGATACCTCATGACTCCAAGTTAGCGTCGATCTCACAACCTCCGTTTGTTTACACCAGTCTGTGCCACTGCGCCACAACGATCTTATATTATAATGGTTAATATAGTAATTTTCATTTGAACTACAATTATATCATATTATATTTTGACTGTAATTATTTAATATGCGGGTTCATAATAATGAAATGTGGATTTATTTTGCTGAAATTTGCTTAGTTAATAATACAATAACATTAAATGAAGTCGTTGTAACGTAGTTGAAGTGTTATACTGTACGTGAGATAGGTGTGGATTTCTTTCCCAGTTGGCAGAATTAATTATTATTATGAATATATATGAATATATATTGTTTCAATAGGGAAGGAGTTAAATTTCAGTATAAAAAAGTCTCAATCCCGCATACTTTCCAAATATAGTTGACAAAAAGGACTCAACATCCACTGTGGCGCAGCGGCACAAGCGTACAACTGTAAAGTATGGGTTCGATACACACTTAAGAAAATTAAATATTTAATATTTTGTTTTCCACGATCTGATACTGAGGTAAGGCGTTAAGTTGCACCACTCAACACAGTAATCGAAAATGTTTTAATGGGAAGGAAGTATCTTAACACTTTCTAACCCACCTTGCTGTGTCCGGGATGTGTAGCGTGAAGCTAAAAAAACATGTCATACTCAACTTCACGCTGTTTCCCGTGCTTGGCAGGGTAGGCAGAAGGGAAGTTGGGAACTTAGTGCTAAGACACTCCATTCCACTTTAGTTCCCCATTTTCCGCAGAATTATAAGGCATTGCGTGTTGAGTGGCGGAACTTAACGTTGCGTTTTGCCTTGTACCAGAGCAAAGAAATGAAAACATTAATATTACATATTTCATTTCACAAAATCAAATATTTCATTTCCTCAGTTATAGTCACACGTAAAAATCATGTCATGATGTTCCGTATTCTACTTTCATTTTAAATTCGCTTTATTTTATTATAAAAGACGATGAATCATTCATAACTTAACCATAAGTCGTTTTAAGTATATACTCTCAACACGCAATGCCTCAAAAATTGGATGATGCGTGGGGAACGGAGTGACTTAACATTAGGTTCCCTCTGCCTCCCCAGCTGTATATGAGATAACAACCTACCCTGTTCACTAAACTACGACTGGCTAATTATCATATTACTATACATTCACCATGATATACTAAAATGAACATTGCATTAATTAAAGTTCAGAAGGAAGCCAACTTCGCAATTCCAGGCAGGCTGTGCGTTTATATCGTATTAGTTTGAAATTCAATTAGACGTCAGCAATATGCGTGAGCGTGTTTTGTTTCGGAATTCGGTTGGTAGGTTTTTTTTATCTTTACGCTGTTTGCTAGGATAGGCAGAGGGGACGTAGTGTTAAGACACTCTGTCCCCATTAATACAGTCTCCACTTTCCGCAGAATTGAGTGTTGAATGACAAAACTCAATGCGTTATTTTGCATTTTGACCACGAAGAAAATATTACATACAAGCGATCTTTTTACTTCCTTGTTATTATAAATCTTATATCAATATCTTTACATTAAAAAAACGCACAAACGTGTGACTGTAACCGACGGGTTGTGGGTTCGATCTCCACTCGAGAAAATGAAATATTTAATATTTTCAATTTAAATATTTAATGTTTTCATTTCTTCGCTCTGGTACAAGGCAAATTGCGGCGTTGAGTTCCGCCACTCAACACGCTATGCCTCAAAATTCGGCGAAAAGTGGGGAACGGAAGTGGAACGGAGTGTCTTAACACTAGGTTCCCAAGTTCCCTCTGCCTACCCTGCCATGTGCGGGATATAGCGTGAAGCTGAGTTTACATTAAATAACAAAATTTCAGTAAAATTCGCCGTTTCTGAGACTAGCGCGTACAAACGCTCAGACACTAAGATAAACAAACAAATTAAAAATTACTATTATGGGCTCTATAAGTGAGCTTCGAAGATATTGAAGGCCCACATTCAATGTTATCTATATACGATAAAACAACGATACTAAACTTAAATTTAAAAAGCGTATAGACATTTCGAACGAAGCAGGATTTGAACCCGCGCCTCTTGAAAACCGTTCAAGCGCTCTGACCAACTAAGCCATTCGTTCTTAACAGAGAACTTTTTAAATTTAAATTCAGTATTTTCTGTAAGAAAATACTTTAAAAAATAGTAAAAATATTAAAACAACGATTTTAGGCTGTATGTTTGTTTGTCTGTGCTTTCGTTAGCACTAATATCAGAAACGGTGTCATCAATTTAAAAGTACTATCCACTAATATGTTTTAGTAAACTTTCCCTAATATTTAGTAATTATTTTATTTTAATCAGTTTATAAATAAAACAATATAATAAATATATGTAATAGTAAAGTAAAGCCACAGATAAAGTCTAGTATATAAACTGGCCCAAAACCGTGCTCCAATCTAAAGAAAACTATTTATATGTATTTACGATTACTTAAGGCTAGTAATTGATGGGACTCGTTCGAACATTTCTCAATGTTTACTTTTGATTTTCGTTTCGGAGGCGTATATTTCATTATTTTATTTTGTTTCTGTACGTTTTCTTCTATTTCTGTTAGTGTCTGGGTGATATTCATGTATTGTAAGTCTATAATAAATAGACGTGAGCTTATTTATATATATTTTTAGAATATAATTTTAGAGGGCATCGTACAGAATAAGATACGTGTGACGTCAGATTATGGATTTCCCCACTCGGTGTTGAGTTTCGCCACTGAAAGTGTAATGCCTCATTTCTAATTTCTCCTGCCTAAATTCATCAGGAAGTCGGGAAGGAAAGTGGAATGGAGTGTCTTAATACTAGGCTCCCAAGTTCTCTCTGCCTACACTGCCATATGCGGGATACAGCGTGTAGCTTTGTTAGTGAGTATATAGTTTAAGAGGGCGTCGTAGCTGAATGAGACACGTGTGACTGTAAACGTACCGGTTGTGGGTTCATTTCCCATTTGAGGTAAGTGATTCATAGTAAATAATCAACGAATATAAGTCAAGCTAATTGCACACCTCTTTTAGCATCGAGATAAAAAATGGCAGAGCAGAATTATTTATTTTAACGCAGTATATTTTTTTTTATCTGGTATAACTGTAACAAATAACTTTTCAATATAATAAATGAATCTGAATTACACGCAGTTTTACTTATTGTATCGTATGAACAACACATTTGTTAAAATTTTAGTTTTCAATGATATTTTCAATTTTACCAAAGATATATCATCATCAAGCGGGCGAAGCCGCGGACGAGTTTCCAGTGATTTATAAAATCAAATAACATGTTTTTTGTCTCGCTATGTTGTCTTACATTGGACGGTTTATTATTAGACTAGTTGTTTAAATTATCTATTCAATAACCATTTAACTATACATCTGCGTTTCATGAATATTGTAACTACAGTCTACTGTGCATCTGAAATAAGAGGGTATATCTGGAATACAGCCATATCATTAATTTATTAACTAGCTTCATGCTGTTTCCCACAAGTGGCTGGTCGCCACTCAACACGCAATGTCTCTAATTCTGCGTAAAGTGGTGAACGGAACGGAATATCCTAACAACAGGTATCTATGTTCCCCTGCCTGCCAAGTACGGGATACAACGGGAATTAAGTTCTATGTTCAGGTAAAATTAAACATGGTGTTAAATTTTGTAACCCAGTATAACACGTACCCAGCTCTTAGAAAAAATGGAACGGAGTGTCTAAACACTGTATTCTGTATGTGTTTTGTGTGTTTGTGTCTTGTTTTAAGTTTTCTTAGAAACAATTCAGGTTAAAATATCTAAAAAGTATATCTTTTCAGCTTTATACTGTATCTCGCATATGGCAGGGTAGGCAGAGAGAACTTGGGAACCTAATGTTAACATACTCTGTTCCGTTCCCCACTTTCCGAAGCATCGATCGTTTATAGTGGCGGAACTCAACGCCTTCCTTCCCCTTGTTACTAGAGCGAAGAAATGAAAACATTAAATATTTCGAGTGGGGATTGAACCCACAATCTGTAGCCTTTACAGTCACATACTTGTGCCTCTGCGTCACGACAGGCCTTCATAGTTATTATTGCATATAAAATTGAACCAGCTCGTGTATAATTTAGTTTGTGGCCTGTCTTGCTAATTTGCAACTACTTGGCAATGCTGTTCCGTGCGCCACAACCAATGTTCATTTTGTTACTTCGGACAAAGAGTAGTTTCTTATTGAATGAGTTGTTTATATTTAATATTGAATCTTTACAATATTTGAATGTTCTAATATTGTGTTCAGATGTATTATATAAATGAATTCCAGTATTATAAAAGCACAGAACAAATTGCTTTTAATTATTTGTCCTTATATTAGAAATGTACTTACTTTGAGGCCTGTCGTGGCGCAGAGACACAAGCGTGTGACTATAAACGACGGATTATGGGGTCAATTCCTCTTCAAAAAGGTGAAATATTTAATATTTTCAAATGAAATATTTATTATTATCAATTTTTCGCTCTGGTAACAAGGCAAAACTCGGCCTTGAGTTCCGCACACACAAAGGGTAACGGAACGTAGAATCTTAACACTAGGTTCCCAAGTTCCCTCAACCTACCCAGCTACGTGCGGGATAAGGCGTGTAGCAGATTTTTTTTATTTAATAAGGAAGGAATAGGAAATTGATTTAGGCTGTAGCGGTCTTCGTTGCGCTTTTTGCGTAACTTTGAAGTTTCAAAGTTTCATGTTTATACATTAATTTTTCTGCACTCCTATACGTCTTAGTATGATATGAACACAACTTTAGCCTTCGACTATCTAACACGGTGAGAATATTGCAAAAAGAAGCAGTAGTTCCTGAGATTAGGGCGTTGAACCAAACAAATCTTCATAATATTGTTAAGTAGTATAAATATTTTTCCTCAGCTTCACGCTGTATCCTGCACATGGCACGATGAGCAGAGGAACCTTAGGAACCTAATATTAAGACACTCTGTTCCCACTTATAGATATTATATGTCAAATTATTTGCTCCATTAGTTATTTATAATACATAAAAGATAAATCATATTGCCAATAGATATAGGTAAGCAATTATAAAATATGTATATAATTAATATATCAAATAATAATCAATATATTTGTATACAGGGACATCAAAGTTCCAAAGTCATAAAAAGTTGTTAAAGAATCGCATGTAAAGTCCTGAGGCACGTACGCTGTATATGTACGTTCACATTGAACCAAGCGGTCTTTACGACCTCATAATGTAGAAACTTGTAAAATCCTTACCTAACTTAAGTAGTAATATATTGAAATTTCCAATATTAGTTGTTTTATTTGTTTTCACTTCAATTGGAGTTCGTCGAATATTTGATTTTTGATATACTAGTAGCTCGATCGGGGCTTCGCCCGCTTGAATTACACTTATTATGCTTTATATAGTTATTATCTCGTTAAAAACTGAATTATCAGCAAAATTGATACTATGTTGTCAAATTACATATTTTAAATTGACATAACTTTTTATATTTAACTGAATGAAATAAAACCGACTTAAACTAAACAAGATTAATTATAAGTATAAATGTATTTTTGAAAATAAACAATAAAAAAGATCATCGTGGACAAGCATAAATTAAATTCAAATATTTTATTCAAAATAAAAGGCTTAATTTTTTTAACGGTATACACTTTACCACCAGTTCACTAAAGCCACTGCCTCACACCTGAGAAGAATCGGCGAAAGCAACTCAGCGTGACATGTCTTTTTGAAATCAAAACTTTACATCATATTATTAATTCACAATAATACATTTCAAATATCCTGGAGCGAGCATTTTATTTCCAAGGTATTTTATTATTTATAAAATCGTTAATTTGGTAATAACCATTAACACACAAACGTTATTTCACAACTTTAATAAATTGTGTAATATAAAATTCCCAACCCGATTTAATTTTACCAAATTAAAATGAAAAGTAAGTCATTGTAAGTGCAGTGGTTGTGGTTGGAAACCTTTCTTGAAGAAATAGGTATATTTAAAACTAGCTGCTACCCGCGGCTTCACCGGCGTACAGCTCGAGAAATCAACTTATACAACTATGTATTTTACATGTTTGAAAAAAATAAAAACCATTTGATACTAAATCTTTCTAGTCATTAGGTATTCTTTTCATTATTGAACATCTCTGTTAGATGCATTGTAAAATATATTTTTTATTCACACAATTACTCAGAGATAAGGAAGCGCTAAATGCTCTGACCTCTGCATACATATATATTTTTGCTTTGGCTAATAATATATTGGAGATTGTAGCAGAGGGTAGAGAAATGTTTTATAAATATCCTCCTTAGGGTCCTCACGCTATTGACGAGAACTCTTAACTTTCTTTTCCGGCTTACGCCGCATATTACGGTTAAGGACATTTATTTTCTTATACATTTAAATCACTAACAGAAAGAGAAAATTATAAATCATATTTTTTTATTTTGCGTTATATTTTATTTATTTTATGTCGAGGCCTGTTGTGGTGCAGCGGCACAAGGGTGTGACTGTAATCGACAGGTTGTGGTTTCGAGTCCCACTGGAAGAAGTGAAATACTTAATGTTTTCATTTCTTCGCTCTGGTAAAGGCAAAACGCGGCATTGAGTTCCGCCACTCAACACGCAATGCCTCAAAACGGCGGAAAGTGAGGAACGGAAGTGGAACGGAGTAACTTAACACTATGTTCCCAAGTTTCCTCTGCCTACCCTGCCATGTGCTGGATACAGCGTGAAGCTGAATATATACAGCTGAGTATATATACATAATATTATGTAAATATGTTAAAAAGTATCAGAGCCCTAAAAGTGTCAGTCAACTGTCCAACTTACGTACGCTATGTTGAACGTAAGCTGTTAAAATTTTGTATATCAACAGCTCAATACTGTTAAGTTATGTCCTTTAAAACTGAATTTACTGTTTTTTTAAGGAATAATTATTGTGGTAATGATTGTGGTATTCTTATTTTTCTTATTTTTACAATTTTTGAAGTGTTATTCCACACTTACTCGTAGGAAAAAAAGAAAATATTAAACTTAAATTTCGGACGTAGCAGGACTTGAACGCGCGTCTCTTGGAAACCGTCCAAGGTTTCCTTGAGGAAGCGCACCAGATTGAAAAAAATAAACAATAAATAGTTATTAGAAAATATTTAATATTTATTTTATTCGAATGGGTATCGAACTCACAGCCTATCATTCACAGTGACACATGTGCCCCAGCGCCACGACAGGCCTCGGTATGTCATACAACCACAGTGTATGTATGTAATATAGCACTCGTCACATGAAACATTCAGAAGGAAATGCAAATGGTGACCTAAATCAGGTCATTTGCATTAGTACCAAGTCATCTCCGTTTAACGAGATAAGGCTAACAAATCACGCAAAACACGAGAGACCTCGTCCTAATAGAGTGCTGTTGAATTTGAGGGCACATAGTTATTATTAGATACAGTTATATTATATACAATTTGAGGCTTGTGGTTGGCAAGGGTGTGACTGTAAACGACAGGTTGTGGGTTCGATGCTCACTCAAGGAAATTATATACTTTCTATTTTCAAATGAAATATTAAATGTTTTAATTTTTTCGCTCTGGTAGAAAGAAAAAGCGTGACGTTGAGTTCTGTCACTCAACACAATGTCTCATATTCAGTGGAAAGTGTCTCAAAATTAGGTTCCCAAGTCCCCTCTGCCTCTCTACCACGTGCGAGATACTGTTTAAAGCTGAAAAAATGTCTAATTATAATTATAACATAACAAGAAATTATAAACTTTTAATCATTTCCTTTAAGTAATCCACTATGTTACTTACTTACTTACTTAGCTTCACGCTATATCCCTAGCGGGGTAGGCAGAGAGAACGGAGCGCCAAACGCTACGGTCTCGGCATACCTCTTTCGCCTCGTCCACTGTCATCAACCTCTTCATACATGCCCTCCGGGGGGTCCTCATGCTTTTTACGTGACCTTCCTCCAGTATCGTCGATACTGTGTTTTCGAAGGTCAACCGAGGTCTCCCCCTCCCTCTCTTACCACTCACTTTTCCTTCATAAATCTTTTTTACCATTCTTTCTTCATTCATTCGCTTGCCCAAACCACCTGAGCACGTTCTTCTTCATTCTTACTGTGACATCCACGCTAGTACCTGCCATTCTGTGTATTTCTTCATTGGACATGCGATCAGATAAACTGACTCCGCATATCCGACGAAGAGATCGCATCTCTACAGCAATCATCTTTCTTACATTCTTCTTCTGTAATACCCACGTTTCGCTGCCGTATAACTGTGTCGATACCAACACTGCATTGTGTACGGCCAAACGCGCAGCTATGCTGACGTTTCGCCGTCTCAACAATGCAGCTAAGGCACCGTTAACTCTGTTACCGGCAGCAATACGCCTTTCCACGTCCATTTCGTATCTACCGTCTCTGCTAAACATACTTCCCAGCTATACTACCTCATTCACTTGTTCTAATATCTTATCATTTACACTGACCTTGCAAACTGTTCTTTCTTCATTTCTTTCAAATAACAGAACCTTCGTCTTATTCGCATTCAGGCTTAGACCATTATTCGCGCATCCTTCTTTCAGAGTGGTAACCAATGCCTGCAACTCGCTTTCTGATGACGCAATAAGCACTGCATCATCTGCGTACAGCAGGCAATTTATATTCGAGGTACCTACTTTCACTCCCATGTCACTTTGTCTCACTCCATGAAGACAGCTGTCCAAATACAAATTGAACAACCAAGCTGACATGGCGCAACCTTGTTAAACACCCGATTGGATGTCAAACCAAGGCGACATGCCAGCTCCTACTTGCACGCAGGCTGAGTGATCTCTGTAAAGAGACTTTACAGCCTGCAGCAAGGGTCCGCTCACATTGTACCGGGGCAGTATCTCCCATAATCTCTTTCTTACAACCCTTGGCGTTTGACGCCTTTTCCAAGTCCACAAAAGCACAGAAGACTTTTTGGTTTACTGCCAAAAATTTTTCCGTAATCATGCGGAGGGAAAAGATCTGATCCATACAACCTCTTCCAGGTCTAAAGCCTCCCTGGGCCTCCCACAACAGCCTTTCAGATCTATCTTGCATTCTTCTCGCTAATATTTTAGCATACACTTTACTACCTAAGCTAATCAAACTGATAGCCCTATAGCTTGCGCAATCTATCTGTGAACCTTTATACAAAGGCACGATGACTGCACCTCGCCAATCGTCTGGGACCTCCCCGGATTTCCAGCATAAATTGCACAGAAACCAGAACAGGTCCAAGACGCGTGGCCCACCATATTTGATCATCTCGGCAGTAACTCCATCTGCTCCCGCTGCCTTACCACATTTCAAACTTCGTATGGCACTCTCAATTTATTTTATACTGATTTCGCCATTCGCTACATCAAGACTCAGCGCTTCGCTGTTACTTGAGGCAGAGGCGTCATCACATTCATACATCTCCTTGTAAAATTCCGCCCATCGCTGCAAAACCTGTGGTTGTTCATTTAAAAGTTCACCGTCTTTCGAAAGCACCCCTTTCATTCTACAGGTTAGCGAGCAACTCCGGGAACCAGTCACTTCTCGTTCCTTTCATCTCTTTCTTTCTCAGAGTTTTCACGCTTCATCTTTATCAGTAATTTCGTTTGGTGTTTTTGCAGCTTATACTCTTTCTTTCTTATCTCTCTCATGCTTTTATCCTTACCCGAGGCTTTATAATCCTGCCATGCTTTCCTCTTTTTTCCTACTGCATCTTTCACTTCATCATCCCACCATTCATCTCGCTTTTTGTTAAAGCCTCTTTTCCCTTTACCACATACCTCTGCCGCTATTTCCATCATCTAATTCCTTAGGTTCTGCCAGCATACTTCGATATTTTCACCTCCAGATTCGTAGCTGTCTAACTTTTTGGAAACTCTTTCTTGATATTCCTCTCTGACCAGTGGATCTTGAAGCTTCCAGCTTCTTATGCGATGATTCGTAGCCAAGCTTGGACAACCGGTGCGGCTGCGCCAACCTGCGAACAGACCCCTTATCCTAGCTACGACTAGATAATGGTCCGTTCCCAATTCAACACCCCTAAACACTCGCGTGTCCATAACTTGGCTACGAATGCGCTATCCACTAGGAATAGATCAATCATACTTTTCTCTTCCGTTCGCTCCCACGTATACATGTGAATTTGTTTGTGGTCAAACATCGTGTTTGCCACAAACAAATTCTTTTCCTTGCAAATTTCCAATATAAGCTATCCAGCCTCGTTCATTCTCTTATCACCGTTCTTCCCTAGCACTCCTTCGTAACCGCTACGCGCAGTTCCGACCCATCCGTTCAAATCACCGCATATTATTACTTTTTCATTCTCTCTAACACTACCTAGAACGTCCCTCACACTCTCCCAAAACTCTTCGAGTTCGCGTAATGGAGCTGAGGATACCGGCGCATACGCCGCTAACAAGAAAACTCTTGTTATCCCCAGCTTGAAGCGCACCCAAAGCAGCCTCGAGTTGATCGCCTTGTATTCTATCATTGCACTAACCAACCGAGAAGACAATAACACGCCTACACCTCGACTCCCTCGCTCGCTCTCTGGTACGCCGGCCCAGAGAGCGATCCGGTTGCCAAGTAAATCGGCCGTGTCACTGCCTTTTCGCTTGGTCTCAGTCACACAAATAACATCCAGATCTCTGTCTTCCATCACATCTAATAATTCATTCATCTTTTCTTCCATCCCTCCTCTTACATTCCACGTAGCTAGTTGTAGCTCCGTCCTCCACTTCCCGCCGCTCCGGACATGGCGTGCTGGGTGGCGGTCCCCAACGCCGCATTCGTCTCCACTTGTCGCACCAGCGGGGACGCACTGGTGCGCGTCGCCTTGGGGGGACGCCCTATCAGTGCGCGCCTGTGTGGTTCACATTTTAGTTGATGGAACGTTGCAGCCTTCTAGAGGGCTGGCAGGGGTCGCTACGGGCAAGCCTTCCATCGTGAACCCCTATGTTGTGTATATATAATCCACTATGTTGTGTATAGTTTTTTTACATTGATTCTTATTTTCTTTGTTATAGATTGTTTTTCAGCTGCATGCTGTACATGGGACACTCCGATCCGTTCCCCACTTTTCAATGAATTAGAGGCATTGCGTGTTGACTGTTGGAACTTAACGCCGCGCTTTGCCTTGTTACCGGAGCAAAAAAAATAAAATATGAACTATTTAATTGTCTTCAGTGGGGGATCTAACCTGCAATACCAGAGCCTGCCCTGCCATATGCTATAAAAAAATATAAGCATGTTAATCTGGACACCTACTGGTTTAGATTGATCATTTTTTTTATTTTGACAATTGACAAAAAAAAAATAATTTTAGTAAAAAAATATATAATTATATATTTTCTTACTCATTTAATATTTTAAAATTAAATATTTAATATTTTTATTTGTTCAGAGCGAACAAACTACAGCATTAACAAGGCGAAAACGCGGTGTTGAGACCCGCCACTCAACACGTAATGTCTCAAATTAAGCGGAAACTGGGGGACGGAAGTGGAACGGAGTATCTTAACACTATGTTCCTAAGTTCCCTCTGCCTACCCTGCCATGTGCGGGATACAGCGTGAAGCTGAGTTACGCTAAATTTATTTTCTTTCGACAATGCAGGCAGAGACGCCATCAAAAGCTAGTTTATAATATTTGTTAGATTATTGAATACAAATATATCATTACAAAGGATCTCGACTTAATTAGTGAACGCTTGAAACAGTCTTAATGATGCTTGGGTAGTGTGTGCTTAGTTTGTTTTACTAATTAGGAAACCTCATCTTGCTGTTCGTTCAAATTATTGTATGCCCATGACTAAGATATGAATATGTTCTTATACTAGCGATGCGCTCGCGACTTGACACTTTCTGCAATTACTCTATTTTAATTACTTATCTCAATTACTTTTTAGCATGTAACGAGGCAAATTGCGGCACTGAATACGGAATGCCTCTAAAATTTTGCTTTAAGAACGGACTATATTTTTCTTCTCCTTGCTCTGCTACTGAGATAAGCCTTGGCGGTGAGTTCCGCCAATCAACACACAGGATTTGAAAAAAAAACGATAATTGGGAAACAGAGTGTCTTGACACTAGACATTATCTCTGAGTACCTTGATTTATGCGGAATACAGAGTGCAAGCAAGAAGAAGAATCTTATGTATCCAAGACCTACACAAATATTTGCAACTTACAATATCGATAATCTATTTCAAACAATCGAGTTATTCATTACATAGAACTTAAATTATTTGAAGATCTATTATAATGTTTGATCGTCCTAAGTAAATGTTGACAAAATTAAAGGGGCGAGGTCGTACAGCCGATTAGAGTTATATACAGACTAATAAGGGCGTGAGCATGTTACTCTTTACTCGGAACTTACACAGAGTTCCCTACCATCATTTACTGTGTAAAGTTCGAAAGGATTAACCCACATTTTCATTTCCTCCATCTTCTTTTACCTCATTTCTTGTTTACTAAAATGACATGGAGAGATAAGAGACGGGAAAGTTATTGAAATACAATGTTTATTATCGTTTTGTAGCTTCACGCTGTATCCCGCGCAAGCCAGGGTAGGCAGAGGAAACTTATGTACATAGTGATAAGATACTTCGTTCCGTTACCCACTTTTCATATAATTTAAGACATTGCGTGTTAAGTGGCGGAGCTCAGTGTCACACTTGGCCTTGTTAATGGAGCGAATAAATGAAAATATAAAATATTTAATTTCTTTGAGTGGATATTTCTTATATATTCCTTACAGTCGCACACTTGCGTCCCTGCGCCACGACCAGCCTCTCTATCATATATGTAATTACAAAATATATTCACTGACAAAATTAACGATAGCTATCAAATTTACCACAATATTAATATAATTGCGCTAATTGGATGTTATAGGAAAACAACATGTTAACAATTACTTAATATTTAGCGGAATATGTTATAAATATACGTACAAAGCACTATCTTGGCACAGAGGGACTTTATACGACATTGAGAACGATGTTTGTGATACAATCGTCACTTGAGGAAATTATCATCATCAACCCAGCCTTGAGAACGTTAACTGCATCTCAGAGGCCTCCTCCAAGGATTTCTACGATGATTGATCCAGTGCCTCAAGCATCCAGTTCCAGGACATGCATGTGTCAGATCCAGGACAGTTCATGTTCGTCATTAAACGGATAGTAGAGAATGAAGTGTCTTAACAATAGGTTTCATATGACTTATATATTTTTTTTTCTTTACGTACTCGTTATTTCTTGATGTTGCTTAAATAAGTATAACGTTGGAAAGTCAATCATTATAGCTAAAAAAATATGTAGTAACATTGATTTTTATAATGATATACCTTTAAGCTGTACATCATGTCTTGGCGTAGGGGCACAAGCGTGGGACTGTCAACGCGATAGATTGATGGTGCCATCCCCACTCAAGGAAATAAAATATTTATTATGTTGAAAAGTATAGTCTTTTCATTTCTTCGCTCTAACGGTAACAAAGCAAAGCGCGGCGTTAGGTTCCGCCGCTAAACATGTAATGCCTCAAATTCGGCTAAAAGTGAAGAATGAAACTATATTTCTAATACTAAGTTATCAAGTTCCCTCTGCCTATCCTGCCATGTGCGGGATACAGCGTGAAGCTGAAAAAGCAAACAAAAACCCTTTCAACTTAACACGCGTATCTTTTATATAAGGAATATAGCATAAAGCGGAGTAAACCTAATATATTTACTTACTTACTTACTTAGCTTCACGCTATATCCCTAGCGGGGTAGGCAGAGAGAACGGAGCGCCAAACGCTGCGGTAACCTAATATACGTAAATCTCAAAACAAAATACAAATCACCACGTCAAAGACAAACATTGTAAATACAAATACTATTCCCTCTCCCGAACATCAATCAACATCGAGTAACTGAACAATTATCAACTGAACATAATTTTGTAATTGTTCAGTTTCATTTTAACTCGAATTTAAATTGATTTTGAACTTTAGGAAATTGATGAGAAAACAAATTTTAATAAACATTTTGGAGCTTTTGATGATATTGATATTTCATTGATGAATATTGAGTAATCGAATTAGTTTGTTATCTTTCAATAATCATTAGTTCTGATAAAGTGGTGGGACACTTATTATTATGCGGAGATCGTTCATATTTTTTACGCTACTAAAAGATTCTCTTACTTCACTTAAACAAGATTAAATATATAAACGTATTTTCGAAGGCAGCGCGGGGTCTGCTAGTATTTTAATATAAAAATATAAACTTCTGTAAAATATTACTTACATGAAATGCAGTGGTAAACCATTTAATTCGTATTTTCCTCGTTTTTCGTACAATAGCACGTCCAATTTAACATGAGTACCCCTTTTGTATGAAAACAACGGAGAAAGTGCGATAAATACTATTCTACCACAGCTGGCGCCTTATTGATCACCTCATGAACAATCACGTGGATTACTGGTGAACCATACTTTGTAACATTGTTAATCATAGCTTCACGCTATCACGCTTTATCACGCGTATGTCTACTGTACAGTTCTCCACACACTGCTTAATTTTAAGGGTATTGCGTGTTAAATAGCGGGACTTAATGATCAGCATCATTGAGAACACGCTTTATTTTGCTTGCATTTTGCTAATAAAATATATAAGCGATAATATTTTTTTCCCCCCAAGTAGGTATCGAACTAGCAACACTAACGTTTGGCGTTATTGTTGCTATTTCGATAGTTCGGTGCGGGTTCAAATCTTGCTACGTTCAAATATTTATACGTTTTTAAATGAGTATAACCAGATTTGTATCAGCGCCTCTTGGATATAACAGATTGATCTTAATAACATCTCTATAGTGATAGTGAGGATTTTTGCTGTATCTTAACTATGTCAATAAACTTAATTATATTTTCGCTCATTTAAAGTACGTTTTTTTTTCTTGTTATAATAATATTACCACTTTTAAGACTATATCTATACATTGAAAACTAAAATTTCAGTTGAATAAAAATATTGTAGAAATTTGTCGAACTAAATATTTTAAGTTGACGTATTAATAACATTTACATAAAAAATATTTTGTTGAAGCAAGTTGCCAAAGCATGGTAGTGAAAACGGCATTTAAATTCGGTTAGCCGTTTCTAAAATGAGCGCTTACAAAACAGATAAATAAACAAACAAAAATATAAAAAAAATACCACTTTGGGCCGTATTACACGAATAGAAGGTTTTTTAAAAATTATCTACTATGTACAGAAATTGATCCTGTACTTTGATAACTTCCTGTACATGGTAGGTATTATATATGTTCTTCTTCTTCTTAGCTTTACGGTGTATCCCACATGAGGCAGGGTAGGCAGAGGGAACCCGGGAACCTAGTGTTAAGACACTCCCTTCCACTTTCGTTCCCCACTTTCCGCCAAATTTGAAGCATTGCGTGTTGAGTGGCGGAACTCAACGCCGCGTGTTATATATGTAATGTAAATAAAACCCTGCATAATTAATAACTTAGAACTATTTCATATATGAGAGTAGGTTACAGATTTATTGTAAGTATAGATAACTGGAGAAAGTGTGAAGTTGCTTTTGTGTTATTTAAATATCAAACTTTGACAGCAATTAATTATAACACACTTTTACCCTATATGAAACCATTTTTAGACAAAAACCAATATTTCTAAGCTATTATACAGAATTCCTCAAAGGGTTCTTTTACTGAAAACAAAGTTGCCTCTTGCCATGGATCTCGGGAACATCACATCAATATGTAAAGTCATCAAATTTGTTGGGTTGTGATTTTCAACATTTTGAATATAAAGTTATTGCCACACTGAAGATATTTTTCTATCTTGAAATATTTTCTTTATTTATTATGTGAGACATTAAACTACAAAGGAGTTTAGGTAAATATAAAAAGTTATGTGTTAAGAAAGACTAAAATATATAATTTTTAAGGTTTCCTTTCCATAATTATATAATGTTTTAGTAAATAGTTCGAGTCAGCGTAGTCCCAGACTTGTAGAAGAGCGCTCTTATCGACCTAATCCCAACCTAAAAAATGATAACGGCCGAAGGATGATGAAAGTTATGTAAAGTATAATAAATAGCTTATCTGGAGGATCACTGACCGACCGTCAAATATGGCTTTCACCAGGGCCTGCTCAATTGGTGATTTTCTGGTTTACCTAACCCAGCGCTAGTGGTTATCGAAAGTAAGGAAGAAGACCTGGACATGGCGAAGGCCTTCAATCGAATGTAGCAACTATCTGTACTAGAAAATGAAAATAATTATAATAATTTCCTAAGTGTAAATCTAATCTGCAACTGTCACGCTTACAATAAACATCACATGTAACTTTGGTTTTTGGGCTTTTGTACGTAAAGTAATACGTGAATTTTTATTTCCATCAAGTTCCTGCCGCCATCTGCCTATTCTGCTAAAAACGGGATACAAATTTAAACTAAAAAATACCATTAAAGCCAAAATAATAGAAACAGTTACTAAGGAATAGTTTGTTTCTTTTTCATGCTTTATTTTGCCACTGACATTTTATGGCAGGGATAAGTTAGGAGACTAGAATTAAGCCAGAGGGAATTTAGAAATCTTATCCTAAGCCTTTCCATTGAATTTAAAGCAATGCGTATTGACTTGCGGAACTCAACGCCGCGCTTTGACCAGAACGAAGATATGAAAATAATAATTCATTTCCTCGAGCGGGGATCGAACCCCCAACCTATCACGTTTACAATCGCACGCTTGCTTCGCCACGGCGGGCCTCAACTACTAAATAGTGAAGATATATTATTGTTTATCTTATAAGGTGATGTATCACAAGCCTACGTTTCACACATTAGGAAGGTTTTGCCAGCGACTCTCAGCTACCTTTGTAAATCACCGGAGCGAAGCGAGTAATTTTGTTTGAATATTTTCGAGGATCTGACGCGGACGTGGAAACATAATACTTTACACTAGCGACCCGCTTGCGGCTTTGTCCGCTTGAACTACACCATCATTTATATATCTACTTATCTTACATTGAAAATTTTCTACAATTACTTTCGTGCTGTAACAACAGAATCTTTTTACAGATGATATCTATATATTGAAAACAAAAAAAAATACCTATTAAATATTTTTTGAAAACTATAGTAGCGTAGAGGCATAATTGTGTGACTGTAAACACTACAGGTTCAATCCCCACTCGAGGAAATGAAATATTTTATGTTTTCATTTCTTCGCTCTGGTAACAATGCGAAACGCGGATGGAAATATGAACAAAATGCTATGCTAGATGAACAAAATACTTTAAATTGATAAGAAATAAAACAAAGATTATCTATAGGCAGTTATAGTAAAAATTACATTAAATCGGTTAAGCTGTTTCTGTGATGAACGTTTATTTTCCATATACAAACAGCGATCAGCTCCAATTTTCTTCTATATATAGATATATAATTTACAACAAACATGTATAAAAATAAGTACATGTTTTTATTCACATGTTTTATTTACATTTTCTATTTGTTTTTTTCTCTTTGTGCTACGTAAATGTATACGGTCTAGTCAACATGTGATTTTGTATTCACTTGGGGCTATGTTAATTGTTAACACTTTACTTTTTTACAACATTAATGTTACTTTGGATGAATGAAGTCTGTCGTAGTGCGACTGCAAATGTTACAGGTTATGGGGTCGATCCCCAATCGAGGAAAGGGAATGAATATTTTCATGTCTTCGCTCTGGTAGCAGGGCAAAGCACGGCGTTAAATTCCGGCACTTAACATGTAATGCCTTAATTTGGCGGAATGTAAGAACGGAAGTTTCTTAAAAGGAAAAAAGTGTCTTAGGTCCCCCGGGTCTTTTGGCCGTTATATGGGAGAAAAAGCGTTTTTTTGAAATGAAAAAATACATATTATAAGTACATTATATACATATACATTATAACTAACAACGGCACAATCGTGAGACCGTAACCGACAAGTTGTGGGTTCGATCCCCACTCGAGAAAATGAAATATTTAATGTTCTCATTTCTTCAGTCTAGTACAAGGCAAAACGCGGCGTTGAGTTCCGCCACTCAACACGCAATGCCTCAAATTCGGCGAAAAGTGGGGAACGGAAATGGAACGAACGGAGTATCTTAACACTAGGTTCCCGGGTTCCCTCTGCCTACCCTGCCATGTATGGAATACAGCGTAAAGCTAAGTTAGTGAGTGAACATAACTATAACATTAAATACGGTAACTCAAACCAGTACTACTCACCCATGGAAATCCCTTTAATTTTAGCCTAAATAAGCGTGATTGAAAGTATGAATATTCAAAGTATTTATATATTATACCTGACCTGACCTGAAGCAAAAAAAAATACATATTTTGTTCAGACAGAGGAAATTCGAACAGATATAATTTATATAGAGAAGAAGTGCAGGCTGCCTACAGTGTGAGAGTGCAAGAAGAGTGTCGAATGAGAACTGAGCAAGTACCATACGATTGCAATATGTTTGCCAATATGTACGTTGCCGTAACGTTAATATATATAACTTTATACTTTTGTATAAATTGACATATACGTTGCTATGGCAACACGTACTATACGCATGAAGCGGTTTTTTTCAATTATTATGTTATTTATTATTATAATACATAGTTATATATTATACTGAGTCCTACGAAACTGTTCATTTTGTTTGATTGTAAGATCTATTGAGTCTCTTTTTTAAGTAAATTAATATAATATAATATATTGCAAATACATCTGTACGCTTAAGATACGTACAGTATGTTTGTTGAAAACAAACATAAAACAGTTAGTAAAAAATCTTGTTAATTAAACAGGAACGACGACAAAATTACAATTTTCAAAGTAATTTTGTATCGGCCGAAGTTTTTTTCATGTTTCAAGATTTATAAGACGGGGGCCCAGAGGCCTGTAATTTGTATTTGGTATGCATCGAATACTTTGTTTAGGGAAAAATATACGGGGAAAGGCACATTTGATGTTTGGGCCAAATTAATTGATTTTTTTCCACTTGTTACAATCCCCGAGTGCCAAGGACGGATTGTTTTTACGCAAATCTTGTATGTTGTATGTATGAAATCAAAATCAAAATCAAAATCAAAATATTCTTTATTCAATTAGGCCATTTAAGCACTTTTGAATCGTCAAGTTACATATAAGTGTCTGTGATGTCAGTCCTTACAGGAAGCTACCACCGGCTCGGAAGGCGGGTCTGCTGAGAAGAGCAGGGAATTTTTGTGTGTGCGTGTAGTGTATGTTTGCGCATTTCTTTATATCTAGAGATAGATATCTCTCTATCTCATCTCAATCTCTCTGTATCTCTTTCATATTCTTATTTGTGTGTGTGTGTGTGTGTGTGTGGTGTGGAAATAGGAAAAGGTAGTGGTTTATAGTTCTATGAGCTGAGAGAGTGAATGAATATCTTGATAAATATTGGGCGGTACGTGCCTTAGCTGCTATATACGAAGGCAGAGAAAATAAAGAGTCCTCTCTGACTTTGTTTAAAACCAAAACATATTTATATTAGTTTTAACATTGTTACATCATTAAACTATGATCATAAGTAAATAACTATGAATTAAAGCAATATAAGTTTCAATGTTACTATGGCTTTAGATTTGTGATTCAACAGTATTGCCGATATATCAGAGCTGTATCGAATAACAATTTGTTGGATTATGTATAGCGTTGGTAACATACGGAAGAATAAACGGTAATTCATGTAACCAACTGACTTTTTATATTTCTATAAATTTGATCTTTAACTTTAAACGTATGTATTTAGTAGTGCGTAAGTAATTTACAGATATTTGACAGTTACGGCGTTAATTAACGTTTGTTGGTCCGATTTCTACTCTGTGGAATTTAAATATTTCATATTATAACAGCTTTGTTCTGGTCACTAAAGCGCGGCGTTGAATGCTGTTAAACAAAACTAATTGATTCAATAATTCGGCAGGAAAATGGGAACGATAGTATCTTAACACTAGGTTCCCGTATTCCCTCTGGCTTACCTATTGTATGCGGGATACAGAGTGAGGCCAAAAAAATATCAGCAGAGATTACAACGTTGTAGCAGTACGGCTCAAACACAAGCGAATGACTGCAAACAACAGTTTATGGGTTCGATCCCCACTCGAGGAAATGAAATGTTCAATATTTTCAATTTCAATATTTAATATATAATCTTGTTACCAAGAAAAAACGCGGCGTTGAGTTTCGCCACTCCACACGTAATGCCTCAAATTTGGCGGTAAATGGGGAAAGGCAGTGGAACAGAGTGTCTTAACACTAGGTTCCCAAGTTCCCACTGCCTGCCCTGTCATGTGCGGGATACAGCGTAAAGTTGACTATGAGAACTTGTGAAATATCATTATTCTTTTTACCTCCCTCTGAAAATACAACATGCAGTATCTCGATGAACATTGGTTTGTACATGGAGAACGGAGTGTTTAAACAGTATGTTCCTTCAGACTTTCCTGCTAAAGGCAGAATTATTAGACCAGCTTCATGATATTATATTTTTACGACACAAAATACGTTTATAATTATATTTCAATATTGTATGTTTTCAAGAACAAATGCAACACATCCGATATATGATATGCATGAGCTTTTACAATACTTCTCATACTATATTACTTTACTCGGATAGTACATAAAATAATAAAGAAAGATTACTGATTGGTTTTTATTTTAACGTTGTTTCTCCCTTTTTTTATTAAAAAAATATGGTAAGATGAACGTACGGTTCACCTTATGGTAAGTGATCACCGCCACCCACAACTCTGTGTAACACAGGGTAGCTTTATGTCCGACCTTCAAAGTAGGTGATCTTCTGGAAGGAACAATGTGCCCTCCAGTGGTAAATGCTAGGATCATCTAACACGTCATTGATACGCAAAAGAAACATCGTAGGGGACAACACACAGCCTTAGGGGACACCAGCATTCACGGGCATATAATAGGAGGAGCAACTGTCGACAGCAACCTTAATGTTGCGATTGAGAAATCTGGCAATCCATTTACATAAATTCTCGGGTATCCGTTCGCCGTGTTCAGATTAATTGCCAGGTAAGGGAGGGCCTTACTTTCAATAGCCGCAGCTCAGTGGTGGGTGAGGTACACGAGAAGATCGTCTGATGAGCGAACATGACGGAAGCCATATGCTCGTCATATATGTCGTTGATCAATCCGTGATTCTCCAGATAAACTAAAAAAAAGAGCTGTTATTTATTATGATCTTTATAACTGTAGAAAAGGAAGGCGATAGCCTGTAATTAATAAAATCGGACCATCGCGCTGTTTTGGGTGGATAAGAGCGTCCTTCTGCGAGTCTATTACTACGCCGACTGAAAGTGCCAAAATAAACGCATTAGTATTGGTGTTAGCTCGGGAGCACATACATGTGGGCCACTCGACTTGTGAATGTTCAAAGGCGGCAGAGCTCACCTTTTTGGCTGAACTTAACAGCAGGCATCGAGTTAAGACACCACGCGTTGGTAGGTGGCGTTATTCCTCCATAGTCAAGTTCAAGACAAAAAAGCGGCCAAGAGATCGACTTTCTCTTTTACATAAAAGTTTATATAGCAGGGTAAGCAGAGAAAAACTAGTGTGAGGATACTCCGTTCCGTTTTCCGTTTTCGCTTCAGTTTTTAAGACTGCTTGTTGATGTTGCTTTAACTAATTATGAAATTTATCGTCTTATCAGAGAAAATAAATGAAAATTAATCTTGCGAGACCATCATCCAACCCTTATTAACATAACCGTTGGATTAACGCTGACGCCGTCCAATGACTCACGACGGTGACGATGACGCAACGCCAAATATACACTTGTTGTGTATCAAATATGTTGACATCCTGTCATAAGCGGGATGAACAGAACATGACGTCTCATCTTAATTTGCCTTAACCCGAGCAGTAAAAAATTGCCCATTTGTCACTAGAGAGTTAAACTCAGGATTTATCATAGAGTATGTGCTAATGTGCTTTTATGTGCGTGAGTGTGTGTGTGTGAGTGTGTGTGTGTGTGTGCATATAAGTAGTTCACTTCTGTGAAGATGCAAAACATGAACTACCTATTATATGGGTATAATAGCTCCAAGTTTTTATTAAAAAGTGTCTTTATCAAATTCTTGGTATCTACTAGTTTAAAAATATTACTAATATTTGTTATTACGGTTCATTATTGCTAGAATAAATTAAAAAAAGGATATTTCACTTTCAAACCATTCTACGGTCACATTTACAAAAAATCCAATAATACACAAAAGCCTTTACAAAATACATCTAAATGTGCATGGACATTTCGTATACATTTCAATCAAAATTTAACAAAAAAGTAAATTTTTGGTATATATTTGTCATATCTTTTCATTTGCATTTCATTTGATATATGTATACGTATGTTATTATGGTTTGGATTCACACCATATCCCGCATGTTACAGGCAAGACAGAGAGAACTAAGATTTAGTCCCTTCCTTCCCTTTCATCTTAATTTTCGAGATATGACGTGCTGAGGAACGGGATTCAACACCGCGCGATCTTATGCCAGAAAATTAAATTAACTCATTCCCTCGATCACTTTATCCTCTCTTAAAAGATTAGATGTTGAGTGAGCCTTAATAATGTATATTGTGAAATTTCCTTCAAAGGAGCTTAAAGTAGCTTTACACTATCTGACATGATTTATAGACCTTTGAATGGAGCTTTTAACCCTTAACTTGGGCTAGTCGAGTGGAATGATTCATACACTCGCTAGATGTTAACTTGAGGCCGTGGAACAGGGACACAATTGTGCGACTCTAAACGCGACAGGTTAGGGGTTCGATCCCCACTCAAAGTTAAATATATAATATGTTAATGTTTTCATTTCTTCTCTGTCAAATCAAGGAAAAGCGCGGCGTTGAGTTCCGCCACTCTATACGCAATGCTCCAAATTCGGTGGAAATTGGAGAATGGAAGGAAGTGTCTTAACACTAGGTTTCCAAGTGTCCTCTGCGTGGCCTGCCGTATGCGAGTTGGATGGTGAAACTGAGAAGTGTTATCTTGTGACCTAAATATAGACACACGTAGCGGGATCAGTAATGTTCAGACACTCCGTCCCCATCGAGACACTTCTGTCGTTCGTTGGCTTCAGATCTGACGTTCTGCCGAAATCTCGAGGCATAGCGTGTTAAGTGGCGTATCTCAACGACGTGCTTAGTCTTATTACCAGAGCAAGCAAACAAAATATTGAAGAAATCATTTCCTTTAGTAGGAGTAGAACCCACTGGTTTCCTTTTACAGATATTTTAGGCCACGGCGGTCTAGTGGGAGACTATGTGACTATAAATCTTACAGTTGTGAGTTCGAATAAGCAACAGGGGACATTAATTGTTCACTTCTAGGCTTTGATAATAGAAAGTATGACGGCTTCCATGGAGAAGAAAGGATAATTCTAGTATTCTTTATCTTGAAACACTGTTAAGCGGAGTAAAGGCAACTCCTCAAATTAAAAGATGAAGTGAGCTAATAAATGAACAAATAACTCCGTTTTCTTCATTTACACAAGCATATGATATAGCATGTTGAGTGGCGAAACTCAAAGTCGGGCTTCATATTCCTGTAACGAAATTTGAAAAGCTTAGGAATTGCTTTGCTGAATTTAATGAATTGGGAATAGAACTACAATCACAGTTTTCGACTTTGTTCCTTTAAAAAGAAGAAAAGAACCACCATTTTCTTTCCTAAGTGTGCAATAACACTTTTAAAATACCAAAAATACATTGCAATAAATTCAAAATTTATAATTATTTATTTTTATTGATAATTGATTATTCCTTCCTTATTAGGTGTAACGGGAAATTTTAATAATACTGCCTATATATGCCTCTTTAATAAGGATTGAACTAGTGATATTTTTTATATAAAAGAATTCCGCTTAGTAATTTTATTAGTACCAAGACAATGGGGTGGATCGTGTTAACTGACCCGTCCTTTATACTCGGATGCTTCTCCAAAGGATATCTTAATTCACGGCATTTGGATTAAATTCTTAAAATAAATTAATTATTAACTCTGTAGTACTGTAGTTGGTGTCAAATATTACTAACGATAGTTATAGGCTATAGGTATAGGTTATATAAGTATACAAAGTACTAAGTATATAGGGTGCTTTATGTATTTATAATTCTATATGTCACCTGTAGGTTTATATGACGCAGTGTTTTTCATGAACGAAGCGTAGGCTTTGATTGAAAATTGATTGTTTGAGAATCTATTATTTTCTAAGCGTCAAGAGACTATAGGCCCAGGTTGTTTGCCATTAATTTTAGTTTGATACTTCCACGTGCACTTTGAGAAATATAGTGACAAAATATAGTGTTGACAGACCGACAGGTGGACAACAAAGTGGTCCTATAAGTTGTTTTTTTTTTTATTTTCAAATACGGAACCCTACAAAAAAAACCATTTTAATGATACAAATCCTGGGCTTTAGTAATATACGATTAGAAAATGATTCAGTCAATACCGCCACGTCATTCCATAAATATGTAAATGGAATTAACCTACGATAGCTATACATACTCGTAAATAACTTATTTACAAGGAAAATATAAAGTAATATGATGGGAACAATAATAATGCAATATTCACAGATATTCTTTCCAGTTTCGCTGAATTTTCTTAAGAAGATATATTAAATAATTCATCTCCTCGAATGGGACTCCACTTGCAACCTATCATGCTTAAATTCGTACGCTTGAGCTCCTGCGCCACGAAAGGTCTCAATAATATTGATAATAATTTGTATGTTTGTCTGTATGTGAGGCCTATCGTGGCGGCACAAGCGTGTGACTGTAACCGACAGGTTCTGGGTTCGATCCCCACTCGAGGAAATGGAATATTTAATATTTTCAATTTAAATATTTAATGTTTCATTTCTTCGCTCTGGTAATAAGGCAAAGGGCGGCGTTGAGTTCCGCCACTCAACACGCAATGCTTCAAATTCGGCGGAAAGTGGGGAACGGAAATGGAACGGAGTGTCTTAACACTAGGTTCCCGGGTTACCTCTGCCTACCCTGCCTCGTGCGGGATACAGCGTGAAGCTAAGAAAGAAAGAAAGAAAGAATTTGTATGTACCGCAGTAGTATATGCGTTTGGCAATAAATATGACAGGTCGTGGGATAGTTGATTGCTGTTTGAGTTACCATAACTTGTTTTACATGTTCAAGTGACGTTCACATTAGTATATTTAGAGATATATATATATATATATATATATATATATATATATATATATATATATATATATATATATATATATATATATATATATATATATATTATTGTATTGTATTTCATGTGGCTTAATTCTCATCATACATCACATATACAGTTAATTCAATTTAAAAAAATGCTCAATCTCTTTGTGAAAAAAAATCGTACATATTACTTAAAACAAAGTAAGCAAGAAGAAACCAATTTATATTATTTATAATAAAAAAAATGTCCTCCTTTCATTGAACATTGAACCCACAGGCATTGAGCTTACATTCAGACCCCATCACTGCGCCACAACGGTATCAAGGCCGAGAAGTAAAAGAAATATCAAATTGATACAAATACGTGCACATCTTAGTCGTTGAAACACGTATTTATTATAAGAAAAGAAAAAATAAATATTTTTCCTCATACAGTCAATATTATTTACATGTATCATACGTTCTTGAGATATTGTAGAAGTAACATGTTAAAATGTTTTTAATATTATTCACTGTGTCGTTTTGTGTTTTAGTTGGTAAGAATGATTTCAATCTTTATTATTATTGTTAAATTAACAGTTTCTTCGGTTCGAAGCGGTTGAGCAAAATGGGAATTACTTAGATTATAAGTAGTTTATATTTATTAAATAAGGCCTGTCGTGTCGTAAATGACAGGTTGTGAGGTCGATTCCCACTCGAGGAAATGAAATATTTTGTATTATTTTTACTACGTTTTAAAGTGTTATTCCACACTTAGGACAGAAAATACTAAACTTAAATTTAAAAAACTTAAAAGCTTTTTAAATTTAAGTTTAGTATTTTCGGAAATTTGTAAAAATCTTCCCTCTGCCTGGTAGGGTAACATGTGAGGGATACAGCGTGAAGCTAAAAAAATACGTTTATTAACCAAAATATCAGTGTCATGTGTTATACAGAATTCTCATTATTTTTTTAACGTTATACCTACAAAATTACATACATACGCCGGTAAGAAATATAAAATGTAGGTCCTTTATGATTAAAATATATGAAATGAAAAACTTTTTCTTTAATATTTTTATCATTTTAAAGTGTTATTCCACACTTAGGAAAGAAAATACTAAATTTAAAAGCGTATAAAAAATTGAATGTAGCAGGATTCTTAGCGCTTTGACCAACTAAGCCATACGTTCTCATCACATCAAACTTTCTTCTTGAGAAAATATTAATCTATTTTTTATTCATGTATAAGTGTTGTTATAACTTCTGACTGTTCTTTGTTTGTTAATTAATTACATCACATTACTATATTACTTTTACTAATTTTAAAGTGTTCCACACTAAGGAAAGAAAAATCTCCCTACAGAGATGCTAACAACATAAATACAGAGATACAGAGATAAAATACAGAGATGCTAACAACATTAAAGTTGTAACAAGCGTATAAGAATTTCGACGGAGCTCGGTGAGAACGAATGGCTTAGTTGGTCAGAGCGCTGGAACGGTATTCCAGAGGCGCGGGTTCAAATCCTGCTTCGTTCAAAATTTTTATACGCTTATTAAATTTAAGTTTAGTATTTTCTGTCCTAAGTGTGGAATAACACTTTAAAACATAGTAAAAATATAAAAGAAAAATATTTTTTTAGAAAACGTAAAAAAGCTTCAATTTGAATTCGTCAAGATGATTTGAGGCATTGTGTGTAGAGTGGCAAAACTCAACGCAGCGCTTTATCGTGTTGCCAAAACGAAGAAATGAAAACGTTAAATGTTTAAATTGAAAATATTAAATATTTCATTTCCTCGAACCCCGAACCTGTCGCACGTGCACACGCTGTGCTCCTGCGCCACGACAGGCCTCAAATCATATTTCTAAGCCGTATTAATATAAAGTAATTACGAATCTCTTGTGTAATCATATATTTATATGTTTCAGACGGTAATTTCATTAGATATGATTACAATTATCACCCGGAGGCGTACGGCTGGATGAAGCTACATCGAGTGCCAGCAACTTTCCACGATGCTTGGTTAAGATGCCACCTTGAAGGTAACGCTTTCCTGTTCACTTGCTCATTCACTCAGCTTCACGTTGTATTCCCTTAACTTGGGAACTTAGTGTAAAGACACTCCGTTTCATTTCCGAGTTGAGTGGCGGAACTCATCGCCACGCTTTTGACTTGTTACTAGAGCGAAGGGATGAAAACATTAAATATTTAATTATAAACAACAAATATTTTATTTCCTCGAGTGCGGATCGAACCCACAACCGTTTACAGTCACACGCTTAAGCATCTGTTTACAGTCGAATGTTTATGCCACTGCGTAACAACAGGCAGTCTAATAAAAATAGTATTTTAATTTCAGCTCATCTTTTTTTGATAATCCTTTGAATTTTAATTTATTATTTTATGTAAATTAAATTTCCTTCTCAGGCTCTATTCTAGCATCACCAATAAATACTGCGATAGAGTCGGCTATGAGAAACGAAATGAAGAGCAAGAGAGTCTCTTGGAGTGGAGTATATTCCGGGATTCATGCCAGTTTTTCTAAGGGTGACTTTTTCTCCGTTGAAGGTCTGTCACACTTTTATCATATTTGACTAAATACTTTGTTATATTTGACTAAATAGGCAGCGACTAGGCAATTACACTTTAAGAAATGTGAATAAAATAAAAAATTGGGCAAATTTTGATAATTTCGATCGGATAATTTCAACATTTTCCATGTGTCTAAGGGTTCAAATCCCGCTACGTAATTTTTTAATATATTTTATTAAAATATATTTTTCCCAAAGGTAAGGTAGTGAGATTGATTTTGCTGTTTAAAACCAGTGATTCAGAAATGAAGTATACAATCATCAAAACTAAAATACCAACTGTATCTTTAACCTTTGCTTTTCCAGTAAGACTAATTATTTTCTTTTACCTGCTGTGGCGAGACATAACGCGGCATTATATTTTGCCACTTGACAAGCAATACTTCAAATGAAAGTAAAAAAATAACCTAATAAAAGATTAAATTTAACTTACGTTTCTCGACAGGTACACCTTTAAGCAAGATGCCAATAGATTGGATGCCAATGGAACCAGATAATAAAAATAACGACGAAGATTGTATCCTATACGTAGCCAATGGTACCATAGCTGATATAAGCTGCAATGATGTACACCCATACATTTGTTATAAGAAGAGAACAAAATTTATGTCCATCACCGGATGTGGAACAATTGACAAAGGTTGGTTGATAGATTTAAAGAGTGTGTGGAAAAAGCGACGTTGAACGTCGAAACAGAATCAAAGATATTCTTCATTTCCTTCTCTTATTCTATTTTCTTCTCCTATACCATTTCCTCTTGTAACGTCACATTTAAAATTTGAGAAATCCGTAGGGTACATGTGTAATAAATAACTATAAAGAGATACGGAGAGAAAATAATGTTTAGCGCATTCTCCCTGATTGCTTCGCTAAGAATGAAGAAAATTAAGATATATTATATCATTTTTATATTGTTGAAAGTGTTATTATACACTTAGGAAAGATAAATAGCATTTCTGTAAGGAGATTTTTACAAATTTCAGCTAGCCCAAGATAATTCCTAAATAAGTTTATAAATCCTTATTTTTGTTTCTTTTTTGGCACAGAATACGTTCTAGAACCAGCAACAGGTAGCTGCTACAAGTTCCACCGAGTCGCCAGAAATTGGACACGGGCGTTCATGACGTGTGCAGCTGAAGGAGGTCACCTTGCGATCATTAACAGTGACAGTGAAGCCAATGTCTTGAGACAAATATTTTCTAAGCATCCTCAAGATAGCTTGCGTTCAAACCTCGATGCAATTATGAAGGAGATCATTCATATTGGCTTCCATGACTGGGGAGAAAGGGGTATTTGGACAACTATACATGGTAAGTATGTGCAATATAATACATATTACTTAAAAAAATAAATAGAAGATTTACTAAAGTAAATATTAAAATTTAATGACATCATGAGATTTCCTTAATTTACCAAAAAAAATATAAATTCAAATAAATATGAAATAATTTCTAAGTCACCGTAATTAAAATTTACAAATATAGAATGCGGTAATAATGTACTTTAAATGTTTTGACCAGTATAATTTATATTTATATTTTTGATTGAAAAATAGGTCAGAGGGAAAGTGGTGGAATGGAGTTATTTAACTAAGTTCCTTCTGCCTGCACTGCTGCGTTAAAAACGTGAAGTATTGTTAGGGTTTATTATCCTTTTAATATCTACAATTATGAAATTTCCCAGGGAGCCTATTCACTTTATAAATAAAGAAAAAAGGATATTTATATTTTCACATATTAAATATTTAAGTTATTAGAAATTTATAATTACTTGTAAGTTTAAATTTTTAAAGTTTATGAGTTGTATAACCCGTTGACCTTCAATTCTGTAACTGATAAGGATCCCACATGGTTGACTCAAATTTGCACTTGTCGGCCTTTTTTTGGATTCCCTTATCAGTTGGGCCTAATATTTGTCTTTTTGGGATAAAAAGAATAAAATTATTTGTTTTTTCTAGGAGAATCACTGGTGGAAGCTGGTTTTGACCTCTGGGCTGAAAGTCAACCTGACAACGCACCGCCAGGAGAGTACTGCGGAGGAATGTTCAGAAATGGACGCTTGGATGATGTATGGTGCAATTCGAGGGGACCTTTTATTTGTGAAAAATCACCCGAAAGTCTATACGCTGATGATGATCCTTTAAGTAATTTATTTTTAATATAAATTAGCCAAACATTCTAATAGAGTGTCATCACTTTACCGTCCTTCATATAAAAATCTCCCTAGGTTTTTATATGACCGCAATGTCTTAAAACTATACATATTTATATCAAATTCTTTCCAATTCTAATTTATTTATTATTTAATTTTATATTGTATCCCGTTTATAGCATACCCTGCTTCAGGGGAATTTGGCAACCTAGTTTTAGAACATTGCGGTCCGTTCCCGACTTTCCGCTGAACTCATTGTATTGTGTGGCGGAACGCAACGCCGCGCTATGCCTTGTTACCAGAGCGAAGAAATGAAAATATTAAATATTTTGTTTCTTCGAGAGAAACCTACAACTTGTCACGTACGAGTTGTTTATAACTGGCAAAAGTTTTTTTATATTGATGTAACTTTTTTTAATGAACTGACTTAAATAGAACAAAACACTATATGTTAAGTAAAAATTGTTCAAATATAATTGTGATAAATCGACAAAGCCGCTTTAGTGATGAACGTGGATATGCAAACAGAAGCAAGTTTAAAATTTTATGGACCTAATGTGATTAATTTATCTATTCACAGGTAAAATTTAAAGCTGGTAATAATGAAGCCATCAAGTCGACGGTGAATAACTATATACTTATGGTTAATATTAAGTACTACTTTCTATTCATAGCTTATTATTAATTTAGGCTTAACTTAATATTGATTAGAGATAATTTACTCACTCAGCTTCACGCTGTATACCGCATGGCAGGGTAGACAGAGGGAACTTGGAAACCTAGTGTTAAGACACTCCGTTCCACTTCCGTTCCCCACTTTCCGCCGAATTGGAGGCATTACGTATTGACTGGCGGAACTCAATGCCGCTTTTTGCCTTGTACCAGAGCGAAGAAATGAAAACATTAAATACATAAATTGAAAATATCAAATATTTCATTTCCTCGAGTGGGGATCCATAACCTGTTGTTTACAGTCACATGCTTGTGCCGCTGTGCCACGACAGGCCTATTTATTAGAGATAATTGTTAAATATTTTATCAAAAATATTTTTTTATTATTATTATACCTGCAACCGGCTTCGCCTGCTTCAATTAAACTATATTATTTACTAACCTAATGAAACAAAAAAAATAAAATCACTACTTTAGACCTAATCACACTAATAAACGACCCGTATAGGCTGTTTTTAAATATATATTCTATGTACAAACAGTGATCAATTACATATATATTATAAGTATACTCGTAGACATAACAAGTTATCGCAGTTTCTTTTGTTAAGAAAATTAAACAACATATTTATTATTCTATTTTCGTTACAGTTTTGAGATATAATATTTTATGATTCTCAAGATTATTATTACGCCCAAGATTTTAAATTTCTACGCTTCATAGTTTCGATTGAAAATGTTTTTTGAACATAGCCATCAAGTCGACGGTACATACTCGTAACTACATATATACTTGTTAATAACCAACTACTTTCTACTCATATTTTATAATTAATTTGGGTTCAAATTAATTACAATATTTTAGATTCAACTTAATTATTAATTATAATATTGATTAGAGATAATTCACATGTATTCGACCTTGCTAAGGCAAATGGATTGTCCCGATTGCTTAAGTCGCCTACGCGAATTCCGGACGTGGACAACCACAACGCCTCTTAATCGGACCTTCTGCTGTGTTTACATCCGGAACAGTATCAGCTTGTTATCGATGATCTTTTGGGGTTTTTAAACAAGTGCCTTGAACGGCATCATATATATCATATAAATCATCATATTTGACCGAGGAACAACGCCTCCGACCATCTCGCGGTATCAGACCACAACTCCTGACATTTAATTCATTCAAAAAGCTGTTAGGCGAGCTCTGTCTTCCTTGGACATCCACAAGTCTAGCGGACAAGATGAGATCTCTCCTTTAGTGCTTCGTTCATGTGTTCATGTGCATGATGTCCCCAACACTGTTTTTTATGCATTAGTAATATGTTATAGAACTTTAACATACGTTGCAGTTGATAGCACTGTGGACGCGCATACTCCGGCCCTGCAAGTCTTTCTCGGGAAAACATCGACCAGTGCCTAAATCAACTTGGCATCCCTCGAGAAGGTCTCCTTATGGAGTGAAAATAACTAGGTTCAATTCAATCTCCAGAAGACACATGTCTGCACGTTAACCAAAAAAAAAACCATTTGTCGTGTCATCAGTTTAAAAAACACTGCTCTTAAAGCCAGCTTTTGCCAGCGACTGTCAGTATCCCGATTATCCGGAAAGCAATGCCAAGTTGGCCTTGAAGAAACTGAGGGTCATCAGCAGAGTGAGACAGTACTTTATACCATAAAAAAAATATATGGTTGTCTACTTTCTAGACCTTAAGGGGAAATTTTTAATTGTTATTTTTTTTGACTTGAGAGATAGAGGAATGTAGGTGTAAGTGACCTATAACCAAGATCTTTTGGGTTCAATTTATAAACAAAAATAACTTTAACACTCTTGTCACTTATACATTAGTTATGGTAAATTAAAATCATTTTCAGCTAATATTTACATTATAAAGAATCTTACATATAACTAAATAAAACAGCCAATGTCTCAAATTCTGTGGAATATTGGGAACAGAAGTGTGTTTATAGGAACCAAATGTCTCAACACTAGGTTCCCAAGTTCCCTCTGCCTGTTCTGCATCCCTGAAACTGAAAAAAAAATGTAACAAATATGTAAATGTAAAAAAAATAAATATTGTATACTGGTTTGTGTGGTTTTGAACGACATTTTTTTACTTAGCTTAGCTTTAGATACGTTCACATCTATAACTCGAAGACATTTACGATGGCAGAGTACTCTAATCAGTAAATAAAGAAAGCATTAAAACGAAACCGACAGTAAAATACACACCAAGTTGATTAATTTGGTCTTTCTATAAATAAAAAACGAGAAATTAAAAATCATGAAAACAAATCCGGCATATACGTTTCTGCCAAACCAATTATATTTACAGCCGGGAAAAGGGAACCTAATGCTAGGACACTTTTTACCACACACTACCCTATTTTACGAGATATTATGTCTCGAGTGGCGTAACTCAACGCCGCTCCTCGTTTTGTTATCCATACTCATCGTGTTTACAGTCAACCGCTGTGGCATTTGGCCACGACAGCGACCCTCTAGCGACCCTCATTCCGGTCTCGTGTATATCATGAATCTCTTCAAGATTATAAGTTCTTATATCTAAGTTAAACCGTGACAAGTTGTTGAAGTTTCATATATAGTGTATTGTCCATATTGGTCCAGTGGAACAATGTCTGGTAAGCTAAGTTAGCCCTGATACCGTTACAACCACACTTAGCATAGTAGGCAGGTGTAACGTAGCAACACGCACCGCGCAACTTTTAGAGACATTGTGTGTTAAGAGGCGGAGCTCAACGCCGCGTTTTATTTTCTTACAAGATCAACAACCTAAAAATAACTTATTCACAAATGTCTGTCTAATTTAGTTTTGTTTTAGATCACTTAAAAGTTATGTTTATTTTAAATAGTTGGTTTGAATTTTTACTTATTTAGCTGAAATCTTAGTTTTCAATGTATAGATATAGATATTGTCTTAAAAGTGATAATGATATTAGAACATGAAAATACTTGAGATTATTTCACAGACTTAATGTTTTCATAAATAAAAGCGTGTTGAAATTCTTGTATTGAGCTATTCAATTTGGTTGAGGAAACTTGAGGGGCTAAGACATTTTTAGCGATACTCAATATTGTAAATCTGTTCGGTTCTGTAGATATGAGTTTATTTGGAAATTACATATAAACAAAATACACGTGAAGAACTAAATCTTTCCTTGGCAGTCGGGAAGAAAGTTAAGAAAAAAGTATATATTTATCCAACATTATATGAAATATTGAATATGTTTGATAATAATAATTTTTATACAATTTTTGAGACCTGTCGTGGCGCAGCGGCACAAAGTTGTGACTGTATACGGCAGTTTGTGGGTTCGATTCCCACCATTCCCATGTTCCATAGTAGTTAAAAAAGACATGAAATCACATCAACATCACATGTTCATGAAAAAATTAGACTTCTGAGTGATCGTAATCAAAAAATACGAGCATTTGAATCGTTTTTGCTATATTGTGTATAAAAATGCACGTAATAAAAACCTGAAGGGTACTTTCGACCTACAAAAAATATTATTTAAAATATGTATAACGTTGAAGCGGCGAGTGAAAAATTTTTGAAGTTACTCTTTGTACTTATATATTGTTTTGATCCTCTTGAAGGAAAAGAGGATTTTTTTTCCTATGAATTTTGAATAATTTCTCAATGGAACGTATTGCCTGACTCCTAGGTTCCCATGTTCGCTCTACCTAATCTGCTATGTGCAGGATACAGCGTAAAGCTGAGAAAAAAAAACTTTGTATGAGAAGTTATGGCTCCCTACAGTCTCTGACTTGCTTGAAGCAAGCTTAATTTACACTCGTAAGTACACTAGTGTAAATTAAGTTTCCTTGGTCCAGTAGTTTAGTTTGTGCGTTCTCTGTCAATAACTCAGTAACAGAAGAGGTATATACACAGAGTATAAAATATACACAGAGTATAAAATATACTTCTAGTTTTCTATATGTATAAAATTGTTGATAATTTTTTCTACGATACATGAGGTTTAAGGTGACATGAAATTGTCGCGGCGCTCGGCGGCCGCCAACTTAGTTAGCTCTTAATTACAGGAAATTGGTGGTATCGACGGCGTCCTGTTCCTGGTGCAACTCATTTATCTGGTAATTCGATTAGAAAAGCTATTTCGCCCCGGTATATTTGCCTGCGGCTGAGAACTTTAGATATACGTGCAATTACAAAAATATGATGCAAAAGCTATATATATAGCATTTGATAATAGGAAAAATAAAAATGGCAACTTACTGTACCAAACCCTTAGCTTCACGCTGTATCCCTCACACGGCAGCGTAGGCAGAGGGAACTTGGGAACCTAGCCTTCAGATACTCCGTTCCACTTCCGTTCTCCACTTTCCGCCGAATTTGAGGCATTGCGTGTTGAGTGGCGGAACTCAGGGCCGCGCTTTGCCTTGTACCAGAGCGAAGAAATGGAAACATTAAACATTTAAATTGAAAATATTAAATATTTCACGTACACACATACTCTCACCTCCTCATATGCAATCTCACGTCCACACACCATCTCACATCCTCACATATGATTTCATGTCCACACATAAGATCTCTTATCCAAATATGAGATTTCACGTCTGAATTGGAATTTTCTTCTTACAATGTTAAAAGTACAGACTAGCTTTAATCTGCAGCAAACTTAGACCTGTCGTGATGCAGCGGCACAAGCGTGTAACTGTAACCGATAGGTTATGGGTTCGATCACCACTCGAGCAAATGAAATATTTAATATTTTCAATTGAAATATTTAATGATTTCGTTTCTTCGCTCTGGTACAAGGAAAAACGCGGCGTTGAGTTCTGCCACTAACACGCAATGCCTCAAATTCGGCAGAAAGAGGGAAACGCAAGTGGAACGGAGTGTCTTAACACTAGGTTACCAAGTTCCCTCTGCCTACCCCTGCCTCGTGTGGGATACAGCGCGAAGTAAGTAAGTAAGTACAATAACTTAGAGACACACGATGCATTCTAAGAACCAGCAACTCTGACTGCAACTACATCTAAACTATTAAAATATTCCTCGATAAATAGTCTATCCAACACACATAACGGTAGATTCTGCTGCTCTCCTGACATTCGTGAGTCAACCACGTCACGTTGTTGACGACCTCTCTGCTGACCTATCTTAAATTAGTGATATCTTCTACAATATCTATTTTTTTTTTGATAAGCTGTGCAAAGTCATTTTGACTAACATAAAACTCGGAACTTTTTTAACTGGACAAGGATGAATACTATATTCTTATAAATAGCTTAAAGATTATTTTTTTTTATTTTTGTGAAGTTTAAATATATAAAAAATATTATTGTTTGTAATTGTATAATATATCATTGTATCATATTGTCATACATGGTTATTAGTTTAAATTTAAATTTACTAATAATATTAGTTTAGATTTTTGTGTAAATAAAACTTATGATATAATTTAAACAATCTAATTAAATACAGTTCTCGTGGCTTCTCTTTTTTTTAAATCCTTCTTCTTGTCACTAATTTCAATAATAAATAAAAAAACAACTAAATGCCTATTTCTTACGGAGCAATTTGTTGTTCTTGTAAATTCATTTTACTATTAAGTGCAGCATTCCTAGTTTTGCTAAAGAAATCCTTTTGTATTCTTTCACAAACGCTCACAGCACTGTTACGAACATCTAAAGGTATTTCTTTGGTCACAATATCACGAAGCAATATGTTTTGTTTTAAATCCATAACTTCAGATCGATCTCTACAAGTATTATCTGTTCTTTTGAATTTACTTCTCATGTTAGTTATGATTTTTTTTATATTACCATCTAGCCACTGAGTAAGAAGCCATACAGAAGCATGAATACAACAGACACAGACTAAGAGAACAACAGATATGCTTACAACACTAAATATTATACATGACACCGCATCCTTGCATAAATCGGTCAAATCCACCATTTCCTTACATGGACACAGCTTGCCACACATGAGGTCTTTGAGAAGAATAAGATTTTGAGAAATTGTTGAACAGTTTGATATCACTTCTATATTAGATGTTTTTTCTTTTTCAATCGTCTTTTTATTCAAAACACCTAATCCACTACTAAGTGTGTAAATATCTTGCACAGACAATAGTACTTCCAAATCCTTACATATATTTATTTGAGAATCATAAACAATATTCGGTAAATCATCATCTATGCTCGCAATACAAATTGGAGCTTTTATACATTTGCAAACTGCATTGTTATAGAATGTTCTTCGGCCATTATATTTTACTTATCACAATCGGTTGGAGAACATTTGTTTAGAGAGTCAAGGTCACGTGTTTTACATACACATGTCTTCTCAAGGTCGGTATAATCTTTAAAGAGTGAATTACTTCTAGGTTTGAGAACTACTTTAGTATCAAACGGGATGTGCACATTCAATATCCCAGCTTTTCTTGTGCACTTGTAGATGAGTGCAATGTCACAGAAACCAATCAGATCGTGCTGATACATCGACGGAAATATAAATATGAATCTTTTTCTACCTTGTGCTTTCACCATCTCCATTTGTGGAGTATAAACATGTACTAAATCACAGTCCTCTCCATCAACAAGGCAACACTGTTTAATTTTTGAGTAAACTTTACAATCTCCTGAATTTTGATTAATAACATCAATGAATAACTGAATCGCAACAGAATTTCTTTGTAATGGCAATATTCCCTTATCAGCGATAGCTAGTGCAAAACATATTTTGCAATGGAACATTAGATAGTACCAAAGACAAATATATATGACGTAAGTCATGTTTCTGTCAAAATTAATTACTTTTTCCAAATAGCGTTCAATGATCATATTTATATAAAAAGAATGATATCTGAATGATAACATACTGTACACATGTGTATCTTACAGGCACAAGCGTGCTACTGTAAACGCGGTTGGTTGTATGTTCGATCCCCACTCGAGGAATTGAAATATTTATTATTTTCATATCCTTCACTCTGGTATCAAGGCAAATGGCGGCGTTAAGCTCCACCAATCAACAAATATTTCAAATTCAAAACTTGACGAAGTGGAAAGCAGACATTTCTTAATGGGGACAGAGTGTCTTGAGTCTAGGTACCTTATTTTCCTCAACTTACCCTACCATATGCGAGATACACAGCGTGAAGGTTATAAAAAAGACTAAAATCAAATCACAATAGGAAAAATTAAACATTGACGTCATGCGAAAAGATATACATATATCAAGTAGTTCTTAAAAGTAATATAAAATTACCTATCTATTAAGAGGTCACGCGATATTGGCTGTTGATGACCCTCGCTCTGATTAGACTTACAAACTTAATAATTCTACGCAAAATAATTATTTACTTTAGTATTTATATATAAGAGTGAACATTTAGTGCTCAGTTGGAAGACAATATTCTAAGCATAATCACGTAATATGGAGCTATTGCGATACTTCGTTGTGCTTTGCCTGTTTTTATACGCAGGTATGTTGTTGAGTGAATTTTATTTATCAAATTATTTAATATATTTTATTTGTTCTTATTTCTTAAGTCTAAGTAAGTAACAAGGCAAAGCTATTAGTTTCTGATATACAATACTGTCACCACATGAAATGTAGTGCGTTCATGAATGCTAAATAAAACCGGGAACACTCTTTGTGTTTCAACGGTTTTGAAACACTTTTCTTCCGTAAGATTTTCTTCCAAATGCCAACAATATTAACTACCTCAAGATCTCACTTAAAATTCGATAAACAAAGTCAAAAACTTCTAATAAAAAGTAAGAATTAATAAAATATTGTAACAAAGTCCCAACAGTTCATTGGAATTAATTATTGAGACCTACTCTTATACTTAAGCAAATAAATCATCTTCACACGGAATTCTGGTATTTTTTTATTGATCCTGTCTTTTAATGCTAATGTTCTCTTTTTTTTGTACCATTACTTTTTCATTTAGTGTTTTTTTTAGTATTTTTTTTAATTACTTATATATTTTCAGAGGCAAAAAGCGTACATTTCAGCTATGAATATGACGAAGACGCTAAAGTGTGGTTTAAGCTGCACAGGATAAAGGCAACTTGGCATGAAGCACGTAAGATGTGTAACATGGAAGGTACGTTGTTTTAAGTTATATATTTTTTCAGCATCACGCTTTATCCCGCACATGGCGGGGTAACTTTGGAACCTAAATATTCGGTATCGTTCCCCAGTTTCAGCCAAATTCGAGTTATTGTGTGTTGAGTAGCGGAACTCAACGCCGCACTTTGCCTCGTTGGGAAGAAATGAAAAAGAAAAATATTTTTCATATGAAAATACGAAATATTTTATTTCTTCGACTGGAGATTGAATTGTCAATCATCGTCATTTAACTATCTCTGCTAATAACTTTCATAATTTTAGGTGCAATTTTGGCGTCACCATTGAACAAACCAGTAAAAGACGCATTAGAAGCTTATTCAAGAGCTTATGATGTCGTTGAAATTTTCGTCGGAATACACGCAACGTTTTCTGACGGCTTATGGCATACAATTGAAGGTATTTAATTTTTTAAATTTCACATTCTATCTCGCACATGACACGGTGGGCATAGAGAACATACCGTGTTAAGACACTCCGCTCAGTTATTCGCGATTTTGAGTGTTGAGTGGCAGAACTCAACACTGAGTCTTGCCTCGTTATCAGAGCGAGAAATTCATTTCACTCACTCACTCTACTGAGTGGGTATCGAACCAACAACCGTGGCGTTTACAAACGCTGTGCCACTGCGTCATGAAATTATATAAAGTATGAATGTGACTGGAAATGTTTTTATCTCACATTATACATCAAATACGTTCCCGATTGATAAACAAAATAATAAATCGAACTGACCTTACAGAAGTGACCTTGTTATCATATTTGTTTTATTTTTTTTTAAATTAATAATAATAAATAAAAAACCCAACATCATAATACTAAATATTAAACTTAAATTTAAAAGGCGTATAAAAATTTTGAACGAAGCAGGATTTGAACCCGCGCCTCTGAAAAACCGTTCCAGAGGCGCGGGTTCAAATCCTGCTTCGTTCAAAATTTTTATACGTTTTTTAAATTTAAGTTTAGTATTTTCTGTCCTAAGTGTGGAATAACACTTTAAAACATAGTAAAAATATCATAACACTAACACGTATAACGTATATATAAGTTATATCTATAGGAAGTAGGAAGTACAGGGCGTAGTAGCCTACGCAACGTACTTTCGCTACGCAAAGTAAGATTTTCAATATGGGTTCTTTTGAACAAAGGGACTATCACATTTTTCATTTATTTTCTTACATTTCAACAATATTTAAAGATGTGTTTGTAAGTGCGGAACAAGATGTCTTATTATAGGTTTTCTGTACCTATTCTTCTATTTATGGGACACAGAGTTACTTACGGACACTAGTATATATCTATTTTAATATTAGGAACGTTTTGTTTTTGATTGTAATTATAGAGGATATTCATATCAGACATATGTACATATAAAAACTTAAATTTAAAAAACGTATAAAAATTTTGAACGAAGCAAGATTTGAACCGGCGCCTCTTGAAAACCGTTCAAGCGCTTTGACCAACTCACCAAGCTTCTTCGAAATTCTTATACGCTTATTACAACTTATGTTTTTGGCATCTCTGTAGGGAGATTTCCGCTACCCAAAGACAATTCGTAAGAATTATCGTTTGGCAAGAGAGAATGCTTTTTATTTTAATATCTTTCTGTTTTAAAAGTGTGATTCCACACTTAAGAAAGAAAAAAGAAAATACTCTTTTCTAAGTGTGGCATAACACTTTAAAATAAGAAAAATAAGTACTTTGGTATTTATTCCTTACTTATTTATTATATTTCAGGTATTTCCTTAGAAAAGTTGGTGAATAACTTAGATATAAGCCAAATTAATAGTGGTGACGATCGTTGTTCAATTTTAAGCGAAGGAAAACTCATAAGCGTGAAATGTTTTCAAATGTTCTCTTACATGTGCTACAAGCGAGAGAATTCTGATGTACAATTGACTTCTTGCGGAACCACTGACAAAGGTAATGTAAATTAGTATTGTAATATGTAAAATTTAGAAAATATATAAAACAAAATGAAAATATCTATTAATATATTAAATAAAATTAGAAAATTACTATTAAATTACGCATGTAATGGATCTCATCAGTCTGGATATGCTTGAGTTTAGTATGTGAAGATCTATAAAAAAAATGCTGACCGTATAAATATTGATCCTGTCTTCCAAAAGTTCACGTAATAACTTTTTAGAAAAAAATATATATTAACCGATAAATATAGATAATTTATTAAAATAAATATAAAACTCTTCCGTTATTAAATATTTGGCTGATAAACACAAAACTGACGTTCTATATCAAAAATGTTATAAAATTAAAAAAGCTACAAATAAAAGGGGTACGGAACAGACTCTAGGTCTACACTAGGTTCCCAGATTTCTTCTTCCTAGCCTGCCATGTGCACGATGCAACGTGAAGTTGAAAAAAAAATAATAATAAACATCATTTTATTTGAAAGAATATATATTGGACGAGAGAACCGGCAACTGCTACAAATTCCATGCAAATACAAGAACTTGGTTGGATGCGTTTAAAACATGTTCAGCAGAAGATGCATATTTGGCGATAGTCAATAGCGACACAGAAGTACAAGTCATTAAAGAAATTTTTGAAAAGTACCCTGACAGCGTAATCAAATCTGAACATCCAAGTGTTATCAGCCTTGGCATTATAGATTGGGAGCAAAACAGGGAATGGTATACCATTCATGGTAAGTAATATATCTTAATATTTAACTCCACCATACGTTTGATAAATAACAGGCTAAATATATAAAATATATTATCAAGTATTCTATTTCAAAGTCGACTTTGAAACAGTGCGGGTTGAGTGGCGGAATTCTACGCCGATAGAAACATATTTTGCCAGAAGTCAAAGTAGTTCATGTTGAAGTTAAACATCGCTTTAAAAGTACGCCACGACGACCTCAACTAAAAGTAATAGATACAATGTAACGTTAATGTCTTTGATAAGACAATATTTATGTAAAATAAACGCAAGAACTTTCCATTTTTCATACTAATTTATAATTTTAGGTAAATGTTATATAACATATACTAAAATATATCTTTATTTTCAGGCGAGCGTTTAGAAGACTCAGGTTATTCTAATTGGAGTAAAGGGGAACCAAACAACGCAGGTCGAAATGAATATTGTGGTACTATGTTCCGAAATGGATTCTTGAACGATGAACCTTGCTCAAAGAAAACGGCGTTCATCTGCGAGAAAGATGTGAGAAATTTTAATAGTTCTGAGGACACAATTGAAGTAAAAAGCTCGAACTTTACAGAAAAATCAGCAGAAATAACAATCTCGACTACTGAAGAAACGGAACAAAACAAACTTTTTCTAGAAAGTATAGCAACATTTAATAATAGGTTCAATAATAGAGAATTTACGTCTGAAGTAGAAATCTCCAGTACTACAGAAGATATGCCCGAATACCAGACAAGTGACATTCCGTTCACTGACATTGTTTACGATGATTATGTAACAAAATAGAAAAAAGAATAATAATGATATATAATTTTATTTTGTAAACGATACAATTAAATGAATAACATTGTTTTTTACTTTAATTTAAAACATTGTATTATATATACATGTTCTTATTCTATTTTTTATATTTTTTTATTATATATATGTATATAACTTATCTTAACAATTTATTAAATAATTTTATAAGAATGAAAGATCAAACAACGACAAGAAACTCTACAGTTATTCTTTTTCTAATTTTAATTAACATTAATTGTTTATACAATGATTAGATTCCTGACAGAGCATCAACAGCATTCAATCCCACCGACAATTATAATAGTCTTGAATTAAAAACCTGTTCCTTAATTTACTTAAACATATTTAACTTTTACTTTGAGCTGTTAAGTGACAAGTCTAAAAGCAGTCGTGGAATTTTATTTTACATACGTTTACCATTTCATCAATTTCAGTAGATATCATTAAATAAATTAAGTATTATTTAATAGCCGGAAACTGTGATGTATCAGTTTGTTTTTATTTCTTGTATTAACATAGCTGTTCTTAAAATAATTATAAGGCAGAATATATTTATACGATAACCGTACGAATAATTTTTAATTATTAGTCCGGTTACTGTACGAATAATTGATAGTTATTTGTACAGTAACTGGATTATTAGTCCAGATACATTTAAGATACATTATCTTCAACAATAAGAACTTTTTTTTTTAAATTATAACGTCTTAAGAGGTAACGGTGGTAAAATATCGTCATGGGGGCCGCCATGTTTTTTTTTACATATTACATCTATGTAAAGTGGTCTCAGAGAGAGAATCGATGTCGGGCATTTTCAATTTTTTGTAACTCAGTAATGACAGTAGACTTATTTGAGGAGAGAAATTTATAAATCTCTCCCAATAATATAAAACTGTTCCTAACCTAACCTAACCAAAAAAAATACCCGGACGACTAATTAGAAATTATTCGTACAGTTATCGAACTAATAGTCACTTCGTAACTTTAAATATTGTTGCGAATAAGTAAAATTATAGTTGTATGTTTCATACTATGATGCAACCGTAGAAATATCAATTTTAATTTTAAAAAATCTTAGATGTTTCCGAGTTTCCACGCTGCAAGTGGCTCGAACTGCTCTTTTCTGTATTACGAATATAGATTGACTATCAGCAGCAGCTATGAAGATAACTAAACTAGTCAAGCAGTATCAATATCTATAAGCTTCCTCACTTTTTTGATAGAGAAAGCAGTAGAGCTCAGACTATTAGCAAAAGAAGATATAAAGTCTCCAAGCCTATCGAAGGAGATCCTTAATATAAATTAAAAATAAAACAAGTCTTATAACTGTCGTGGCGCACAAACGTGAAAATAAAACGTGAAAATAAACGACAGGTTGTGAGTTCGATTCCCAATCGAGGGAATTCAGTATATTGAAATAAAATATTTAATGTTTTTATTTCTTCGCTCTGAAGCGCTACGTTGAGTTCCGCCACTCAACACGCAATGCTTCAAATTCGGCGGAAACTGAAGAACAAAAGTGGAACGGAGTGTATTAACATAGGTTCTCAAGTTCCTTCTGCCTACCATGTGAAACAGCGTGAAGCTGAAGAGAAGAAGAAGTTTACTATCTCAAAAAAAAAAAATCAAAGAATTTAATGATTTGCGCTGTTGGAAAAATAAGATCATAATTTTGGGGCTTGAGTTGGCGTGTCGCAAAAGCGTGTTCTTGTGTGTGTAAGTCTCTGTGTTTATACTATGTTATTTTTAAATTAGCCGTGTGATTACGGCTTAGAATAGAATCACCCTGGTGCTAGAAGTTTCGTAAGAGGCGACTAAAGTACGTGTGGGAGAGTCACGTTGTCAGCAATGACAACACGCATGGGCGGACTCGACCGGATCTTTACTCTCCCGGCGTTTAAAACCGGCGTTAAGTAGTGGCTTTGGCCACTGGGTTTCGCATTGGGTGATGCCGGCCCCCGGTGCCCGTCCACCTTAAAGGCCGGTAACGCTCCTGTAGCTCCTTTGGAGTTATACAGGGGTCTGGGCGACAGTGATTACTTACCATCAGGTGGCCCGTACGCTCGTTTGCCGTTTCTCGTCCATAAAAAGAAATGTTATTTTTAAAATATTTTTCTTTTTCAGTTTACTATTTAGTATTGTGCGTCATCAGACCCTGGTCAAAACGTTATTAAAACGAATGATACGAGCGCAAACAGGAAAAGGTTGTCGCTTTATTACCGAAGTCGTATGGGTTTCTAATAAGTACTTTTTTACAAAAGTTAAAGAGGGTAATGGGCATTTTACAACGACATATTAAAATTGAAGATCTGGAATATCTGATGAACAACCATAACAGTCTAGCTACAGTGCAAGGAATAACTATAGTTACTGAGCGTGATGAGCATTTCACATCGACTATTAAGATCGAAGAGATGGAACATCTCATGAACAATCAATACGGTCCAGCTTATCTATAAGAAATAATTAAATACAGCATTAGTTAAGTATGTGTAGTTTGATAGATATTTTTATTGACAAAAAAAACGAAGAGATAAAATATCTGGTAAAGAAATATAAATTATAACGATAGACATTTGCAAATATTATTACGAAAAAAGCATGCAGCATGTTGCTGTCGTTGTCGTGTGCATCAAAGTTTGCAATTAATATAAAGTTTCCCTGGGAGAAGTTAATATGTTCGTTTAGGTTTCAATTGTCGGCTGTCATCAAAATCTATCTATGGTATATAAAACGTAGCGTTTGGCGCTCCGATCTCTCTGCCTACCCCGCTAGGGATATAGCGTTAAGATAAGTAAGTAAGTAAGTATATAAAACGTCAAGTAATGATAGCGAACATAATGAATGAAACATTGGATGTGGTGGTGTTGTGGTGTAATTCAATCGGGTGTTATAACATACACTTTAATAATAATAATAATAATTTATGTAGATGCAATCTAGCCTATTAAAAAACATGCTCAGAATTCTGCTGGCGCTACCCCGTATGCGACGCGCCAGAGATCCGCATCTTTTTCTTATAAAGGCATAAAAACAATCAACACGGGTTTCAGCGAACATCCCTGAGGCGCTGCGGCATCGAGGCAGCCCTCAATAGTCACTTATAATTTTTTAAATCTTTATATCTCTTATAAAAAAGTAAAAAAATGCATATATAAATACTTTAACTAAAGTTATTCAATATGAAAGACAATTTTAATGTATTACTGTGTTAAAACTGTGAAAAAGGGCTTAAATGAAACAACTGTAACCGGATTTATCGCCTACACCGGTTTTTTTTTTTTTTTTTTTTCAATTTATCAGGTAAAATTTGTGTCATTTAAAATGTGTCATACCGCGAAAATCTTAAAAAATATTTTTCAGTAAAAAAGGGTTTTTGTATATTTAACGTTTTTACGAGAAAAAAAAAACATGAAGAGTATTACAAACGAAAACACCACAAACGTAAGCGACGCATCCTACGCAAGTCAGGGGGAACCGCCCTATATTTTGATAATTTTAAGATTTGTAATTAGAACTACTTTTTGATTCGGAGGCGCTACTACTTTTTGATTAGTAATAAATAATATTTTACATAAATGTTAGTTTATAATCTATTTTTGTTACGTCTAATATATTTACACAAAAATTTACATAAAGGACCAAACACAAACATTAATAAACATTGAACATTCAGAGAAAGAAAAAAAAAAGAAGAAAAACATCATATAGGGGACGAGTTAAGTTGGGGCAAGAAAAAAGGATGTGGGAAGGGGATCGTCCAGACCACTTTCGCACAGCGAATGGTCCCTGACCCTGATCTTAGCCAGATGCACAGGTGTACAAGCATGCCGAAGGCGTAAGCGACAGATTGTTGTAATAATCCTTCCGTGTTATAAAAACTTACTTCATAAGTAAGTTTTTATAACACGTGTTATAAAAACTTACTTATGAAGTAAGTTTTTATAACACGGAAGGATTATTATAACAGTTCTCTTCTTGAGGAAATTTTGTAGAGCATTTTGTGTGCATGTGTCATTATCTAGTACGTTATTCATATTATTATCATCAGATATATTATTTTTTGTCTATTTACGACATCCTTCCTTCTAACATCCAACGCCCCGTTAATGTGAAATGTATATCAGCTTTAGCTTTTAGTTCTATTATTAAAATGTTGGTTAAGTTTTTTGTAGATTATAGATTATATTATTACATTAGGTTATAGTTGATAAAGTATTAGTTCATTCTTACTCTCATTGATATAAAAATATATCTGTTTATACTATATATACTTGTAATTTGGTGTATGACTATGTGACTATTTAAATCATTTCATCCTTCATCACATCTTTACCAGTTCTTCGAAATTTATAAAACTTTACTTTACTTCAATTCAAAACACATTTTCTTCAATAATGTCTCAACTTTCCCTTTATATAACAATAAGGCAACACCAACACTTACATTTAAAACAATAAAGACTTCTAGTATTTCTAGTGCTACTGTGAGAATGCCGCGAGTAACAATAATCACTCGTATTTATACTACTACGCTCCACAATGAATTTTACAAAAACTAGTTGTCTACTAATATTTTAACAAGAGCAAATTACTGTAATTTAGCTCTAATTAATTTAAGTTTTTTAACTGGCTAATCACGAAAACAATTGTAAGATTGATAACTGTCATTAAGAATTTATAATTTAAAAACTAGAAATCACATTCTTTTATTAAAGTTATCGTTGCGCCGTCATCTATAGTACTCTTCATGTATAATGGCATTATGTAGAGCATCAGTGGAATTTTCATAATAGTCCATATTTCTCACTTCTTTCTCACAGATGAAAGCTATTTCATCAATACAAGATTTAATGGACATTAATCCGTCACGGAGTAATACAGCACAATGATTATTTTGGTAATTGTCGCGTGGTCCCGTATTCACCCATTTAGAGTAACCTGAATCTTGTAAACGCTCGCCTAAAATTAAAAAATATACATTGCATTAAATAATATTTCAGATTTAATTTTAAAATATTATCTAAATTGGGATTATCGTTATTTTTTTTAGCAATAGAATTCCTCTTGGAAATTTTAGGAACCATTTAATTATCAAACCAACACTACCTCCTACAACCAATATTGGCAAAAAAAGTAAATTAGTTAAGGAGTAATATTTTTTTATACTGTTTTGTCCTGCACATGGCAGAATAGGCAGAGGGAACTTAGGAACCTAATGTTAAGATACTGTATTCTTATTAAGATATTCCATTACCCACTTTACGCCAAATTTGAGACAAATTGAATTCCGCCACTTTATGATATATTCAACTGTGCGCTTAGCCTTATTACCGGGGCGAAAAAATGAAAGCTTTTAGTACTTTGTATACCTACCTATCTTAACGACGTTAATAAGGGAACGGAACTCGGGAACCTAGTGTTAAGACACTCCGTTCCACTTCTGTTCCACACTTTATTAATATTAATATTAAAAATTAAATAATATTAATAATAGTATATTGCGGAATTACAATTTAAATGGGATTTAAATAGAAATCGTATTAATATTAGAATTGAAGAAAATATACCGATTGGATGCGTCGATGATAATATAAAGAGTTTTGTCTCAATACAAATAATTATCTAGCAACTAAAATCAAAAAAAGATTAATTAATCTCAGTTGTTTCAGTAATGTCATATCATACACTAACAGGAATCGAATATTCATTGTTTTTTTTTTTAAATATAATGAGAAAATGCGACCTATAATTGTATAAGAGGCCTGTCGTGGCGCAGCGGCACAAGAGTGTGACTCGATCCCCAGTCGAGGAAATGAAATATTTAATATTTTCAATTTAAATATTTAATGTTTCATTTTAGCGCTCTGGTAATAAGAAAAAGCGCGGCGTTGAATTCCGCCACTCAACACGCAATGCCTCAAATTCGGCGGAGAGTGGGGAACAGAAGTGGAACGGAGTGTCTTAACACTAGGTTCCCGGGTTCCTTCTGCCTACCCTGCCTCGTGCGGGATACAGCGTGAAGCTATAAAAAAAAAAAAAAATAGCCGTCATGGGACGCCTGGCAGATGTGAAACATCGTGTATGTACAAGTAATATGCATAAAAGATAATATTATTACAGGAATTAAATATAGCCTAATGAGAAAATAAAATATATATATGTATACCTCAGTATAGCGTGACGACGTGTCGCGCCGAGGCAACCTGCTTCATAGATGTGCACCCCCCTCCCCTTGCTGTTTCGCCGTGCGACATATATCGGCCGGCGGCCATCATTCATTTTAATACCAATTACAATTTTAAATTCGTAATATCTTTTGAATGGATTGTCCGATTAGAATAAAATAAAAAGTAACTTATAGCTATTGAAACAATCTTGCTCAATAAATAGTTTATTTGGATAAGGATTAATATTTGACGATAATATGATCAATAAACTTAGGCTAATAATTTTAATTACTTTTATTCTATGGAAAATTGGTTATAATGGCTAAAATATAAATGTTTGGTTTATACTATCGCGGACTTTTTTGTAGGCATTATTGAGTTCTACAACTTTTCTATACAAATCAACCATACATCTCTAACCATTTAGGCAGCGTTCGCGAGAATCGTTAACATACGGCAGTTTTTTCGTCGACTTACTCCACAATTTTCACTACCACGAAAAATGATGGATAAAATATAGCCTATACGGATTCGGAAGAGTCTCTCTAAGTAATCGTAAAAGAAATTTTCAATACAAACGTACAAAAATACAAACATCAGAGGTTTCCTCTTTATAATATTAGTATAGATAGCGTGGAGACCCGTCGCCACGGCAAGCGCTGCCACGCCAACAATTCGGTTTACAAGTGATCCTATAGATGTTTCACATCAAAATGATTTTCGAAGCTACTACATGCCAATTTGTGTTAACTGTTTTGCCTTCGGTGACCATATTATGTGTCCAATGACATCCGTTAAAAATTTGGGTGGGATGCGAAGATCAAAATGTCTTGATACTTGACCTCTTTCGTGTAATCCGCTATATAACTTAACCTTGCAAAAAAATGTTTTACTCACCATGAATTGTATACCATTTCCCGTTTTGCTCCCAATCTATAACGCCAAGTCTGACGGAATTTGGATAATAATGATAATTTTTAAAAATCTTTGGTAAAACTTGTGCTTCAGTATCGCTATTGATTATTGCTAAGTATGCTTGCTCTGACGAACAAGTTCTTAAAGCAGCCTGAAATGTTTTTCGATCATAATGGAACTTGTAACAATGGCCGGTTTTCTTTTCCAATTTATATTCTGTTGAAGGAATAACCTATATTAAAATAGTAGTTACAGTTAGATCGCGTTCTCCCTGGTAAGACCAAATTTATACTAAGCGCCTTTGTTAAAAGTAGTTTTTAGCGGAAAGACCACATAAAATTTTAACCATCACAATCACATCACAAAAAACAATCAAATAAACTTAAAATTAAAATTAAAGCAGCAGAAGTGGACTGCTGCATGCCGTTAAGTCGATAATTGATTTTATGTCGTGTGATTCCGGCTTAGAATAGAATCACCCTGGTACTGATGGTGTCGTAAGAGGCGACTAAAGTACGTGTGGTAGAGTCACGTTGTCAGCAATGTCAACACGCATGGGCAGACTCGACCGGATTGTTACCACCCCCGGCATTGAAACCGGCGTTAAGTAGTGGCTTCGGCCACTGCGTTTCGCATTGGGTAGTGCCGGGCCCCGGTGCCCATCCATTTTTAGGACCAGCAACACCTCTGTAGCTCTTCTGCTACACAGGGCCGTGGGAGACGGTGATCACTTACCATCAGGTGACCCGTACGCTCGTTTGCCGTGTCTTCTCCATAAAAAAAAAAAGCTTGCGCACGTTATTTCTTCTTCTTACTGTTTCGAAGGTGACAATGCCCCCGGTGTTCAATGTGTAAAGATCCATTTAGTTAAGAAACTATAAAACTATAATCTTCACCTCTACTATCCTCAGTGGTACTGCCTCACCAAGGACAAGCGTTTGTCCCCATCAATGATGACTTTTCTAGCAAATTGTACAAGCTTTTCGTGAAATACTTTTATTCTTACTATATATGTCATTAGTTCGTGGTCACCTTTTATAGATACAGGGATCATCCCTTTAACAAACCTGAACCGAACATTGCGGCCTTAATTGGTTTGGTGCGGTGATGAATGTGTGCCGGGATATGGTGTTGGTAATTCTTTTTTTATGGAAAAGACAACGCAAACGAGCGTACGCGTCACCTAATGGTGAGTGATCACCGTCGCCCACGGCCCCGCGTAACACCAGGGGAGCTACAGGTGCGTTGCCGGCCTTTGAGGTGGAGGTAGACGCGTTTTACTCCTGCGCTTCCCACAAACGGCTCCTGTACCAAAGCAATGTCGTTCTTTCTGTTCATCGCCGCTTGGAGTAGTTCAACGGTAGACAATTGTGATCTTTTAGGATTGGCCTGGATTATTTTACATTATTCAAGGTCCTGTTGACATCGTATGTCGCGACTGTAGCAGTATACTATTTTTGATCTTGCTATAGCATCGTATTTATTTCTATTGTGCCATTGGGCGCGGAAAGCGTTATGTGTGTGTATATGTGCAGATATCCTTCCTTGCTTTCTTGGCAGTTTATGTAGGCCGGTGGTCTGCCTGCTTTCCTTTTTTTGAAGTCTTTCTATTTGTGAGGGGTTCCGCAATGGCTGCACAGATGTTCTTTTTCCTGGCACAGGGTATTTGTGTACCCGAAGTCAAGACATTTGATGCACTACATTAGTAGGAATTGATCTTTGCAACTCTATCTAATTTACTTGTAGGATCCCTTCGTGTGCTCCCGGAGAAAGTTTTATGACCGGATGTTATTCCAGGGGATTTCTAGATATTTTTCTGCCTATTTGTAACTATGCTTCCTTCTCGTGATCTTTTAGGACGTCTTTGTTTTGCTTGATGATATTAGCATCGGTATGGTACGCCAGGAAGTCCACGTCTAGCTACTTCTACTTTAAGGCCTTGTTGTGCTTTTACTTTATCCTGCTCCAGCCTAAGGTCTTCTTCAGAGTGATTTTTTGAATTCGTGTTTTGTGTACTCTGTCTACTCTAGCCTCGGTCATCTTGGCGTCGATGGCCGCCACTATCCTTTTGATTTTTGTGTCGCCGGTATTTTTAATCATTCGACGTCACTATTACAGTGTGATTTGGCTTCGGTTGGGGTTTGATGTGGCAGCTACTTTGGCGTACGTTGGTGTCGCTGGTCTTCTTGCTGGATTGGCTGTGGCTGCCGTACCTGCCTTCCACTATATTCATTTGAAGATTTTTGGTAATAAACAGTATTATATACATAAAAATAAAATACGTACAGTAAATCTTTTTTGCCGTCATGTTAAAATTATTCGTTAGAAAGACAACTCGTAAGAATTATCGTTTGGCAAGAGAGAGTAGTATTTATTTGTGTGCCCAAAGCCAAGACATTAGTAGGGATTGATTTATTGCAGAATCGGTCTTCTTTGCAACTCTATCTAATTTACTTGTGGGACCCCTTCGTGTGCACCCGGAAAGAGTTTTATGACCGGATGTTATTCCAGGGGTTTCTAGATCTTTTTGTACCTATTTGTAACTATGCCTCCTTCTCGTGGTCTTTTAGGACGTCTTTATTTAGCTTGATGATATTAGCATCGGTATGGTACGCCAAGAAGTCCACGTCTAGCTACTTCTACTTTATGGCCTTGTTCAGCGATTCTGAAGATATTTGGTAATAAACAATATTATACACATAAATACGAAAAATAAATATTTTTGCCGTCATGTTAAAATTATTCGTTTAATGATCTCAGATCAGATAATGAATTACTTGACATTCACTTTACCATTGTCAGTAGTTCCGCAGGGATTCAGTTCTTCATTTGTTCGCCTGTAGCAGATATATGGGTACTTCTCTGAACAATCGGTGCTTATGAGGGATCCATCGTTTAACACCGAACAAGAATGTATAACTTCGTTGAATTGATTCATATCTATATACATCAACTCTTCGAGTGAAACACCTAAAAAATAGCATATGTTATAATTAATACACTAAAATGAAGAAAATTAGTTACTTACCTACTTACTTACTTAGCTTCACGCTATATCCCTAGCGGGGTAAGCAGAGAGAACGGAGTGCCTAACGCTACGGTCTCGGCATACCTCTTTCACCTCGTGCACTGTCATCATACATGGCTTCCGGGAAGTCCTTATGCTTTTTACGTTACCTTCTTTCAGTATCGTCAATAATTCATCAATATCTGTGTTTTCGAAGGCCAACCGAGGTCTCCCCCTTCCTTTCTTACCGCTCAATTTTCCTTCATAAATCTTTTTTACCATTCTTTTTTCACTCATTCGCTCAACGTGCCCAAGAAAATTAATAAATTAAATTTAGAGAGATTGCAAAACTAGAAATAAATTACCTTCTATTGTATGCCACAAGCCACTGGCGAACGTAGAATGTACTCCGACAAAAATTCGTATGATTTTATAAGTTCTCGTGTAATAGTCGAATGCATCTTTCATTGGTTTGTTCAAAGGCGACGCCAAAATTGCACCTAAATTAAGTAAATGATTAGCAGTTGATTTCGACTGAAAAAGTCAATCGGAGTAACGCTAGTTACATAAAACTGACAGCTGGCTTAAGTAATAAATTACATTAAACTAAAGAAATAACCAGGTCGTGTCAAAAATGTATGCGTTAGAGGTGGACCTAACTAACTTTGTTTCACGCTGTATCTCACACATGGCAGGGTAGACTGAGGAAACTTAGGAACCTAGGGTTAACACACTTCATTCACATCCCTACTTTCCACTAAATTTGATGCAATGCAATTTTTTTAAGTTATTATAAAAATATCGGAAATCTTCAAATTGTAATACATTCATTCGAATTACAAAATGATTACGGAATATTCAGTATATATCATATAATTTTTATTATTTTTTTCAGCTTTACGCTGTATCCCGCATGAGGCAGGGTAGGCAGAGAGAACTGTGGGAAACTAGTGTTAAGACACTCCGTTCCACTTTAGTTCCCCGTTTTCCGCTGAATTTGAGGCATTGAGTGTCGGAACTCAACGCCGCGCTTTGCCTTATTACCAGAGCGAAGAAATAAAACATTAAATATATAATTTGAAAATATTAAATATTTCATTTTCTCCACTGGGGAGCGAACCCATAACCTGTCGGTTACAGTCACACGCTTGTGCTGCTGCGCCACGAGAGGCCTCAATAATAGTATTATTATACATAATTATGATGCCTATAATAATATTATTACGCAACGGGACAAACGTGTAATGTGTGACAGTAAACGACAGGTTCGATCCCCACAACAAAGTAAAATATTTAATATTTCACTTTGTTGTGGGGATGTTTTCAATTGTTCGCTTTGGTAACAAGGCAAAGCGAGGCATTGAGTTCCGCCAATCAACACGAAATGCTTTAAATTCGGTAGAAAGTGGAGAACGGAACTGGAACAGAGTATCTTAAACCTAGGTTCTTAAAGTACTTCTGCCTACCCTGCCACGTGAGGGATACAGCGTGAAGCTCAGAAAGAAAGAAATTATTTTCATAAAAACAAATATTGCGGGCAGTTGTAATGGGAACGGAGTGTCTCAACACTATGTCCCCAGGTTCTCTCTGTCTACACTGCTATGTTCAAGACACAGCGTAAAGCCGAGTAAAAGTAAGTAGTAAAAAAAGTAAATATATTTCATCATCAGCCTATGTAGGTCCACTGCTGAACATAGGCCATATATTTATTTATATATTTATTTATTAAATGAATAATACTCAAAAGAATTTCACCTTCCATTTCACACGATTTGCGTGCTCCATGCCAAGTCGCCCTTAACCTGTGCAGCTTAAACCACACCTTAGCAACTTCGTCAAATTCATAGCCGTAATGCCTCTCCCTCTCTGCCTCTGTAAGTACATTTATTGAATGATTAGAAAAAATCAAAAACCCAACTGCAGAAAACTAAAAAGGAAAAACCAGACAAATAGTTCATTAGAATTGATAATCGGGAGCTGTTTACATTACACAAGGCACAGGGGTCATGATTTAATCGGTTGAAGAATAGGTCATAGGCCACTTTTTTCTTTTGATTTTATAAAAAATAATCTGTATCAAACATTCTGTATTAATGTTCAAAAGAAATAACTGTAATGATATATATTTCCTGAAGTGTATGTAATGTTATTTGAGAGCTGAGCCTCCTTACCCAAGTAGGTACAAGTGTGAATAGTAACTTACTAGGTTGGTCTCATTACTTCACATGTAGCTAAAGTAAATGTGAAACTGAAATAAATAAAGAAAAATAATTAAAAATATATATATTATTATTTACTAGTGACCGGTCTCACACTTTGCAATAAATTCTCCAAAAACCGGTAGAAACTCTGTTTTAATCCGTTTTGGGCATGTTTTAGAAGGTGATCAGTTTGATTCCGATAAGGGGCAACAACATGTGCGTACATTTGGGTCGTTATTGCTTGTGTGGTTGATGGGAATTATATAATACGAAAAAGATTTGGTCAATCCAAACCAGTACCGGGGTAAGTGAGAAGAGAATCGCATAGTTACATGGTGGCGATGTTACGGATGTCGGTCCATATTCAATAAACTAAAATTGTCACGAAATATTACCTGTGCAAAAACACACGCAGAGCACAGTGACGTATCGCAAGAGCTCCATATCACGTTATTAGTCTTGGAGATATATTCTCTAACTGAGTACTAGCTGTTTTTTTCTTATTTTTATATAAATATTGTAAATAGATTGTGTTTTTTTTGTCTGAAGCTCTTATCAATACGAAAATGATAAGGTACCTAATACCACATGACCTTTAACCGCAACAAATCTTAGAACTACTTAATAGTATTGTGCAAAAGTGAATCTTTTATATTTTAATTTATTTATAAATATCTTCGCGTGTTTTTTTTGTTGTTTAAGAAAGTCGAAATGTTATATTTTTAAATATCTCCTGCACCTCTTAATGAATGATGAATGGTATAGCACAGCAGTCATGTTTTGTATATGAAAATATATGTAAATCCCTTCTATTTTTAGATATCTTTAATATATATATATATATATATATATATATATATATATATATATATATATATATATATATATATATATATATATATATATATATATATATATATATATATATAAATAAGAATACAATAAGAGGCCTGTCGTGGCACAGCGGCACAAGCGTGTTACTGTAACGGACAGGTTCTGGGTTCGATCCCCAGTCGAGGAAATGAAATATTTAATATTCTCAATTTAAATATTTAATGTTGCATTTCTTCGCTCTGGTAATAAGGCAAAGCGCGGCGTTGAGTTCCGCCACTCAATACGCAGTGCCTCAAATTGGTCTTAACACTAGGTTCCCGGGTTCCCTGTTGAGTGGCGGAACTCAACGCCGCGCTGTGCCTTATTACCAGAATAAAATAATTTAATTTGAAAATTTTAAGCATCTCGTTTCCTCATGTATACCTAAAACACGTCGCGTTTACAGCCGTGATTTGTAACTTTATCAATAATTATAAAATTTAATGTTTTTTTTCCAAATGTACGTTATTTTAGATTATTGGTTTGAATTCCGTTTCAATGAGTGACAAACATATCAGCAACATATTGTACCGACTGAGCAAAATTAAACCCAATAGTAAGATTTTTCGTTCCTCAGGCTTTTGTTTTAGCTTTACGCTGTATCCCGCACATAGCGGGAACTTGGGAACCCGGTGTTAAGCGCTCCGTACCGTTTTCCATTTTACGCAAAATTTAAGACATTCCGTGTTGAGTGGCGGAACTCAACGCCACCAAGGACCATCAGACGCAACTGAAGTTCAAAATACATTCGGAAATTATTGTAACAAAGAGACCTAACTCTTTATTTCGACCAGGAATATTGTTACTTTTCTTTTAATTATTAGTACTTAAGAAAATTACCGCTACCTTTTATAACTTCAAGTTATATAATATTTGTATTGCATACTTACATTTTGCACGCCAAACAAATTTTCTAAGAAAACCAACTAAGTTAGTAATTATCGCGTTTTTTTGTCATAATTTAGCACTCAAATTTACATTTTAAGTTTAATATTATAACACTTCTTTTTGCTATATTTCGTATTCAAATTTAAATAATTCTTCACTTGCTTATGTGTATTTTGTATACGACGCATTCTATTAGCCCGAGGTAATTATGATCGCATCCCCAAACCTTCCTCTGTAGGTAACTTCTGTCTATTCTAATAAACGATCTCTTCAATACAAAAATATTTTTACATTTAAAACATTGCGTATTGGATGGCGAAACTCAAACTGTTCAGATTTATAATATTACTGTACAATAAAATTTATTTTTGTTTCATTCTTAACGTTACGTTAACTGAGCCTGTCGCTCCCTTGAAAGGCAATTCTGCTGATAAAAGTTGGCAAGAAACTCAACAGTTGCTCTTTGCAACGTCAATGGTACAATTGAATTATTAGCTGTCCTGTATGAAATGCAGACAATAATATATGAATTCATTGTATTTTTATTCTTTGAGTATTTCTAAACGTACATTTGTCGATATTTTGATGAAAAGAGTAAAATTAAAAATCAATCATATAATAACATTTATAAAATCTATAATGTCTGACCGTTATAAAAATAATATTCTGTTTAGACACTGTAGATGCATTATGCAAGGATATACAGAGGGAACCTAGTGCGTATATTAGGTTCCCGCCCCATTCTCGACTCAATTACATGTATACAGGCGAAACTTAACGCCGTGATTTGTCTGCTTATCGTAACAAGTAAATGAAATAATTTATGAATGAAATAAGCTATCCTTAGAAAAAGCAATTGAACGCAAATATTATAAAACTTGCTTTTCTTTTAACTTCACGCTGTATCCCGAACATGGTAGGGTAGGCGGAGGCTGTTATGGCGTTGTGTGTTGAGTGGCGGAACTCAACGCCCCGCTTTGGCATGTTATCAAAGCGAAGAAATGAGAATATCAAATATTGAAATTAAACATATTAAATATTTCATGTCGTCGTGTGGGGATCGAACCCACAACCCATCGTTGACAGTAACACGCTTGTGCCGCTGCGCCACGACAGGCCCCACAATACTTTCATCAGTTATTTCTTAGAAAAACAAAGAATTAAGTGTTAAGTATTTTGAAATTGCAGTCATATCGTCTGTATGCAGGCGAATGATCCTGACAGGTTTTTTCTTTAGAAATTTCAATTTATGACTAAAATTTGCATAATCGACTTATTTTTAGTTCCAATTTTGTGTTTCTTTCTCTTGGAATATTTATTTTAAAGTAACTAAAAACCCAAAGAATAATTAAATTATATAAATATGTATTTAGAATTTAGAACAACATCGCTCTTTGACTTGTAAACAGTAGAAACCAAAATATAAAATATTTTCGCGACTAAGATCGAACCCACAACTTGTCATCGTTACAGTCACACGTTCGTGTCGCTTCTCTCGTTATCAAGATAGGTCTCATCTTGATAACGAGAGTCTAGACCATATTGGCTGCATACAGTTCATTTTACCCCACTTTCCCCTATTCTGCCCTGCCCTAGCTGTTAGAGCTTTGGCCACGACTACAATAATAGGCGCAGAGAGAAAACATGGATAGAATGCTTACCCTAAAACCTTTTCCTCTCTAGGGCTAAGTGAAATATTTATTCCGTACTTACTTATGTCGTTTGTAAATATTTTATAAGATATAAAGTACATAAGACGATTAATTTCCAACATTGCTGGAATGAGATAACGTAATTGAATATTGAAACGAAGCCAAATGTTAATATAATTCATATTAGCGTTTAGAATATTCATTCATTTTGATTTTAATTTTGATCAATATTGACTGGGACATTTATATTATTGTCCAATTTAGGAATGGGACTGTTTTTAATCTATTAGAATTTTATATATTTCAGAAGAATCTTTATTTATTTTCTTTGTAAACGTTATAGGTTGGAGTGTTTTTATATATATTTAGTTAGTTTAGTTTTGTTCTGTTTTAAAAAAAAACCGTAAAATAGGGGCGTGGTTTTATATTTCGTATGATATATTTCGTACAAAGCAGAGGGAACATGGGAACCTGGAAGCAAGACACTTTTGTTTCCCTTTCACTAAATGATTTTCAAGCATTAAGTGTCAGAGGGCAGAAATCTGCACCACGCTTTGCCTCGGCCTGAGTGGGGATATGAAAATATTAAATATTTTATTCTTGTATCTATAAAAGCTTTGTTCGTGGATTTCCATTTCGTAGAAAGCTGAGTGTGGATTTTGTTTGTGTATCTTCTTATATGGGAAGAAACGTGAAACTTCTTTACGACACGCTAAGATTTACCTGTGTTTTTCTTTCAAAAAGTGAATGACGAGTCAGAATTATCAGCTTTAATCAATTTGCTCTTCAATAACGCTGAAATAAATTCAATTAAATTAATAAGATTAATTCTGAGGAACAATATTGATATTTTCCTGACAAAATTGTTCATTAGCTAATTTCGTAATAATAATAATAATAATAATAACCCGCAGGGCAGCTTGTGGCGAGCTGTTGGGGAGTGGCGATCCCACGGACCTGAGTCCTCCGGAGGAGAATTGTAATCTATCCCCCGCCTCTGGCTTGCCTTTGTTGGCCGGCAGAGTGGAGCGCAAGAGCTATATGCTCGAAAGGGTGGAAGTGCTCAATCTGCGTAATAACGGGGAAACCCGCTCACGAGTTTCTCGTGATGGTGAAACCGGTGCACACCTCTCTACACCCTCAGCCGACCACGCCGATGTTGCGCCCGAGGCATTACGCCGCTTTGTGGGGGCCCATCTAGTGGGAGGCGAGTCACCGTCCGCCAATCATTCAATTTGAGACGTTGAAAAGGCGGACGTCCGATAGTCTCCTCCAATAGCCCAGTTCCCGAAACATCCAAACTACATTCCATAGACCCAATTTAGTTTTTCATATTTTATATAGTTTCTACGCATTATCCGGAAACCATCTCTGGGCAAATACCTCGGGTTACTCAGAGATGGATCCCGGCTAATGCGTCACAGCAAATTATTTTGATATTCTCTAAGGGGCCTCTACGTGTTGGATCTGTGTCCCCACACAAGCCTTCCAAAGGACCGGGTTCGGCTTTGAACCCGAGAACTTAAGCCGAGAAACATAATAATAATAATATATAACGTTATAACGTAGAATATTTTTACATTGATAATTATTATTGTAAACTTTAACATAGAGTTTTACATGAAATAAATTGTTCCAAGCTCTACAGTATCCCGCAGATAACAATGTATGTAAGGTGAACTTGGATATCTAGTATTAAGACACTCTGTTTTCATAAGAACAAAATAAGTCCTGTCGTGCCGCCGGGGCACGAGCGTGCGACTGCTAACGCGGAATTTTGAGAAAAAAAAACTAAATTCAAATTCAATTTCAAATCATTCTTTATTGAAATAGACTTTTGCAAGCACTTTTGAATCGTCAAACGAACATAAAAATTACCACCGGCTCGAAATGTGGTTCTGCTGAGAAGAGCCGGCAAGAAACTCAACAGTAGCTCTTTTCAATATTGAATGTTACAATTTCATTGTTTAATACAATGGTGACTATCCTGCATGAAATTCAAATGATCTTAATGAAATACATTTTTATCCTTCAAATATTCTTGTACAGTGTAGTAAGCTTTCTTGGTTAATATTGCTTTGACATCTACTTTAAATTTTTCCAGTGGCAAATTCAAAATACATTGCGGAATACTATTATAAACGTATACTCAGACCCATAAATGATTTATTTACTTTTTGGAGACGATAACTAGGAAACGTAAACGTTTGGATATGCAAATAATATACCATCGTAGTAATATATATATACGTTATATTAAGCAAGCTTAAAAAATAAGCACTCTAAAAGCTTAAAGACCCTTATAAAGCTCCAACTTGATTTAATTAATACAATAACGGAAAAAAGAAGTTCACGTTGTAAATCATTGAAACCGAGTATTCGCATCTCACTGACTCCAGTGTGAGAGCTTAATGTTAATACTCGCTTATTTATGACCTGCTGAATGTGATCGTAAATTATGTATTAAATGGTTTTCTTTATTTCACACCGTCGTATCGATAACCTTGCATGCTGTAAACGTGGTAGTTCTGGATTTCATACCTCATTTGACTGATTGAAACATGGTTTTAGACAATATTCATTTTTTTATGCTTTATGCTGAATACTGCTTATGTTATTAAAAATATTGGGACCCCAACAATGTGTTCCCAGTGCAACCAATCCGTTCTCCACTTTCTATCATTTTTAAGACAACGCTTGCTGAGTGGCAATAGTCAATGTTTAGTTTTGTTTAATTACTAGAGCCAATTAAATATTTTTTTTGAGTGATAATCGAATTTGTGGCGCTTAAAGTCTCACATCTTTAACAGCATTTACGAGAGTTGCCGTAGATTTAATAAAAAAGTTACTTTTCCCTTAGTTTTGTGCTCAAAAGTATATGAATACGTACCATATGTCACAAAAAAAATATTTTTTTTTTTTGTTTTTCTCTTAGTGGCATAATCAGCAATTTTTATTATTATTTGTATAAATATCTTTTTATTACAGAAAACATTATATTCTCTATTTTTAACTGTATTGTGACAACGGACAGACAGACAACACGTTCCATTAATAATCGAGTGTTGAATAATAAAAACCTTTCCTTAAAATACAGCTCAAATTGTAGGAAACATCCGGCCTCAAACATTAGGCGGTGACAGGAAAAGCATTTTTTCAGGTAACACTACAATAACCCATGAATCGTAAACATCGTCGGCAGGAAATCGATCAAACAGCTTAGCTGAGGTATAATTTATCATACATTGATTGATCATTTGTTGATCTGTTAACTCTATGCATTCAGGTCAGACGTGTTTGATTTATACGAGATTTCTTGGCGAAAATATACATATCTGAGTTTCAAGTGAACTAAAAGTTATTTAGATCTTTTTTTGGATGGAAAATTTCTTTTATGATTACGAGTTCTACTTCCGGGGAAATGTTTTATTTTCACTATACCGCATTAATAACATAATTGTTCAAATAGCGGTGTTAAGTTCCGGCACACAACTCGATATAACGCGTAAATTAAGCGTAACATTGGCAAGAGAGTGTCTTCACACTACTTTCTGCTTTGCTCTTACCCTTTCGTCATACACTCTAGTTTCTATGCTATATAGAAGATACAGAGTAAAATGGAAAATATCAAGTAAGTATTATACAAATACATTTATAATAAGCCCGTGCATATTGATTACTATCGTAACATTTTTTTTATATATACATATATTTGTATTCTTAGTGGCCTCTTTGTTTTCTTTCTCAGCTTCACGCTGTATCTGACATATGGCAGGGTATGGTAGGCAGAGGAAACTTTGGAATTTAGTAATAAGACACTTCGTTCGGTTACCAACTATCCGCCGAATTTGGGGCGGCTCTTAACGCCGCGTTTCATCTTGTTACCACAGCGTAAAAATTGAAACATAAAATATTTAATTTGAAAATATTAAATATTTCATTTCCTCGAGTGAGGATCAAACCCACAACCTGTCACGTTTACAGTCACACGCTTGTGCCGCTGCACCACCACGGGTCTCTTTGTTATCACTGTTTTTTTAGTGATTATTATATTCGACTCGACTCAATTATTTTACATCAAACGAAAAATAATATATTACCGTAACAAACAGAGTAAACAAACCGAACATAAATATGTCCTAGATTAAAACCGGGATTCGTTAGTGTACACGTACAATACTCGCGGGACCAAATCTGTAATCTTGAGGGTATACACGAGTACATCGCAATTAAGTCTAAAAACCAGTAATTTGTTCTCTGTTCGCTTGTGATTTGAATACGGTAGTTTAAATATGCTTGATAAGAACTGATATCTTCGTTAATGTGACGCTATATGGAGAAACTCGAAAGGATTTTGTAATAGAATAATTAGTTATGATTAGTTTACGGACGATAACTGTACGCGATAACGTTAAACAAAACATAACTTGATGAGTTGAATAGAATTAATATCACTCAATAATTATTATTTTTAATAATAGAAAGATGTCACTTCAAAAGTCAGTCTTTGCCCTCGTTCATCCATGTTTTTTTTACTTAAATTGTAAAGATCTTTTTTAAGCTTCACGCTGTATCCCGCACGAGACAGGATAGGCAGGTGGAACCCGGGAACCTTGTAGGCACTACGGTCCACTTCCGTTCCCCACTTACCGCCGAATTTGAGGCATTGCGTGTTCAGTGGATACGCTATTGAACGCCGCGCTTTACCTTATTACCAGAGCGAAAAAATGAAACATTAAATATTTAAATTGAAAATATTAAATATTTCATTTCCTCGGCTGGGGATCGAACCCAGAACCTGTCGGTTACAGTCACACGCTTGTGCCGCTGCGCCACGACAGGCCTCATTATAAAGATCTGATAGAGAGATCTGGTAATTCATACCGGAAACCTTTTATTACTGCTCTGACTTAAGCTGATAATGTTCCCCCTCACACGCTCGGTTCAGGCGGAACGTGACAATGAGTCATACTTTATAGTGCATGCAGCCAGCTTTCATAAATTTATTAATCGTTATTAAGTTAATAAAGATAATGTTGAACTGAACTGAAACTTCAAATCAGTGAATAAAAATATTGTAGCTATTTTGTTAAATATATAAAATTTGCCATAACCTTTATTTTTGACCGTTTCAAATAAAATAAACACTTAATGATGAGAGGAAAAGAGAATTTAAATCTACTGACAGAGAGATAAAATTTGGAAAAATCACAATTTCCAGCCAAAAAACGAAAAATCAAATTTAAATATTTTTGTTCAAAATAAGCAGTTACAAGCTTTGTTTTTTAAACTTCAAATAATTTACCACCAGTTCACTAAAGTTACGGCCTCAGACCTGAAAAGAACTGGCGAAAGAAACTCAGCGGGAAAGTTTTTCTTTTATCGAAACTTTACAACATATAATTATGTGACAATGATACATTTGAAATAGCCTGGAGTGAGCATTTTATTCCCAAAGCGTGTTGTCATTTAAAATCGTTAATTTGGTAATAACCTTTACCACACAAACGTCTTTTCACAATTTTTTTAAAATATGGAATAGAAAATTCTCAGTAGTTTTCTGGGATCCTATTGTAAAAGCGTACACCCTGCCCCATAAAAGAATTACGGACTCGATGCACGAGTTACAGGCGCACTAAGCGCTGCACTAACTAACAGTAAATGTTAATATTATATTATATTCATAGGCAAGAAGACAGAATAATAATAAATTTCATCTTAAAAGAGTTCCATTTTTCTTCTCTTGTAAAATTCGTATTGAACCTCATAACATTGAATAAAACAGTATCATGTAGCAATGAAACATAAGTATGAAGCTCCAGCTCCTACAATTCAATCAAGCTAGCTCAGTATTAGTTGTAGAAAGTAGAAAACTAAGTATTACTTAGTGAACTTTTAATTAAATTTAACAGCTGTAGTGTTGATTGATGTACGAGTGGTTGAAAGTCTATACCTTTTATTCCGCCTTTTCAAAGTAAGAAAATACACGCTTTATCCCACGTATATATCTCAAGGTAAGCAAAAAAAACTAAGTATCGAGACCACTCCATTATTCAGTTTAGGAGTGCAATTGCGTTTTGAGTGGCGGAACTCAACGCTGCACTTGGGACTGCACAGTACTGTCGTACCATCCTTTTCTAGAACTATTCCGCCGTATTTTTGTCCCCATATTTAACTGTTTTGTTTTACAACTTTAATTTTAATATTTTATTTTTGTATTTCGTTTATTAACAGCGACTGCCAGAAATCTATTAGGATTTTATTTTACTAAAATATTCGCCTTACATTTTTTTAATTTCATACACTTATTAAAAGTTACTTCCTCTATAATTACATGAACTAAGTTGAACTAACATGCAAGTGGACGTATAAAGTAGGTCACAATAATATATTTATAAAACATCAGACCCACATTGCACAATGGAATGTCCAAATGAAAATAAGATGGTTTTGGGCTGAATATCCCATTGCGAAAATCAACTTATTTAAATTGTTTTCATGTCTGACACTAGCATATCTCTGGCTATCTTACTGCAAAATAAAACATCTTGTCTTTTTTTACTTGCGTTTTAGACTAGACTTACTATGTATCACTCCCCTTTCACTTACTCTGCACCTTTTCACCAAATTTGTGGCAGTATGTGTTGAGTGGCGTAACTCAACTCAAAAACTCGCGTTTTATTTATTAAATACAAAATTTAATTCTGTCTTTCATTATGCTCCAGCTTATTACAAACCCGCAATGAATTATTCTACGCGTCTTTGTCCATTAATGATAAGAAGCTCTCTACGCTTCTATAGTCTAAGTTCTGAAAAAAAGTATTTTCCTTTTTTAATTTTTATGCTGGCGTTACAAACGTATTCGTTCTAAAAAAGCTAGTTAAAAAATCTTGTTTTGTGTAGGGATTAAAAACGAAACTCTTTTAGGGTATTTCTGTTCGTCTGTCCATCTATCAAGACGAATGAGAAGATGGCATCTACGCCATTAATATGGATGAGTTCGTTCCACACTCAAGAAAATTAAATATTTAATACGCTTATATTAATTTTTTAATGCTCTTATTTCTTCGCTATGGTAACATGGCAAAGCTCAGCGTTGAGTTCCACCACTCGACAAGCAGTACCTCAAATTCGGCGGAAAGTGGGAACGAACCAAAAAAAAAACCAATGTCTTAACACTATGTTCCCAAGTTCCCTCTACCTACCTTGCCATGTGCAACATACAGCGAGCGAGTAGCTGTATACGGTATCTTGTCGTACAGAAAAAAATAAGTTTCTAAGTAAACGTAATCAAAAATTACATATATTAATGCATCGTTTTTAGTTACTTCCCGTGGACCTACAATTGTAAAATTTTAATAAAATTAGAACTCACCAACACAGAAGGAAAAAATACAGAAGAAATCGGAAAAAATAATATTTATAACTTTGAAATTGGTACGGTACTATCGGTGGTCTTTAACAACAAACCTAAAATAAAGTTAGCAATCGCTAAAATATTAACAATTCATCAATTTCAGCCAAAGCAAAGTAGCTTTATTTAGGATTAACTTATATAATGTTTGTTGGTTTAAAACGACAGAGTAAAGATAAGGTGAGTTACTGTAAATGTATGCAAATTTAAATTACTTTACTAAAGTAAAGCTTATGATGGTTCTTTTAGGTTATGATAATATATTATAGCATGAGGCACACTCCTGTGAATGTAAACGTGACGGGTCACGAGTTCGATTCCTACTCGAGGAAATTAAATATTATATATTTTTATTTGTTTGCTTTGGTAGTAAGACACTCAGTTCTGGTCCTCGCTCTCCACCATGTGGAAAATTGTACATTAAATATATGTAATATATTCCTCGAGTGGGGATTGAATCTACAACCTGAAAACAGTCATACTCTTGTTCCCCTGTACAACGACAGGCCTCGTGTTATTTGATACATATTTAGACACGTACCAACTGAAGTCTCAGTTACGTCAAAGTTTCTCTCTCATATATCAATTTGTACAGTAATATTAGGGGGAATCTCCAAAGTTCCTTATTTGTTAATTATGTGAGATTAATGGTGTAGTAGAGCCTGTCACGGCTCAGGGGCACAGACGGGACAGGTTGTGGGTTCATATATTTATGTATATTTTCAATTTCGCACCACTGAACATGTAACACCTCAATTTCAGATTCAGATATCCTAGTGTGAAAATGTTTTAACGGTAACGGAGTGTCCTAACACTAGGTTCCCAGGTTCCCTCTGCCTAACCAGCTTTGTGCAGAATACAGCGTGACGTAAAAAAATATGAGATAACCTATAAATGATATATGATAGACATTTGAGATATTTCATTAATATAATTTCTAAAGTTCGTGTTACGCCCTCGTGTAATGAATCTTTTGTACGTAAGACAGGAAAATGGATATATAAATCCTATTATAAATAGCTGTAACATTAGAAACATGTTAAAGCCCCGCAACTTTGTTTGTGTTGATAATAGAACATTAATATTTCATACAAATTATCAATAACTGCCCCTTAGGGGTCGAATTTGGCAATATTTCTTAGTTAGCACTTACTTTATAAATAGAACCCCCATACAAACTACTTGTACTTGTAATTTCTAAGATTTCGTGATGAGTGAGTTAGGGACCTTTCGCTTTTATATACAAGACCACTCCCCAAGGAACATATGTGCTTAATTACGTACAGCATTACAAGTATTATGAAATGAGCTCGCAGCCATAGATTATATGAGCGTAAAGTGAATAACAGACAGCCTCTAAAGACTTCTACAGATCCTACCTCAGCTTAGCCTATGTAGTTCGTTGGATGGAAATATTATGAATATGTTAAATTTAGTAGCTTATATTTAAAGTTTAAAGTCAAACTGATAAAATCAAGAAGGCAAGGCTTCTGAGACTAAAGGTCAAGTAAGGCCTCCCTATGCCTCTCATAAAAGTCATTCTTCTATTTTGGTCTAGCCCAAATTAGCAAAGATATGAATGAAAGACTTGATTGATTAAATAATATAAAATTAGCATTAAAATTTTAAATTTAAGTTTAATATTTTCTGTCCTAAGTGTGGAATAGCACTTAAAAAAAACATAGTAAAAATATTAAAATAAATAGTATTCTCTCTTGCCAAACGATAATTCTTACGAATTGTCTTTGGGTAGCGGAAATTTGTCATCCCTACAGAGGATGCTAACAACATAAATAAGTTGTAACAAGCGTATAGAATTTCGACGGAGCTTGGTGAGAACGAATGGCTTAGTTGGTCAGAGCGCTGGAACGGTATTCCAGAGGCGCGGGTTCAAATCCTGCTTCGTTCAAAATTTTTATACGTTTTTTAAAATTTAAGTTTAGTATTTTCTGTCCTTAGTGTGGAATAACACTTTAAAACATAGTAAAAATATTAAAATTAATAATTTTCTGCCTTTACAGAAAGAAAACACTTAAAGTTATTATTTGATGTATAATAATACTTAACTGTCTTTTCGTCTGAGGCTTGTTAGAGTTTGTTCTTATTTTATTTGTGTTTTTGTGATCTTTTGAAATTCCTGTCCTAACGTTTCTGAAAGTGTATATTTAAACTTAAAGGATTAACAACGAACTAAACTCTCAAGTTACCTTCCCTGCCATGTATTCATAAAGCATAAAGCAGAAATAAAAATGAATTCGACAGCTACGAGTATTACACTTACTACATATAAAAATAACTAGCCGTGTTACAGCCAAAATGTACATACAAAATCAAACTGTAATCGTGACTATTGCACCGCAGTAAGGATTAGTTACGGTTGAGGCTGAATGTAAGGTGCAAACAAAGGGTACCAGGTTCATAGCCCGGTGATAACAAATGTACCGCGGACTTTTACTACCCGTATTTTAATAGTGTAAATATTTATTTTTGTTTTATACCACGATGGTGGCGGCCCACGGCCCGCTTGATGATAAGTGCTTACCGTGGCTGATGAACGCTTCCAACACTAGGGACATCACATGCGCCTCGCTTTAGAGACTTTAGTTTGTTAAATTTTTAATTTCGAAACTGATCACCGCGTTTTGCCTTGTATTAGAGCGAAGAAATGAAAACATTACATATTTAAATTCAAAATATCAAATATTTCATTTCCTCTAGTATCGAACCCACAACCTGTCGGTTACAGTTACACGCTTGTGCCGCTGCGTCACGACAGGCCTCATAGTTATAAGTCAGCCTTATAATAAAAAAGCGTGGTAAGAATAACAAGAAACAGACTAAATCTTCAAGATAGCCAAAAAGTGTATTATCTCTGTACACCTAACTTAAAGCCACCTGCGTCCTCACTATGAATCACTCGCCGCTAGAGACAATATTAACGCAAATTCCCAGCAGGAAAGGTTTTAGGCTGCTTCAAATAAAAAGGGAAGGTGTAATTGATATTAACGGCGTCCTCGGGTTAAATTCTAAGTAATTTATGTAAATATCTACTAAGATACGTTTTGATTATAATATGTTTTTTAATAATTACTTTAATGAGCGCCAGTCGGATACCAAGATTCGTATCGCGTTAATTGATAAAAGTCACTTGATAAGATGGTAAAGACATGCTTTGATATGTTTTACTATACGTATAAAGAGGCAACAGAAATAGCTCCAATTGTTGATACACAGATTACCATAATAATATACAAACAATGAACAGAATTAGTACATATGACTTGTGATTCCGACTGAGAATGAGATCATTGTGTAACTAGTGGCCTATAACTATCGTAGAAAGCAACTAAAATACGTGTGCAATTGCAACACTTACTGGCAGAATATGACAGCGGCGCTTTAAGAAACTATTCTAAGAAAATACCAGTACAAAATGATGAGTCCTTCCTTGAAGTCTTTCAATTCAGACTACCCGTCGAATTCTGGGAGGACAAAGACCGCGCTTTAGGAAGAAAGAAGCTAATAAGAAGAACGCTTTACGGCAGCCCTCACCACGCTAAACATACACCTTTGTAAAAACAAGTCCTTTCCATAAATTAAATTGTTGGGTTAATTATGGAAAGAATATTATGCAAGTTGTCCTTTCCATAGATTGAATTTGTTGGGTCTGTGCCTGCATCTGAATCCGTGGAATGCTAATAATTTTCTTCTAAAATCTGATCAGTTATAAATAATGTATATGGATTCATTTTTTTTTCATTGTCCCAGCATTAGTACCTACTGGTCTATAAAGCAACTAAATTAGTTTTTCAGTAATTTAATTGGTAATAAAGAGTCAATTTATAAAGTCTCGCGGTTGCCAAGACTTTAAACTGCACAGTTTGTGACGAAACATAAAAGTGAATTGCTTTTTAAAATATAATTGTGAGAAATAATAAATCAGCTGAAATATATATCAATGAAGTAAATTTAAATTTTATACACAATACTTTACTTGCTCGCCCGCACAATCGAATGAAACTTCCATATTACATAGTCTGTCGCGGTAAATGGCCAATCTGATACAAAAGATGTTTTGTAAATCCAAACCAGTTGATTTGTAGAATAACAAATTTACGTTCAAATTATGTTGAAGTATGGATTTACACTTTAAAAATAGTAAAAATGGGTGCCTTTTTCGAAAACAACTTCTTTAATAAAAGGAAATACTGTCTATCAATGTTTACAATCTCCATCACATACACGACTTTATAGCTTGAATGTCGTTGAAATAATTTCGACAAAAAGAACGAACGCCATTATATGTCGAAATCATACAGGTAAGGTATATAAAAAAGCCTCTGACAGGATGTAACGTGAGCCCGATACTTCATCCGGTCGTCTTTTATGGACCGAAACCCTCGCATTTCATATATATGATACGTATACGTAATTTTTTTATGTAACAAAAGAGCACAATTACTCAAATTCGACGCAAAGTGGAGAACGGGACGGAGTGTCTTAACACTAGTTTTCTAAGTTGCATTTAATTATCCTGCATAGTGCATGATACAGCGTGAAGCTAAGTAGTTATGTAAAAAAAAGTCTTAATTTTTTTATTTATCCATTACTGTGAATGACTGTAAAAGTTGTGGTAGCAGGTTCACATTGATTGAAAGGATTATTAGTCTGGGAAACTGCCTACTGCCTACTCTGATAACACAAAATGAACCGTCCAGCCAACTCACGACAACTGGAAATATAAAAGGATATCGAGAATGTTGTGTTTCAACATTATGTTCTTTATAACATATAAAAATAAATCATGAAACGGACAATTAATATTTTTCCATATTTTCTCTACTTTGCCTTCCACTTTTCAAACTAACCGTTTATGTGATATTTAAATTGCAAAGTTAAATTTAGTTACGCTCAAAGTTAAGCTAGTGATTGTTTTCTAATATGTACTTACAGATTCACGGAGGGATTACATATTTCACGTACACACATACTCTCACCTCCTCATATGCAATCTCACGTCCACACACCATCTCACATCCTCACATATGATTTCATGTCCACACATAAGATCTCTTATCCAAATATGAGATTTCACGTCTGAATTGAAATTTTCTTCTTACAATGTTAAAAGTACAGACTAGCTTTAATCTGCAGCAAACTTAGACCTGTCGTGATGCAGCGGCACAAGCGTGTAACTGTAACCGATAGGTTACGGGTTCGAGCCTCACTTGAGCAAATGAAATATTTAATATTTTCAGTTGAAATATTTAATGTTTTCATTTCTTCGCTCTATTACCAGCAGAAAGGCGGCGTTGAGTTCTGCCACTAACACGCAATGCCTCAAATTCGGCAGAAAGTAGGAAACGCAAGTGGAACGGAGTGTCTTAACACTAGGTTACCAAGTTCCCTCTGCCTACCCTGCCTCGGGCGGGACAGCGTGAAGCTAAGTAAGTAAGTACAATAACTTAGAGACACACGATGCATTCTAAGAACCAGCAACTCTCATTGCAACTACATCTAAACTATTAAAATATTCCTTGATAAATGGTCTATCCAACACACATAACGGTAGATTCTGCTTCTCTCCTGACATTCGTGAGTCAACCACGTCACGTTGTTGATGACCTCTCTGCTGACCTATCTTAAATTAGTGATACTTCTACAATATCTATTTTTTTTGATGTGAAACATCTATTGGCTCACTTGTAAACTGAATTGTTGGCGTGGCGACGCTTGCCATTGCTATCTATACTAATATTATAAAGAGGAAACCTTTGTATTTTTGTATGTTTGTACTGGACCGATTTCAAAATTTCTTTTACCATTACTTAGAGGGACTCTTCCGAATCCGTATAGGCTATATTTTATCCCGGAAAATAGATAAGATTTTTCGTGGTAGTGAAAATTGTGGAGTAAGTCGACGAAAAAACTGCCGTATGTTAGCGATTCTCGCGAACGCTGCCTAAATGGTTAGAGATGTATGGTTGATATGTATAGAAAAGTTGTAGAACCCAATAATGCCTACAAAAAAGTTCGCGATAGTATAAACCAAACATTTATATTTTAGCCATTATAACCACTTTTCCATAGAATAAAAGTAATTAAAATTATTAGCCTAAGTTTATTGATCATATTATCGTCGAATATTAATCCTTATCCAAATAAATTATTTATTGAGCAAGATTGTTTCAATAGCTATAAGTAACTTTTTATTTTATTCTAATCGGACAATCCATTCAAAAGATACGTAATATAATTTAAAATTGTAATTGGTATTAAAATGAATGATGGCCGCCGGCCGATATATGTCGCACGGCGAAACAGCAAGGGGAGGTGGGTGCACATCTATGAAGCAGGTTGCCTCGTATTTTCTCATTAGGCTATATTTAATTCCTGTAATAATATTATCTTTTATGCATATTACTTGTACATACACGATGTTTCACATCTGCTAGGCGTCCCATGACGGCTATTTTTCCAATGTAAGATCTGTTGTGGTGCAGGGTCACAAGCATGAGACTTTAAACGCGACTGGCTGCAAGTTCGATCCCAATCGAGAAAATTAAATATTTAATATTTTCAATTTAAATATTTAATATTCTCGTTTCTTTGCTCTTGTGACAAGGCCAAGCGCGGTGTTAAGGCCCCCCACTGAACACGCAATGCTTCAAATTCGGCGGAAAATGGGAAAAGGAACAGAGTGTCTTAACACCAGGTTCCTACGTTCCCTCTGCCTACCCTGCCATGTGCAGGATATAGCATGAAGCTAAGTAAATGTGTAAATAACGACAGACAAAAAGATATATATATAAACAGAATACATAATAACAAATTGTGACCGGCAATTTTGTTTCCGTGGACTATAAAAAGTATTTTTTTGGAGGAAATCCTCAAGAAATCCTTTGATTGCTACAATATCTATTTTTTTTGATAGGCTGTGAAAAGTCATTTTGACCAACATAAAACTCAAAACTTTTCTAACTGGACAAGGATCAATACTATATTCTTTTAAATAGTTTAAAGATTAATATTTTTTTTTTATTTTTGTGAAGTTTAAATATATAAAAAATATTATTGTTTGTAATTGTATAATATATCATTGTATCATATTGTCACACATGGTTATTAGTTCAAATTAAAATTTACTAATGATATTAGTTTACATCTTTGTGTAAATAAAACTTATGATATAATTTAAACAATCTAATTAAATACAGTTCTCGTGGCTTCTCTTTTTTTTAAATCCTTCTTCTTGTCACTAATTTCAATAATAAATAAAAAAACAACTAAATGCCTATTTCTTACGGAGCAATTTGTTGTTCTTGTAAATTCATTCTACTATTAAGTGCAGCATTCCTAGTTTTGCTAAAGAAATCCTTTTGTATTCTTTCACAAACGCTCACAGCACTGTTACGAACATCTAAAGGTATTTCTTTAATCACAATATCACGAAGCAATATATTTTGTTTTAAATCCATAACTTCAGATCGATCTCTACAAGTATTATCTGTTCTTTTGAATTTACTTCTCATGTTAGTTATGAAATTCTTTATATTACCATCTAGCCACTGAGTAAGAAGCCATACAGATGTATGAATACAACAGACACAGAATAAGAGAACAACAGATATGCTTACGACACTAAATATTATACATGACACCGCATCTTTGCATAAGTCGGTCAAATCCACCATTTCCTTACATGGACACAGTTTGCCACACATGAGGTCTTTCAGAAGAATAAGATTTTGAGAAATTGTTGAACAGTTTGATATCACTTCTATATTAGATGTTTTTTCTTTTTCAATCGTCTTTTTATTCAAAACACCTAATCCACTACTAAGTGTGTAAATATCTTGCACAGACAATAGTACTTCCAAATCCTTACATATATTTATTTGAGAATCATAAACAATATTCGGTAAATCATCATCTATGCTCGCAATACAAATTGGAGCTTTTATACATTTGCTAACTGCATTGTTATAGAATGTTCTTCGGCCATTATATTTTACTTATCACAATCGGTTGGAGAACATTTGTTTAGAGAGTCAAGGTCACGTGTTTTACATACACATGTCTTCTCAAGGTCGGTATAATTTTTAAACAGTGAATTACTTCTAGGTTTGAGAACTACTTTAGTATCAAACGGGATGTGCACATTCAATATCCCAGCTTTTCTTGTGCACTTGTAGATGAGTGCAATGTCACAGAAACCAATCAGATCGTGCTGATACATCGACGGAAATATAAATATGAATCTTTTTCTGCCTTGCGCTTTCACCATCTCCATTTGTGGAGTATAAACATGTACTAAATCACAGTCCTCTCCATCAACAAGGCAGCACTGTTTAATTTTTGAGTAAACTTTACAATCTCCTGAATTTTGATTAATAAAATCAATGAATAACTGAATCGCAACAGAATTTCTTTGTAATGGCAATATTCCTTTATCAGCGATAGCTAATGCAAAACATATTTTGCAATGGAACATTAGATAGTACCAAAGCCAAATATATATGACGTAAGTCATGTTTCTGTCAAAATTAATTACTTTTTCCAAATAGCCTTCAATGATCATATTTATATAAAAAGAATGATATCTGAATGATAACACACTGTACACATGTGTAGCTTATAAGCACAGGCATGTGACTGTAAACGCGGTTGGTTGTGTGTTCGATCCCCACTCGAGGAATTGAAATATTTATTATTTTCATATCCTTCACTCTGGTATCAAGGCAAATGGCGGCGTTAAGCTCCACCAATCAACACATATTTCAAATTCAAAACTTGACGAAATGGAAAACAGACATTTCTTAATGGGGACGGAGTTTCTTGAGTCTAGGTACCTTATTTTCCTCAACTCACCCTACCATATGCGAGATACACAGCGTGAAGGTTATAAAAAAGACTAAAATCAAATCACAATAGGAAAAATTAAACATTGACGGCATGCGAAAAGATATACATATATCAAGTAGTTCTTAAAAGTAATATAAAATTACCTATCTATTAAGAGGTCACGCGATATTGGCTGTTGATTTCCCTCGCTCTGATTAGACTTACAAACTTAATAATTCTACGCAAAATAATTATTTACTTTAGTATTTATATATAAGAGTGAACATTTAGTGCTCAGTTGAAAGACAATATTCTAAGCATAATCACGTAATATGGAGCTATTGCGATACTTCGTTGTGCTTTGCCTGTTTTTATACGCCGGTATGTTGTTGAGTGAATTTTATTTATCAAATTATTTAATATATTTTATTTGTTCTTATTTCTTAAGTCTAAGTAAGTAACAAGGCAAAGCTATTAGTTTCTGATATACAATACTGTCACCACATGAAATGTAGTGCGTTCATGAATGCTAAATAAAACCCGGAACACTCTTTGTGTTTCAACGGTTTTGAAACACTTTTCTTCCGTAAGATTTTCTTCCAAATGCCAACAATATTAACTACCTCAAGTTCTCACTTAAAATTCGATAAACAAAGTCAAGAACTTCTAATAAAAAGTAAGAAATAATAAAATATTGTAACAAAGTCCCAACAGTTCATTGGAATTAATTATTGACACCTACTCGTATACTTAAGCAAATAAATCATCTTCACACGGAATTCTGGTATTTTTTTATTGATCCTGTCTTTTAAAGCTAATGTTCTCTTTTATTTGTACCATTACTTTTTTATTTAGTGTTTTTTTAGTATTTTTTTTAATTACTTATATATTTTCAGAGGCAAAAAGCGTACATTTCGACTATGAATATGACGAAGACGCTAAAGTGTGGTTTAAGCTGCACAGGATAAAGGCAACTTGGCATGAAGCACGTAAGATGTGTAACATGGAAGGTACGTTGTTTTAAGTTATATATTTTTTCAGCATCACGCTTTATCCCGCACATGGCGGGGTAACTTTGGAACCTAAACATTCGGTATCGTTCCCCAGTTTCAGCCAAATTCGAGTTATTGTGTGTTGAGTAGCGGAACTCAACGCCGCACTTTGCCTCGTTGGGAAGAAATGAAAAAGAAAAATATTTTTCATATGAAAATACGAAATATTTTATTTCTTCGAGTGGAGATTGAATTGTCAATCATCGTCATTTAACTATCTCTGCTAATAACTTTCATAATTTTAGGTGCAATTTTGGCGTCACCATTGAACAAACCAGTGAAAGACGCATTAGAAGCTTATTCAAGAGCTTATGATATCGTTGAAATTTTCGTCGGAATACACGCAACGTTTTCTGACGGCTTATGGCATACAATTGAAGGTATTTAATTTTTTAAATTTCACATTCTATCTCGCATATGGCACGGTGGACATAGAGAACATACCGTGTTAAGACACTCCGCTCAGTTATTCGCGATTTTGAGTGTTGAGTGGCAGAACTCAACACTGAGTCTTGGCTCGTTATCAGAGCGAGAAATTCATTTCACTCACTCACTCTACTGAGTGGGTATCGAACCAACAACCGTGGCGTTTACAAACGCTGTGCCACTGCGTCATGAAATTATATAAAGTATGAACGTGACTGGAAATGTTTTTATCTCACATTATACATCAAATACGCTCCGGATTGATAAACAAAATAAGAAATCGAACTGACCTTACAGAAGTGACCTTGTTATCATATTTGTTTTATTTTTTTTTTTAAATTAATAATAATAAATAAAAAACCCAACATCATAATACTAAATATTAAACTTAAATTTAAAAGGCGTATAAAAATTTTGAACGAAGCAGGATTTGAACCCGCGCCTCTGGAACGGTTTTTCAGAGGCGCGGGTTCAAATCCTGCTTCGTTCAAAATTTTTATACGTTTTTTAAATTTAAGTTTAGTATTTTCTGTCCTAAGTGTGGAATAACACTTTAAAACATAGTAAAAATATCATAACACTAACACGTATAACGTATATATAAGTTATATCTATAGGAAGTAGGAAGTACAGGGCGTAGTAGCCTACGCAACGTACTTTCGCTACTCAAAGTAAGATGTTCAATATGGGTTCTTTTGAACAAAGCGACTATCACATTTTTTATTTATTTTTTTACATTTCAACAATATTTAAAGATTTGTTTGTAAGTGCGGAACAAGATGTCTTATTATAGGTTTTGTGTACTTATTCTTCTATTTATGGGACACAGAGTTACTTACGGACACTAGTATATATCTGTTTCAATATTGGGAACGTTTTGTTTTTGATTGTAATTATAGAGGATATATATGTCAGACATATGTACATATATAAACTTAAATTTAAAAAACGTATAAAAAATTTGAACGAAGCAGGATTTGAACCCGCGCCTCTTGAAAACCGTTCAAGCGCTTTGACCAACTCACCAAGCTTCGTCGAAATTCTTATACGCTTATTACAACTTATGTTGTTGGCATCTCTGTAGGGAGATTTCCGCTACCCAAAGACAATTCGTAAGAATTATCGTTTGGCAAGAGAGAATGCTATTTATTTTATTATTTTTCTGTTTTTAAAGCGTAATTCCACACTTATAAAAGAAAAACGAAAATACTCTTTTCTAAGTGTGGAATAACACTTTAAAACAAGAAAAATAACTACTTTGATATTTATTCCTTACTTATTTATTATATTTCAGGTATTTCTTTAGAAAAGTTGGGGAATAATTTAGATATAAGCCAAATTAATAGTGGTGACGGTCGTTGTTCAATTTTAAGCGAAGGAAAAGTCATAAGCGTGAAATGTTTTCAAATGTTCCCTTACATGTGCTACAAGCGTGAGAATTCTGATGTACAATTGACTTCTTGCGGAACCACTGACAAAGGTAATGTAAATTAGTATTGTAATATGTAAAATTTAGAAAATATATAAAACAAAATGAAAATATCTATTAATATATTAAATAAAATTAGAAAATTACTATTAAATTACGCATGTAATGGATCTCATCAGTCTGGATATGCTTGAGTTTAGTATGTGAAGATATAAAAAAAAAATGCTGACCGTATAAATATTGATCCTGTCTTCCATAAGTTCACGTAATAACTTTTTAGAAAAAAATATATATTAACCGATAAATATAGATAATTTATTAAAATAAATATAAAACTCTTCCGTTATTAAATATTTGGCTGATAAACACAAAACTGACGTTCTATATCAAAAATGTTATAAAATTAAAAAGCTACAAATAAAAGGGGTACGGAATAGACTCTAGGTCTACACTAGGTTCCCAGATTTCCTGTTCCTACCCTGCCATGTGCATGATGCAACGTGAAGTTGAAAAAAATAATAATAATAAACATCATTTTATTTGAAAGAATATATATTGGACGAGAGAACCGGCAACTGCTACAAATTCCATGCAAATACAAGAACTTGGTCGGATGCGTTTAAAACATGTTCAGCAGAAGATGCATACTTGGCGATAGTCAATAGCGACACAGAAGTACAAGTCATTAAAGAAATTTTTGAAAAGTACCCTGACAGCGTAATCAAATCTGAACATCCAAATGTTATCAGCCTTGGCATTATAGATTGGGAGCAAAACAGGGAATGGTATACCATTCATGGTGAGTAATACATCATAAAATTTAACTCCACAATACATTTTATAAATAACAGGCTAAATATATAAAATATATTATCAAGTATTCTATTTAAAAGTCGACTTTGAGACATTGCGGGTTGAGTGGCGGAATTCTACGCCGATAGAAACATATTTTGCTAGAAGTCAAAGTAGTTCATGTTGAATTTAAACATCGCTTTAAAAGTGCGCCACGACGACCTCAACTAAAAGTAATAGATACAATGTAACGTTAATGTCTTTGATAAGACAATATTTATGTAAAATAAACGCAAGAACTTTCCATTTTTCATACTAATTTATAATTTTTAGGTATATTTTATATAACATATAATAAAATATATCTTTATTTTCAGGCGAGCGTTTAGAAGACTCAGGTTACTCCAATTGGAGTAATGGGGAACCAAACAACGAAGGTCGAAATGAATATTGTGGTACTATGTTCCGAAATGGATTCTTGAACGATGAACCTTGCTCAAAGAAAACGGCGTTCATCTGCGAGAAAGATGTGAGAAATTTGAATAGTTCTGAGGACACAATTGAAGTAAAAAGCTCGGACGCTACAGAAAAATCAGCAGAAATAACAATCTCGACTACTGAAGAAACGGAACAAAACAAACTTTTTCTAGAAAGTATAGCAACATTTAGTAATAGATTCAATAATAGAGAAATTACGTCTGAAGTAGAAATCTCCAGTACTACAGAAGATATGCCCGAATACCAGACAAGTGACATTCCGTTCACTGACATTGTTTACGATGATTATTTAAGAAAATAGAAAAAAGAATAATAATGATATATAATTTTATTTTGTAAACGATACAATTAAATGAATAACATTGTTTATTACTTTAATTTAAAACATTGTATTATATATACATGTTCTTATTCTATTTTTTATATTTTTTTATTATATATATGTAGATAACTTATCTTAACAATTTATTAAATAATTTTATAAGAATGAAAGATTAAACAACGATAAGAAACTCTACACTTATTCTTTTTTAATTTTAATTAACATTAATTGTTTATACAATGATTAGCTTTCTGACAGAGCATCAACAGTATTCAATCCCACCGACTATTATAATAGTCTTGAATTAAAAACCTGTTCCTTAATTTACTAAAATATATTTAATTTTTACTTTGAGCTGTTAAGTGACAAGTCTAAAAGCACTCGTGGAATTTTATTATACATACGTTTACCATTTCATCAATTTCAGTAGATAGCATTAAATAAATTTAGTATCATTTAAAAGCCGGAAACTGTGATGTATCACCTTGTTTTTATTTCTTGTATTAACATCGCTGTTCTTAAAATAATTATAAATATTGTTGCGAACAAGTAAAATTATAGTTGTATATTTCATACTGTGATGAAACCATAGAAATATCAATTTTAATTTTAAAAAATCTTAGATATTTTCAAGTTTCCACGCCGCAAGTGGCTCGAACTGCTCTTTTCTGTATTACGAATATAGATTCACTATCAGCAGCAGCTATAAAGATAACTAAACTAGTCACGCAGTATCAATATACATAAGCTTACTCACTTTTCTGATAGAGACAGCAGTAGAGCTCAGATTTTAAGCAAAAGAAAATAGAAGGTCTCCAAACCTATGGAAGGAGATCATAAATATAAATTAAAAATAAAAGAAGCCTTAAAATCCATCTTTGTGGTACACTCATCCGTATAAAACAAATTTACAATATTTGCAATAACATGCTAAAACCTTTTACTCAGGTACAAAGCAATGAGATCACGCGCACTGCATTTAACTCCATACTTAGTTAAGTATCGTCGTCTGCGCAGTGTTCGATAAATCATTAAACACTTTGATTGCATTCTGTGGATTGGGTTACAACCGTTGTACTCAATAATGACTTAAGCAGGATAACAACTGCATCAGTTGTAGATCTGCATTCAGATGAAGAATATCGTTCATTATTTAGGATATTACTACCTAAATTCGCAAATACTTTTCAATAACACGTTTTTTTTTTTATTATAACATATAAGGTAATCATATTGAGGCCTGTCGTGGCGCATAAGCGTGAAAATGTAAACGACAGGTTGTGAGTTCGATTCTCACTCGAGGAAATATTGAAGTATTTTGAAATGAAATATTTAATGTTTTCATTTCTTCGCTCTGGTACCAAAGCAAAGCGCGGCGTTGAGTTCCGCCACTCAACACGCAATGCTTCAAATTCGGCGGAAAGTGGGGAACAAAAGTGGAATGGAGTATATTAACATTAGGTTCTCAAGTTCCTTCTGCATACCATGTGAAACAGCGTGAAGCTGAAAAGAAGAAGAAGTTTACTATCTCAAAAAAAAAATCAAAGAATTTAATGATTTGCACTTTTGACTCGACCGGATCCTTACTCTCCCGGCGTTTAAAACTGACGTTAAGTAGTGGCTTCGGCCACTGCGTTTCGCGTTGGGTAATGCCGACCCCCGGTACCTGTCCACCTTAAAGGCCGGCAACACTCCTGTAGCTCCTCTGGAGTTAGTGGCCCTGGGCGACAGTGATTACTTACCATCAGGTGACCCGTTGCCGTTTCTCGTCCATAAAAAAAAATTATTTTTAAAAATATTTTTCTTTTTCATTTTACTATTTAGTATTGTGTGTCGTCCGACCCTGGTCAAAGGTTGTGTTGCTTTATTATTACTTTTTTTGCATTTATTACTTTTTTGGAAAATCCATAGAAAATTATTAACATTCTCTTTGCTTAGCTTACAAGAAATTAACAGACTAACTATTTAATTAGATATTTTTACAATATTATCATTTTGAAGAGAATCCATACACTGAAATCTATAGTTTCTACAAACTCACTGAAACACTTATTTTGTAGCTTGTTCTAATTCAAATTCAAATTCAATGTCAATAGAGCAAATGTCAACACCTGAAGCAAAACAGCAGGGGTTCAGATAAACTATAAGATACAATTAAATGCGTCTATAACAAAAGTTATAGAGGGTAATGGGCATTTTACAACGACATATTAAAATTGAAGATCTGGAATATCTGATGAACAACCATAACAGTCTAGCTACAGTGCAAGGAATAATGAAATGCTGTCGTAACTATAGTTACTGAGCGTGATGAGCATTTCACATTGACTATTAAGATCGAAGAGATGGAACATCTCATGAACAATCAATACGGTCCAGCTATCTATAAGAAATAATTAATAACAGCATTACTTAGGTATGTGTAGTTTGATAGATATTTTTATTGACAAAAAAAACGAAGAGATAAAATATCTGGTAAAGAAATATAAATTATAACGATGGACAATTGCAAATATTATTACGAAAAAAGCATGCAGCATGTTGCTGTCGTTGTCGTGTGCATCAAAGTTTGCAATTAATATAAAGTTTCCCTGGGAGAAGTTAATAATATGTTCGTTTAGGTTTCAATTGTCGTCTGTCATCAAAATCTATTTATGGTATATAAAACGTAGCGTTTGGCGCTCCGTTCTCTCTGCCTACCCCGCTAGGGATATAGCGTTAAGATAAGTAAGTAAGTAAGTAAGTATATAAAACGTCAAGTAATGATAGCGAACATAATGAATGAAACATTGGATGTGGTGGTGTTGTGGTGTAATTCAATCGGGTGTTATAACATACACTTTAATAATAATAATAATAATAATAATAATTTATGTAGATGCAATCTAGCCTATTAGAAAACATGCTCAGAATTCTGCTGGCGCTACCCCGTATGCGACGCGCCAGAGATCCGCATCTTTTTCTTATAAAGGCATAAAAACAATCAACACGGGTTTCAGCGAACATCCCTGAGGCGCTGCGGCATCGAGGCAGCCCTCAATAGTCACTTATAATTTTTTAAATCTTTATATCTCTTATAAAAAAGTAAAAAAATGCATATATAAATACTTTAACTAAAGTTATTCAATATGAAAGACAATTTTAATGTATTACTGTGTTAAAACTGTGAAAAAGGGCTTAAATGAAACAACTGTAACCGGATTTATCGCCTACACCGGTTTTTTTTTTTTTTTTTTTCAATTTATCAGGTAAAATTTGTGTCATTTAAAATGTGTCATACCGCGAAAATCTTAAAAAATATTTTTCAGTAAAAAAGGGTTTTTGTATATTTAACGTTTTTACGAGAAAAAAAAACATGAAGAGTATTACAAACGAAAACACCACAAACGTAAGCGACGCATCCTACGCAAGTCAGGGGGAAACGCCCTATATTTTGGTAATTTTAAGATTTGTAATTAGAACTACTTTTTGATTCGGAGGCGCTACTACTTTTTGATTAGTAATAAATACTTACTTCATAAGTAAGTTTTTATAACACGTGTTATAAAAACTTACTTATGAAGTAAGTTTTTATAACACGGAAGGATTATTATAACAATCTGTCGCTTACGCCTTCGGCATGCTTGTACACCTGTGCATCTGGCTAAGATCAGGGTCAGGAACCATACGGTGTGCGAAAGTGGCCTGGACGATCCCCTTCCCTTTTTTTTTCTTCCTCTGAATGTTCAATGTTTATTAATGTTTGTGTTTGGTCCTTTATGTAAATTTTTGTGTAAATATATTAGACGTAACAAAAATAGATTATAAACTAACATTTATGTAAAATGTTATTTATTACTAACATAATGTGTTGTATGTGTATATTTTGTAAATATTTATATGTTTTGTTATAGGTGAAGGCAGTAATTTTACTGGGTCCCTTTTTTACATGTATTATAATATTATGTACAACTATTCCTTTTGTACTGATGTAATGACTCCTCCCGTGAGTCTTCCGTACAACGTGACATTGGCGAAGTGAACTGTGCTCAACTGACACGCTCGAAACGCCATAATTGAAGAAATTAATGAATGAACAACAAACAACATTACAATTGGTTTGGATGAAGGCTCTACGGATCACATTGTGCTTAATTGCCCAAAACTCAGAACAGTTATATGCTTGTGCCTTTTCAGAAAAGCTTAATTAAATACATACTAGAGGAGGTCAGCCTGGCAGAATGTTCATCTTTCTCACTAGATCCCTCTCTGGCGGACTGACTTTGACTACAATTGTATGGAGCAGTTCTCTTCTTGAGGAAATTTTGTAGGGCATTTTGTGTGCATGTGTCATTATCTAGTACGTTATTCATATTATTATCATCAGATATATTATTTTTTGTCTATTTACGACATCCTTCCTTCTAACATTTAACGCCCCGTTAATGTGAAATGTATATCAGCTTTAGCTTTTAGTTCTATTATTAAAATGTTGGTTAAGTTTATTGTAGATTATAGATTATATTATTACATTAGGTTATAGTTGACAAAGTATTAGTTCATTCTTATTTTCATTGATACAAAAATACATCTGTTTATACTATATATACTTGTAATTTGGTGTATGACTATTTAACTATTTAAATCATTTCATCTTTCATCACATCTTTTACCAGTTCTTCAAAATTTATAAAACTTTACTGCTTCATATCTTTCGTGTTTATTCTACAATATGTGACTGGCAATTATTTTGCGCCTGTCATCGCCAAATCAGGCAATAAAATAAAAAATAAAATAAAGTAAGTAAGTAAAAAAAATTTAGGGAAATGCTAAGTTTACAACAATTTTAATGGTTTTATAGAATACAGTTAAGTTATGATAAATACTGGTAAAAATGTGTTGATAAAAGTTGACAAAGGGAGATGTTTAGTTTTTAACTATTCTCTTCGCTAGCGAGGCTGGCATCACTGGCTTTGTCCTGCAGTCACTAGCAATGGAGCTTGCAACGGGTGCTTTGAATTGAACTTCTGCCATGTTGTGGATATAGTCCAAATCAATGCTACATGCATGAAAGAGTGTGTGTCACGCTTCCCATCCAGCACAATAACTATAATATAGCCATCTTTCGTTAAACATTTTTTATGCCAAAACGTTTCCGGGCTGGCATGAAGATCTCATGCCTGGATTTTGTAAGGAATTCCGTGTGTGCTTTTCAAATTGGTTTTAGCATACCAAATTTGATTTCGAACTGATAACTCTCGAAATTTCACCAGTATAGTTCTTGGCTTCTCAGATGTTACGACACCTAGGCGCTGACATCGGCTAATGTCACTTAGCTCCGTAGTATTTGGATAAGCCGGTCAATGTAATGGCAGTGTCACTTAAATTTCTCTCTTCGTGCATACCATGCATCAGCAGAATCTTTTTTCTACTTCTCGTGTCATATTGTTTTGACAGGATATTTACCTGCAGTTGAAGGCCCTCTAGTGAACTCAACACATATGACCGGAATGCACTGAATTGAGTTGCAATATGCAATGTAGAGCTTGCCGCAGGGATAGCAGCACTCAAATTTTATTGAAATTCAGCCATTTGAAGTGAAAGTGGTGTGTTCTATTCTTGTAAGGACTGTTTAATAACCTCCAAATTGTTTCAGTAGAATTTTAAAAATACTTACGATTATAGAAAACTGTATATAAGTTTTAAAGTGGATATTATTACACGAATAACAGCAGCTGAATAACTGGTGGGTGAATATTTATACCTCACTTATTTGTAAATACTTTCACTTATACTTTATATAAACTATTTTTATACCAAAATTTATTTGATAGCTACTTATAAACGTATTTCACTTTTTGGCACCTACCCGCTCAAACATAAATTAATTTCTAATTTAATTTAATGAAATAGATCTAATTCTATGCAGGCGAAGCCGCGGGTATCAGCTTGTAAAGTTATATAATGTTAAATTATTTTTCTTTCCTCTATTGTCTTTGTCGAAGCACGCAGTGAAGTGTTGTTTTTAAAATAGTAACTATGCTGACGTCATTTTCTTCAATAATGTCTCAACTTTCCCTTTATATAACAATAAAGACAACACCAACACTTTTATTTAAAGCAATAAAGACTTCTAGTATTTGCTAGTGCAGCAAATTACTGTAATTTAGCTCTAATTAATTTAAGTTTTTTAACTGATAAATCATGAAAACAATTGTAAGATTGATAACTGTCATTAAGAATTTATAATTTAAAAACTAGAAATCACATTTTTTTATTAAAGTTATCGTTGCGCCGTTATCTATAGTACTCTTCATATATAATGGCATTATGTAGAGCATCAGTGGAATTTTCATAATCGTCCATATTTCTCACTTCTTTCTCACAGATGAAAGCTACTTTATCAATACAAGATTCAAAGGACATTAATCCGTCAGGGCGTAATACAGCACAATATTTATTTTGGTAATTGTCGCGTGGTCCCGTATTCGCCAATTTAGAGTAACCTGAATCTTGTAAACGCTCGCCTAAAATTAAAAAATATACATTGCATTAAATAATATTTTAGATTTAATTTTAAAATATTAGCTAAATTGGGGTTTTCGTTATTTTGTTTAGCAATAGAATTCCTCTTGGAAATTTTAGGAATCATTTAATTACCAAACCAACACTACCTACTTCAACCAATATTGGCAAAAAAAGTAAATTAGTTAAGGAGTAATATTTTTTTATACTGTTTTGTCCTGCACATGGCAGAATAGGCAGAGGGAACTTAGGAACCTAATGTTAAGATACTGTGTTCTTATTAAGATATTCCATTACCCACTTTACGCCAAATTTGAGACAAAATGAATTCCGCCACTTTATGATATATTCAAGTGTGCGCTTAGCCTTCTTACCGGGGCGAAAAAATGAAAGCTTTTAGTACTTTGTATACCTACCTATCTTAACGACGTTAAGAAGGGATCGGAACTCGGGAACCTAGTGTTAAGACACTCTGTTCCACACTTTATTAATATTAATATTAAAAATTAAATAATATTAATAATAGTATACTGCGGAATTATATTTTAAATGGGATTTAAATAGGAATCGTATTAATATTAGAATTGAAGAAAATGTACCGATTGGATGCGTCGATGATATCTGTCCGTTAAAAATTTGGGCGGGATGCGAAGATTAAAATGTCTTGACACTTGACCTCTTTGTGTAATCCGCTATATAACCTAACCTTGCAAAAAAATGTTTTACTTACCATGAATTGTATACCATTTCCCGTTTTGCTCCCAATCTGTAACGCCTAGTCTGATGACATTTGGATGATAATAATAATTTGTAAAAATTTTTGTTAAGACTTGTGCTTCAGTAACGCTATTGATTATTGCTAAGTGTGCTCGTTCTGACGAACAAGTTCTTAAGGCATCCTGAAATGCTTTTCGATCATATTCATGGAACTTGTAACAATGGCCGGTTTTCTCTTCCAATTTATATTCTGTTGAAGGAATAACCTATATTAAAGTAGTAGTCACAGTTAGAACGTGTTCTCCTTACTAAGAACTAATTTATACTAAGCGCTTTTGTTACAAATGTAAATACGTAGTTAAAACTAGCTTTTAGCGGAAAGACCACATCAAATTTTAACCATAAAAACAATCAAATAAACTATAAATTTAAATTAAAGCAGCAGAAGTGGACTGCTGCATGCCGTTAAGTCGATAAAGCTTGCGCACGTTATTTCTTCTTCATACTGTTTCGAAGGTGACAGTGCTCCTGGTGTTCAATGTGTGAAGATCCATTTTGTTAAGAAACTATAAAACTATAATCTTCACCTCTACTATCCTCAGTGGTACTGCCTCACCAAGGACTACAAGCGTTTGTCCCCATCAATGATGACTTTTCTAGCAAATTGTACAAGCTTTTCGTGAAATACTTTTATTCTTGCTATATATGCATTAGTTTAGGCATTAGTTCTTGGTCACCCTTTATAGATACAGGGATCATCTCGATCATGCGGTGATGAATGTGTGCCGGGATATGGCGTTGGTAATTCTTTTTTTATGGAAAAGACAAGGTAAACGAGCGTACGCGTCACCTGATGGTGAGTGATCACCGTCGCCCACGGCCCCGTGTAACACCAGGGGAGCTACAGGTGCATTGTCGGCCTTTAAGGTGCAGGTAGACGCGCTTTACTCCTGCGCTTCCCACAAACGGCTCCTGTACCAAAGCAATGTCGTTCTTTCTGTTCATCGCCGCTTGGATTAGTTCAACGGTTGACAATTGTTACCTTTTCGGGTTGGCCTGGATTATTTTACATTATTCAAGGTCCTGTTGACATCGTCTGTCGCGACTGTAGCAGTATACTATTTTTGATCTTGCTATAGCATCGCATTTATTTCTATTGTACCATTGGGCGCGGAAAGCGTTATGTGTGTGCAGATATCCTTCCTTGCTTTCTTGGCAGTTTATGTAGGCCGGTGGTCTGCCTGCTTTCCTTTCTTTGAAGTCTTTCTGTTTGTGAGGGGTTCCGCAATGGCTGCACAGATGTTCTTTTTCCTGGCACAGGATATTTGTGTACCCAAAGTCAAGACATTTGATGCACTACATTAGTAGGAATTGATCTTTGCAACTCTATCTAATTTACTTGTAGGATCCCTTCGTGTGCTCCCGGAGAACGATTTATGATCGGATGTTATTCCAGGGGATTTCTAGATATTTTTCTGCCTATTTGTAACTATGCTTCCTTCTCGTGATCTTTTAGGACGTCTTTGTTTTGCTTTATGATATTAGCATCGGTATGGTACGCCAGGAAGTCCACGTTTAGTTACTTCTACTTTAAGGCCTTGTTGAGCTTTTACTTTACCCTGCTCCAGCCTAAGGCCTTCTTCCAGAGTGATTTTTTGAATACGTGCTTTGTGTACTCTGTCTACTCTAGCCCCGGTCATCTTGGCGTCGATGGCCGCCACTATCCTTTTGATTATTGTGTCGCCGGTATTTTTAATCATTCGACGTCACCATTACAGTGTGATTTGGCCTCGGTTGGGGTTTGATGTGGCAGCTACTTCGGCGTACGTTGGTGTCGCTGGTTTTCTTGCTGGATTGGCTGTGGCTGCCGTTCCTGCCTTCCACTATATCCATTTCATTGGATGGAACTTTCTCTAGTATTTTTTTATTTTTTCTTCACAGGTTTTATTTCACATAACTCTAGCATTCCCACTATTGGGTAGAGGTTTGGAAGATATTTAGTAATAAACAGTATTATATCCAGAGGGTGTCTTTGACATATGTCTGTCCGATATGTGTTCTTTGGCATACGGGTACGCAACCCCGGATCCTCGAGCCACCACTATTATACCTCCATCAAGTCCATAAAAGTGGTGTCCCTCCTAATTATCCTTCCCTCACTTCCACCAATCCCATCCCTCTTTCCCGCGGTTTTTCCCTGTGAAGGGGTTTTGGAGGTCAGATGGCAGTCGCTCCATTTAAAAACCGCCAACCGCCACATTTATGGCAAAAAAAATAAAAAGAATGGGTACGGCTAGGGCGTCGCCGCTAAACGACGCGCAGGCACATCGCCCTACACCTGCGACAAGTGGGCCAGGGCTACCGTGTCAAGTACGGGCACGGCTAAAGACGCGAGTACCCAGACGAAAACTCCGCTTTGCAACGTGGAATATTGGCTCTCTTACCAGACGATGCAGAGAACTCGCAGATGTACTCACGAGACGTCGGGTCCAGTGCGCTTTCCTCCAGGAAACTCGCTGGAAGGGCAATAAGTCCCGTAACATCGGACAGGGTTACCGGCTTATATACACTGGGTCACCTTCTGGTAAAAACGGTGTGGCGGTAGTGATTTCTGAAGAGCTTCAGAATGGACTCCTCGAAGTTGACCGTCGCTGCGATCGCTTGATGCGGGTAAAGGTACTGATTGAGGGAGTTACCACAAACTTAATCAGTGCCTACGCCCCCCAGGCGGGCTGTAGCACGGCCGAAAAGGAGTCATTTTGGGAGCAGTATGAAGAGGTTCTACTTGCTATACCATCTACCGAAGTAATTCTAGTTGGAGGAGACTTAAACGGCCACGTCGGTAAGGCTGCAGACACGTATGAACGTGTTCACGGTGGTTTTGGACACGGTCTTCGCAATACAGAGGGCGAAAATATTTTAAGAACCTGTATTGCGTCTGATCTGGCCGTTGTGAACACATTCTTCCAAAAGAATCCTCAGCACCTTATCACGTATAAAAGTGGGTCCCACTCAACGCAAATTGATTACTTATTGACCAGACGGTGTCATATGGGAAGGGTTACTAACTGTAAGGTCATTCCAGGTGAAAGCTTGACGGCCCAACATCGTCTTCTTGTCATGGACTTTAACGTCACTCCAAAGAAGAAAGTAACCGAGAAACGTAGGCCTCGGATCAAGTGGTGGTTGCTGAATGGACCGATGCAGACCGACTTCCTAGCAGAGGTAAAAAGTCGAAATCTTACGACTAACACCGAGACTGCTCAGGATGCTTGGGATCGAGCTCAGTTAGCAATCATTGCGGCAGGCAGACGAGTTCTTGGCGTTTCTAAGGGAGGACGTGTCATCGACAGGGAGACATGGTGGTGGAATGACAAGGTGCAGGAGGTGATTCGTGAAAAGAAGGCTGCCTTTAAGAAATGGCAGAAATCCAACTCTCCTGAAGACAGACTGGAGTACATAGTAGCAAAACGTGTCAGCAAAAAAGCTGTAGCCAGAGCCCGCAGTGAGAGTTTATCACCATTATATGATAAACTTGAAACTGCGGAGGGGCAGAAGCTCATATACAAACTGGCCCGTGGCCGGGATAAAGCGACGCAAGATATCGCAAAATGTCTTTGCGTCAAAGATTCCCAGGGCACGTTGCTCTGTAATCCCGCTTCTGTGAAGGAGAGATGGAGAAGCTATTTCCAAGAGCTGCTGAACACTCAGCATCTGTGCAGTCTTCATCACGACCCACCGCCTAACCTCGAACTTGTTGCCCCAATAACCTTTGACGAAACTCGGAATTGCCTTCGACGCATGAAGAACGGAAAAGCGGTGGGGCCTGACGAAATTCCGATCGAAGCGTGGAAATCGTTGGGCTCTCTTGGTGTGCTCATACTTACTGACCTTTTTAACCATATCTTGAACACTGGAAAGATGCCACACCAGTGGCGGCTTAGCTTTATTACCCCTATTTACAAGGGAAGGGGCAGTGTCCAAGATTGTGGTAGTTATAGGGGCATTAAGCTTATGAGTCACACCATGAAGCTCTTCGAGCGCATTATCGATATCAGGCTCCGCCGAGAGTGTACTGTCTCTGAGTCTCAATATGGATTTCAGCCTGGATCGTGTACTATGGACGCCATTTTTGCCCTCAGAACTTTGATGGAGGCATACAGGGAAAAGAGGAGAGCTCTGCATGTGGCTTTTTTAGATCTGCAGAAGGCCTTTGACTGTGTGCCTCGTCAGTGTATCTGGTGGGCATTGCGTTTGAAAGGGATCCCTGAGGCCTATATTGAGATTATCAAAGATATGTATCACAATTCCGCTTCCATGGTTAGGACTGCTGTTGGCGACACCATACCTTTCCAGATTACAGTAGGGGTTCACCAGGGCTCAGCTCTTAGCCCATTCTTATTCAACGTAGTGCTAGATACTGTCTCGGCTCACATCCAAGACCAGCCTCCGTGGCTAATGATGTATGCCGATGACATAGCACTCGTTGAAGAGAACCGGCTGATGCTAGAGCGTAAAGTGAACCTCTGGAATGGTACGCTTGAGAACGGCGGTCTTAAACTAAATTTGTCGAAGACCGAGTACATGGCTTGCGGGAGACCGGACTCGAGCACTATCCATATAGGTACTGAACCAGCCGTTAAGGCGGAAAAGTTCAGGTACCTCGGATCCGTTATGCACGAGTCTGGAGGCATCGATCACGACGTTCACGGTCGGATAAGCGCTGCCTGGGCCAAATGGCGGGAGGTCACTGGTGTGGTCTGCGATCGCAGAATACCAACCAAACTCAAGGGGCTGATATATAAGAGCATCGTTCGACCGGTTCTTTTATACGGCAGCGAATGCTGGCCAGTACTATCTCGGCACACTCAGGAGCTTCATGTCACGGAAATGAAGATGCTGAGATGGATGTGTGGCGTAAAGCGGTCTGACCGCATACGTAACACATTCATTCGAGGTAGTCTTGGAGTCCGTGACATAGCGGATAAGCTCCAAGAGCGTCGCCTGAGGTGGTATGGTCACGTTGCGCGCCGGCCTAGGAACTATGTCGGACGCAAGTGCCTTGATATGTCTGTCCCTGGAGTGAGACCTCCCGGACGCCCAAGGAAGCGCTGGTTGGATGTCGTGATGCAGGACATGAGAGCCAATGGTCTAACCACTGAGGACGTACAAGATCGTGCAAAGTGGAGTAGGCTCAGTAAGAAGGCAGACCCTGGCACAGCAAGCCGGGATTAATGCCAGGAAGAAGAAGAAGTATTATATACATAAAAACAAAATACGTACAGTAAATCTTTTTTGCCGTCATGTTTAAAATATACATTAGAAAGACAATTCGTAGGAATTATTGTTTGGCAAGAGAGAGTAGTATTTATTTGTGTGCCCAAAGCCAAGACATTAGTAGGGATTGATTTATTGCAGAACCGGTCTTCTTTGGAACTCTATCTAATTTACTTGTAGGACCACTTCGTGTGCACCCGGAAGGAGTTTTATGACCGGATGTTATTCCAGGGGTTTCTAGATCTTTTTGTACCTATTTGTAACTATGCCTCCTTCTCGTGATCTTTTAGGACGTCTTTATTTAGCTTGATGATATTAGCATCGGTATGGTACGCCAAGAAGTCCACGTCTAGCTACTTCTACTTTATGGCCTTGTTCAGCGATTCTGAAGATATTTGGTAATAAACAATATTATACACATAAATACGAAAAATAAATATTTTTGCCGTCATGTTAAAATTATTCGTTTAATGATCTAGATAATGAATTACTTGACATTCACTTTACCATTGTCAGTACTTCCGCAGGGATTCAGTTCTTCATTTGTTCGCCTGTAGCAGATATATGGGTACTTCTCTGAACAATCGGTGCTTATGAGGGATCCATCGTTTAACACCGAACAAGAATGTATAACTTCGTTGAATTGATTCATATCTATATACATCAACTCTTCGAGTGAAACACCTAGAAAATAGCATATGTTATAATTAATACACTAAAATGAAGAAAATTAGTTACTTACCTACTTACTTACTTAGCTTCACGCTATGTCCCTAGCGGGGCAAGCAGAGAGAACGGAGTGGCATACCTCCTTCACCTCGTGCACTGTCATTATACATGGCTTCCGGGAAGTCCTTATGCTTTTTACGTTACCTTCTTCCAGTATCGTCAATAATTCATCAATATCTGTGTTTTCGAAGGTCAACCGAGGTCTCCCCATTCCTCTCTTACCATTCAATTTTCCTGCATAAATCTTTTTAACATTCTTTTTTTACTCATTCGCTCAACGTGCCCAAGAAAATTAATAAATTAAATTTAGAGAGATTGCAAAACTAGAAATAAATTACCTTCTATTGTATGCCACAAGCCACTGGCGAACGTAGAATGTACTCCGACAAAAATTCGTATGATTTTAAAAGTTCTCGTGTAATAGTCGAATGCATCTTTCATTGGTTTGTTCAAAGGCGACGCCAAAATTGCACCTAAATTAAGTAAATGATTAGCAGTTGATTTCGACTGAAAAAGTCGATCGGATTAACGCTAGTTACATAAAACTAACAGCTGGCTTAAGTGATAAGTTACATTAAACTAAAGAAATAACCAGGTCGTGTCAAAAATGTATGCGTTAGAGGTGGACGTAACTAACTTTATTTCACGCTGTATCTCACACATACAGGGTAGGTTGAGGGAACTTAGGAACCTAGGGTTAACACACTTCATTCACATCCCTACTTTCCACTAAATTTGATGCAATGCAATTTTTTTAGGTTATTATAAAAAAGTCGGAAATCTTCAAATTGTAATACATTCATTCGAATTACAAAATGATTACAGAATATTCAGTATATATCATATCATTTTTATTATTTTTTTCAGCTTTACGCTGTATCCCGCACGAGGCAGGGTAGGCAGAGGGAACCGTGGGAACCTAGTGTTAAGACACTCCGTTCCACTTTAGTTCCCCGTTTTCCGCCGAATTTGAGGCATTGAGTGTCGGAACTCAACGCCGCGCTTTGCCTTATTACCAGAGCGAAGAAATAAAACATTAAATATATAATTTGAAAATATTAAATATTTCATTTTCTCCACTGGGGATCGAACCCAAAACCTGTAAGTTACAGTCACACGCTTGTGCTGGTGCGCCACGACAGGCCTCAATAATATAATTACTATGCATAATTTATTTCTGATGCCTGCCATGGCACAACGGGACAAACGTGTACTGTGTGACAGTAAACGACAGGTTCGATCCCCACAACAAAGTGAAATATTTAATATTTTCAAATTAAATAGTTAATGTTTTCAATTCTTCGCTCTGGTAACAAGGCAAAGCGAGGCATTGAGTTCCGCCACTCAACACGCAATGCCTCAAATTCGGTAGAAAGTGGAGAACGGAACTGGAACAGAGTATCTTAAACCTAGGTTCTTAAAGTCCTTCTACCTACCCTGCCACGTGAGGGATACAGCGTGAAGCTCAGAAAGAAAGAAATTATTTTCATAAAAACAAATATTGCGGCCAGTGGTAATGGGAACGGAGTGTCTCAACACTATGTCCCCAGGTTCTCTCTGTCTACACTGCTATGTTCAAGACACAGCGTAAAGCTGAGTAAAAGTAAATATATTTTATCATCAGCCTATGACGGTCCACTGCTGAACATAGGCCATATATTTATTTATATATTTATTTATTAAATGAATAATACTCAAAAGAATTTCACCTTCCATTTCACACGATTTGCGTGCTCCATGCCAAGTCGCCCTTAACCTGTGCAGCTTAAACCACACCTTAGCAACTTCGTCAAATTCATAGCCGTAATGCCTCTCCCTCTCTGCCTCTGTAAGTACATTTATTAAATGATTAGAAAAAAAATCAAAAACCCAACTGCAGAAAACTAAAAAGGAAAAACCAGACAAATAGTTCATTAGAATTGATAATCGGGAGCTGTTTACATTACACAAGGCACAGGGGTCATGATTTAATCGGTTGAAGAATAGGTCATAGGCCACTTTTTTCTTTTGATTTTATAAAAAATAATCTGTATCAAACATTCTGTATTAATGTTCAAAAGAAATAACTGTAATGATATATATTTCCTGAAGTGTATGTAATGTTATTTGAGAGCTGAGCCTTCTTACCCAAGTAGGTTCAAGTGTGAATAGTAACTTATTAGGTTGGTCTCATTACTTCACATGTAGCTAAAGTAAATGTGAAACTGAAATAAATAAAGAAAAATAAATAAAAATATATATATTATTATTTACTAGTGACCGGTCTCACACTTTGCAATAAATTCTCCAGAAACCGGTAGAAACTCTGTTTTATTTCGTTTTGGGCATGTTTTAGAAGGTGATCAGTTTGATTCCGATAAGGGGCAACAACATGTGCGTACATTTGGGTCGTTATTGCTTGTGTGGTTGATGGGAATTATATAATACGAAAAAGATTTGGTCAATTCAAACCAGTACCGGGGTAAGTGAGAAGAGAATCGCATAGTTACATGGTGGCGATGTTACGAATGTCGGTCCATATTCAATAAACTAAAATTGTCACGAAATATTACCTGTGCAAAAACACACGCAGAGCACAGTGACGTATCGCAAGAGCTCCATATCACGTTATTAGTCTTGGAGATATATTCTTTAACTGCGTACTAGCCGTTTTTTTCTTATTTTTATATAAATATTGTAAATAGATTGTGTTTTTTTTTGTCTGAAGCTCTTATCAATACGAAAATGATAAGGTACCTAATACCACATGACCTTTTAAACGCAACAAATCTTAGAAATACTTAATAGTATTGTGCAAAAGTGAATCTTTTATATTTTAAGTTATTTATAAATATCTTCGCGTGTTTTTTTTTTGTTGTTTAAGAAAGTCGAAATGTTATATTTTTAAATATCTCCTGCACCTCTTAATGAATGATGAATGGTATAGCACAGCAGTCATGTTTTGTATATGAAAATATATGTAAATCCCTTCTAGTTTTAGATATCTTAAATATATATATATATATATATATATATATATATATATATATATATATATATATATATATATATATATATATATATATATATATATATATATATATATATATATATATATATATATATATATATATATATATATATATATATATATATATATAAGAATACAATAAGAGGCCTGTCGTGGCACAGCGGCACAAGCGTGTTACTGTAACGGACAGGTTCTGGGTTCGATCCCCAGTCGAGGAAATGAAATATTTAATATTCTCAATTTAAATATTTAATGTTGCATTTCTTCGCCCTGGTAATAAGGCAAAGCGCGGCGTTGAGTTCCGCCACTCAATACGCAGTGCCTCAAATTGGTCTTAACACTAGGTTCCCGGGTTCCCTGTTGAGTGGCGGAACTCAACGCCGCGCTGTGCTTTATTACCAGAACAAAATAATTTAATTTGAAAATTTTAAGCATCTCGTTTCCTCATGTATACCTAAAACACGTCGCGTTTACAGCCGTGATTTGTAACTTTATCAATAATTATAAAATTTAATGTTTTTTTCCAAATGTACGTTATTTTAGATTATTGGTTTGAATTCCGCTTCAATGAGTGACAAACATATCAGCAACATATTGTACCGACTGAGCAAAATTAAACCCAATAGTAAGATTTTTCGTTCCTCAGGCTTTTGTTTTAGCTTTAGGCTGTATCCCGCATATAGCGGGAACTTGGGAACCCGGTGTTAAGCGCTCCGTACCGTTTTCCATTTTACGCAAAATTTAAGACATTCCGTGTTGAGTGGCGGAACTCAACGCCACCACGGACCATCAGACGCAACTAAAGTTCAAAATACATTTAGAAATTATTGTAACAAAGAGACCTAACTCTTTACTTCGACCAGGAATATTGTTATTTTTCTTTTAATTATTAGTACTTAAGAAAATTACCGCTACCTTTTATAACTTTAAGTTATATAATATTTGTATTGCATGCTTACATTTTGCACGCCAAACAAATTTTCTAAGAAAACCAACTACGTTAGTAATTATCGCGTTTTTTTGTCATAATTTAGCACTCAAATTTACATTTTAAGTTTAATATTAAAACACTTCTTTTTGCTATATTTCGTATTCAAATTTAAATAATTCTTCACTTGCTTATGTGTATTTTGTATACGACGCATTCTATTAGCCCGAGGTAATTATGATCGCATCCCCAAACCTTCCTCTGTAGGTAACTTCTGTCTATTCTAATAAACGATCTCTTCAATACAAAAATATTTTTACATTTAAAACATTGCGTATTGGATGGCGAAACTCAAACTGTTCAGATTTATAATATTACTGTACAATAAAATTTATTTTTGTTTCATTCTTAACGTTACGTTAACTGAGCCTGTCGCTCCCTTGAAAGGCAATTCTGCTGATAAAAGTTGGCAAGAAACTCAACAGTTGCTCTTTGCAACGTCAATGGTACAATTGAATTATTAACTGTCCTGTATGAAATACAGATAATAATATATGAATTCATTGTATTTTTATTGTTTGAGTATTTCTGAACGTACATTCGTCGATATTTTAATGAAAAGAGTAAAATTTAAAATCAATCATATAATAACATTTATAAAATCTATAATGTCTGACCGTTATAAAAATAATATTATGCTTAGACACTGTAGATGCATTATACCAGGACATACAGAGGGAACCTAGTGCGTATATTAGGTTCCCGCCCCATTCTCGACTCAATTACATGTTGACAGGCGAAACTTAACGCCGTGATTTGTCTGCTTATCGTAACAAGTAAATGAAATAATTTATGATTGAAATAAGCTATCCTTAGAAAAAGCGATTGAACGCAAATATTATAAAACTTGCTTTTCTTTTAACTTCACGCTGTATCCCGTACATGGTAGGGTAGGCGGAGGCTGTTATGGCGTTGTGTGTTGAGTGGCGGAACTCAACGCCCCGCTTTGGCATGTTATCAAAGCGAAGAAATGAGAATATCAAATATTGAAATTAAACATATTAAATATTTCATGTCGTCGTGTGGGGATCGAACCCACAACCCATCGTTTACAGTAACACGCTTGTGCCGCTGCGCCACGACAGGCCCCACAATACTTTCATCAGTTATTTCTTAGAAAAACAAAGAATTAAGTGTTAAGTATTTTGAAATTGCAGTCATATCGTCTGTATGCAGGCGAATGATGCTGACAGGTTTTGTCTTTAGAAATTTCAATTTATGACTAAAATCTGCATAATCGACTTAATTTTAGTTCCAATTTTGTATTTCTTTTTTTTGGAATATTTATTTTAAAGTAACTAAAAGCCCAAAGAATAATTAAATTATATAAATATGTATTTAGAATTTAGAACAACATCGCTCTTTGACTTGTTAACAGTAGAAACCAAAATATAAAATATTTTCGCGACTAAGATCGAACCCACAACTTGTCATCGTTACAGTCACACGTTCGTGTCGCTTCTCTCGTTATCAAGATAGGTCTTATCTTGATAACGAGAGTCTAGACCATATTGGCTGCATACAGTTCATTTTACCCCACTTTCCCCTATTCTGCCCTGCCCTAGCTGTTAGAGCTTTGGCCACGACTACAATAATAGGCGCAGAGAGAAAACATGGATAGAATGCTTACCCTAAAACCTTTTCCTCTCTAGGGCTAAGTGAAATATTTATTCCGTACTTACTTATGTCGTTTGTAAATATTTTATAAGATATAAAGTACATAAGACGATTAATTTCCAACATTGCTGGAATGAGATAACGTAATTGAATATTGAAACGAAGCCAAATGTTAATATAATTCATATTAGCGTTTAGAATATTCATTTATTTTAATTTTGATCAATATTGACTGGGACATTTATATCATTGTCCAATTTAGGAATGGGACTGTTTTTAATCTATTAGAATTTTATATATTTCAGAAGAATCTTTATTTCTTTTCTTTGTAAGCGTTATAGGTTGGAGTAGTGTTTTTATATATATTTAGTTTAGTTTTGTTCTGTTTTAAAAAAATACCGTAAAATAGGGGCGTGGTTTTTTATAACAGATGATATATTCCGTACAAAGCAGAGGGAACATGGGAACCTGGAAGCAAGACACTTTTGTTTCCCAATCACTAAATATTTTTCAAGCATTAAGTGTCGGAGGGCAGAAATCTGCACCACGCTTTGCCTCGGCCTGAGTGGGGATATGAAAATATTTAATATTTCATTCTTTTATTTATAAAAGCTTTGTTCGTTGATTTCCATTTCGTAGAAAGCTGAGTGTGGATTTTGTTTGTGTATCTTCTTATATGGGAAGAAACGTGAAACTTCTTTACGACACGCTAAGATTTACCTGTGTTTTTCTTTCAAAAAGTGAATGACGAGTCAGAATTACCAGCTTTAATCAATTTTTCCTTCAACAACGCTGAAATGAATTCAATTAAATTAATAAGATTAATTCTGAGGAACAATATTGATATTTTCCTGACAAAATTGTTCATTAGCTAATTTCGTAATTTTATATATAAATATATAACGTTATAACGTAGAATATTTTTACATTGATAATTATTATTGTAAACTTTAACATTGAGTTTTACATGAAATAAATTGTTTCATACTCTACAGTATCCCGCAAATAACAATGTATGTAAGGTGAACTTGGATACCTAGTATTAAGACACTCCGTTTTCATAAGAACAAAATAAGTCCTGTCGTGCCGCCGGGGCACGAGCGTGCGACTGCTAACGCGGGATTTTGAGAAAAAAAACTAAATTGAAATTCAATTTCAAATCATTCTTTATTGAAATAGACTTATGCAAGCACTTTTGAATCGTCAAAATAACATAAAAATAACCACCGGCTCGAAATGCGGTTCTGCTGAGAAGAGCCGGCAAGAAACTCAACAGTTGCTCTTTTCAATATAGAATAGTTACAGTTTCATTGTTTAATACAATGGTCTAACTATCCTGCATGAAATTCAAATGATCTTAATTAAATACATTTTTATCGTTCAAATAAAAATATTCTTGAACAGTATAGTAAGCTTTCTTGGTTAATATTGCTTTGACATCTACTTTAAATTTTTCCAGTGGCAAATTCAAAATACATTGCGGAATACTATTATAGAAACGTATACTCAGACCCATAAATGATTTATTTACTTTTTGGAGACGATAACTAGGAAACGTAAACGTTTGGATATGCAAATAATATACCATCATATTAATATATATATACGTTATATTAAGCAAGCTTAAAAAATAAGCACTCTAAAAGCTTAAAGACCCTTATAAAGCTCCAACTTGATTTAATTAATACAATAACGGAAAAAAAAGTTCACGTTGTAAATCATTGAAACCGAGTATTCGCATCTCACTGACTCCAGTGTGAGAGCTTAATGTTAATACTCGCTTATTTATTACCTGCTGAATGTGATCGTAAATTATGTATTAAATGGTTTTCTTTATTTCAAACCGTCGTATCGATAACCTTGCATGCTGTAAACGTGGTAGTTCTGGATTTCATACCGCATTTGACTGATTGAAACATGGTTTTAGACAATATTCATTTTTTTTTGCTTTATGCTGAATACTGCTTATGTTATTAAAAATATTGGGACCCCAACAATGTGTTCCCAGTGCAACCAATCGGTTCTCCACTTTCTATCATTTTTTTAAGACAACGCTTGCTGAGTGGCAATAGTCAATGTTTAGTTTTGTTTAATTACTAGAGCCAATTAAATATTTTTTTTGAGTGATAATCGAATTTGTGGCGCTTAAAGTCTCACATCTTTAACAGCATTTACGAGAGTTTCCGTAGATTTAATAAAAAAGTTACTTTTCCTTTAGTTTTGTGCTCAAAAGTATATGAATATGTACCATATGTCACAAAAAAAATATTTTTTTTTTTTGTTTTTCTCTTAGTGGCATAATCAGCAATTTTTATTATTATTTATATAAATATCTTTTTATTACAGAAAACATTATATTCTCTATTTTTAACTGTATTGTGACAACGGACAGACAGACAACACGTTCCATTAATAATCGAGTGTTGAATAATAAAAACTAATCCTTAAAATACAGCTCAAATTGTAGGAAACATCCGGCCTCAAACATTAGGCGGTGACAGGAAAAGCATTTTTTCAGGTAAAACCACAATAACCCATGAATCGTAAACATCGTCGGCAGGAAATCGATCAAACAGCTTAGCTGAAGTATAATTTATCATACATTGATTGATCATTTGTTGATCTGTTAACTCTATGCATTCAGGTCAGACGTTTTTGATTTATACGAGATTTCTTGGCGAAAATATACATATCTGGGTTTCAAGTGTACTAAAAGTTATTTAGATCTTTTTTTGGATGGAAAATTTCTTTTATGATTACGAGTTCTACTTCCGGGGAAACGTTTTATTTTCATTGTACCGCTCTAATTATATAATTGTTCAAATAGCGGTGTTAAGTTCCGGCACACAACTCGATGTGACGCGTAAATTTAACGTATCATTGGGAAGAGAGTGTCTTCACACTACTTTCTGCTTTGCTTACCCTTTCGTCATACACTCTAGTTTCTATGCTATATAGAAGATACAGAGTAAAATGGAAAATATCAAGTAGGTATTATACAAATACATTTATAATAAGCCGGTGCATATTGATTACTATCCTAACATTTTTTTCATATATACATATATTTGTATTCTTAGTGGCCTCTTTGTTTTCTTTCTCAGCTTCACGCTGTATCTGACATATGGCAGGGTATGGTAGGCAGAGGAAACTTTGGAATTTAGTAATAAGACACTTCGTTCGGTTACCAACTATCCGCCGAATTTGGGGCGGCTCTTAAATCCGCGTTTCACCTTGTTACCAGAGCGCAAAATGGAAACATAAAATATTTAATTTGAAAATATTAAATATTCCATTTCCTCAAGTGAGGATTGAATTAATTGTCGCGTTTACTGGCCACGACTGGCCTCTTAGTTATATATGATTTATTGATGAGGCCTGTCGTGGCGCAGCGGCACAAGAGTGTGACTGTAACCGACAGGTTCTGGGTTCGATCCCCAGTCGAGGAAATGAAATCTATACTTATAATAAATCTGTAGAGAGGTCAATTCTGTACATGAAATATATTTACAAAATAAGTAGCAGGGGGTGATTAGTGTTCGATACTGATGCCAAAAATGCAGTTAAAAAAATTTTTGTCTGTCTGTCTGTCTGTTTGTATGTCATTTATAGAAAAAAAAACTACTCGACGGATTTTAACGAAACTTAGTACAATTATTCTTTATACTCCTGGGCAGGTAATAGTATACTTTTCATCACACTACAATGAATAGGAGCAGAGCAGTGAAAGGAAATGTTGAGAAAATGGGAGAAGTTGCTTGATTTTTTAAGCTTCCGTCGCGTGTGCAGCCTTAATGGTTAGAGCTACATAGAAACTATGTATAACGGAAATATTCTACATAAAAATACACGAAAAATATTCCAAGACAGCATATATCTATCTTTTATAGTTAACTCACAATAACACGCATAACTCTCGATAGCTTAGCAGTTCGGAGATTTCTTATTATATTTGTTTACTTTTACGTTTATAAAACCAATAATGCTCACCATCATTCCTAATTAAAAAAAAATAAACATTAGCACCAATTCTATAAAAAAAGAATCATTGAAATCGGTATAGAAACACCAAACTTATACTTACTTACATGAAATACGCCAACAAGACATCGCGCGTGAATAGTGAATCAAGCTATAAGGATTATTTTTGCGTAACGGTTGCCGCGCTCGACGGGGCTCGCGGCGGCAGAGTATAAAAGGGGCGGGAGGCGAGCGCAAGCGTCTCTTTCACGAGCATCCATAAAATCTCGTATATATTCCACAGGGGGCGAGCCACACTCGCCCCTCCACGCCCGGTGACGCTGTAAAGACCATCCCAGGTCAACAGCAATTCAGTCACTCAGAAAAAAAAAAAAAAAAAAAGCGCAAGCGTCATTCAATATTTGGCTTTTGATGCGTTCAGAGTGTTGAACTTTATTGACAGACAATAATTGTTATTTTATAAACCGTGCTTATCAGCGCGACTTTTTGTCTTTAAATAGTTTATTTTAATTTCTTTTGTTGTTATTTTCTAAATTAGTTTTAGTTTTGTTTAAATTCTTAACTATTAATAGTTCCTATTTTATTTCTTTTTAAGTAGATTTAGATTCGATTTTTAGATTAGATAATAGATAGATAGATTAGATTATTGTTAGATTTTTAGTTACTGATAGGTTAGTTTTGGGCATTTTATGTTTAGTTTTTTTTGTATTGAGTAGATAAAAGCGTAGGTAGGTACTTTTATTAATTATAGTATTCATAGGTATTTTTATTTATTTTTAAGTGAAGTAGGTATAGGTAGATATTGCCTACTATCTACCTATACTGCACACGTGTTTTAGCTTTATTTTCATTTCTTTTTTTTTTGTACCTAAGTTGTAGGTAGGTAGGTACATATTTCTTAGTTTAATTCTATTAGAATATTAGGTATTTAAGTTTAAATAGGCACTTAGATTTATATTTTTTATTATATAGCAGCTGTACTTAGAACATCTAAGGTTTTTTTTGTATTAGCATAGGTACTTTGATTAATTACAGTAGTTGTAGGTATTTCTTATTATTCATTTTTAAGTGAAATAGGTAAGTGTAGATAGTATTGCACACGCATTAAGTATAGCTTTATTTTCATTTTTTATTCTTTTGTAATTTGTAGGTACCTACGTACATATTTATAATTCGATTAGAATATTATTTTAGTTTTAATAGGCACTTAGATTTATATTCTATTTATTATATACTTAGCTATAGTTAGGACCTCTGACGTAAGTTTTTTGTTGGGTAACTAAATAGAATTTAAGTTACCGTCGATTAAAAATAAAATAAACGAGACCTAAAAAACGACCATCTTTATCTCGAACTTCGAGTCAAGCTAGGAGAATGAGAATGACGCGTTCACAAGAATCGGAAGAGGAAAGAGCACATCGGTTAAACTCTATGAGAGTTAGTGCCTCAACATCTCGAGCTAATGAAAGCTCTCCAGAAAGAGAGATGCGATTAGCAGCTGAAAGAGCGAGACGAGCTACAACACGGGCTTCTCAAAGCTCTTCTCAACGAGAACTAAGGCATTCCATTGACCGGGAACAACATGCGTTATCCCGAGAAGCTGAAACTGCTTTACAACGAGAATTGCGACTCACAGCTGACCGCGAACGGCATACATTATCTCGCGAGTCTGAAACCTTCACTGAGAGGAAATTACGGCTTACAGCTGACCGCGAACGTCATATTTTATCTCGCGAGTCCGAAACCTTCACTGAGAGGAAATTACGGCTTACAGCTGACCGCGAACGTCATATTTTATCTCGCGAGTCCGAAACCTTCACTGAGAGGGAATTACAGCTTACAGCTGATCGCGAACGTCATATTTTGTCTCGAGAATCTGAAACTTTTACTCAATATCAAGACCGTTTGACAAATGATAGGGCGCACCATAACATGATTCGATCTCTTGAAGATGAACATGAGCATGAACAACGACTAGAGTCGGGACGCGATTATTACAATTCTTTGAGACAAGAACAATTGATTACTTTATCTAATGAAAGATTAAGAATTGAAAATATTCGGTCGCTTGAAACAGAAGAACAGCGAGAGGCCCGTCTTACTGCAGATAGATTTCGACATGGTCTTAATGACTTAGATATACACGTGGTAGATCAATCTACAAATTCGGTGGCGTGGTCCGATAAATATAAAAGTGGGTTTGCTTATAACCTCACAATTGATTACAGATCATCTTCTGAAATAGGCGATATGAACGTAGTATGTTCCTTTTGTAATGCTTCGAAGTGGAGGAAGGAGTCTGCTGGTTTCTGTTGTTCTGGAGGTAAAATAAATTTGCCTTCGTTCGAAGACCCACCGGAACCTTTAAAATCACTACTTTTAGGGGAACATTTGCAATCCAAACAGTTTTTAGATAATATTCGCACTTATAATAGTGCATTCCAAATGACATCCTTTGGTGCTAAACAAATCTCAGAAGGCCCTTTCATGCCTACTTTTAAGGTACAAGGTCAGGTTTACCATTTGATAGGGTCCCTTTTGCCTGAAGAACAACCTAAATTTCTTCAAATATATTTTGTATCCGATTACAACGAACAGTCGAATATAAGAAATCAATATTTTCCGAATTTAAATACTGAACTCATTTCAAAACTTCAGAACATGTTACATCAGGTTAATTCGTACGTATGCAGTTTTAATGTATGCGGCATTAGAAGCCCTTTCTCAAGATGGTAATAACAATTATAAAATTGTTATAAATGCCGATAAGCGTCCAACTCAGGAACACCCTGGGCGTCATAACGTTCCATCCACGAATGAAGTTGCTGTAGTACTGGTCGACCAGGAATGTGATAGGCGTGATATCGTTATACGTTCCAGAGACAATCGTTTGCAACGTATTTTCGAAACCCACAGGGCTTACGACAGTTTGCAATATCCTATGATATACTGTCGAGGGGAAGATGGTTATAAATTCGCTGTATACCAAACCGATCCGCGCACAGGCGCACCTAATTATAATAAAAAGGTGTCATGCCTTCAATTTTATTGTTACCACCTGCAAGTGAGACGGAATAGATTGGTATACTTTCAACGTTTTCGTGGCTTATTTAATCAGTTTATTGTTGACATGTACGCAAAAATTGAAACCGAAAGATTAGTTTATATACGATCTAATCAAAGGCAGCTGCGCGCTGAAGAATACGTGCACCTTCGCGATGCCATGCAGCAAGATAACGATACTGTGAATATGAGTCGTTTAGTTATTTTACCCTCTTCTTTTACTGGTGGTCCACGCTACATGCATGAACGTACTCAAGACGCTTTTTGTTACGTAAGAAAATATGGACGTCCCGACTTATTTGTTACTGTAACTACCAATCCCAAGTGGGATGAAATCACTCGGGAGCTTCTTGAGGGTCAGGCACCGCATGACCGCCATGATATTATTGCAAGAGTGTTTCATTTAAAATTAAAATCAATGATAGATCTTCTTACCAAAGATAACATTTTTGGAGAAGTATTGTGTTATATGTATAGTGTTGAGTGGCAAAAACGCGGCTTACCTCACGCACATATCTTGCTTTGGTTAAAAGATAAGGTTCGACCTAATGATGTAGACAGATTAATCAGTGCTGAAATTCCAGATCCGACTGCAGATCCCCTGTTATACGACATTGTTAAAACTCATATGATACATGGTCCATGTGGTGCATTTAACGCAAATGCTCCTTGCATGCAAGACGGTCGTTGCACTAAAAGGTATCCAAAAGCATTAGTGGATGAAACTGTAACAGGACATGATGGATACCCATTATATCGTCGCCGTTCAAGAGACAATGGTGGTTTTACTGTTGAAAAGCGAATGTCTGGACAACAGGTTACTTTAGATAATAGGTGGGTCGTTCCGTATTCGCCTGTATTGTCCAGAGCATTTCAAGCTCACATAAATGTAGAAATGTGTAATAGTGTAGAGTCAATTAAATATATTTGTAAGTACATTAACAAGGGCAGTGACCAAGCTACGTTTGCGTTAAGAAATGAACATGATGAAGTTACTAGATTTCAGTCAGGCAGATATATCAGCTCTTCAGAAGCTGTGTGGCGGATCTTAAGTTTTAATATTCACGAAAGATATCCACCTGTGACCCATCTGGATGTTCATTTGGAAGGCGGTCAACGTATATATTTTAACGCCGAAAATGTTACAGAACGATTAGAGAACCCTAGACAAACAACTTTATTGGCATTCTTTCGACTTTGCCAAACTGATAATTTCGCAAAGTCTCTTTTGTATGAAGAAGTTCCATCGTATTATACCTACGATAAACAACGAGGTGTCTTTAACCGTAGACGCCGAGGCAGGCCTGTAGATGGCGAGACAGGTATTTTCAAAGAACATGTTCTTGGTAGAGTGTATACTGTTCATCCTAACAACGCAGAGTGTTTTTATTTGAGATTATTATTACATACAGTGCGAGGACCAACATCATTTATAGATTTGAGAAAAGTAGACGATGTTGTTTATCCAATTTATCATGCAGCTTGCCAAGCGCGTCATTTGCTTGAAAATGATCAACATTGGGATGACGCTTTAGCAGAATCCTGTGTTAGTCCACGACGGTTACGCCATTTATTTGTAACATTACTCACATTTTGTAATTTATCTGATCCTGTCCAATTATGGGAAAAATATAAAGAAAAATTTGCAGAAGACTTTCTTCGGAATTTATCTCACAATAATGAAGGCGCAACTAATGATAATTTTCGAGATCTGGCTATAAATCAGTGCTTATTAGCTCTTCAGGAAGACTTAACAGCAGTAGGCGGTAAATCACTTTGTGAATATGGTTTGCCAACGCCAACCTCAGTCGGAGAGGTTACCAATAGGGAATATTCCGCAGAGATTGGTTACAACCCAATGGAACTGCTGGTAACATTAGAAAACGGTGTCCCAATGATGACTGCAGAACAACGCTTAGTCTATGATCGCGTGTGCGAGAGTGTGCAGAATAATTTAGGAACAATATGGTTTTTAGATGCACCTGGAGGAACTGGGAAAACTTTTTTGACTAAATTAATATTAGCTTATGTTCGAAATCAGCGTAAAATCGCTCTTGCCGTGGCTTCATCAGGAATAGCTGCAACATTGCTACCAGGAGGTAAGACTGCTCACACTATGTTTAAAATACCAATTGATTTAGATCGCACGGAAAGTCCAACCTGTAGTATTTCAAGAAATAGCGACAAAGCTAAGGTATTGCGTGAGTGTAATTTAATCGTATGGGATGAATGTACGATGGCCCATCGAAAAGGAGTAGAAGCAGTAGACAGAACTCTAAGGGACATAAGACAAAATGATCGACCAATGGGCGGTATTACGGTTTTATTTTGTAGTGATTTCCGACAAACCTTACCGGTAATACCACGGGGAACCCGAGCTGATGAGATTAGGGCTTGCCTGAAAAGCTCTTATTTGTGGCGTGATATACAATCGGTGCATTTGACTATAAATATGCGAGTGAGAACTGGAGACAACGCAGATAATCGTGAATTTTCTGATACATTATTGAAGATTGGTGAAGGTACCTATCCACAACTACACCAAGGAAAACTTATTCTGACAACTGAGTTATGTTGTATAGTGCAATCCCAACAACATCTTATATCTTCGGTTTACGGTGACATAACAATTATATTAAATAGGGACAATTCTTGGCTTTGCGAAAGGTCCATTTTGACTCCTCGCAATGACCAGGCATCTGAAATTAATAATAAAATACTGTCTAATATACAGGGAGAAAGCAAAGTTTATAGTTCAATAAATAGAATGGTTGATGAACAAGAAGCCACTAATTACCCGATAGAATTTTTAAATTCTTTAAGTATGCCTGGACTACCTTCTCATATAATTTGTTTAAAAATTGGCATACCGATAATTCTGCTCCGAAATTTAAGAGCACCTCAACTTTGCAATGGAACTCGGCTAAAAGTAACCCAGTTGCAACAAAATGTAATCGAGGCTCAAATTTTAACAGGTTGCGGTGCAGGAGAAACTGTCTTTATTCCCAGAATTCCCATAATACCAAATAATTTTCCATTCCAATTTAAAAGAACGCAATTCCCAGTATCGGTGTGCTATGCCATGACTATCAATAAAGCTCAAGGGCAGACTTTTCGTGTTGCTGGAGTAGATCTCGGTGTTAGCTGTTTCTCGCATGGTCAATTATACGTCGCTCTTTCCCGGGTTAGCAATTCTAGGAATCTTTACGTTCACGTGCCGTACGGGTCGACTCTTAACATAGTCTACCCAGAAGCTTTGCGCTGAAACATTTTAATTTGATCTAAAAATATTAGCAATATATTATCTTAATAAAAAACAAGGAGTTACACGCTGACCGAGTCGTGGGTATAGCGTGGGTATATTATAATATTCTGCGGTTACTTATATTTTTCAACAGTTTTGTGGATTGGCATATTATATTACTATTGCCCTTCTAAAATACGAAAGTGAATCTGCCTGTTACGTCAAAACTATGAGGGAGGACATCTGCTAATTTTTTTTCGAAAAACGACGGAAACGCGGACGAAGTCGCGGGCAAAAGCTAGTATTTAATATATTCGTGACAACGAGTCATACTTTATAGTGCATGCAGCCAGCTTTCATAAATTTATTAATCGTTATTAAGTTAATAAAGATAATGTTGAACTGAACTGAAATTTCAAATCAGTGAATAAAAATGTTGTAGCTATTTTGTTAAATATATAACATTTGCTATAACCTTTATTTTTGACCGTTTCAAATAAAATAAACACTTAATGATGAGGGAAAAGAGAATTTAAATCTACAGACTGAGAGATAAAATTTGAAAAAATCACAATATCCAGCCAAAAAACGAAAAATCTAATTTAAATATTTTTGTTCAAAATAAGCAGTTACAAGCTTCGTTTTTTAAACTTCAAACAATTTACCACCAGTTCACTAAAGTTACGGCCTCAGACCTGAAAAGAACTGGCGAAAGAAACTCAGCGGGACATGTCTTTCTTTTATCAAAACTTTACAACATATAATTATGTGACAATGATACATTTGAAATAGCCTGGAGTGAGCATTTTATTCCCAAGGCGTGTTATCATTTATAAAATCGTTAATATGGTAATAGCCTTTAACACACAAACGTCTTTTCACAACGTTTTTAAAAATGTGAAATAGAAAATTCTCAGACGTTTTCTGGGATCCTATTGTAAAAGCGTACACCCTGCCCCATAAAAGAATTACGGACTCGATGCAATCGAGTTACAGGCGCACTAAGCACTGCACTAACTAACACTAAATGTTAATATTATATTATATTCATAGGCAAGAAGACAGAATAATATTAAATTTTATCTTAAAAGAGTTCCATTTTTCTTCTCTTGTAAAATTCGTATTGAACCTCATTACATTGAATAAAACAGTATCACGTAGCAATGAAACATAAGTATGAAGCTCCAGTTCCTACAATTCAATCAAGCTAGCTCAATATTAGTTGTAGAAAGTAGAAAACTAAGTATTTCTTAGTGAACTTTTAATTAAATTAAACAGCTGTAGTGTTGATTGATGTACGAGTGGTTGAAAGTCTATACTTTTTATTCCACCTTTTCAAAGTAAGAAAAGCCTCAAAATAAGAAAATACATGCTTTATCCCACGTATATATCTCAAGGTAAGCAAAAAAAACTAAGTGTCAAGACCACTCCATTATTCAGTTTAGGAGTGCAATTGCGTTTTGAGTGTTGGAACTCAACGCTGCACTTGGGACTACACCACGGTACTGTCGTACCATCCTTTTATAGAACTATTCCGCCGTACTTTTGTCCCCTATTTGAGAGCCTCTGAATAGATTTTTTAAAGAGCTTTTCAACCGTTTCATACTGCTGTTTTACAACTTTAATTTTAATATTTTATTTTTGTATTTCGTTTATTAACAGCGACTGCCAGAAATCTATTAGGATTTTATTTTACTAAGATATTTGCCTTACAATTTTTTTTAATTTCATACACTTATTAAAAGTTACTTCCTCTATAATTACATGAACTAAGTTGAACTAACATGCAAGTGGACGTATAAAGTAGGTCACAATAATATATATTTATAAAACATCAGACCCACATTGCACAATGGAACGTCCAAATGAAAATAAGATGGTTTTGGGCTGAATATCCCATTGCGAAAATCAACTTATTTAAATTGTTTTCATGTCTGCACTAGCATATCTCTGGCTATCTTACTGCAAAATAAAACATCTTGTCTTTTTTTACTTGCGTTTTAGACTAGACTTACTATGTATCACTCCCTTTTTACTTACTCTGCACCTTTTCACCAAATTTGTGGCAGTATGTGTTGAGTGGCGTAACTCAACTCAACAACTCGCGTTTTATTTATTAAATACAAAATTTAATTCTGTCTTTCATTATGCTCCAGCTTATTACAAACCCACAATGAATTATTCTACGCGTCTTTGTCCATTAATGATAAGAAGCTCTCTACGCTTCTATAGTCTAAGTTCTGAAAAAAAGTATTTTCCTTTTTTAATTTTTATGCTGGCGTTACAAACGTATTCGATCTAAAAAGCTAGTTAAAAAATTCTTGTTTTGTGTAGGAAATGAAACTCTTTTATTGTATTTCTGTTCGTCTGTCCATCTATCAAGACGAATGAGAAGATGGCATCTACGCCATTAATATGGATGAGTTCGTTCCACACTCAAGAAAATTAAATATTTAATACGCTTAAATTATTTTTTTAATGCTCTTATTTCTTCGCTCTGGTAACATGGCAAAGCTCAGCGTTGAGTTCTACCACTCAACAAGTAGTACCTCAAATTCGGCGGAAAGTGCGAACGAACCAAAAAAAAACCAATGTCTTAACACTATGTTCCCAAGTTCCCTCTACCTACCTTGCCATGTGCAACATACAGCGAGCGTGTTGCTGTATACGGTATCTTGTCGTACAGAAAAAAATAAGTTTCTAAGTAAACGTAATCAAAAATTACATATATTAATGCATCGTTTTTAGTTACTTCCCGTGGACCTACAATTATAAAATTTTAATAAAATTAGAACTCACCAACACAGAAGGAAAAAATACAGAAGAAATCGGAAAAAATAATATTTATAACTTTGAAATTGGTACGGTACTATCGGTGGTCTTTAACAACAAACCTAAAATAAAGTTAGCAAACGCTAAAATATTAACAATTCATCAATTTCAGCCAAAGCAAAGTAGCTTTATTTAGGATTAACTTATAGAATGTTTGTTGGTTTAAAACGACAGAGTAATGATAAGGTGACTTACTGTAAATGTATGCAAATTTAAATTACTTTACTAAAGTAAAGCTAATGATGGTTCTTTTAGGTTATGATAATATATTATAGCGTGAGGCACACTCCTGTGAATGTAAATGTGACGGGTCACGAGTTCGATTCCCACTCGAGGAAATTAAATATTATATATTTTTATTTGTATGCTTTGGTAGTAAGACACTCAGTTCTGGTCCTCGCTCTCCACCATGTGAAGAATTGCACATTAAATATATGTAAAATATTCCTCGAGTGGGGATTGAATCTACAACCTGAAAACAGTCATACTCTTGTTCCCCTGTACAACGACAGGCCTCGTGTTATTTGATACATATTTAGACACGTACCAACTGAAGTCTCAGTTACGTCAAAGTTTCTCATATATCAATTTGTACAGTAATATTAGGGGGAATCTCCAAAGTTCCTAATTTGTTAATTATGTGAGATTAATGGTGTAGTAGAGCCTGTCATGGCTCAGGGGCACAGACGGGACAGGTTGTGGGTTCATATATTTATGTATATTTTCAATTCCGCACCACTGAACATGTAACACCTCAATTTCAGATTCAGATATCCTAGTGTGAAAATGTTTTAACGATAACGGAGTGTCCTAACACTAGGTTCCCAGGTTCCCTCTGCGTAATTAGCTTTGTGTAGAATACAGCGTGACGTAAAAAAATATGAGATAACCTATTAATGATATATGATAGACATTTGAGATATTTCATTAATAGAATTTCTAAAGATCGTGTTACGCCCTCGTGTAATGAATCTTTTGTACGTAGGACAGGAAAATGGATATATAAATCCTATTATAAATAGCTGCAACATTAGAAACATGTTAAAGCCTCGCAACTTTGTTTGTGTTGATCATAGAACATTAATGTTTCATACAAATTATCAAAAACTATCCCTTAGGGGTCGAATTTGGCAATATTTCTTAGTTAGCACTTACTTTATAAATAGAACCCAAACTAGTTGTACTTGTAATTTCTAAGATTTCGTGATGAGTGAGTTAGGGACCTTTCGCTTTTATATACAAGACCACTCCCCAAGGAACATATGTGCTTAATTTCATACAGCATTACAAGTATTATGAAATGAGCTCGCAGCCATAAATTATATGAGCGTAAGGTGAATAACAGACAGCCTCTAAAGACTTCTACAGATCCTACCTCAGCTTAGCCTATGTAGTTCGTTGGATGGAAATATTATGAATCTGTTAATTGTAGTTACTTATATGCATCTCATAAAAGTCATTCTTCTATTTTGGTCTAGTCCAAATTAGCAAAGATATGAATGAAAGACTTGATTGATTAAATAATATAAAATTAGCATTAAAATTTTAAATTTAAGTTTAGTATTTTCTGTCCTAAGTGTGGAATAACACTTTAAAACATAGTAAAAATATTAAAATAAATAGTATTCTCTCTTGCCAAACGATAATTCTTACGAGTTGTCTTTGGGTAGCGGAAATTTGTAAAAATCTCCCTACAGAGATGCTAACAACATAAATAAGTGGTAACAAGCGTATAAGAATTTCGACGGAGCTCGGTGAGAACGAATGGCTTAGTTGGTCAGAGCGCTGGAACGGTTTTCCAGAGGCGCGGGTTCAAATCCTGCTTCGTTCAAAATTTTTATACGCTTTTTAAAATTTAAGTTTAGTATTTTCTGTCCTAAGTGTGGAATAACACTTTAAAACATAGTAAAAATATTAAAATTAATAATTTTCTACCTTTACAGAAAGAAAACACTTAAAGTTATTATTTGATGTATAATAATACTTAACAGTCTTTTCGTCTGAGGCTTGTTAGAGTTTGTTCTTATTTTAACTGGTGTTTTTGTGATCTTTTGAACTTCCTGTCCTAACGTTCTTGAAAGTGTATATTTTAACTTAAAGGATTAACAACGAACTAAACTCTCAAGTTACCTTTCCTGCCATGTATTCATAAAGCATAAAGCAGAAATAAAAATGAATTCGACAGCTACGAGTATTACACTTACTACATATAAATATAACTAGCACGTTACAGCCAAAATACAGTAGTACATACAAAATCAAACTGTAATCGTGACTATTACACCGCAGTAAGGATTAGTTACGGTTGAGGCCGAATGTAAGGTGCAAACAAAGGGTACCAGGTTCATAGCCCGGTGATAACAAATGTACCGCGGACTTTTACTACTCGTATTTTAATAGTGTAAATATTTAGTTATACTTTATACTTCGATGGTGGCAAAAAGCACACGGCCTGCTTGATAAGTGGTAACCGTAGCCTGTGGACGCTTACAGCAACACAGGCATCACATGCGTCTCGCCTACGTTTTTGAAATTTTAGTTTATTATACAAAAAGCTTAGTATTTAAAATTTGTATCATTTACTGAATAATAATACCTTTTTTAGCTTCATTCAGATGAGGATACCGCTGTAGTAATTTCCACTTTCTACATATTTCTTGAGATGTACAGAGGTGAGAAGCGGCAGTACAATTATTTTAAAACAAATTTCTGTTCCCCGAATTCAATAGAACAAGGAGCTTCGTACAATAAGGGTCATTCAACCAACAATTTATTATGTCAGTTCGGTATGTTTTGGACTAGTGTCACATGCCGTTTTCCATTCTTCCTGTGACAAGGATTTGAGAATGTGGATGGACCTAAATTCAGATTTGTATATTTTATTATATAGTTACCAGTCTACTCTCCTCTACTCAGCTTCACGCTGTATCCCGCACATGGCAGGGTAGGCAGAGGGAACTTAAGAACCTAGTGTAAAGACACTCCGTTCCACTTCCGTTCCCCACTCTCTGCCCAATTTGAGGCATTGCGTGTTGAGTGGCGGAACTCAACGCCGCGTTTTGCCTTGTACTGAAGAAATGAAAACATTAAATATTTAAATTAAAATTATTAAATATTTCATATCCTCTAGTGGGGATCGAACCCACAACCTGACGGTACAGTCACACGCTTTGGCCGCTGCGCCACGACAGGCCTCATAGTTATAAGTCATATAAGGCTACAAAGGCTAAGACAATATAATATAAAAAAGCTTGGGAAGAATAACAAGAAACAGACTAAATCTTCAAGATAGCCAAAAAGTGTATTATCTCTGTACACCTAACTTAAAGCCACCTGCGTCCTCACTATGAATCACTCGCCGCTAGAGAGAATATTAACGCAAATTCCCAGCAGGAAAGGTTTTTAGGCTGCTTCAAATAAAAAGGGAAGATGTAATTGATATTAACGGCGTCCTCGGGTTAAATCCTAAGTAATTCATGTAAATATCTACTAAGATACGTTTTGATTATAATATATTTTTTAATATAATTATTAAAAAAAAAATTATAATCAAAACGTATCTTAGTAGATATTTACTTTAATAATTGGTATTAATGAGCGCGAGTCGGATACCGAGATTCGCATCAATTTCATGCTTTATTTTTTTTTTTATGGAAGAGATGGCAAACGAGCATACGGGTCACCAGATGATAAGTGATCAACGTCGCCCACGGCCCCGTGTAACTCCAGAGGAGCTCCAGGAGCGTTGCCGTCTTTTAAGGTGTATAGGCACAGGTGGTAACAATCCGGTCGAGTCTGCCCATGCGTGTTGACATTGCTGACAACGTGACTCTACCACACGTACTTTAGTCGCCTCTTACGACACCATCAGTACCAGGGTGATCCTATTCTAAGCCGGGATCACACGATTGATAAAAGTCACTTGATAAGATGGTAAAGCCATGCTATGATATGTTTTACTGTACGTATAAAGAGTACAACAGAACAGAAATAGTTACATTCGTTGATACGCAGAAAAACTTTAGAACCAAGAAGCAGCATTTTATTAGTACAAAAAGAGATAGTAGAATAAGATCATCCTGTAACTTGTGGCCTATAACTTTCATAAAAAACCAATAAAATACATGTGGGAATGGTACTTTGATAGCAATAGCAATACTTATTGGCAGAATATGACAGCGGCGCTCTAAGAGTCTACGCCAGTAGAATATCAGTACAAAATGTAGAGTTCTTCCTTGAAGTATTTCAATTCATACTACCCGTCGAACTCTGGAAGGACAAAGACTGTTTGATCAATAATAATGAATTAATATGCATTTGAATTTATTGATTTTGTCATTGTCCCAGCATTAGTATCTCCTGATCTACAAAGCAATTACATTAGTTTTTCAGGAATTTAATTGGAAATAAAGAGTTAATATATAAAGTCTTTAGGTTGCCAAGACTTTAAACTGCACAGTTTGTGACCAAACATAAAAGTGAATTACTTTTTAAAGTATAATTGTAAGAAATAATAAATCAGCTGAAATATATATCAATGAAGTAAATTTAAATTTTATACACAATACTTTACTTGCGCCTTCGCCCGCACAATCAAATGAAACTTACGTATTGCATAGTCTAACACCGAAAATGGTCAACCTGATACAAAAGATTTTTCGTCAATCCAAATCAGTTGATTTTTAGAATAACAAATTTACGTTTAAAAATAATAATAATATTTTTACTATTTTGAAATTGAAAATATTTCTTGCCAAACGATAATTCTAAAGCATTATCGTTAGGCAGCGGAAATTTGTAAAAATCTCCCTACAACGATGATAACAACATAAATAAGTTGTAAAAAGTGTATAAGAATTTCGTTGTAGCTTGACGAGAACGTCTGGCTCACAGTGCTTGGACAAATTCCAAGAGATGCGGGTTCAAATACTTATACGTTTTCTAAATAAATATTTAGTATTAAGAAGTATGAATTTACACTTTTAAAATAACAAAATTGTTTTTTTTTTTTTTCAAAAACTTCTTGTATTTTTTTATACTCTGTAAAATTTATAAAAATGGTTATCGTCTGTTGTCCTTAGTAGATATATGCCCTCGTAGACTTCTTTTTAAATATCTTCTCATTAAAGGTGAAAAATTCTGGCATAAGTTTTCAAAGTCGCCGATTTTGTTATTTTAACTTCACTCCTATAGGTCTAGTATCTTATAATATAGCCAATAGACAAACACACGTACAAAATAATATAAAGTCAAAAGAAATTCTACCTTTAAATGTTTACAATCTCCATTATATACACGATTTTATAGCTTAAATATCATTGAAATAATTTCAACAAAAAGGATGAACGCCATTATATGTCGAAATCGTACAGATAAGGTATATAAAAATCCTCTGACAGGATGTAACGTGAGCCCGATACTTCATCCGGTCGTCTTTTATGGACCGAAACCCTCGCATTTCATATATATGATACGAATACGTAATTTTTTTGTGTAACAAAAGAGCACAATTAATAAAATTCGACACAAAGTGGAGAACGGGACGGAGTGTCTTAACTCTAGTTTTCTAAGTTCCATTTGACTATACTACATAGTGCGGGATACAGCTTGAAGCTAAGTAGTTATGTAAAAATAGTCGTCATTTTTTTTATTTACCCGTTGTTTTGAATGACTGTAAAATTTGTGGTAGCAGGTTCAAATTGATTGAAAGAATTATTGTTCTCCGAATCTGCCTACTGCCTACTCTGATAACACAAAATGTAGCGTCCAGCCATTTTTCTCACGACAATTGGAAATATTAAAGGATGTATAGAATGTTGTGTTTTATCATTATGTTCTCTATACCATATAGAAATAAAGCATGAAACGGACAATGAATATAAAACTTAAATTTAAAAAGCGTAAAAAAATTGAACGAAGCAGGATTTGAACCCGCCCCTTTTGAAACCGTTCAAGCACTCTGAACAACTAAGGTATTCCCGCTTCGTTCAAATTTTAATACGCTTTTTAAATTTAAGTTTAATATTTTCTGTCCTAAGTGTGGAATAACACTTTATTTAAAACATAGTAAAAAAGGACAATGAATATTTTTCCATCTTTTCTTTACCTTGCCTTTCACTTTTCAAACTAATTGTTTGTGTGATATATAAATTACACAGTTATATTTATTAATTCATTCGTTTCTTCAATTATGGTGTTTCGAGTGTGCCAGGTGAGCACAGTTCACTTCGCCAATGTCACGTTGTATGGAGGACTCACGGGAGGAATTAATCAGTACAAAAGGAATAATTGTACACAATAATATAATATATGTAAAAAAGGGACCCAGTAAAATTACTGCCTTCACCTATAACAAAACATACAAATATTTACAAAATATACACACATCTCATTATGTTAGTAATAAATAATATTTTACATAAATGTTTATAATCTAATTTTGTTACGTCTAATATATTTACACAAAAATTTACACAAAGGACCAAACACAAACATTAATAAACATTGAACATTCAGAGGAAGAAAAAAATAAAAAGAAGAAAAACATCATATAGGGGACGAGTTAAGTTGGGGCAAGAAAAAAGGATGTGGGAATGGGATCGTCCAGGCCACTTTCGCACAGCGAATGGTCCCTGACCCTGATCTTAGCCAGATGCACAGGTGTACAAGCATGCCCAAGGCGTAAGCGACAGATTGTTGTAATAATCCTTCCGTGTTATAAAAACTTACTTCATAGCGCCTCCGAATCAATAAGTAGTTCTAATTACAAATCTTAAAATTATCAAAATATAGGGCGGTTCCCCCTGACTTGCGTAGGATGCGTCGCTTACGTTTGTTGTTTTTTCGTTTGCAATACTCTTCATGTTTTTTTTTTTTTTTTTTTTCTCGTAAAAACGTTAAATATACAAAAACCCTTTTTTACTGAAAAATATTTTTTAAGATTTTCGCGGAGTGGCGTCGTAGTCGTTGTGTAGTACGGTCGTATTTTTTGCAATAACAATTTATACTAATTCAAGTTGTTGCCTTAAGAAACCGGTTCGGACGCTAGCCGCGTGCATTGTGCATTACCGAGCATGCTAGTGACAAGTGTAAACGATATTATGACTTATGGTTAGTGTGAATAACGCTGCAAATAGCAAGCTATCAATGCAAAACATCATGCAGAATACAAATGAAGTAAATGATATTAATGGAAACGAAGTGATATTTCAAATTGAAGAGAGTGAAGAAGGTACTCAGACGTATGGAAAAAAAAGATTAAGAGTAGAGGATGAGCGTGAGACATGGACTTTGGTGTCTAGAAATAACAAAAAAAAATATCGAAAAGATGTATCAGAGAAAAGTATAGATGAAGAAGATGACAAAATAGAAGTCTGCATAACTAGTAAAGAGAAAATTCCTAAGCGAATAGAATTAGCAAGGTGTTTAAAGGACCAAAATATATTAAATATAATAAGTGTTAAGTATGCTACTCCATATAAAATCTTCCTTTTGTTTGAAGAAGAAGACGAGGCAGAAAAGTTGATAAATTCAATAGTTTTTCAGGAAAAGGGCTGGAAGTGTTTTAAAACAAGTGAAGTTGGATCGTCTTACGGTATTATTAGAGATATTGACTTAAATATGTCAGAAAAAGACGTCCAAATGAGCATTACTTCAAATTTTGAAATAATATCAGTCAAAAGGCTATTTCGCAGAAATAATGATTCCGATGGTTGGATAGAAAGTGAAACTGTTCGCCTTTGTTTTAAAGGTTCTTCCTTACCACCATATATTTTTATATATGGCATAAAAGGTAAAGGTCGACCCATATACATTTCCGGTGACACAGTGTTCCAAATGTTGGAGATTTGGTCACACTCATAGATTTTGTCCTTCAAAACATATCATATGTCCTAAATGTACAAGTAACCATAATAATTGTGTCACGAATCAGTATAAATGTATAAACTGTGGAGGGCCACACATGTCGTTAATGAGATCGTGCCCAATATACATTAAAGAAAGAAGAATTAGACAGTTAATGGCAGAATTTAATTGTACTTATAAAAAAGCTTATACTATTTACGTACCCCCGTCTCCTATACCAGAGGACATAACAAATTTGGACCATATTCCTGTACTTAGTTCATATCAAGAACTAAACAAAACTGTGAATGAAAGACAATCTTACTCTGAAATCGTTCAATCTAGTAAGAAAACAAATAACAATGAAAATAAGAAAAAAAAAAACAAAGCAAGAGGAGAGGTAAGACAAGAGAAAATAATAATCGATCTAATATTTCTATGGATTGGGATACTTCAACTGATTCTGAACAAACTAATATAAACGTAGACGAGATGACATCAAGTCGTTCGAAAGAGAAACCAAGGCAGGGCTGTAACCAAACCTCATTTAAACAGCTTGTAGAAAAATTGAAGAATATTATTTTTATGCAAGGCATTTCTTTGAAAGAGAAAATTTTAGAGGCTTTATGGTTTACTTTAGAATGGCTGATATCTGTGTGCAAGACAAAAATTTTAGAATTACCTATATTTATTAATTTACTTGAATCTGTATATGGATAATTTATTAGGTAGGAATATTAATAAACTCAATATTTTGCAATGGAATGCCCAAAGTTTGAAAACAAAATTAATAGATTTTGACGTATTGTTGAATCGTGAAAAAGCTCACATTGCAGTAATTAGTGAAACGTGGTTAAGCGAAAATGATAATCTAAGCATTTCTGGTTATAATATTTACCGTCATGATAGACCTGATGGCTATGGAGGTGTTGCTATTATTTGTCACCATTCAGTTAAGGCGGAGATTTTCCAGATTTTTTCTAATAATATTGATATTGAATGTTTACATGTTAAAATTCATAACTGTGATAGTATTGAAAATGTTTACGCTATTTATTGCTCACCATCTGTACGCACCTCACAAAGTGATTGGGAAAATCTATTTTCACTTATGATATTGAGGTCTTTAATATTAGGGGATTTCAATGGCCATCACCATAGCTGGTCAAATAAAACAGATCGTCGAGGAAATCAAATTTTTGATTCGCTTGTGGACAGTCACTTTATTGTTCTTAATGATAATAGTATATCTACTCGTATTAAATTAGTTAATAATAGGTTGCAGAACTCTTCTCCTGATATATCTTTTGCAACAGCTGATATTGCCCTTTGCTTTAGATTGGACTGTAATAAATGAATCTTTAGGCAGTGATCATGTAATAATTAAGTTAACGCTAAATTATTTTGTACCTACTAATAACTTTATAAAAAAGAGGAATTATAAGCTTAGTAAGTGGCCTTTTTATGGTTCCGAGATTGAGTCATTTTTGGGTGACCGAAGCTTTCCTGCAGAGTTGCAGTTTGCTTACGATATTCTGCTTGACTGTATGAATCAATCGGCAGATATGCACATCCCATTTATTAAAATAAACTTAAACCCTAGTAGTAATTTTAAACCTAAACCTTTTTGGAATATGACTGTTTCAAAAGCTGTAGCTGAACGACGATTGGCACTTTCCGTATTTAGGAATAATCCTATTCCACGTAATTATTCTATTTTAAAAAATAAAATTCGTGCGGCTCAAAGAAGAATACGACAATCGAAGTCAAAATCTTGGCATAATTTTTGTAATAGTATTTGTGAAGTGTCCTCGATTAATGAAATGTGGTTTCGTATGAAATGGGTTAAAGGACGATATTTTAAGAAATTTTATGTTAACGCTAATAGTGCAAGAAAACTCCTTAATAATCTAGCTCCTGATTTTGTTGTAAATAATTGTCCTAATTTTCAATCGAGCAACCCCTGTTTAGAGTCAGTTATTTCAAGAAAAGAATTGGAAATTGCTATCAGTTTTAAAGACTCTGCTCCAGGGATTGACATGATATCCTTTTCTATGATATATAACTTACCTGACAGAGGGAAAGAATGGCTTTTAAGGTTATTCAACTTAATTTTAAAAAAGGGAGTAGTACCAAAACAATGGAGGCAAATAGCTGTACTTCCTATTCCGAAACCTGGACGTGATCCTGAAGCAGTTTCATCTTTAAGACCAATATCTCTTATGTCTTGTGTATGTAAAGTTTTCCATTCCATATTAAATAAAAGACTTGAATGGTATTTTGAAAGATCTAATACTTTTTCAGCTGATACTACTGGATTTAGAAAAGCTCATTCTTGTTTGGATAATTTAAGTAAATTAATTTTGTTTATTCAATCAGGGTTCGGTCAAGCTAAGGCTACTTCTTGCTGTTTTATTGACATTGATGGAGCATATAATAACATTGATATACATAAACTACTCACTTTGTTAGATGACTATGGCGTAGGATCAAAGATTTGTAACTATTTGTGGAGTTTTCTTACTATTAGATATTTAAATATTCGATTAGAAACGTTCACGGAAGTTAGACGCTGCAGTATAGGTTTAGCTCAGGGGGATCCCTTATCTCCTTTGCTATTTAATATAGCAACTGCTCATATCTGTCAGTCCATTAAGAACGTTTTTATTTCTCAATACGCAGACGATTTTGTTTTGTATACATCAAATAAAAATTTGTTGATGGCTTCCAATGAATTACAATTGGCTTTAGGATTTTTTACTGAATTGCTTGATGAACTGGGTTTACACGTATCGCCTTCTAAGAGTAAAGTATGTATTTTTACTAGAGCACATCGTTGTAAAAGTATCGATCTTGATATAGAAGGCATACCACTTGAAGTTGTAGAAAATGTTAAGTATTTAGGATTGTTGTTAAATAGAAAATTGAAATGGGGTCCTCATATAGATAGCCTAAGGGGAAAAATATACAAGTTTTTGAATTTATTTAAAATGTTAGCAGGTTCTGGTTAGGGAATCCATCCAAAATACTTAACAAAGCTCTATGTCTCCATATTAAGAAGTAGAATTGATTATGCTAGTTTTTTATTTGATGATGCCTCTTATTCACATTTAAAGAAATTAGATCAAATACAAAATCAGTGTATGAGAGTTATAGGAGGATTTATCAGAACAACTCCTATTCATGTAATGGAGAGTGAATTAGCCTTGCCTCCTTAAGTGATTCGTCGTAGCTATTTGGGAGGGAAATACATGTTAAAAGCAAAATCTTTAGAAAACCACAGTATAATTACTTTTTTTAAAAACCATGCTTCGGAATTTGAAAAGTCTTATTGGATTCGACGCAAAAAACCATTATTACTTGAATTATTTAATGAAATTAAAAATTTACCTATTCATAGAAGCAAAAATCTCGAAATGTTTAATTTAAGCGTATGGGTCTCAAAAATTGATTTAGGGCCTCACATCCGATTAGACATTCCTTGTATTAATAAAGCAAAACGTTTTTATAATAATCTTGAGGTTAAAATAAAATCAGTTAATTATTTAAATCTTAAATATCCTAATTATTATAAATTATACACGGACGCATCTATTGATAATGAAGATATTGGGATAGCTTTTTATGACCCACAAGCGGAAATTAATATGAGATTTAAAAGTAACTACAAAATTTCTATTATGTACGCTGAACTTATTGCCCTGTCTGAAGCATTGTCATATATTGAGACAATTAATTTTGATAAATTTTTAATTCTCAGTGACTCAAAGAGTTCACTACAACATTTGATTCGATGTACCTCGACTTATAGGGGAACACCAATAGCCAACACTATTATTGAAATGATATTAAAATTAAAATCTCTAAACAAAAAAGTTTTACTTCAGTGGATTCCTTCTCATGTTGGAATCACTGGCAATGAGAAGGCAGATATATATGCCAAAGAGGCTTGCACGGATGGATATGCGATTGATATGTTACCCTTCTATACAGATTGGTTTTATTTTATAAAAGAAAAATACAGCAAAACTTGGAAAGAATATTTCAATAAAAGGTCGAGGGAAAAGGGTATATGGTATAAGACAATTCAACCCAACCTTATAATCGTTCTTGGATAGATATATGCAAATTTAATAGGGAAGATATTGTAACTGCATTTAGACTTCGCTCTGGACACATCTCATTAAACAAATTTGAATTTTTAATAAAGAAAGTACTTTCCCCTAACTGTCCTGACTGTGGAGTTGTAGAGGATGTGTATCATATTTTAATGGAATGTATCCGTAGCGAACCATTGCTTTCGCAAATTCCAGATAAATCGATTGGAAGTTGTAACTTATATCTTGCAAGTCCTATTTCAGATTTAGCTAAACTGCTATATAATATGGTTAAACTTAATGTAAGCAAACGTAAATAATATGCAATTGTAAAACTAACATAAAGCTTAATATTATTTGTATCACTAACCAGAGCAACATAGTCACTTAAGTGACTCGGCTCTTAAAATGAGAATAAAAAAAAAAAAAAAATTTTCGCGGTTTGACACATTTTAAATGACACAGATTTTACCTAATAAATTGAAAAAAAAAAATGATTAAAAACCGATGTAGGCGATAAATCCGGTTACAATTGTTTCATTAAGCCCTTTTTCACAGTTTTAACACAGTAATACTTTAAAATTGTCTTTCATATTGAATAAATTTAGTTCAAGTATTTGTATATGCATTTTTTTACTATTTTCTTCAGATAAAGATTTAAAAATATATAAGCGATTACATAAACATATCAAACAACGCGTCAAGGGTGCTGTTGGGGCTGACTGGAGGCTGCAGCGCCTCAGGGATGTTCGCTGAAACCTGTGTTTATTGTTTTTATGCCTTTATAAGAAAAAGATGCGGATCTCTGGCGCGTCGCATACGGGGTAGCGCCAGCAGAATTCTGAGCATGTTTTCTAATAGGCTAGATTGCATCTACATAAATTATTATTATTATTATTAAAGTGTATGTTATAACACCCGTTTGAATTACACCACAACACCACCACATCCAATGTTTCATTCATTATGTTCGCTATCATTACTTGACGTTTTATATACTTACTTACTTACTTACTTATCTTAACGCTATATCCCTAGCGGGGTAGGCAGAGAGATCGGAGCGCCAAACGCTACGTTTTATATACCATAGATAGATTTTGATGACAGCCGACAATTGAAACCTAAACGAACATATTAACTTCTCCCAGGGAAACTTTATATTAATTGCAAACTTTGATGCACACGACAACGACAGCAACATGCTGCATGCTTTTTTCGTAATAATATTTGCAATTGTCCATCGTTATAATTTATATTTCTTTACCAGATATTTTATCTCTTCGTTTTTTTTGTCAATAAAAAATATCTATCAAACTACACATACCTAAGTAATGCTGTTATTAATTATTTCTTATAGATAAGCTGGACCGTATTGATTGTTCATGAGATGTTCCATCTCTTTGATCTTAATAGTCAATGTGAAATGCTCATCACGCTCAGTAACTATAGTTACGACAGCATTTCATTATTCCTTGCACTGTAGCTAGACTGTTATGGTTGTTCATCAGATATTCCAGATCTTCAATTTTAATATGTCGTTGTAAAATGCCCATTACCCTCTATAACTTTAGTTATGGACGCATTTAATTGATGCTTATAGTTTATCTGAACCCCTGCTGTTTTGCTTCAGGTGTTGAAGTATTCGAAATCAAATATAGCAGATGTCCTACCCATATATGATAGCTATACAACCAAAAAAAAAACTCATTGAAATCGGGCCAGTAGCTTAGAACATGTGCCCCGTACAAACAGACAAACAGACAGATAAAAATATGAAGAAATTATCTCCTGCCTCCCCACATTTGTTTTTTGGTTAATAAATTTGATGTACAAATACGACTTTTTTTACTATTAAGTAGAGCCCAAAATAATGATTTTGAATATTTTATCTGTGCTGTTGGTTACGCTTACCTCGGAAGCGGCTTAACCGATTTCAGTTCTCTATTGACATTGAATTTGAATTTGAATTAGAACAAGCTACAAAATAAGTGTTTCAGTGAGTTTGTAGAAACTATAGATTTCAGTGTATGGATTCTCTTCAAAATGATAATATTGTAAAAATATCTAATTAAATAGTTAATCTGTTAATTTCTTGTAAGCTAAACAGAGAGAACGTTAATAATTTTCTATCAATTTTCCAAAAAAGTACTTATTAGAAACCCATATGACTTCGGTAATAAAGCGACAACCTTTTCCTGTTTGCGCTCGTATTATTCGTTTTAATAACTTTTTGACCAGGGTCTGATGACGCACAATACTAAATAGTAAAATGAAAAAGAAAAATATTTTAAAAATAACATTTCTTTTTATGGACGAGAAACGGCAAACGAGCATACGGGTCATCTGATGGTAAGTAATCACTGTCGCCCAGGGCCCTGTGTAACTCCAGAGGAGCTACAGGAGCGTTGCCGGCCTTTAAGGTGGACGGGCACCGGCGGCCAGCTTTACCCAATGCGAAACCCAGTGGCCAAAGCCACTACTTAACGCCGGGAGAGTAAAGATCCGGTCGAGTCCGCCCATGCGTGTTGTCATTGCTGACAACGTGACTCTCCCACACGTACTTTAGTCGCCTCTTACGACACCACTAGCATCAGGGTGATTCTATTCTAAGCCGTAATCACACGGCTAATTTAAAAATAACATAGTATATATAAACACAGAGACTTACACACGCTTTTGCCACACGCAAACCCAAGTCCCAAAATTATAATCTTATTTTTCCAAAAGCGCAAATCATTAAATTCTTTGAATATTTTTTGATATAGTAAACTTCTTCTTCTCTTCAGCTTCACGCTGTTTCACATGGTAGGCAGAAGGAACTTGAGAACCTATGTTAATACACTCCGTTCCACTTTTGTTCTCCAGTTTCCGCCGAATTTGAAGCATTGCGTGTTGAGTGGCGGAACTCAACGCCGCGCTTCAGAGCGAAGAAATAAAAACATTAAATATTTCATTTCAAAATACTGAATTCCCTTGATTGGGAATCGAACTCACAACCTGTCGTTTACATTTTTACGCTTGTGCGCCACGACAGTCCTCAATATAATTACCTTATATGTTATAATAAAAGAAAACATGTTGTTGAAAAGTAGACGATGATACTTTACAGCTTAAACTTATCGTAAAGTTGTTTTATACGGATGGGTGTACTACAAAGGTGGATTTTAAGACTTCTTTTATTTTTAATTTGTATTAAGGATCTCCTTCGATAGGCTTGGAGACTTTATATCTTCTTTTCTAATAGTCTGAGCTCTACTGCTTTCTCTATCAAAAAAGTGAGTAAGCTTATGGATATTGATACTGCTTGACTAGTTTAGTTATCTTCATAGCTGCTGCTGATAGTGAATCTATATTCGTAATACAGAAAAGAGCAGTTTAAGCCACTTGCGGCGTGGAAACTCGAAAATATCTAAGATTTTTTAAAATTAAAATTGATATTTCTATGGTTGCATCACAGTATGAAATATACAACTATAATTTTACTCGTTCGCAACAATATTAATAATTATTTTCAGAACAACGATGTTAATAGAAGAAATAAAAACAAGCTGATACATCACAGTTTCCGGCTTTTAAATGATACTAAATTTATTTAATGCTATCTACTGAAATTGATGAAATGGTAAACGTATGTATAATAAAATTCCACGAGTGCTTTTAGACTTGTCACTTAACAGCTCAAAGCAAAAGTTAAATATGTTTTAGTAAATTAAGGAACAGGTTTTTAATTCAAGACTATTATAATAGTCGGTAGGATTGAATGCTGTTGATGCTCTGTCAGGAAGCTAATCATTATATAAACAATTAATGTTAATTAAAATTAAAAAAGAATAACTGTAGAGTTTCTTGTCGTTGTTTGATCTTTCATTCCTATAAAATTATTTAATAAATTGTTAAGGTAAGTTATATACATATATATAATAAAAAAATATAAAAAATAGAATAAGAACATGTATATATAATACAATGTTTTAAATTAAAGTAATAAACAATGTTATTCATTTAATTGTATCGCTTACAAAATTAAATTATATATCATTATTATTCTTTTTTCTATTTTGTTACATAATCATCGTAAACAATGTCAGTGAACGGAATGTCACTTGTCTGGTATTCGGGCATATCTTCTGTAGTACTGGAGATTTCTACTTCAGATGTAAATTCTCTATTATTGAACCTATTATTAAATTTTGCTATACTTTCTAGAAAAAGTTTGTTTTGTTCCGTTTCTTCAGTAGTCGAGATTGTTATTTCTGCTGATTTTTCTGTAAAGTTCGAGCTTTTTACTTCAATTTTGCCCTCAGAACTATTCAAATTTCTTACATCTTTCTCGCAGATGAAAGCCGTTTTCTTTGAGCAAGGTTCATCGTTCAAGAATCCATTTCGGAACATAGTACCACAATATTCATTTCGACCTGCGTTGTTTGGTTCCCCTTTACTCCAATTAGAATAACCTGAGTCTTCTAAACGCTCGCCTGAAAATAAAGATATATTTTAGTATATGTTATATAACATTTACCTAAAAATTATAAATTAGTAGAAAAATTGGAAAGTTCTTGCGTTTATTTTACATAAATATTGTCTTATCAGAGACATTAAGGTTACATTGTATCTATTACTTTTAGTTGAGGTCGTCGTGGCGCACTTTTAAAGCGATGATTAACTTCAACATTAACTACTTTGACTTCTGGCAAAATATGTTTCTATCGGCGTAGAATTCCGCCACTCTACCCGCACTGTCTCAAAGTCGACTTTGAAATAGAATACTTGATAATATATTTTATATATTTAACCTGTTATTTATAAAATGTATTGTGGTGTTAAATATTAAGATATATTACTTACCATGAATAGTATACCATTCCCTGTTTTGCTCCCAATCTATAATGCCAAGGCTGATAACATTTGGATGTTCAGATTTGATTACGCTTTCAGGGTACTTTTCAAAAATTTCTTTAATGACTTGTACTTCTGTGTCGCTATTGACTATCGCCAAATATGCATCTTCTGCTGAACATGTTTTAAACGCATCCAACCAAGTTCTTGTAATTGCATGGAATTTGTAGCAGTTGCCGGTTCTCTCGTCCAATATATATTCTTTCAAAAAAATGATGTTTATTATTATTATTTTTTTCAACTTCACGTTGCATCGTGCACATGGCAGGCTAGGAAGAAGAAATCTGGGAACCTAGTGTAGACCTAGAGTCTATTCCGTATCCCCTACTATTTTTAGCTTTTCGTAATTTTACAACGTTTTTCATATACTTCAGTTTTAAGTGTTTTATATTTATTTTTTTAAATTATCTATATTTATCAGTTAATATATATTTTTTTCTAAAAAGTTATTACGTGATATTTTGGACGACAGGATCAATATTTATAAGGTCAACAATTTTTTTATAGATCTTCACATACTAAACTCAAGTATATCCAAACTGATGAGATCCATTATATGCGTAATTTAATAGTTATTTTCTAATATTATTTAATATATTAATAGATATTTTTATTTTGTTTTATATATTTTCTATTTTTTACATATTAAAATACTAATTTTCATTACCTTTGTCAGTGGTTCCGCAAGAAGTCAATTGTACATCAGAATTCTCTCGCTTGTAGCACATGTACGGGTACATTTGAAAACATTTCACGCTAATGAGTTTTCCTTCGCTTAAAATTGAACAACGATCGTCACCACTATTAATTTGGCTTATATCTAAATTATTCCCCAACTTTTCTAAAGAAATACCTGAAATATAATAAATAAGTAAGGAATAAATATCAAAGTAGTTATTTTTCTTGTTTTAAAGTGTTATTCCACACTTAGAAAAGAGTATTTTCTTTTTTCTTTTATAAGTGTGGAATTACACTTTAAAAACAGAAAAATAATAAAATAAATAGCATTCTCTCTTGCCAAACGATAATTCTTACGAATTGTCTTTGGGTAGCGGAAATCTCCCTACAGAGATGCCAACAACATAAGTTGTAATAAGCGTATAAGAATTTCGACGAAGCTTGGTGAGTTGGTCAAAGCGCTTGAACGGTTTTCAAGAGGCGCGGGTTCAAATCCTGCTTCGTTCAAATTTTTTATACGTTTTTTAAATTTAAGTTTATATATGTAAATATGTCTGACATATATATCCTCTATAATTACAATCAAAAACAAAACGTTCCCAATATTGAAACAGATATATACTAGTGTCCGTAAGTAACTCTGTGTCCCATAAATAGAAGAATAAGTACACAAAACCTATAATAAGACATCTTGTTCCGCACTTACAAACAAATCTTTAAATATTGTTGAAATGTAAAAAATAAATGAAAAATGTGATAGTCCCTTTGTTCAAAAGAACCCATATTGAACATCTTACTTTGAGTAGCGAAAGTACGTTGCGTAGGCTACTACGCCCTGTACTTCCTACTTCCTATAGATATAACTTATATATACGATATACGTGTTAGTGTTATGATATTTTTACTGTGTTTTAAAGTGTTATTCCACACTTAGGACAGAAAACACTAAACTTAAATTTAAAAAGCGTATAAAAATTTTGAATGAATCAGGATTTGAACCCACGCCTCTGGAACGGTTTTTCAGAGGCGCGGGTTCAAATCCTGCTTCGTTCAAAATTTTTATACGCTTTTTAAATTTAAGTTTAGTATTTAGTGTTATGATGTTGGGTTTTTTATTTATTATTATTAATTAAAAAAATAAATAAAACAAGTATGATAACAAGGTCACTTCTGTAAGGTCAGTTCGATTTATTATTTTGTTTATCAGTCGAGAGCGTATTTGATGTATAATGTGAGATAAAAACATTTCTAGTCATACTCATACTTTATATAATTTCACGACGCAGTGGCACAGCGTTTGTAAACGCCACGGTTGTTGGTTCGATACCCACTCAGTAGAGTGAGTGAGTGAAATGAATTTCTCGCTCTGATAACGAGGCAAGACTCAGTGTTGAGTTCTGCCACTCGACACTCAAAATCGCGAATAACTGAGCGGAGTGTCTTAACACGGTATGTTCTCTATGCCCACCGTGCCATGTGCGAGATAGAATGTGAAATTTAAAAAATTAAATACCTTCAATTGTATGCCATAAGCCGTCAGAAAACGTTGCGTGTATTCCGACGAAAATTTCAACGACATCATAAGCTCTTGAATAAGCTTCTAATGCGTCTTTCACTGGTTTGTTCAATGGTGACGCCAAAATTGCACCTAAAATTATAAAAGTTATTTGCAGAGATAATTAAATGATGATGATTGACAATTTAATCTCCACTCGAAGAAATAAAATATTTCGTATTTTCATATGAAAAATATTTTTCATTTTCATTTCTTCCCAACGAGGCAAAGTGCGGCGTTGAGTTCCGCTACTCAACACACAATAACTCGAATTTGGCTGAAACTGGGGATCGATACCGAATATTTAGGTTCCAAAGTTACCCTGCCATGTGCGGGATACAGCTTGATGCTGAAAAAATATATAACTTAAAACAACGTACCTTCCATGTTACACATCTTACGTGCTTCATGCCAAGTTGCCTTTATCCTGTGCAGCTTAAACCACACTTTAGCGTCTTCGTCATATTCATAGTCGAAATGTACGCTTTTTGCCTCTGAAAATATATAAGTAATTAAAAAAAATACTAAAAAAAAAACTAAATAAAAAAGTAATGGTACAAAAAAAAAGAGAACATTAGCATTAAAAGACAGGATCAATAAAGAAATACCAGAATTCCGTGTGAAGATGATTTATTTGCTTAAGTATAAGAGTAGGTCTCAATAATTAATTCCAATGAACTGTTGGGACTTTGTTACAATATTTTATTATTTCTTACTTTTTATTAGAAGTTCTTGACTTTGTTTATCGAATTTTAAGTGAGAACTTGAGGTAGTTAATATTGTTGGCATTTGGAAGAAAATCTTACGGAAGAAAAGTGTTTCAAAACCGTTGAAACACAAAGAGTGTTCCCGGTTTTATTTAGCATTCATGAACGCACTACATTTCATGTGGTGACAGTATTGTATATCAGAAACTAATAGCTTTGCCTTGTTACTTACTTAGACTTAAGAAATAAGAACAAATAAAATATATTAACTAATTTGATAAATAAAATTCACTCAACAACATACCTGCGTATAAAAACAGGCAAAGCACAACGAAGTATCGCAATAGCTCCATATTACGTGATTATGCTTAGAATATTGTCTTTCAACTGAGCACTAAATGTTCACTCTTATATATAAATACTAAAGTAAATAATTATTTTGCGTAGAATTATTAAGTTTGTAAGTCTAATCAGAGCGAGAGTCATCAACAGCCAATATCGCGTGACCTCTTAGTAGATGGGTAATTTTATATTACTTTTAAGAACTACTTGATATATGTATATCTTTTCGCATGACGTCAATGTTTAATTTTTCCTATTGTGATTTGATTTTAGTCTTTTTTATAACTTTCACGCTGTGTATCTCGCATATGATAGGGTAAGTTGAGGATAATAAGGTACCTAGACTCAAGAAACTCCGTCCCCATTAAGAAATGTCTGCTTTCCACTTCGTCAAGTTTTGAATTTGAAATATTTGTTGATTGGTGGAGCTTAACGCCGCCATTTGCCTTGATACCAGAGTGAAGGATATGAAAATAATAAATATTTCAATTCCTCGAGTGGGGATCGAACACACAACCAACCGCGTTTACAGTCACATGCCTGTGCTTATAAGCTACACATGTGTACAGTGTGTTATCATTCAGATATCATTCTTTTTATATAAATATGATCATTGAAGGCTATTTGGAAAAAGTAATTAATTTTGACAGAAACATGACTTACGTCATATATATTTGGCTTTGGTACTATCTAATGTTCCATTGCAAAATATGTTTTGCATTAGCTATCGCTGATAAAGGAATATTGCCATTACAAAGAAATTCTGTTGCGATTCAGTTATTCATTGATGTTATTAATAAAAAATCAGGAGTTTGTAAAGTTTACTCAAAAATTAAACAGTGCTGCCTTGTTGATGGAGAGGACTGTGATTTAGTACATGTTTATACTCCACAAATGGAGATGGTGAAAGCACAAGGTAGAAAAAGATTCATATTTATATTTCCGTCGATGTATCAGCACGATCTGATTGGTTTCTGTGACATTGCACTCATCTACAAGTGCACAAAAAAAAATGGGATATTGGATGTGCACATCCCTTTTTAAAGTAAAAAAGTTCTCAAACCTAGAAGTAATTCACTGTTTAAAAATTATACCGACCTTGAGAAGACATGTGTATGTAAAACACGTGACCTTGACTCTCTAAACAAATGTTCTCCAACCGATTGTGATGTAAAATATAATGGCCGAAGAACATTCTATAACAATGCGGTTAGCAAATGTATAAAAGCTCCAATTTGTATTGCGAGCATAGATGATGATTTACCGAATATTGTTTATGATTCTCAAATAAATATATGTAAGGATTTGGAAGTACTATTGTCTGTGCAAGATATTTACACACTTAGTAGTGGATTAGGTGTTTTGACTAAAAAGACGATTGAAAAAGAAAAACCTTCTAATATAGAAGTGATATCAAACTGTTCAACAATTTCTCAAAATCTTATTCTTCTCAAAGACCTCATGTGTGGCAAGCTGTGTCCATGTAAGGAAATGGTGGATTTGACCGATTTATGCAAGGATGCGGTGTCATGTATAATATTTAGTGTTGTAAGCATATCTGTTGTTCTCTTATTCTGTGTCTGTTGTATTCATGCTTCTGTATGGCTTCTTACTCAGTGGCTAGATGGTAATATAAAAAAAATCATAACTAACATGAGAAGTAAATTCAAAAGAACAGATAATACTTGTAGAGATCGATCTGAAGTTATGGATTTAAAACAAAATATATTGCTTCGTGATATTGTGACTAAAGAAATACCTTTAGATGTTCGTAACAGTGCTGTGAGCGTTTGTGAAAGAATACAAAAGGATTTCTTTAGCAAAACTAGGAATGCTGCACTTAATAGTAGAATGAATTTACAAGAACAACAAATTGCTCCGTAAGAAATAAGCATTTAGTTATTTTTTTATTTATTATTGAAATTAGTGACAAGAAGAAGGATTTAAAAAAAAAGAGAAGCCACGAGAACTGTATTTAATTAGATTGTTTAAATTATATCATAAGTTTTATTTACACAAAGATCTAAACTAATATTATTAGTAAATTTAAATTTAAACTAATAACCATGTATGACAATATGATACAATGATATATTATACAATTACAAACAATAATATTTTTTATATATTTAAACTTCACAAAAATAAAAAAAAAATAATCTTTAAGCTATTTATAAGAATATAGTATTGATCCTTGTCCAGTTAAAAAAGTTCCGAGTTTTATGTTAGTCAAAATGACTTTGCACAGCTTATCAAAAAAAAAATAGATATTGTAGAAGATATCACTAATTTAAGATAGGTCAGCAGAGAGCTTGGTAACCTAGTGTTAAGACACTCCGTTCCACTTGCGTTTCCTACTTTCTGCCGAATTTGAGGCATTGCGTGTTAGTGGCAGAACTCAACGCCGCCTTTCTGCTGGTAATAGAGCGAAGAAATGAAAACATTAAATATTTCAACTGAAAATATTAAATATTTCATTTGCTCAAGTGAGGCTCGAACCTGTAACCTATCGGTTACAGTTACACGCTTGTGCCGCTGCATCACGACAGGTCTAAGTTTGCTGCAGATTAAAGCTAGTCTGTACTTTTAACATTGTAAGAAGAAAATTTCAATTCAGACGTGAAATCTCATATTTGGATAAGAGATCTTATGTGTGGACATGAAATCATATGTGAGGATGTGAGATGGTGTGTGGACGTGAGATTGCATATGAGGAGGTGAGAGTATGTGTGTACGTGAAATATTTAATATTTTCAATTTAAATATTAATGTTAAATGTTTCCATTTCTTCGCTCTGGTACAAGGCAAAGCGCGGTGCTGAGTTCCGCCTCAACACGCAATGCCTCAAATTCGGCGGAAAGTGGAGAACGGAAGTGGAACGGAGTATCTGAAGGCTAGGTTCCCAAGTTCCCTCTGCCTACGATGCCGTGTGAGGGATACAGCGTGAAGCTAAGGGTTTGGTACAGTAAGTTGCCTTTTTTATTTTTCCTATTATCAAATGCTATATATATAGCTTTTGCATCATATTTTTGTAATTGCACGTATATCTAAAGTTCTCAGCCGCAGGCACATATACCGGGGCGAAATAGCTTTTCTAATCGAATTACCAGATAAATGAGTGCACCAGGAACAGGACGCCGTCGATACCACCAATTTCCTGTAATTAAGAGCTAACTAAGTTGGCGGCCGCCGAGCGCCGCGACAATTTCATGTCACCTTAAACCTCGTGTATCGTAGAAAAAATTATCAACAATTTTATACATATAGAAAACTAGAAGTATATTTTATACTCTGTGTATATACCTCTTCTGTTACTGAGTTATTGACAGAGAACGCACAAACTAAACTACTGGACCAAGAAAACTTAATTTACACTAGTGTACTTACAAGTGTAAATTAAGCTTGCTTCAAGCAAGTCAGAGACTGTAGGGAGCCATAACTTCTCATGCAAAGTTTTTTTTTCTCAGCTTTACGCTGTATCCTGCACATAGCAGATTAGGCAGAGCGAACATGGGAACCTAGGAGTCAGGTAATTCGTTCCATTGAGAAATTATTCAAAATTCATAGGATAAAAAATCCTCTTTTCCTTTAAGAGGATCAAAACCATATATAAAGTACAAAGAGTAACTTCAAAAATTTTTCACTCGCCGCTTCAACGTTATACATATTTTAAATAATATTTTTTGTAGGTCGAAAGTATCCTTCAGGTTTTTATTACGTGCATTTTTATACACAATATAGCAAAAACGATTCAAATGCTCGTATTTTTAGATCACTCAGAAGCCTAATTTTTTCATGAACATGTGATGTTGATGTGATTTCATGTCTTTTAACTACTATGGAACATGGGAATGGTGGGAATCGAACCCACAAACTGCCGTATACAGTCACAACTTTGTGCCGCTGCGCCACGACAGGTCTCAAAAATTGTATAAAAAATATTATTATGAAACATATTCAATATTTCATATAATGTTGGATAAATATATACTTTTTTCCTAACCTTCTTCCCGACTGCCAAGGCAAGATTTAGTTCTTCACGTGTATTTTCTTTATATGTAATTTCCAAATAAACTCATATCTACAGAACCGAACAGATTTACAATATTGAGGTATCGCTAAAAATGTCTTAGCCCCTCAAGTTTCCTCAACCAAATGGAATAGCTCAATACAAGAATTTCAACACGCTTTTATTTATGAAAACATTAAGTCTGTGAAATAATCTCAAGTATTTTCATGTTCTAATATCATTATCACTTTTAAGACAATATCTATATCTATACATTGAAAACTAAGATTTCAGCTAAATAAGTAAAAATTCAAACCAACTATTTAAAATAAACATAACTTTTTTATAAAGTGATCTAAAATAAAACTAAATTAGACAGACATTTGTGAATAAGTTATTTTTAGGTTGTTGATCTTGTAAGAAAATAAAACGCGGCGTTGAGCTCCGCCTCTTAACACACAATGTCTCTAACAGTTGCGCGGTGCGTGTTGCTACCTTAAACCTGCCTACTATGCTAAGTGTGGTTGTAACGGTATCAGGGCTAACTTAGCTTACCAGACATTGTTCCACTGGACCAATATGGACGATACACTATATATGAAACTTCAACAACTTGTCACGGTTTAACTTAGATATAAGAACTTATAATCTTGAAGAGATTCATGATATACACGAGACCGGAATGAGGGTCGCTAGAGGGTCGCTGTCGTGGGCAAATGCCACAGCGGTTGACTGTAAACACGATGAGTATGGATAACAAAACGAGGAGCGGCGTTGAGTTACGCCGCTCGAGACATAATATCTTAAAATAGGGTAGTGTGTGGTAAAAAAGTGTCCTAACATTAGGTTCCCTTTTCCCGGCTGTAAATATAATTGGTTTGGCAGAAACGTATATGCCGGATTTGTTTTCATGATTTTTAATTTCTCGTTTTTTATTTATAGAAAGACCAAATTAATCAACTTGGTGTGTATTTTACTGTCGGTTTCGTTTTAATGCTTTCTTTATTTACTGATTAGAGTACTCTGCCATCGTAAATGTCTTCGAGTTATAGATGTGAACGTATCTAAAAGCTAAGCTAAGTAAAAAAATGTCGTTCAAAACCACACAAAATGGTATACAATACTTATTTTTTTTATATTTACATATTTGTTATAATTTTTTTTCAGTTTCAGGGATGCAGAATAGGCAGAGGGAACTTGGGAACCTAGTGTTAGGACATTTGGTTCCTATTAAGACACTTTACCAATATTCCACAGAATTTGAGACATTGGCTGTTTTATTTAGTTATATGTAAGATTCTTTATGATGTATATATTAGCTGAAAATGATTTTAATTTACCATAACTAATGTATAAGTGACAAGAGTGTTAAAGTTATTTTTTTTTATAAATTGAAACGAAAAGAAGGTCTTGGTTATAGTTCACTTATAACTACATTCCTTCATCTGTCTAGTAAAAAAAAATAACAATTAAAAATTTCCCCTTAAGGTCTAGAAAGTAGACAACCATATATTTTTTTTATGGTATAAAGTACTGTCTCACTCTGCTAATGACCCTCAGTTTCTTCAAGGCCAACTTGGCATTGCTTTCCGGATAATCGGGATACTGACAGTCGCTGGCAAAAGCTGGCTTTAAGAGCAGTGTTTTTTAAACTGATGACACGACAAATGCGTTTTTTTAGTGGTTAACGTGCAGACATGTGTCTTCTGGAGATTGAATTGAACCTAGTTATTTTCACTCCATAAGGAGACTTTCTCGAGGGATGCCAAGTTGATTTAGGCACTGGTCGATGTTTTCCCGAGAAAGACTTGCAGGGCCGGAGTATGCGCGTCCACAGTGCTATCAACTGCAACGTATGTTAAAGTTCTATAACATATTACTAATGCATAAAAAACAGAGTTGGAAACATCATGCACATGAGCACATGAACGGAGCACTAAAGGAGAGATTTCGTCTTGTCCGCTCGACTTGTGGATGTCCAAGGAAGACAGAGCTCGCCTAACAGCATTTTGACTGAATTAAATGTCAGGCATTGAGGTCTGACACTGTGAGATGGTCGGAGGCGTTGTTCCTCGGTCAAATATGATGATTTATATGATATATATGATGCCGTTCAAGGCACTTGTTTAAAAACCCCAAAAGATCATCGATAACAGGCTGATACTGTTCCGGATGTAAACACAGCAGAAGGTCCGATTAAGAGGCGTTGTGGTTGTCCACGTCCGGAATTCGCGTAGGCGACTTAAGCAATCGGGACAATCCATTTGCCTTAGCAAGGTCGAATACATGTGAATTATCTCTAATCAATATTATAATTAATAATTAAGTTTTTTTTTCTTTTTTTAGATTATATCATGCAATCAGTCATTCTGACTATGAGCAGATGTGTTTGGAGTTGGAGATATTAATAATTAAGTTGAACTTAAAATATTGTAATTAATTTGAACCCAAATTAATTATAAAATATGAGTAGAAAGTAGGTGGTTATTAACAAGTATATAGTTACGAGTATGTACCGTCGACTTGATGGCTATGTTCTAAAAACATTTTCTAACGAAACTATGAAGCGTGGAAATTTAAAATCTTGGGAGTAATAATAATCTTGAGAATCATAAAATATTATATCTCAAAATTGTAACGAAAATAGAATAATAAATATGTTGTTTAATTTTCTTAACAAAAGAAACTGCGATAACTTGTTATGTCTACGAGTATACTTATAATATATATGTAATTGATCACTGTTTGTACATAGAATATATATTTAAAAACAGACTATGGGGGTCGTTTATTAGTGTTATTAGGTCCAAAGTAGTGATTTTTTTTGTTTTATTAGTTTAGTAAATAACATAGTTTAATTGAAGCAGGCGAAGCCGGTTGCAGGTATAATAATAAAAAAAATACATTATTGATAAAATATTTTATAATTATCTCTAATAAAGAGGTCTGTCGTGGCGCAGCGGTACAAGCGTGTGACTATAACCGACAGGTTATGGGTTCGATCCCCACTCGAAAAAAAAAAATTTAATATTTTCAATTTATATATTTAAAGTTTTCGTTTTTTCGCTCTGGTACAAGGCATAACGCGGCGTTGAGTTCCGCCACTCAACACGCAATACCTCAAATTCGGCGAAAAGTGGTGAACATCGGAAGTGGAACAAAGTGTCTCAACAGTAGGTTCCCAAGTTCTCTCTGCCTACCCTACCATGTGCGGGATACAGCGTGAAGCTGAGTGAGAGAATTATCTCTAATCAATATTAACTTAGATTTAACTAATAATTAAATATGAGTAGAAAGTACTTAATATTAATAATAAGTATATAGTTATGCGCCGATTGATGGCTTCATTATGGCCAGCTTTAAATTTTACCTGTCAACAATAGATAAATTAATCACATTAGGTTCCTAAAATTTGAGACGTGTCGGGGCGTAGCGACACAAGCGTGTGACTGTTAATGACAGGTTGTGGGTTCGATCCCCACTCGTGGAAGCGAAATATTTAATATTTTCAACTTAAAAAATTAATATTTTCATTTCTTCGCTCTGGTAACAAGGCATAGCGCGACGTTGCGCCACACAATACATGACTTCAGCGGAAAGTCGGGAACGGACCGCAATGTTCTAAACAAAACTGCAAAAGTAAGTTCCCAAATTCCTCTTGAATACCCTGCTATGGACGGGATACAATGTAAAATTAAATAAATAAATAAATTAAAATTTGAAAGAATTTGATATAAATATATGTATAGTTTTAAGACATTGCGGTCATATAAAATCCTAGGGAGATTTTAATACGGTAAAGTGATGACACTCTATTAGAATGTTTGACTAATTTATATTAAAAATAAATTACTTAAAGGATCATCATCAGCATATAGACTTTCAGGTGATTTTTCACAAATAAAAGGTCCCCTCGAATTGCACCATACATCGTCCAAGCGTCCATTTCTGAACATTCCTCCGCAGTACTCTCCTGGCGGTGCGTTGTCAGGTTGACTTTCAGCCCAGAGGTCAAAACCAGCTTCCACTAGTGATTCTCCTAGAAAAAACAAATAATTTTATTCTTTTTATCCCAAAAAGACAAATATTAGGCCCAACTGATAAGGGAATCCAAAAAAAGGCCGACAAGTGCAAATTTGAGTCAACCATGTGGGATCCTTATCAGTTACAGAATTGAAGGTCAACGGGTTATACAACTCATAAACTTTAAAAATTTAAACTTACAAATAATTATAAATTTCTAATAACTTAAATATTTAATATGTGAAAATATACATATCCTTTTTTCTTTATTTATAATGTGAATATAGGCTCCCTGTGAAATTTCATAATTGTAGATATTTAGGAATTATCCCTATGAGGCACCTCAAAAGGATAACAAAACCCTAACAGCACTTCACGTTTTTACTCAAAGCAGTGTAGGCAGAAGGAACCTAGTTAAATAACTCCATTCCACCATTTTCCTTCTGACCTATTTTTCAGTCATAAATATAAATATAAATTATACTGATCAAAACATTTAAGCTACATTATTGTCGCATTCTATATTTGCAAATTTTAATTACGGTGACTTAGAAATTATGTCATATTTATTTGAATTTATATATTTTTTTGGTAAATTAAGGAAATCTCATAATGTATTTAAATTTTAATATTTACGTGCTAATATTGTTTTGATGATATTTAAGCAAAACTTTATATAACTAGTTAATGCGTTTTAACAAAACTACCTCTTTGTTTTTAGTTATTGTTGTTTTTACTATAATCATAGGACGAGAAGAATAAAATAATGTATTAATTTTTTTCTTGATTTACCAAATAATTATTCTTTTTTATTGTAGATCTAATTAATTGATATTAATTTCAGCTTGATATTTCTAAAGGTTCTTAAGAAAAAAAATGACATAAGGCTTCTATTTTTTTTGAAGTACCTCAATTGTATTATATTGCCTAATCTACTTACCATGTATAGTTGTCCAAATACCCCTTTCTCCCCAGTCATGGAAGCCAATATGAATGATCTCCTTCATAATTGCATCGAGGTTTGAACGCAAGCTATCTTGAGGATGCTTAGAAAATATTTGTCTCAAGACATTGGCTTCACTGTCACTGTTAATGATCGCAAGGTGACCTCCTTCAGCTGCACACGTCATGAACGCCCGTGTCCAATTCCTGGCGACTCGGTGGAACTTGTAGCAGCTACCTGTTGCTGGTTCTAGAACGTATTCTGAGCAAAGAAAAAAATAAAAATAAGGATTTATGAACTTATTTAGGAATTATCTTGGGCTAGCTGAAATTTGTAAAAATCTCCTTACAGAAATGCTATTTTTCTTTCCTAAGTGTATAATAACACTTTCAACAATATAAAAATGATATAATATATCTTAATTTTCTTCATTCTTAGCGAAGAAATCAGGGAGAATGCGCTAAACGTTATTTTCTCTCCGTATCTCTTTATAGTTATTTATTACACATGTACCCTACGGATTTTTCAAGTTTTAAACGTGACGTTACTAGAGGAAATGGTAAAGGAGACGAAAATAGTAGAAGAAAAGGCAATGAAGAATATCTTTGATTCAGTTTCGACGTTCAACGTCTCTTTTTCTACTCACTCTTTAAATCTATCAACCAACCTTTGTCAATTGTTCCACATCCGGTGATGGACATAAATTTTGTTCTCTTCTTATAACAAATGTATGGGTGTACATCATTGCAGCTTATATCAGCTATGGTACCATTGGCTACGTATAGGATACAATCTTCGTCGTTATTTTTATTATCTGGTTCCATTGGCATCCAATCTATTGGCATCTTGCTTAAAGGTGTACCTGTCGAGAAAGGTAAGTTAAATTTAATCTTTTATCAGAATATTTTTATACTTTCATTTGAAGTATTGCTTGTCAAGTGGCAAAATATAATGCCGCGTTATGTCTCGCCACAGCAGGTAAAAGAAAATAATTAGTCTTACTGGAAAAGCAAAGGTTAAAGATACAGTTCGTATTTTAGTTTTGATGATTGTATACTTCACTTCTGAATCACTGGTTTTAAACAGCAAAATCAATCTCACTACCTTACCTTTGGGAAAAATATATTTTAATAAAATATATTAAAAAATTACGTAGCGGGATTTGAACCCTTAGACACATGAAAAATGTTGAAATTATCCGATCGAAATTATCAAAATTTGCCCAATTTTTTATTTTATTCACATTTCTTAAAGTGTAATTGCCTAGTCGCTGCCTGTTTAGTCAAATATAATAAAGTATTTAGTCAAATATGATAAAAATGTGACAGACCTTCAACGGAGAAAAAGTCACCCTTAGAAAAACTGGCATGGATCCCGGAGTATACTCCACTCCAAGAGACTCTCTTGCTCTTCATTTCGTTTCTCATAGCCGACTCTATCGCAGTATTTATTGGTGATGCTAGAATAGAGCCTGAGAACGAAATTTAATTTACATAAAATAATAAATTAAAATTCAAAGGATTATCAAAAAAAGATGAGCTGAAATTAAAATACTATTTTTATTAGACTGCCTGTTGTTACGCAGTGGCATAAACATTCGACTGTAAACAGATGCTTAAGCGTGTGACTGTAAACGGTTGTGGGTTCGATCCGCACTCGAGGAAATAAAATATTGGTTGTTTATAATTAAATATTTAATGTTTTCATCCCTTCGCTCTAATAACAAGTCAAAAGCCTGGCAATGAGTTCCACCACTCAACTCGAAAATGGAACGGAGTGTCTTAACACTAAGCTCCCAAGTTCCTTCTGCCTAACCTGCAATGTGCAGGATACAACGTGAAGCTAAGTTAGTGAGTAAGTGAACAGGAAAGCATTACCTTCAAGGTGGCATCTTAACCAAGCATCATGGAAAGTTGCTGGCACTCGATGTAGCTTCATCCAGCCGTACGCCTCCGGGTGATAATTGTAATCATATCTAATGAAATTACCGTCTGCAACATATAAATATATGATTACACAAGAGATTCGTAATTACTTTATATTAATACGGCTTAGAAATATGATTTGAGGCCTGTCGTGGCGCAGGGGCACAGCGTGTGCACGTGCGACAGGTTCGGGGTTCGATCGCCACTCGAGGAAATGAAATATTTAATATTTTCAATTTAAACATTTAACGTTTTCATTTCTTCGTTTTGGCAACACGGTAAAGCGCTGCGTTGAGTTCTGCCACTCTACACACAATGCCTCAAATCATCTTGACGAATTCAAATTCAAGCTTTTTTACGTTTTCTAAATAAATATTTTTCTTTCCTAAGTGTGGAACACTTTAAAATTAGTAAAAGTAATATCGTAATGTGATGTAATTAATTAACAAACAAAGAACAGTCAGAAGTTATAACAACACTTATACATGAATAAAAAATAGATTAATATTTTCTCAAGAAGAAAGTTTGATGTGATGAGAACGTATGGCTTAGTTGGTCAAAGCGCTAAGAATCCTGCTACGTTCAATTTTTTATACGCTTTTAAATTTAGTATTTTCTTTCCTAAGTGTGGAATAACACTTTAAAATGATAAGAATATTAAAGAAAAAGTTTTTCATTTCATATATTTTAATCATAAAGGACCTACATTTTATATTTCTTACCGGCGTATGTATGTAATTTTGTAGGTATAACGTTAAAAAAATAATGAGAATTCTGTATAACACATGACACTGATATTTTGGTTAATAAACGTATTTTTTTAGCTTCACGCTGTATCCCTCACATGATACCCTACCAGGCAGAGGGAAGATTTTTACAAATTTCCGAAAATACTAAACTTAAATTTAAAAAGCTTTTTAAATTTAAGTTTAGTATTTTCTGTCCTAAGTGTGGAATAACACTTTAAAACATAGTAAAAATAATACAAAATATTTCATTTCCTCGAGTGGGAATCGACCTCACAACCTGTCATTTACGCCACGACAGGCCTTATTTAATAAATATAAACTATAATCTAAGTAATTCCCATTTTGCTCAACCGCTTCGAACCAAAGAAACTGTTACTTTTACAATAATAATAAAGATCGTAAACATTCTTACCAACTAAAACACAAAACGACACTATGAATAATATTAAAAACATTTTAACATGTTACTTCTACAAAATCTCAAGAACGTATGATACATGTAAATAATATGACTGTATGAGGAAAAATATTTATTTTTTCTTTTCTTATAATAAATACGTGTTTCAACGACTAAGATGTGCACGTATTTGTATCAATTTGATATTTCTTTTACTTCTCGGCCTTGATACCGTTGTGGCGCAGTGATGGGGTCTGAATGTATGCTCAATGCCTGTGGGTTCGATATCTAATGGGAGGAGGATATTTTTTAATTATAAATTATATTGATTTCTTCTTGCCTACTTTGTTTTAAATACGATTACTTTTCACTAACAGATTGATTATTTAAATTTAATTAATTGTGTATTGATGATGTATAATGAGAACTAAGCCACATTTAATACCACATCAAAAACTATATACAAATACATACATTATACATTTATATTTATATTTATATATATATATATATATATATATATATATATATATATATATATATATATATATATATATATATATATATATATATATATATATAATACTATATTAAAAAATAAAGAATCTCTAAATATACTAATGTGAACGTCACTTAAACATGTAAAACAAGTTATGGTAACTCAAACAGCAATCAACTAAAGTAAAGTTAATTAATACGAGAAACTTGTTTATCCGGGGTAACAGAAAAAGTTCTGTGTTCGTACTGATTCATCTGTATTCCGCACATAGAAGTAAGTAGAGGGAACCTTGGAACCTAGTGTTAAGTTACTTCCTTCCTAATCAGAAGTTTCCGTTCCCCACTATCAACCGAATGTTGTAGGCACTGCGTGTGAAGTGGTGGAAGTTTAGGCTGTACTTTGTATTCCTTCCTCACCAGGGTATTTCATTTCCCCAAGTACGATTCGAACCCACGACCTGTCGTATTTACTGCCACACGCTTATGCTCCTGCGGTAAATACAAATTATTTCTTTCTTTCTTTCTTAGCTTCACGCTGTATCCCGCACGAGGCAGGGTAGGCAGAGGTAACCCGGGAACCTAGTGTTAAGACACTCCGTTCCATTTCCGTTCCCCACTTTCCGCCGAATTTGAAGCATTGCGTGTTGAGTGGCGGAACTCAACGCCGCGCTTTGCCTGATTACCAGAGCGAAGAAATGAAATATTAAATATTTAAATTGAAAATATTAAATATTCCATTTCCTCGAGTGGGGATCGAACCCAGAACCTGTCGGTTACAGTCACACGCTTGTGCCGCCACGATAGGCCTCACATACAGACAAACATACAAGCAAGTGGGGAGTCCCATTCGAGGAGATGAATTATTTAATATATCTTCTTAAGAAAATTCAGCGAAACTGGAAAGAATATCTATGAATATTGCATTATTATTGTTCCCATCATATTGCTTTATATTTTCCTTGTAAATAAGTTATTTACGAGTATGTATAGCTACCGTAGGTTAATTCCATTTACATATTTATGGAATGACGTGGCGGTATTGACTGAATCATTTTCTAATCGTATATTACTAAAGCCCAGGATTTGTATCATTAAAATGGTTTTTTTTGTAGGGTTCCGTATTTGAAAATAAAAAAAAAAACAACTTATACGACCACTTTGTTGTCCACCTGTCGGTCTGTCAACACTATATTTTGTCACTATATTTCTCAAAGTGCACGTGGAAGTATCAAACTAAAATTAATGGCAAACAACCTGGGCCTACAGTCTCTTGACGCTTAGAAAATAATAGATTCTCAAACAATTAATTTTCAATCAAAGCCTACGCTTCGTTCATGAAAAACACTGCGTCATATAAACCTACAGGTGTCATATAGAATTATAGAAACATAAAGACCCTAGATACTTAGTACTTTGTATACTTATATAACCTATACCTATAGCCTATAACTATCGTTAGTAATATTTAACACCAACTACAGTACTACAGAGTTAATTATTAATTTATTTTAAGAATTTAATCCAAATGCCGTGAATTAGGATATCCTTAGGAGAAGCATCCGAGTATAAAGGACGGGTCAGTTAACACGATCCACCCCATTGTCTTGGTACTAATAAAATTACTAAGCGGAATTCTTTTCGTTCAATCCTTATTAAAGAGGCATACATATAGGCAGTATTATTAAAATTTCCCGTTACACCTAATAAGGAAGGAATAATCAATTATCAATAAAAATAAATAATTATAAATTTTGAATTTATTGCAATGTATTTTTGGTATTTTAAAAGTGTTATTGCACACTTAGGAAAGAAAATGGTGGTTCTTTTCTTCTTTTTAAAGGAACAAAGTCGAAAACTATGATTGTAGTTCTATTCCCAATTCATTAAATTCAGCAATTCCTAAGCTTTTCAAATTTCGTTACAGGAATATGAAGCCCGACTTTGAGTTTCGCCACTCAACATGCTATATCATATGTTTGTGTAAATGAAGAAAACGGAGTTATTTGTTCATTTATTATCTCACTTCATCTTTTAATTTGAGAAGTTGCCTTTACTCCGCTTAACAGTGTTACAAGATAAAGAATACTAGAATTATCCTTTCTTCTCCATGTAATGTTCAAACACTTATATTCTATTTCTATTATCAAAGCCTAGAAGTGAGCAATTAATGTCCCCTGTTGCTTATTCGAACTCACAACTGTAAGATTTATAGTCACATAGTCTCCCACTAGACCGCCGTGGCCTAAAATATCTGTACAAGGAAACCATCCTACTAAAGGAAATTATTTTTTAAATATTTTCTTTGTTTGCTCTGGTAATAAGACTAAGCACGTCGTTGAGATACGCCACTTAACACGCTATGCCTCGAGATTTCGGCAGAACGTCAGATCTGAAGCCAACGAACGACAGAAGTGTCTCGATGGGGACGGAGTGTCTGAACATTACTGATCCCGCTACGTGTGTCTATATTTAGGTCACAAGATAACACTTCTCAGTTTCACCCTCCAACTCGCATACGGCAGGCCACGTAGAGGACACTTGGGAACCTAGTGTTAAGACACTTCATTCCATTCTCCACTTTCCACTGAATTTGGAGCATTGCGTATAGAGTGGCGGAACTCAACGCCGCGCTACTCCTTAATTTGACAGAGAAGAAATGAAAACATTAAGATATTAAATATTTAACTTTGAGTGGGGATCGAACCCCTAACCTGTCGCGTTTAGAGTCACACCATTGGGTCCCTGTTCCACGGCCTCAAGTTAACATCTAGCGAGTGTATGAATCATTCCACTCGACTAGCCCAAGTTAAGGGTTAAAAGCTCCATTCAAAGGTCTATAAATTATGTCAGATAGTGTAAAGCTACTTTAAGCTCCTTTGGAGGAAATTTCACAATATACACTATTAAGGCTCACTCGACATCTATTAATATATATTTTGTAAGAGAGAATAAGGTGATCGAGGTTCTGACCGTTAACCCAAGGGCTGTGAGTTCGATTCCCAGTCGGGGGAATTAGTTAATTTCATTTCCTGGCAATAAGATAGCGCTGTGTTGAGTCCCGCCTCTCAGCACGTGATGTCTCGAAAATTAAGATAAAAGGGGAGGAGTATGTTAACATCGAAGTATGTTAACAAGAGAATTTAAGTTCTCTTTGTCTTGCCTGTAATAGACGGGATATGGTGTGAAACCAACTACAAAAACATACATAAACATCAAATGAAATGCAAATGAAAAGATATAACAAATATACCAAAAATTAACTTTTATATTAAATTTCTGATTGAAATGTATACGTAATGTACATACATTTAAATGTATTTTGTGAGTAAAGGCTTGTGTGTACGTCCCATTGGATTTATTGTAATTGTGACTGTCGAATGGTTTCTGTGAGATGAAAAAAGGGATTTTTTTCAATTTCTCAGTTTTGAGTCCTAACCAATTCTGATAATTTATTAGCATTTCTGAATTGTGTTTTCATACTTATAGATTCTTGATAATGTAATTTCAAAGTAATTATTTATGATATGAAGCTTACTTGAACATTTATTCATATATCCCCTAGTTAGGACAGAGGGTGTCCAAAGAGACTCTCCATTTTGCATGATCTTGGTATCTGGTCAGGAACTCTATGAAATTATAGATAAGATATATCCACTTGCTTTTGTTCTTAGCCAACTACTAAATAATGAATAGAAGTAAAATTCTGAACTAGTAGATACCAAGAATTGACAAAAACATCTTTTAATAAAAACCTGGACCTGCCGTTATCCAGCTTTCATTTTTTGCAACTTCACAGAAGCGTACTACACACACACAAACACACACACACACACACACACACACACACACACACACGCACGCACGCACGTACGCACGCATGCACACAGTCACAGATGTCCAATTTTATTTTCTCGATTGCCCGGGTCAAGGCAAATTATGAAGAGACGTCATATTCTATTCTTCCTGCTTATAACAATATGATTTACAATACGTGTATATTTGGGCATTATTATTTTGGCATTATCGTCACCGTTACGGGTCTGTGGACGGCGTCAGCGTAAATGCAACTGTTATGGGTTGAAGATGATCTCGCAAGATTAATTTTCGTTTTGTTTTAGCTTTAGTTTCTGCAAATCAACACTAGAACTAGAGGGAAATCATATAAAAATATATAGGGGACCTGGCAGTTAATATTGACTCGGCGAGCGGAGTCCCGAGAATTTATGTAAGTGGATTGCCAGGTTTGTCACTCGCAACATCAAGGTAGCTGTCAAAAGTTGCTGCTCTGATTATATGCCTGTAAACGCTGGTGTCCCCCAAGGCTGCATACTGTCCTCTACGATGTTTTTATTGCATATCAATGACATGTTAGATGATCCAAGCATTCATTACCGGAAGGCACACTGTTCCTTCAAAAAGAGCACCTACCTTGAAGGGTTAGTGGGGTGGTGGAGATCACTTACCATCAGGTGACCTACGGGTCACCTGGGTACGCCCAGCAAAGGAGAAACAACGTTAAAATAAAAACCACCAATCAGTACCACCACCAATCAGTAATCTTTCTTTATTATTTTATGTACTATCCGAGTAAAGTAATATAGTATGAGAAATACTGTAAAAGCTCATGCATATCATATATCGGATGTGTTGCATTTGTTCTTGAAAACATACAGTATTGAAATATAATTATAAATGTATTTTGTGTCGTAAAAATATAATATCATGAAGCTGGTCTAATAATTCTGCCAATAGCAGGAAAGTCAGAAGGAACATACTGTTTAAACACTCCGTTCTCCATGTACAAACCAATGTTCATCGAGATACTGCACGTTGTTTGGCGAAACTTAAATTTATTGTATTTTCAGAGGGAGGAAAAAAGGATAATGATTTTTTCGCAACTTCTCATAATCAGCTTTACGTGGATACACCGCCCATGGCAGGATACGCAGAGGGAACTTGAGAAACTAGTGATAAGACACTGTTCCATTGCCTTTCCCCATTTACCGCCAAATTTGAGGCATTGCGTGTGGAGTGGAGAGTTTCTCCACACAATGCCGCGCTTTTTCTTGGTAACAAGATTATATATTAAATATTGAAATTGAAAATATTAAATATTTCATTCACTCGAGTGGGGATCGAACCCACAAACTGTTGTTTACAGTCATTCGCTTGTGTTTGAGCCGTACTGCTACAACGTTGTAATCTCCGCTGACATTTTTATGGCCTTAACGCATACAATAGGTTAGCCAGAGGGAATACGGGAACCTAGTGTTAAGATACTATCGTTTCCATTTTCCTGCCGAATTATTGAATCAATTAGTTTTGTTTAACAGCATTCAACGCCGCGCTTTAGTGACCAGAACAAAGCTGTTATAATATGAAATATTTAAATTCCACAGAGTAGAAATCGGACCAACAAACGTTAATTAACGCTGTAACTGTCAAATATTTGTGAATTACTTACACACTACTAAATACATACCTACGTTTAAAGTTAAAGATCAAATTTATAGAAATATAAAAAGTCAGTTGGTTACATGAATTACCGTTTATTCTCCCGTGTGTTACCAACGCTATACATAATCCAACAAATTGTTATTCGATACAGCTCTGATATATCGGCAGTACTGTTGAATCACAAATCTAAAGTCATAGTAAAATTGAAACTTATATTGCTTTAATTCGTAGTTATTTATTTTTGATCATAGTTTAATGATATAACAATGTTAAAACTAATATAAATATGTTTTGGTTTTCAACAAAAGCAGAGAAAACTTAATTTTTTCTCTACTTTTGCGTATAGCAGCTAAGCCAGAGGGGACCTAGTGTTAAAACACTCCGTTCTCCACGCACCGCCCAATATTTATCAAGATATTCACCTACTTACTCAGCTTACACTGTCTGCTGCTCGCGCATAGCAGGGTAGGCAGAGAGAACTTGGGAACCTAGTGTTGAGATATTCCGTTCCACTTCTTTTCCTCACTTTCCACCAAATATGAGGCATAGCGCGTTAAGTAGCGGAACTCAACGTTTCGCTTTGTCTTATTACTAGAGCGAAAAAAATGAAAATAATAATTATTTAAATTGAAAATATTCACAATTTCGTTTCCTCGAGTGGGGATCGAACCCACAACCTATCGTTGAGAGTCACACGCTTGCGCTGCGCCAAAACAGGCCTCAACACGACAGGCTTTTATCGAGATATTGAATGTTGATTAGCATAACTCAACGCTGAGCTTTGTTTTGATGTCAGATCAAAGAGAATGATTAATTTTCCCTAAATACTAGTCGAAGTTTCAATTAGCGCGTTTATAGTGAGATGTCATAGAACTATAAACCACTACCTTTTCCTATTTCCACACACGCACACACACACATACACATACGCACACACACACACACACACACACACACACACACATACACACACACACATACACACACAGATACAGAGAGATTGGGATGAGATAGAGAGAAAAAGATAGATATAAAGAAATGGAGATAGACAGTGACATGCAGGGTACACGCAAACATACACTACACGCACACACAAACATTCATACATATATACAAGATTTGCGTAAAAACAATCCTTCCTTGGCACTCGGGGATTGTAACAAGTGGAAAAAAATCAATTAATTTGGCCCAAACATCAAATGTGCCTTTCCCCGTATATTTTTCCCTAAACAAAGTATTCGATGCATACCAAATACAAATTACAGGCCTCTGGGCCCCCGTCTTATAAATCTTGAAAGATGAAAAAAACTTCGGCCGATACAAAATTACTTTGAAAATTGTAATTCTGTCGTCGTTCCTGTTTAATTAACAAGTTTTTTACACATTGATTTATATTTGTTGTCAACAAACATGTTGTACGTATCTTAAGCGTACAGATGTATTTGCAATATATTATATTATATTAATTTACTTAAAAAATGGACTCAATAGATCTTACAATCAAAGTAAATGAACAGTTTCGTAGGACTCAGTATAATATATAACTATGTATTATAATAATAAATAAAATAATAATTGAAAAAACCGCTTCATGCGTATAGTACGTGTTGCCATAGCAACGTCTATGTCAATTTATACAAAAGTATAAAGTAATATATATTAACGTTACGGCAACGTACATATTGGCAAACATATTGCAATCGTATGGTACTTGCTTAGTTCTCATTCTACACTCTTCTTGCACTCTCACACTGTAGGCAGCCTGCACTTCTTCTCTATATAAATTATATCTGTTCGAATTTCCTCTGTCTGAACAAAATACGTATTTTTTTGCGTTAGGTCAAGTCAGGTATAATATATAAATACTAGGTAATATTCATACTTTCAATCACGCTTATTTAGGCTAAAATTAAAGGGATTTCCATGGGTGAGTAGTACTGGTTTGAGTTACCGTATTTAATGTTATAGTTATGTTCACCTACTAACTTAGCTTCACGCTGTATCCCGTGCATGGCAGGGTAGGCAGAGAGAACTTGGGAACCTAGTGTTAAGATACTCCGTTCGTTCCACTTCCGTTACCCACTTTCCGCCGAATTTGAGGCATTGCGTATTGAGTGGCGGAACTCAACGCCGCGTTTTGCTTTGTACTAGAGCGAAGAAATGAAAACATTAAATATTTAAATTGAAAATATTAAATATTTCATTTCCTCGATTGGGTATCGACCCCATAACCTGTAACATTTGCAGTCGCACTACGACAGACTTCATTCATCCAAAGTAACATTAATGTTGTAAAAAAGTAAAGTGTTAACAATTAACATAAACCCCAAGTGAATACAAAATCACATGTTGACTAGACCGTATACATTTACGTAGCACAAAGAGAAAAAAACAAATAAAACATGTAAATAAAAACATGTACTTATTTTTATACATGTTTGTTGTAAATTATATATCTATATATAGAAGAAAATTGGAGCTGATCGCTGTTTGTATATGGAAAATAAACGTTCATCACAGAAACAGCTTAACCGATTTAATGTAACTTTTACTATAACTGCCTATAGATAATCTTTGTTTTATTTCTTATCAATTTAAAGTATTTTGTTCATCTAGCATAGCATTTTGTTCATATTTCAATCCGCGTTTTGCATTGTTACCAGAGCGAAGAAATGAAAACATTAAATATTTCATTTCCTCGAGTGGGGATCGAACGTGTAGTGTTTACAGTCACACAATTATGCCTCTACGCTACTATAGTTTTCAAAAAATATTTAAAAGGTATTTTTTTTTGTTTTCAATACATAGATATCATCTGTAAAAAGATTCTGTTGTTACCGCACGAAAGTAATTGTAGAAAATTTTCAATGGAAGATAAGTAGATATATAAATGATGGTGTAGTTCAAGCGGACAAAGCCGCAAGCGGGTCGCTAGTATAAAGTATTATTTCCACGTCCGCGTCAGATCCTCGAAAATATTCAAACAAAATTACTCGCTTCGCTCCGGTGATTTACAAAGGTAGCTAAGGGTCGCTGGCAAAACCTTCCTAATGTGTGAAACGTAGGCTTGTGATACATCACCTTATAAGATAAACAATAATATATAACAATAATAATAAGCCGCTTGATTCCGGCTTAGAATAGGATCACCCTGGTACTGATGGTGTCGTAAGAGGCGACTAAAGTGCGTGTGGTAGAGTCACGTTGCCAGTAATGGCAACACGCATGGGCAGACTCGACCGGATTATTACCACCCCCGGCATTTAAGACCGGCGTTAAGTAGTGGCTTTGGCCACTGCGTTTCGCATTAGGTAATGCCGGGCCCCGGTGCCCATCCACCTTAAAAGACGGCAATGCTCCTGTAGCTCCTCTGGAGTTACACGGGGTCGTGGGCGACGGAGATCACTTACCATCAGGTGACACGTATGCTCGTTTGCCGTCTCCTCCATAAATAATATATCTTCACTATTTAGTAGTTGAGGCCCGCCGTAGCGAAGCAAGCGTGCGATTGTAAACGTGATAGGTTGGGGGTTCGATTCCCGCTCGAGGAAATGAATTATTATTTTCATACCTTCGTTATGGTCAAAGCGCGGCGTTGAGTTCCGCAAGTCAATACGCATTGCTTTAAATTCAATGGAAAGGCTTAGGATAAGATTTCTAAATTCCCTCTGGCTTAATTCTAGTCTCCTAACTTATCCCTGCCATAAAATGTCAGTGGCAAAATAAAGCGTGAAGAAGAAACAAAACATTTCCTTAGTAACTGTTTCTTTTATTTTTGCTTTAATGGTATTTTTTTTTTAAATTTGTATCCCGTTTTTAGCAGAATAGGCAGAGGGCGGCAGGAACTTGATGGAAATAAAAATTCACGTATTACTTTACGTACAAAAGCCCAAAAACCAAAGTTACATGTGATGTTTATTGTAAGCGTGACAGTTGCAGATTCGATTTACTCTTAGGAAATTATTATAATTATTTTTATTTTCTAGTTCAGATAGTTGCCACATTCGATTGAAGGCCTTCGCCATGTCCAGGTCTTCTTCCTTACTTTCGATAGTCACTAGCACTGGGTTAGGTAAACCAGAAAATCACCAGTTGAGCAGCCCTGGTGAAAGCCATATTTGACGGTCGCTAATGAATCAGTGATCCTCCAGATAAGCTAAGAGATTGCTATTTATTATACTTTACATAACTTTCATCATCCTTCGGCCGTTATCATTTTTTAGGTCGGGATTAGGTCGATAAGAGCGCTCTTCTACAAGTCTGGGACTACGCTGACTCGAACTATTTATTAAAACATTATATAATTAAGAAAAGGAAACCTTAAAAATTATATATTTTAGTCTTCCTAAACACATAATTGTCTCACATAATAAATAAAGAAAATATTTCAAGATAGAAAAATATCTTCAGTGTGGCAATAACTTTATATTCAAAATGTTGAAAATCACAACCCAACAAATTTGATGACTTTACATATTGATGTGATGTTCCCGAGATCCATGGCAAGAGGCAACTTTGTTTTCAGTAAAAGAACCCTTTGAGGAATTCTGTATAATAGCTTAGAAACATTGGTTTTTGTGTAAAAATGGTTTCATATAGGGTAAAAGTGTGTTATAATTAATTGCTGTCAAAGTTTGATATTTAAATAACACAAAAGCAACTTCACACTTTCTCCAGTTATCTATACTTACAATAAATCTGTAACCTACTCTCATATATGAAATAGTTCTAAGTTATTAATTATGCAGGGTTTTATTTACATTACATATATAACACGCGGCGTTGAGTTCCGCCACTCAACACGCAATGCCTCAAATTTGGCGGAAAGTGGGGAACGGAAGTGGAACGGAGTGTCTTAACACTAGGTTCCCGGGTTCCCTCTGCCTACCCTGCCTCATGCGGGATACAGCGTAAAGCTAAGAAGAAGAAGAACATATATAATACCTACCATGTACAGGAAGTTATCAAAGTAAAGGATCACTTTCTGTGCATAGTAGATAATTTTTAAAAAACCTTCTATTCAGACGAATAGAAGGTACCAAAATACGGTACCAAGTGGTATTTTTTTTATATTTTTGTTTGTTTATTTATCTGTTTTTCTGTTCTTTTGTAAGCGCTCATTTCTGAAACGGCTAACCGAATTTAAATGACGTTTTCGCTATCATGCTTTGGCAACTTGCTTCAACAAAATATTTGTTATGTAAATGTTATAAATACGTCAATTTAAAATATTTAGTTCGACAAATATCTACAATATTTTTATTCAACTGAAATTTTAGTTTTCAATGTATAGATATAGTCTTAAATGCGGTAATATTATTAGAACAAGAAAAAAAACGTACTTCAAATGAACGAAAATATAATTAAGTTTATTGATATAGTAAAGATACAGTAAAAATCCTCACTATCACTATAGAGATGCTATTAAGATCAATCCGTTATACCCAAGAGGCGCTGATACAAATCCGGTTTAACTCATTTTAAAAACGTATAAATATTTGAACGTAGCAAGATTTGAACTCGCACCGAACTACGCGTGATAAAGCGTGATAGCGTGTAGCTATGATTAACAATGTTACAAAGTGTGGTACACCAGTAATCCACGTGATTGTTCATGAGGTGATCAATAAGGCGCCAGCTGTGGTAGAATAGTATTTATCGCACTTTATCCGTTGTTTTCATACAAAAAGGATACTCATATTAAATTGAACGTGGTATTGTTCGAAAAACGAGGACGTCGTGAAAATGAGGCCTGTCGTGGCGCAGCGGCACAAGCGTGTGACTGTAACCGACAGTTTCTGGGTTCGATCCCCACTCGAGGAAATGAAATATTTAATATTTTTAATTTAAATATTTAATGTTTCATTTCTTCGCTCCGGTAATAAGGCAAAGCGTGGCGTTGAGTTCCGCCTCAACACGCAATGCCTCAAATTCGGCGGAAAGTGGGGAACGGAAGTGGAACGGAGTGTCTTAACACTAGGTTCCCGGATTCCCTCTGCCTACCCTGCCTCGTGCGGGATACAGCGTGAAGCTGAGTAGAGAGTAACGAGGATGTCTTAATATTTAATGGTCTACCATTGCATTTGAAGCAAATAATATTTTACAGAAGCTTATATTAAATTAGTAACGGACCCCACGTGGCCTCGCATGCTTAATACGGCTTCAAATATGCGATTTTTTTAAATTGAAATAAGAGAAAATTGACAAAATGCAGTTTTCTGTCGCATGAATGCCGATCCAGAGGAACATTTGGAATGAAATGTAGCCTATATGTCGCTCCATAACTTCCTCTATCTCTTAGTGAATGTTTCATATAAAACTGATCAGTTTTACACGAGATTAGCCAGGTTTTTCCTGCTAAATAAAAAAAAAACAAAAACAAAAATAAAAGTGTTTGTTTGTGTCAATAACTACATGTACTTTAAAATTTTAATAAAAAATATAATTTGAAGAAAAAAATTGAACTTCAATTTTATTTATATGATGTACGAGTATGTATAGTTTTTTCTCAGTTTTACTCTGTATTTTGGACATGGTAGGAGAGACTGGGGGAAATTGTGAACCTAAAATTTAAAATTTAAATAATCTATTCTTTAACCTAAAATTTAAATAATCTATTCCATTAAAACATTCCCTAACATTTTAGTCCGAAATTGAGCTATTGAGTGTTGAGTGGCGAGGCTCATCGCCGATATTTGCCTCTTTAAAAGAGTGAATAAATGAAAATATTTTATTTCCTCCAGTGGGCATTGAACCTACAGTTTGTCGCATTTATAGAAGCATAAGCATGCTACTATAACACACACACTCACACATACACACACACACACACACACACACACACACACACACACACACAAGCGTGTGTCTGCCGCTTGGCAAAAATAAAATGTAAATAATGTTTTATCCCAAGAGGAGTAACCAAAGTGATCAAAGCTCAAAACGAAGTGTTTGATCTCCTCATCTCCTTTCATTTGACCTCGTTTGCCTCGTCCACTGTCATCAGTCTCGCCATACATGCCCTCTTGATATCCCTCATTTTGTCATTACAATACTTTTTGCTGCTCGTGTTTATGGTAAATTATGTAATTAAGTTCTTCCTTACTTCCCTGAGGTACTCTGTGAAGATGAAGTGTCAGCATATCTCTTTTATTTCGTCTGATGTCATCAATTTCTGCATATATGCCCTTTGTAGCGTTCTACAGTTTTTGACATTTAGTTAGTTTTATTTAAATTTTGGCATTACTTATATAGATTCATTCTTGTTTAAGCCTTGGCTAGCAGAAGTCGGTAGTGCTACTTTAAGTCAAAAAGATGTTTATTAAGAGACTAATAAATCAATAGGACTGAGAAACTATTTCTATTCTTAAATACCTGAAGAATCTTTTAGTAGCATAAAAATTGGGAAAAATGTTGGAAATTGGAATCAGAAAGTCGAATGGAGTTAGGACACTCCACCACACAAGACCTCTCTCTGTCAGCTTCACGCAATATCCCGCACATGGCAGGGTAGGCAGAGGGAAGTTGGATACCCAGTGTTAAGACACTCCGTTTCACATCCGTTCCCCACTTTCCACCGAATTTGAGGCATTGTGTGTTGTGTGGCGGAACTCAACACCGCCTTTTGTCTTGTACCAGAGCGAGCAAATGAAAACATTAAATATATAAATTAAAAATAACAAATAATTAAGTGGGGAACGGAAGTGGAACGGAGTGTCTTAACACTAGGTTCCCGGGTTCCCTCTGCCTAACGTGCCTCGTGTGGGATACAGCGTGAAGCTATAAATAAAAAAAAAATATTTAATTTCTTCGAGTGGGGATCGAACCCACAACCTGTCGGTTACAGTCACACGCTTGTGCCACTGCGCCACCACAGATTTCAACTTACCCCCTGTCTACCCCATTACATCCCCAATACAAAGAGAGGCTAACAATAATAATAAGTGTCCCACCACTTTATCAGAACTAATGATTATTGAAAGATAACAAACTAATTCGATTACTCAATATTCATCAATGAAATATCAATATCATCAAAAGCTCCAAAATGTTTATTACAATTTGTTTTCTCATCAATTTTCTAAAGTTCAAAATCAATTTAAATTCGAGTTAAAATGAAACTGAACAATTACAAAATTATGTTCAGTTGGTAATTGTTCAGTTACTCGATGTTGATTGATGTTCGGGAGAGGGAATAGTATTTGTATTTACAATGTTTGTGCTTTGACGTGGTGATTTGTATTTTGTTTTGAGATTTACGTATATTAGGTTACCGTAGCGTTTGGCGCTCTCTTCTCTCTGCCTACCCCGCTAGGGATATAGCGTGAAGCTAATAAGTAAGTAAGTAAGTATATTAGGTTTACTCCACTTTATGGTATATTCCTCATATAAAAGATACGCGTGTTAAGTTGAAAGGGTTTTTGTTTGCTATTTCAGCTTCACGCTGTATCCCGCACATGGCAGGATAGGCAGAGGAAACTTGATAACTTAGCATTAAAAATATTATTTCATTCCTCACTTTTAGCCGAATTTGAGGCATTACATGTTTAATGGCGGAACCTAACGCCGCGCTTTGCTTTGTTACCGTTAGAGCGAAGAAATGAAAAGATTATACTTTTCAACATAATAAATATTTTATTTCCTTGAGTGGGGATGGCACCATCAACCTATCACGTTGACAGTCCCACGCTTGTGCCCCTACGCCAAGACAAGTACAGCTTAAAGGTATATCATTATAAAAATCAATGTTACTACATATTTTTTTAGCTGTAATGATTGACTTTCCAACGTTATACTTATTTAAGCAACATCAAGAAATAACGAGTACAGAAAGAAAAAAAATATATAAGTCATATGAAACCTATTGTTAAGACACTCCATTCTCTACTATCCGTTTAATGACGAACATGAACTGTCCTGGATCTGACACATGCATGTCCTGGAACTGGATGCTTGAGGCACTGGATTATCGTAGAGATCCTTGGAGGAGGCCTCTGAGATGCAGTTAACGTTCTCAAGGCTGGGTTGATGATGATAACTTCCTCAAACGAAGATTCTATCCACAAACATCATTCTTAATGTCGTATATTTGTAACATATTCCGACAAATTCAAAGTAATTGTTAACATGTTGTTTTCCTATAACATCCAATTAGCGCAATTATATTAATATTGTGGTAAATTTGATAGCTATCGTTTATTTACTCAGTGAATATGTTTTGTAATTACATATATGATAGAGAGGCTGGTCGTGGCGCAGGGACGCAAGTGTGCGACTGTAAGGAATATATAAGAAATATCCACTCAAAGAAATTAAATATTTTATATTTTCATTTCTTCGCTCCAGTAACAAGGCAAAGTGTGACACTGAGCTCCGCCACTTAACACGCAATGTCTTAAATTATCACTATGTACATAAGTTTCCTCTGCCCTGGCTTGTGCGGGATACAGCGTGAAGCTACAAAACGATAATAAACTTGGTAATGATTGATGTCTTTGATTTTCGCGATTGTTACACATTTTAAATGAATCATTTTTAACCGGATTAATCGCGTATATTGATTTTTATACATGTTTTTGGACACCCGACGTTTCGAACACTTTACAATAGTCCGTGGTCACGGGTAGACTGAGGTGCCATTTGTCTGTCAGTTGATATAATTATTATATCAAACTACCGCCAACGATTCTTTAATCGTGACAAGATTGATCCGGGTCAAAGAGTTTCATTTAAAACTTGGTAAACATTGTATTTCAATAACTTTCCCGTCTCTTATCTCTCCATGTCATTTTAGTAGACGAGAAATGATGTAAAAGAGGATGGATGAAATGGAAATGTGGCTTTCGAACTTTACACAGTAAATGATGGTAGGGAACTCTGTGTAAGTTCCGAGTAAAGAGTAACATGCTCACGCCCGAATTTGTCGTAACTCTAATCGGCTGTACGACCTCGCCCCTTTAATTTTGTCAACATTTACTTAGGACGATCAAACATTATAATAGATCTTCAAATAATTTAAGTTCTATGTAATGAATAACTCGATTGTTTGAAATAGATTATCGATATTGTAAGTTGCAAATATTTGTGTAGGTCTTGGATACATAAGATTCTTCTTCTTGCTTGCACTCTGTATTCCGCATAAATCAAGGTACTCAGAGATAATGTCTAGTGTCAAGACACTCTGTTTCCCAATTATCGTTTATTTTTTAAATACTGTGTGTTGATTGGCGGAACTCACCGCCAAGGCTTATCTCAGTAGTAGAACAAGGAGAAGAAAAATGTAGTCCGTTCTTAAAGCAAAATTTTAGAGGCATTCCGTATTCAGTGCCGCAATTTGCCTCGTTACATGCTAAAAAGTAATTGAGATAAGTAATTAAAATTGAGTAATTGGAGCAAGTGAAGTCGCGAGCGCATCGCTAGTATAAGAATATATTCATATCTTAGTCATGGGCATACAATAATTTGAACGAACAGCAAGATGAGGTTTCCTAATTAGTAAAACAAACTAAGCACACACTACCCAAGCATTATTAAGACTGTTTCAAGCGTTCACTAATTAAGACTTCAAATCCTGTTACGTTTGAATTTTTTATACGATTTTAAATGTAGTATTTTCAAAAATTGTAAAAATAGAATAATCATTACCACAATAATTATTCCTTTAAAACAGTAAATTCAGTTTTAAAGGATATAACTTAACTTGCTGCTTGAGCTGTTGATATACAAAATTTTAACAGCTTACGTTCAACTTGGCGTACGTAAGTTGGACAGTTGACTGACACTTTTAGGGCTCTGATACTCTTTAACATATTTACATATTATTATGGTGAAAAGAAACGACTCAGATCGTTTGGGAAATACTCGCTTGATTAGTAATTCAAATCTGATGTATTATAGTAAGATAGTAAAGTGATTAAGGGCATAAGCGTGTGGCAAAACGACAGGTTGTGGCTTCGACACCAATATCAAATGAAATATTTTCATTTCTTCGCTCTGGTAACAAGGCAAAGCGCAGCGTTAAACTCTGCGACACAACCCGCAATGCCTTGTATTCGACGGATAGTTGGGAACATTGTGTGTACAGCACTATTCGTAATTCAGTAAATGATATATTTATTTTAGTTTCTTCAGATAGCGACTCGAAAGCGCAATGAGCGCAATGTCTCGGAAGTTGGGTGGAAACTGGGGAACGGACTGTCTCAATATTAGCTTCCTTCTGCTTCTTATGCAGAAAAAGCTATCAATATGTTTTATTTACAGCATGCAATCAATGTCTTGAAAAATGGACGGAAAGCTGGAAACGGAGTGTTTTGACAGTATGTCTCATGCCTTTGTCTGTAAAAAATATAACATAAAATACAATCACTCACTCACTCAGTTTCACGCTGTATCCAGCACATGGCAGGGTAGGCAGAGGAAACTTGGGAACATAGTGTTAAGTTACTCCGTTCCACTTCCGTTCCCCACTTTCCGCCGTTTTGAGGCATTGCGTGTTGAGTGGCGGAACTCAATGCCGCGTTTTGCCTTTACCAGAGCGAAGAAATGAAAACATTAAGTATTTCACTTCTTCGAGTGGGATTCGAACCCACAATCTGTCGATTACAGTCACACCCTTGTGCCGCTGCGCCACGACAGGCCTCGACATAAAATAAATAAAATACAACGTAAAATAAAAAAATATGATTTATAATTTTCTCTTTCTGTTAGTGATTTAAACGTAAATATTTTGAGAAAATAAATGGATTTAACCGTAATATGCGGCGTAAGCCGTAAAAGAAAGTTAAGAATTCTCGTAAATAGCATGATAACCCTACGGAGAGTATTTATAGAACATTTCTCTACTCTCTGCTACAATCTCCAATATCTTATTAGACAAAGCAAAAATATATATGTATGCAGAGGTCAGAGCATTTAGCGCTTCCTTATCTCTGGGTAATTGTGTGAATAAAAAATATATTTTACAATGCATCTAACAGAGATGTTCAATAATGAAAAGAATACCTAATGACTAGAAAGATTTAGTATCAAATGTTTTTCAAACATATATTTTTTTCAAACATATAAAATACTTAGTTGTATAAATTGATTTCTCGAGCTCTACGCCGGTGAAACCGTGGGTAGCGGCTAGTTTTAAATATGCTTATTTCTTCAAGAAAGGTTTCCAACCACAACCACTGCACTTACAATGACTTACTTTTCATTTCAATTTGGTAAAATTAAATCGGGTTGGGAATTTTATATTACACAATTTATTAAAGTTGTGAAATAACGTTTGTGTGTTAATGGTTATTACCAAATTAACGATTTTATAAATAATAAAATACCTTGGAAATAAAATGCTCGCTCCAGGATATTTGAAATGTATTATTGTGAATTAATAATATGATGTAAAGTTTTGATTTAAAAAAGACATGTCCCGCTGAGTTTCTTTCGTCGCCGCTTCTCAGGTGTGAGGCAGTGGCTTTAGTGAACGGGTGGTAAAGTGTATACCGTTAAAAAAATTAAGCCTTTTATTTTGAATAAAATATTTGAATTTAATTTATGCTTGTCCACGATGATCTTTTTTATTGTTTATTTTCAAAAATACATTTATACTTATAATTAATCTTGTTTAGTTTAAGTCGGTTTTATTTCAGTCAGTTAAATATAAAAAGTTATGTCAATTTAAAATATGTACTTTGACAACATACCCGTAGTTATCAATTTTGCTGATAATTCAGTTTTTAATGTAATGATATTGCTTTAAACGAGATAATAACTATATAAAGCATAAGAAGTGTAACTCAAGCGGGCGAAGCCGCGATCGAGCTGCTAGTATATCAAAAATCAAATATTCGACGAACTCCAATTGAAGTGAAAACAAATAAAACAACTAATATTGGAAATTTCAATATATTACTACTTAAGTTAGGTAAGGATTTTACAAGTTTCTACATTATGAGGTCGTAAAGACCGCTTGGTTCAATGTGAACGTACATATACAGCGTACGTGCCTCAGGACTTTACATGCGATTCTTTAACAACTTTTTATGACTTTGGAACTTTGATGTCCCTGTATATAAATATATTGATTATTATTTGATATATTAATTATATACATATTTTATAATTGCTTACCTATATCTATTGGCAATATGATTTATCTTTTATGTATTATTTATAAATAATGAATGGAGCAAATAATTTGACATATAATATCTATAAGTGGGAACAGAGTGTCTTAATATTAGGTTCCTAAGGTTCCTCTGCTCATCGTGCCATGTGCAGGATACAGCGTGAAGCTGAGGAAGAATATTTATACTACTTAACAATATTATGAAGATTTGTTTGGTTCAACGCCCTAATCTCAGAAACTACTGCTTCTTTTTGCAATATTCTCACCGTGTTAGATAGTCGAAGGCTAAAGTTGTGTTCATATCATACTAAGACGTATAGGAGTGCAGAAAAAAAATTAATGTATAAACATGAAACTTTGAAACTTCAAAGTTACGCAAAAAGCGCAACGAAGACCGCTACAGCCTAAATCAATTTCCTATTCCTTCCTTATTAAATAAAAAAAATCTGCTACACGCCTTATCCCGCACGTAGCTGGGTAGGTTGAGGGGACTTGGGAACCTAGTGTTAAGATTCTACGTTCCGTTACCCTTCAACTTCAACTCAAGGCCGAGTTTTGCCTTGTTACCAGAGCGAAAAAATTATAATAATAAATATTTCATTTGAAAATATTAAATATTTCACCTTTTTGAAAAGAAATTGACCCCATAATCTGTCGTTTACAGTCACACGCTTGTGTCTCTGCGCCACGACAGGCCTCAAAGTAAGTACATTTCTAATATAAGGACAAATAATTAAAAGCAATTTGTTCTGTGCTTTTATAATACTGGAATTCATTTATATAATACATCTGAATCACAATATTAGAACATTCAAATATTGTAAAGATTCAATATTAAATATAAACAACTCATTCAATAAGAAACTACTCTTTGTCCGAAGTAACAAAATGAACATTGGTTGTGGCGCACGGAACAGCATTGCCAAGTAGTTGCAAATTAGCAAGACAGGCCACAAACTAAATTATACACGAGCTGGTTCAATTTTATATGCAATAATAACTATGAAGGCCTGTCGTGACGCAGAGGCACAAGTATGTGACTGTAAAGGCTACAGATTGTGGGTTCAATCCCCACTCGAAGTATTTAATGTTTTCATTTCTTCGCTCTAGTAACAAGGGGAAGGAAGGCGTTGAGTTCCGCCACTATAAACTCGATGCTTCGGAAAGTGGGGAACGGAACAGAGGATGTTAACATTAGGTTCCCAAGTTCTCTCTGCCTACCCTGCCATGTGCAGGAAACAGCCGGAAGCTGAAGACATATACTTTTAAGATGTTTTAACCTAAATAGTTTCTAAGAAAACTCAAAACAATACTTTGTGTATTGAGAGAATATAGTGTTATGACACTTTATACTGAGTGGCTACATTTAACACTACGCTTGATTTTACCAGAACAGAGTTTTTGGTTCCCGTTATATCCCGTATGTACTTGGCAGGCAAGGGGAGCTTGGCTACCTATTGTAAAGATATTTTGTTCCTTTCACCATTTTCCGCCGAATTTGAGACATTGCGTGTTGAGTGGCGAATAGAACGGAGTGTCTTAACACTAGATCCCCTAGTGAAGCTAGTTAATAAATAAGTGATATGGCTGTTTTCCAGATAGATCCTCTTATTTCAGATGCACAGTAGACTGTAGTTACAATATTCATGAAACGCAGATGTATAGTTAAATGGTTATTGAATAGATAATTTAAACAACTAGTCTAATAATAAACCTTCCAATGTAAGACAACATAGCGAGACAAAAAACATTTTATTTGATTTTATAAATCACTGGAAACCCGTCCGCGGCTTCGCCCGCTTGATGATGATATATCTTTGAAAATTGAAAATATCATTGAAAACTAAAATTTTAACAAATGTGTTGTTCATACGATACAATAAGTAAAACTGCGTGTAATTCAGATTCATACATTATATTGAAAAGTTATTTGTTGCAGTTATACCAGATAAAAAAAAATATACTGCGTTAAAATAAATAATTCTGCTCTGCCATTTTTTATCTCGATGCTAAAAGAGGTGTGCAATTAGCTTGACTTATATTCATTGATGATTTACTATGAATCACTTACCTCAAATGGGAAATGAACCCACAACCGGTACGTTTACAGTCACACGTGTCTCATTCAGCTACGACGCCCTCTTAAACTATATACTCACTCACAAAGCTACACGCTGTATCCCGCATATGGCAGTGTAGGCAGAGAGAACTTGGGAACCTAGTGTTAAGACACTCCATTCCACTTTCCTTCCCGACTTCCTGATGAATTTACGCAGAAGAATTTAGAAATGAGGCATCACACTTTCAGTGGCGAAACTCAACACCGAGTGGGGAAATCCATAATCTGACGTCACACGTATCTTATTCTGTACGATGCCCTCTAAAATTATATTCTTAAAATATATATATAAATAAGCTCACGTCTATTTATTATAGACTTACAATACATGAATATCACCCAGACACTAACAGAAATAGAAGAAAACGTACAGAAACAAAATAAAATAATGAAATATACGCCTCCGAAACGAAAATGAAAATTAAACATTGAGAAATGTTCGAACGAGTCCCATCAATTACTAGCCTTAAGTAATCGTAAATACATATAAATAGTTTTCTTCAGATTGGAGCACGGTTTTGGGCTAGTTTATATACTAGACTTTATCTGCGGCTTTACTTTACTATTACATATACTTATTATATTGTTTTGTTTAAAAACTGATTGCAATAAAATAATTACTAAATATTAGGGGAATTTTACTAAAATATATTACTGCATAGTACTTTTAAATTGATGACACCGTTTCTGATATTAGTGCTAACGAAAGCACAGACAAACAAACATACAGCCTAAAATCGTTGTTTTAATATTTTTACTATTTTTTAAAGTATTTTCTTACAGAAAATACTGAATTTAAATTTAAAAATTTCTCTGTTAAGAACGAATGGCTTAGTTGGTCAGAGCGCTTGAACGGTTTTCAAGAGGCGCGGGTTCAAATCCTGCTTCGTTCGAAATGTCTATACGCTTTTTAAATTTAAGTTTAGTATCGTTGTTTTATCGTATATAGATAACATTGAATGTGGGCCTTCAATATCTTCGAAGCTCACTTATAGAGCCCATAATAGAAATTTTTAATTTGTTTGTTTATCTTAGTGTCTGAGCGTTTGTACGCGCTAGTCTCAGAAACGGTGAATTTTACTGAAATTTTGTTATTTAATGTAAACTCAGCTTCACGCTATATCCCGCACATGGCAGGGTAGGCAGAGGGAAATTGGGAACCTAGTGTTAAGACACTCCGTTCTACTTCCGTTCCCCACTTTTCGCCGAATTTTGAGGCAAAGCGTGTTGAGTGGCGGAACTCAACGCCGCAAATTGCCTTGTACCAGAGCGAAGAAATGAAAACTTTAAATATTTAAATTGAAAATATTAAATATTTCATTTCCTCGAGTGGGGATCGAACCCACAACCCGTCGGTTACAGTCACACGTTTGTGCGTTTTTTTAATGTAAAGATATTGATATAAGATTTATAATAACAAGGAAGTAAAAAGATCGCTAGTATGTAATATATTCATGGTAGTCAGAATGCAAAATAACGCATTGAGTTTTGTCATTCAACACTCAATTCTGCGGAAGGTGGAGACTGTATTAATGGGGACAGAGTGTCTTATCACTACGTCCCCTCTGCCTATCCTAGCAAACAGCGTGAAGATAAAAAAAAACCTACCAACCGAATTCCGAAACAAAACACGCTCACGCATATTGCTGACGTCTAATTGAATTTCAAACTAGTACAATATAAACGCACAGGCTGCCTGGAATTGCGAAGTTGGCTTCCTTCTGAACTTTAATTAATGCAATGTTCATTTTAGTATATCATGGTGAATGTATAGTAATATGATAATTAGCCAGTCGTAGTTTAGTGAACAGGGTAGGTTGTTATCTCATATACAGCTGGGGAGGCAGTGGGAACCTTAATGTTAAGTCACTCCGTTCCCCACGCATCGTCCAATTTTTGAGGCATTACGTGTTGAGAGTTTAAACTTAATACGACTTATGGTTAAGTTATGAATGATTCATCGTCTTTTTATAATAAAATAAAGCGAATTTAAAATGAAAGTAGAATACGGAACATCATGACATGATTTTTACGTGTGACTATAACTGAGGAAATGAAATATTTGATTTTGTGAAATGAAATATGTAATATTAATGTTTTCATTTCTTTGCTCTGGTACAAGGCAAAACGCAACGTTAAGTTCCGCCACTCAACACGCAATGCCTTATAATTCTGCGGAAAATGGGGAACTAAAGTGGAATGGAGTGTCTTAGCACTAAGTTCCCAACTTCCCTTCTGCCTACCCTGCCAAGCACGGGAAACAGCGTGAAGTTGAGTATGACATGTTTTTTTAGCTTCACGCTACACATCCCGGACACAGCAAGGTGGGTCAGAAAGTGTTATGATACTTCCTTCCCATTAAAACATTTTCGATTACTGTGTTGAGTGGTGCAACTTAGCGCCTCGCTTCAGTATCAGATCGAGGAAAAGAAAATATTAAATATTTAATTATCTTAAGTGTGTATCGAACCCATACTTTAAAGTTATACGCTTGTGCCGCTGCGCCACAGTGGATGTTGAATCCTTTTTGTCAACTATATTTGGAAAGTATGCGGAAATCGCAATATCGAGACTTTTTTATACTGAAATTTAACTCCTTCCCTATTGAAACAATATATATTCATATATATTCATAATAATAATTAATTCTGCCAACTGGGAAAGAAATCCACACCTATCTCACGTACAGTATAACACTTCAACTACGTTACAATGACTTCATTTAATGTTATTGTATTATTAACTAAGCAAATTTCAGCAAAATAAATCCACATTTCATTATTATGAACCCGCATATTAAATAATTACAGTCAAAATATAATATGATATAATTGTAGTTCAAATGAAAATTACTATATTAACCATTATAATATAAGATCGTCGTGGCGCAGTGGCACAGACTGGTGTAAACAAACGGAGGTTGTGAGATCGACGCTAACTTGGAGTCATGAGGTATCTTCATTTTCCTTTCCATTATTAGCAGTTGCTTAGTTGCTTAGTATGTCTAATTTTTATATTTATATGTAGTATGTATTATCAGAGCACTGCGAGTTAAAATTAGAGGCCTCTCGTAGCTCAGAGGCATACATGTGCAACAGTAAACGTGGCTGGAGTTTTCCGGTCGAGGAAATTAATCATTTAATAATTTCATTTTCTTACTTTGGTAACAAGACAAAGCGCGGCGTTAACTTTCCCAGTTCAACATACAATGTCTTAAATTCACCAAAAGTGGGGCACTAAATGTCTTAACACTAGGTTCCCAAGATCTCGCTGCCTAAAAATATACTATCCATTGTCCATTTGTATATTAAACAACCCACACCGCTCTCGCGCCTCTAATATACATATAAACAGATCGTATATATATTTGTATGTACATTTGACAATACTGGGCCATGAACTCTGATCTCCAGTACACATTATTAGTTTACGCCGCCATATTGGATTCAGCTCTCGTTAAAACGAATGTGCATACAAATTACGTTACACTAATTTCTAATTATCATTATGTTTTATATAACACTGAATTCCCTCTAATAAAGTCTGTAATCGTTGGTATAAAATTTGATATGCTGCTATAAATATATGTTGCTGTATGCTGAGTATGTATGATTGAAAGTAATAGATGTAGGTTCTATTCCCGACAAAGGAATAATTATATTTTAAATACTTTCATTTCCCCTCTTAGAATATGATAATGGCAGTGCGCTGTTTGACACACTCACTGCGGTTTGAGGTTGAAATCTGCCTCACGGTCGAATTTATTCTAGCGTGCGGTCTGAGACTGGTTTTTTCTCTATATTGTGGGGGCAGTCCACGCTCAATCGTACGATGTATATAAAAGTCAAAAATATAGGCTCGAAGTGTGATCATGTTTATGATATTAGTCTTACATAAATGATGCTTACAAGTATTTTTCTATTTGTATCGTGTTCATTCACTCTTAGGACATTTATATATACTTTCTAAACTAGTCTGTGACATTGAACTCTACGCTATTTCCAAAAAGGCTTTGAGAAATGACAGAATTGCTTCTATTTAATCAATACAAACTTCTCTTATTCAGTTCTCGATACAAAGGAAACATTCTATGATAATTGAGCATTTCTGGATGAAAACTTTGATAGTTTGTGTACAGTTGATGTAAAATGTAGTGGAAGGAAGTGTTTTGTTAATTTAGAGAAAAAATATTATACAGACATTTTGTATGTTTATTTTTGAGATCATTCAAAGAGTTTGTAACTTATGACTTTTATAAAAGATATAAAATTTTCGTAATTTAATTTACATTTTTTTTCAGCTTCACGCTCTGTATCCCGCACAACTGCAACTTGTCACGTAAATGCGAACTGCACGTTTGCGCCACGGTCGACGTCATTTTTCTTTAAACAATCAATAAAAAGGCTGATATATAATGATATATGCAATACAAGAGGACCATCACCTGCCTTGCTTCGCTAAAATATAATAAATAAGTAAAACAATATAAATAAACATATACAACGAAAGTTGGGCAAAAATTTACTTAAAGTAATTAAATGCTCACACGTCGTAATATCATATACTCCAAATAAGTACTTTAAAGAACGAAACTTAGTGTTATATAATAAAGACTAAACTAAGTGATATCAGAAAAATGACCAAAACATCAATGATTTTAAATATTCCAGTCCAGAGGTTTCTTTTACGTATCGAAAGATTATAGGCGTAGTGTGTTCATATCAACTGTAAGTACAAGCATGTTTAATATTAATTTAAAATAAAATTTGAACACAATTACTAATTAACAATCCTTCCAAAAATTCATATAGTTTAATTTAATATGACCGATCCTTAAACATTCTGTAAGCACTTTTCTATAGCAGAGTAAACTAAACTAGAAAATATGTAAAAAAAATGCATTCTCCGACATCCGCATCACGAAATCAGTGACGTAACTCTACGTCGTAAACATTAAGTTCTCACTGCTCTATTCAAATAACGTGAGAAAGACGTGAATAATTCAAACGTATCTTATTTCTTTTTGCTTATTTGCAAGAATCCTCTACCCGGTGCTGGCGAGACAGAGCTGTAAATTACCTCAGTGGTCCAATAAAAGTGGTGGCATTTGCATATCGTAAAAAGTAAACGACTTATGTTGCGAGAGATTTATATTTCGGTGACGTTTCTTTAGGATTTTGCTGAAATTGTTTTTCTTAGATAAAGTACGTCTTTAGAAGCAGAAGGTAGAGTAACTAGTTATTAAATAGGGAAAACGTTTCACCGTCAATTTTGCTTGCGTAGAATTAAAACGTAAAATTAATTTAAAAAAATATATTTCTAGAAGCCTGTTGTGGCGCAGAGACACAAGCTTCAAAGGACGTTATAGATTTGATTCTCGAGGAATTAAAATGATTTAATATATCCATTTGTCGCTGTGGTAATAAGGAGTTATGGCAATGAGTTGTGGCACTTAACAAACAAAGCATCAAAATTATATGAAAATGGAGATCGGGACGGAGTGTCTGAACTCTAGGTTCCCAGGTTCCCTTTGCCTACTCTGTCATTTGTGGGATAGGTACAGCATGAGGTGGAATAAATAACATATAATTGTATATCCTCAATCGAATCAGCAACCTTAGTACATACAAAATTAACTAAATGACAATGGAATTAATTTGGAATGTATAGAAAATGTATGAAAATATATTAGTTATAAACACTTATATAAAAATAAAGGGAAGGCATTGTTTTCTTGATACTACAATACATTGCTGTAAACTCATCGCATACCATATCGGGTTAAAAGTAAGATCTATTAGCATTCTTTCAAGCCGTTTCCTCCTTTATATGCTGGCTTTAGGAGCTATATTCCAATGGACAAACTAACAAATACTGTATCTTATATGATATTATTTACGAGAGTTCGTCCTGTGCCTATGTAAATGAAATTTAGCCGGTGTTCGTGACATGAAATACGTTATTAACAGTTAAAAGGTTCCTAAAACAGATTTTTTTACTTATAAATAATGTATGCTTCAATTTAGTAAAAATTAAGATGCGATGAATCATTTTGTATAGATTTTTTTTTTTGCTTTGATATTGTCGTTATGAAATATAACGATGATTGGCCTTTTACTGGGTGGGTTTAGATTTCATCAGATTTTTTTTATCAGTTTCACGCTGTATCCCGCACATGACAGGGTAGCAGAGGAATGTTGGGAGCCTAGTGCTGAGGCACTCCGTTTCGTTTCCCATCTTCTGTCAAATTTGAGACAGTGAGTGTTGAGTGGCGGGACTGCGTTTTGACTTGTTACTAGATGGAAAAGACGAAAATACTATATATTTAACTTTTTGTTCAGACTAGCTAAGTAGCAAATACTTTTTACAGATTAGTAACAATCCAAATATATACAAAAACGGAAAACACATTCTTTGACCGACAAAATTGATAGTAATCAACCTGAATTATAAAGAAAACTACTGCAACTAAGATTTATTTACGTCACTATAACGTACAAAAGACAAAAATAGCGCCCAGAAAAAATATATTCGTTATGACAAATATCTGAGACGGAAACAGGTGTTTAATCAAAGTGTTTTCGTTTATGTAAGATAGCTGTTATGAAATTTAGGGTTCCATACTGCAAGGGAAAAAAACGCATAGTATTACTTTTGTTGTCGGCATGTCCGTCCGACAAGATCATTTATCTAGTCACATCAAATCTTCATTAAATATGTAGTTAAGCTATGAACGTGAGGTAAATATTAGATCATTATTCAAGTATTCTAAATCATCGTCAATATCTTCAGGTAACTACAGAAAAAAAACAAGTTTTTAAGTTAATGCAAGGAAAAGATAGGCCCATCTTAGCTACATTTCATATAAAATTAACTACGTCATAACCTATAGGACACTTCCTTTGGACCTACGCTTAGGAAAATTGGCAAAAAGTGAGAGAAGAACTTGCATTACTACTAATAAATTGCAGGGTAGGCACAGAGAACGGAGCGCCACACGCTACGGTCTCGTCCATCAACCTCTTCATACATGGTGGTGGGTCCTCTTCAGACATGGTGGTGGGCCCTCCGATGGGTCCTCGTGCTTTTTACGTGACCTTCCTCTAGTATCGTAGATACTATGTTTTCGAAGGTCAACCGAGGTCTCTCCTCCATATCTTACCACTCATTTTCAATAAATTGCAAGAACTGAAAATTATAGTTATATATTTCCCTTTGACCTGCAATCGTGTATTGAAATTCGTACGGAACCATCGATGAGTGAATCCGACTTGCCCTTGACGATTTTTTGAAGTGAAAACTTCTTTAGGCACGTTAAGCGTTTTGGTAGAGGGTACAATCCTCGGTTCGCGTCACCGACATGCTAATGATAATAGCAGGCGTGCGACTAGCGCATGCGCAGTAGTACACGTATACACTAATATAGCCTGTGTACACGTATACACTAATACATCGACTATTTCTGACTGTATTATGTGCGCGTTGGACGCTTTTTGGATAAGTATAATTTTGTGATTCACGACAATGATGTAAATAATGAAAATAATGTTCAAACTTGAATTCATTGAAATTCGTGTAAATATAAATACTATGTATAATTAAGATAATTGTATATTAATTATTTTTTCAACCACTTTGTATTTATATTTTGTTCATGATTTGTTTAACCCATCATATGTAACTAATAAATAAAACATAAAAAAAATCATATAATTTTTGCATATAGTTTTAATTACTCTCAACTTAATAGTTCCGTTTTCACTTCTATCGGCAGTCCCACGACTGCTATTACTTTTTTTTTTTTTTTTATTTTATAATTCATGATACTTTAGAGTTTCAATTTCATTTAATTTAATTGAGCTATTAATTAGTATTAGAATCATTTTCAAATTTTTGTCGATTGACGAAAGAGGTCAGGCATTAAATATGAGATATGTGTTTACAGTCACAATTGTTTCTGCTCTAATACCGGCCTTAAGTTCAAGTTTCATATCAATCATTTGAATACTATATATTTCCTATATGTAATCGTTCATGAATCCAAAATTACTTAGGACACATAAAACGTCTCAGGTGCAGTACACAATTCTTAATTATATCTATTTTCCTTTGAAAGTAAAGCCGCAGGGTAAGATTTATTAACATATATATGACGCTGTCTCAAAATAAAAAAAACAATTCAGACCGCGTTCATCCGTCACCATTTGTCTCTTAGATCCGCATCTTAAGGGCTCATTTAGAGATTTACGCAATCGTTTTCACCTCAGCTGGAGTAATCTTGTTATGAATTGCTTATTCTATTGTGGTAGAACTTAACATCGCAAATATATATTGTAACAGCGACTCGAACGCGGCTTCGCCCGCATTGAAAGTGATTACTTTTAAGATGATATTTATACACTAATTACTTAAATTTCAGCTAAATTAATAACAATTTAATTTTTTTGTTTAAACTAAATATTTTAAATTGACGTAACTAAACGATATTTTTATGGTATCTTCCATATACAGTTAGTAAATAGCTACAGATTTATTATAAGTATATGTTTGTGTATGTTTTGCATTAAAAAAAAAAAAGAAAAAATAATATTATAAAGTACTTTCTGTTGAAATACAAACATTCCAGATTTTCGATTTTTACACGTCAAAGCGCAACTTCCTTATTTACTTTTGCTAAAGCATATTTGTATTTCCGTCCTCCACTTCCCGCCGATCCGGACAAGGCGCGCTGGATGCAGGCGGTCCCCAACGCCGCATTCGTCTCCACTTGTGGCACCAGCGGGGACGCATTGGTGCGCGTCGCCTGCGGGCGCGAGGGGACGCCCTATCAGTGCGCACTCGTGTGGTGCACATTGTGGTGGATGGGACGTTGCAGAGGTCGTTGCGAGCAAGCCTTCCATCTGGACCCCTAAGGTGGTTTGGGCACGTCGAGCGAAAGCTAAGTAAGTAAGTAAGCTGAGGCATTATTTTTATATGCCTTGAGAATCTACATCAGATGTCACAAGATGTTCTAGATATTATTTTTTTATATATCAACAGGAACTGAACCATCATCCTGACCAAGTATTCAATATTTCTTATGGTATGTTATCTTAAAGCTCTTAAGATCAGTATACGTACCGTACGTACGTACCCCGGATATATTCAAATTCAAATTCAAAATATTCTTTATTCAAATAGGCTTTAGCAAGCACTTTTGAATCGTCACAAACATAAAATTACCACCGGCACGGATTGCGGTTCTGCTGAGAAGAGCCGGCAAGAAACTCAACAGTTGCTCTTTTCAATATTGTATAGTTACAGTTTCATTGTAATAGTGATTATCCTGCATGAAATTCAAACGACCTTAATTAAATACATTTATATCATTCAAATATTCTTCGACAGTGTAGTACGCTTTCTTAATTAACATTACTTTAACATTTACTTTAAACTTCTCTAGTGGCAAATTCAGAATACACTGCGAAATACTATTGTAGATACGTATACTCAGACCCATAAATGATTTATTTACTTTTTGGAGGCGATAACTAGACGTCACAAGTTTGTCCTTGTTTCTCGTCCCAATCGTGTGTCTGTCACTGTGTTTGCTATAGCACTGAATATGTTGCCGGACAAAAAAAATATTGTCAATATATCATATAAAATTTATATGTATTATATATAATATCATAGTAAAATTTATGTAAAGCTAAGTAATTTATGTTCTTACATAAAATTTAATTTGATGTTGTAATAATAAAATAAAGATGAAAGAGAATATTGTGAACCCAATGGTCACTACCGAACACAAAGTTTATGTTTCTGTACTGTTTTTCACAAATAAAGAATTTATATATGCATATATATATATATATATATATATATATATATATATATATATATATATATATATATATATATATATATATATATATATATATATATATATATATATATATATATATGTGTATGTATATATCTTAATTTTTTCGAGTCGAACCAACAATCTATCATTTAAGTCACACGCTTACTTTACCTCCTTTTGTCAATATGCGTACAATTTATTTACAGAGATCTTTCTCTGTAAATAAATTGTACGCATATTGACAAAAGGAGGTAAATCCGAGTAGATTACAAAGTTGTCTCCACTTGTCAAAGTAAAGAAAAGCACAACCTCAACTACAAAGTTCCTCGTCAATTTAACTACAGTCAGTTACCGGAATGGCAAATTGATTCAGCTAACTTAAACGTTCCTATTCGAACTGAGCATGTAGTTAAATTTAAATTGACTTGTACGTACAAAGGTTATAGTGACTCTGATTAAAGGTAGTGGGTTCGAAGTTACTTTAGGGGAATGTTCATATGAATTGTATAAGGAAATTTGAAAAATAAAAATTCTGGTTAAGTCATATTACGTATCTTGAGGCCTGTCATGGCGCAAGGGCACAAACGTGTGACAGAAAACGCGACAGGTTGTCGGTACGATTTTTTACACGCGGAAATTTAATATTTATATTATTTCTCCGCTCTAGTAACGAGGAAAAGCGCAGCGGTGAATTTCGCTATTCAAAACGTAATGTCTCCAGAATTCAACACAAAGTAGGGAACTTAGTGTTAACACTAGGTTTTCTAGGTTCTTTAGGGTATATCCCATCTATGACAGGTTAAGAAGATTATCCTGTTATAGATGGGATATACCCTAAAGCTAAATGAAATAATATGTTGCATATGAGAAAGACAAAATTTAAGAAATATATTCGTTGTGTTAATTTGTGACTGAATTTCTATTTTAACTCCCAATATAATATTTCTAAAATAATAATGTTAAGATGATCTTTCAGAATGGAAATTTATCAGCTTCTCTTCATTGCCCTAAAAAGACAAAAAAAAACTAAAAATCTCTTGGAATATGTCTAAAGCGGTTTGCAATGACTATTTGTAATTTCAATTATTAGATTAAGAAATTGCAAAAATCGTATTCACGTTTTCAGCAAATTTACGAGTGTGTTTCACAAAACAATAATAGTTTAACTTTGTATTCCACACTTAGCTTGGTAGACAGGTAGGAGGAGAGGAGGAGAGATAGTGTTAGGACAGTCTGTTTTATTAGGACGCTTCAGTCCCTCTTTCTCCATCGATTTGATGCATTGCTTAGCCTTGTAACCAGCAAAGAGAGAGTAGAATACTAAATAATTCATTTTGCGACAGATTGTTTGTTCGATCACAACTCGAGGAATGGAATATTTAATATTTTCATTTCGTCTCTCTAGTAACAATATAACTCGGCGTTGAATCCAGCCACATTGTTAAGACAATCTGTTCTGTTCTCCACTTTCCACCGAATAAGAACACTAGGTATTAAGAACACTAGGTTACCAAGTTACCAAGCTACCTACCCTGTCATGTGCGGGATACAGCTGAAAAAAGAGCTATTTTGAATTTCCCAACTATGTTTGATGAACCGTGGAGTTGAGTTTCACCACCGCACACATAATGTCTTAAAAACTAGTCATAAAGCGCTTTAAGTCTCTAACCAAAAAAAAATCGAGTTTGACTTTAAAAAGACGCTACTTCTATCAAAAACCACACTATTGTAAATTCATTTGTAGTGAAACTTTCACTCTGTTTACTATTTAAGTTAAGAATAAAAGTTTGTTGTGTACTTGAAAGTTGAGCTTTGGAAATCTACGAAGCTCAGAAGCACAATTTTATAATGTTATTTAATGTAAAAGTATTTATCTATTTTATTATTTGTGAAACAAGGACTACTAACGAATGTTTGTTGTATGCTCAGTTGGAGAAAACTGTCTCCATACGATAGTTGCAGATTTTACACTCACTCGTTTCATATAGTTTCTGGTCTATTTATTTCTTTATAAATAAAATGCAGCGTTGTCCAGGAAGTAATATATATAATTAAATGTAAAGTAAGAAGGTTTAATTTTATTCTATCTAATTAAAATCTATCTTTTACTTGGTGATTAATACGAGAGTCTGTTTTGGATCACGAGGTATCATTTTACCCGGCCTTGATGACCTTAGGAGGGTATAGTGATTCTATAACTAATGGAATAATCTATTGGCTACAAAAAAATGAAAGGTAACAATATTATTAAAATAAAAAAAAGTCTTTATTTTAAATATCATTTTAATCTTGTGTCATTGATAAATATCAAGTATTATGTTAGCTCAATAAGTTACTGTCAAAGTTAAATGAAAAAACAAAAACAAAAGAAGAAGAGATACGAAAAGATGGCGGGCGCTGCTGTGTGGTAGTGGTCGTTTAAAGATTTTTAGAAAAGTTTGAATAATTTTTCGATACACCTGTGACTTATAGTTCTAAGATTTACTTTAAATCGTAAGAGAATTAATATTATACTAGAGTTTGGAAACTTAAGAAATGCTAAAATGTACATACTTAAAGAATTGTCGTGAAGCGAAATTTTGGTACAATGTAATACGACAGTGAAATATATCATGTGTTGGCGAATCGTTTACTATTTAATATTTAAAAAAGTGGAGATTGATGCGTTTTTTGAAGGGATCCGTAATAAGATATCGTATTGAACTGGAAACACTACAGCAGGTAGGCCGCTGTACAGATGTGTAGGGCGTGGATGGAGTACCTCGTATCCGTATGATGAGGACTAGTTCATCTTGTAACGTACTCGCCAAAAAGTACTTGCCAAAGGTGTTTTGTATAAAGTAGTACAGTCTTGTTCTACTGATAACCCCTAGTTACTTCGAGACCAACTTGGCCTTCTTTTTTAAATGATCGCTATACTGGTAGTCTCTATAAAAGCTGAGGCCCAGTATACTGATACCAGTATACGGACGCGGCTTTCAGAAGAGTGTTGGAATTATTGATGCGTTTGGTGAGGTTAATAAGTAGGCCAGAGTTATTCTTATACGTTTTACTTATTTTAGACAACTCTATTAAAGACAAACACAGTGACGATGCGATAAAAGTAAACGGTGAAATGCCATGACAGTGATTAGTAGTAAAAAAATTAAAGAATGTGATACAGGCCAACCACCAAAATTATAAAATTCCCACAGATTACAACAAAGAGTATTCTGGTAAACGACAAATGAGATCTCTTTAGTGGTTAACGCGCAGACCTAAGTCCTCTGGGGGTTAAATTCACTATAAATGAAGACATTGTCGAGGGCTGCCTCAATGGAATAATATCTATATACGACATTCCTTTAAAATTTCACGCTAAATGATACCACAGTGATTTAATTCAATTATTTGAGAGATACAAAGAGTATATCGCTATATATATTAGTTAATTCGACACAATTAATAGTCATGAATATATAATTAAATTAGATAATAAATCTGTACAACTTAAGTCTTTTAGAGCGTCTATGTTTTTATCATCGTGCGTTACATAAAATGACTCGAAAAGGATTAAAGTTTTGATTTATTTTCTTTGAGATCAAGATTGGCCGAGTTAATTAAGTTTACTTATAAATATCATTTCAAGTACATATCCTCAGAATTGACCTTATATTGTGCTGATACTGAACTTTTTTTTTATGGACGAGACACGGCAAACTAATAATGATCCGGTCGAGTCTGCCCATGCGTGTTGTCATTGCTGACAACGTGTCTCTCCCACACGTCCTGTAGTCGCCTCTTACGACATCATCAGTACCAGAGTGATCCTATTCTAAGCCGGAATCACACGGCGGCTGCTGTACCAGCAATTACATGTAAGCACATATCATCTTAAATCAAAATTAAACTTAGTTAACGGCCAATCGTGACTTCCTTCCTACAAATAAAATAGATTTTGACTTAGATATTTCATTCAATGTCATGATGTTCTGGTTAATTGAATTGTGATGCGGACTAAAAGTGACATTTAAGAAACAGAAAAAGAAAACAGTTGTCGTTTAAAGGGTTCTAAAAACAGTCGAAAGTCACGCATTTAAATAATGTATCAAGTATTTTTTTTTCTATAGCTTCACGCTGTATCCCGCACGAGGTAGGGTAGGCAGAGGGAACCCGGGAACCTAGTGTTAAGACACTCCGTTCCACTTCCGTTCCCCACTTTCCGCTGAATTTGAGGCATTGCGTGTTGAGTGGCGGAATTCCGCGCTTTGCCTTATTACCAGAGCGAAGAAATGAAACATAAAATATTTAAATTGAAAATAATAAATATTTCATTTCCTCGACTGGGTATCGAACCCAGAACCTGTCGGTTACAGTCACACTCTTGTGCCACTGCGCCACGACAGGCCTCAAATCAAGTAATATTTTTTTGCAAAATGCATAATTCGAATAAAACATTCATATCTAGGAAAAATGTTATAAAATTATTGTTGTACTTGTTGAGCTTCCCACTAAAGAACGAACTTGGGAACGTAGTTTTAAGACCCCGTTTTAAATAACAAATTTCCGGTCCCCATTATACACTATTCCTTGAAGCATTGCGTAGTGATTGGGAAAACTCAACGCTGCTCTTTCCTAAAGAGTGTTGTGGCTTATAGATTTAAAAGAATATTAATTATTTCACAAATTTTAGTGAATTGTAGAGAACCTAGAGTTAGGACAACCCGTTCATCACTCTAAAACTATTTATTGTCAATTTTGCATTGTCAAAGCTGGAAGCCGTTTATCAGTCTATCAAAGTTTAGTGCAATATGCAAGCAACCGTGAAGTATCTGGATCGCTCACACAAAGGACGTCGCCTCGATATCGCGATGTAATTACGACTACATTACAATCCAATGTGAATATTAAATATTTTGTTATACATTACGTTTTTTTTTGTTTCAGTTAAATTTTATTATAACTTATTCCGCTTTTAGTAGGATAGGTAGAGTATCCTGGAGTATGATACTATCTCCCTCACTATTCATCTAATTACCGAGATATTTTATGTTTAAATGCGGAACTCAGCGCCGCATTTTATCTTATTATAATAATAAATACAATAAAGTGAGGTAATGAAAATAATTAATACCTCCGAGTCAATATCGGACTACTAACCATCTTGTTTATAGTCAAGAGTTGAAATTACTATATACTTAGCCAGGATATTTGTCCACTGAATTTAAAATATTATCATTTTTTAGATTTTAAGAAGGTACGGTACTTGTGCCGTGGTATTTATTATCTTAACACATTAATATCCTCACTAAAATATCAATTTGAGGCCTGTCGTGGCGCAGCGGCATAAGCGTGTGACTGTAACCGACAGGTTCTGGGTTCGATCCCAGTCGAGGAAATGAAATATTTAATATTTTCAATTTAAATATTTAATGTTTCATTTCTTCGCTCTGGTAATAAGGCAAAGCGCGGTGTTGAGTTCCGCCACTCAATACGAAATGCCTCAAATTCGGCGGAAAGTGGGGAACGGAAGTGTAACGGAGTGTCTTAACACTAGGTTCCCGGGTTCCCTCTGCCTACCTGCCTCGTGCGGGCTATAGCGTGAAGCTGAAAAAAAAAAGACACAATTGAGTTACAGAATTATATTTTATTGGATTTTCCTGCGAGCGTCTTTAATAGTTAAAATGTTTTCCGCAATGTATACAAAACAATGCTAAAACACCGTGTGGGTAGATCACAATCAAAGCTGCCTCGCCATGCGGGTGTCAGGCGGGACTTGAAACGGTTTTTCGGAAATTACAATCGTTGACTGATATCTTGTTGGTGAAAATTTTTTGCTGATTTAACAGAACTGAATTTGGCAGAAATTAGAAATTAGTGTGATATTATAAGATAATTTGAGCAATACTTAAAATAAATCTGCAAATGATCCCGAGTCTGTACATATATTAAAAAATCTTATAGAAGACATTTATTAATGTACATGATATCTATTAACATACTCAAAATATTGATGTTTTTTATGTTTTATCTGTCTATTTTTGCGTTGAACGAGCTAATATCAGAAATTTCTAACCAGATTTAAATGCAATTTCACTATCATATTTTGGCAACATTCCCTCAAAATTTAGTTTATGTGTTATTTAGTTGAATATAATCTATATAATCTAAATAATCTAATAAGAAAGAGGAAACTTGGGAACCTAGTGAGTAAGTTACTCCATCCCGTTACCCATTTTCAGCCGAAATTAAGGCATTGCGTGTAGAGTGGCGGAAATCAAAGCCGCGCTTTGCTTTGTTACTAGAACATCAAATATTAAATTTAAAAATATCTATAATAATTTCATACTCATAATACTTGAAAATAAATCATTATATATTACCTTCGATTTGTCTTGGTCTGTATGATTATTCAGATTTCGCATATATTTTGACTATCAATTAATATTTAGAGGAGTTGATACTTCAAAGTTTTTCAGAGACAGACTCAGGTGGTAGAAAATCTAACCAACTTTCCTATAGAATGTTATTATCATTATCCAAGTGGATAATTCTGAACAATATTGTATTGATTAGAGCTGGGATTTTAACATTTGTGCAACCACATTGTTGTTCTTTTTTCAGATGCTGTATCCCACACATGACAGCGTAGACAGAGAACTTAAAATGTGTAAAACTTTAGTGCTAAGACACTCCGTTTTCATTATGACACTTATATTCCCAACTTTCTGCCAAATTTGGGACATTGTGTGTAAAGTTTCGGAACTCAACGCCCCGCTTTACCTTGTTACTGGAGTGAATTTATATTGATGATTCTGGTAAATTTCAAATTGCTTTTAATTTTAATTTCGATGTGGCTCGATCAGAATTTCTCCTACGCGAAATTATTATATCAATCATTATTATATCATCTTGGCACAGCGCTTGAAGCTCTTAAACTGATAAATTTATTTCCAAAGCTGTAGACAAAGCTTTCGATAAAAAGAAACCGCACTCAATTCGCTTATTGATTCATGAGCTATGGTGTCACATACAGACTCACCGGTCAAGTTTATAACATCCCACTTTTTAACTCGCTTGTTTAACAACCCATATTATAATCGATAAGTTATTGGACACTTGCTACTTCACCATAGCGGTGAAATGTGTGTAATTTATTTCAGCTATCCAAAGTTGTTATTTAAATAAAACTTCTATATATTTTCCAATCATACGATTCTGCAAACAGAAATGATTGAGTAACGAGATTATATATAAAAATATATGTAGAATGTTCATGTAAATAAAGTGGCACAGCTGAATGTATTTTTGATTATTATTCAGCTTCACGCTGTATCCCCAACGAGGCAGGGTAGGTAGAGGGAACCCGGGAACCTAGTGTTAAGACACCGTTCCACTTCCGTTCCCTACTTTCCGCTGAATTTGAGGCATTGCGTGTTGAATGGTGGAACTCAACGCCGCGCTTTGCCTTATTACATTATTAATCTATAATTGTTATTAAAGTTAAGCACTTTGTTAACTCTAGGCTATGTCCCGCATATACTCGTAGTACTCCAATTCTCACTTTTAGCCATTTTTTTTGAGAAATGCGTATTAAGAGGTGAAACTCAATGACACGCTTTGTCATGAAACCAGATTGAGTAAAGAAAAGCCTACGTTTTCGTTTGTATTTTGTGTGTATGTACGAGTATGTAATATTTTTAATAACCTGCTATCTTCAGAATCGCTGAACTATATATATAATAAACGTAAAAGATAACAGTAATAAAAGGTATATTCGCCGTGTGATTCCGGCTTAGAATAGGATCACCCTGGTACTGATGGTGTTCCATACCTGACGAAGAACAGCATGAGTCCAGATAAACTTTGAGAAATAGTTGAATACGTCCAAAATAAAAGTTGTAAAGGATCATGAGCATTTTACAATGGTATATTAAAATTGAAGATCTGGAACATCTGACGATAAACCTTAACAGTCAAGCTGAACTATAAGAAATATTGAGATGCTGTATTAACAAAAGAAATTGAGCGTGATGAGCATTTTGCACTGACATATTGAAATCAAACATCTGGAACATCTCATGTACAATCATAATCGGTCCAGCTAAAGTATAAGAAATGATGAAATGTTTTTAAAGTGTTATTCCACGCTTAGGACAGAAAATACTAAACTTAAATTTAAGTTTAGTATTTTCTGTCCTAAGTGTAGAATAACAATGAAACGATGATTTAACAAAAGTTGTTGATCGTGTTAAGCACTTCACATTGACGTATTAAAAACGAAGATATGGAACATCCCATGAACAATCATAAATAATAAAATATGGCATCAATTAAAGATGTGCAGCTTGACAAATATTTTTTATTGACATAAAAAATATGGCATACTTTTTAAAGAAATATAAAATATAACAATGAACAATAAAATTGCTTAACTAAAGTTGTTTATTGTGATGAGTAAATTTAAATTAAATTGCTATATTAAATTGTTGTAAGAGGATATCGACGCATCATACGCAATAGAGGTAAAATCATTTTGTTCTCATTTTCGTGTGCTTTGTTGTCACTTTGGGTAATTGAAGATGATATCCACTGGGAAAAAGTCTTAAGAAATCTTGCGTCAGTGACAGTCCCTGTAGTTTGGGGTAGTTATCTGCTACAATGTCAGTATTCTGTACAATCTCAATCCTTCAAAATTGTAGGAAGAGTACAAATTATTTTTATCAGAAAAAATATTTTTTTCAACAGATAAAGGAACAATTAATAGTCCCCTTTGTTCTTAACAAGGTATTGTGTTTTCGATTGTAGGCAATTCTCTTCCTGATTACGGTCTACCTGTTCCATTAGCATCGTTTTACCGAATTCACTACTACAGTTAATGAAAGTGCATCCAAATTTATTATGGAACACAGATAAATGTTTAGTAGGGTGGCCTAATGGCGCCTTAAGTAACGAAACTGTTTTTCTTAGATGTTCTAGAAGGCGTTGGATAAATCTATTACATGAGATAAGGCATCAATACAGAAAGAATTTTGCTTTGTCAGACAAAACAAAACTGTTGGATTGTCTGTATGGATGTCTTATCGTATGGGATGAAACAACCATATCTCATAAAAAGATCACAGAGGCCGTAGATAGAACGTTGCGGGAAAACATTCATCGAGATGACAGGCCAATGAGCAGTATTATAATTTTATTGATTTCAGACAAACTGTACCAGTTTTAAATCGAGTGACTAGGGCCGATAAAATTAACGCCTCTTTGAAATATTTTTACTGGAACTATACCCAGATGAAAAATCTAAAGCTATCGATCAATATGAGAGCCCGACTTGGTAGTTATTATTAAAAGTTGAAGAAGGTTTCCTTCTTGAAGAGAATACTCAGATTAGAATTTGGCAAAGTATTCAGATCCGAGATGTAACTTTAATAAGTTACATCTCGGATCTGAATACTTTGGAAAATTAATATTCTGGAAAATCTTTTTTATACCAACGCGCTATTTTGACTCCTAAAACTAAACAAGCTGGTGCAATAAAATAAATTTAGATTTTCTTGGAGATAAAGTAGTATCACGAAGTGTGGTGATAGGAAATATACTTTTTCTTTGATACGGTAGAGGAAGAAAATAACGCCATGAACGCCATGTTTTATACTGTGTTTAAAAAGTAAAAAATGTTTTGAATGAAAAAAAAAATCGAATTAATCACGTATACCGAGAGTTTAACGAATTTTCAGCTAATTCGAATTAATCCGGTTAAATTATTTTGAGTTGAAATGAGTAATAATCGCGAAAATCAAACATATTTTGAAGTAAATAATAAATAAAAATAAAATAAAATAATAATAAAAAGCCTTTTATTCCTTCCAGAATTGGTAGTGTTATTAAACATTAAATAGTTTGTTAATATATAACAATAAAATGGTTAGTAGTGATGGTTAATTAGAAAAAAAAGTTTAAAATTGTTATTAGTGTAGTTTTTCTGCAAGGAACCCTCTGCAGGTAAAGGCCTCCTCCAAAGTGAGCCAGTTTTTTCTAGACTGTGCTGTTTGGATCCAGTTTGGGCCTGCTGTGTTTTTCAAAATCAAAATCAAAATCAAAATATTCTTTATTCAATTAGGCCATTTAAGCACTTTTGAATCGTCAAGTTACATATAAGTGTCTGTGGTGTCAGTCCTTACAGGAAGCTACCACCGGCTCGGAAGGCGGGTCTGCTGAGAAGAGCCGGCAAGAAACTCAACAGTTGCTCTTTTCAAAATATCAATTAAAGTAAATATATAACATAGCTTCCTGAGTGAGTACCAACAGCATTTAATCCCACGCACTCTTATCGTTGTAGTATTCTTGAATAGAATAATATGCTTTGCCTAACAATATATTTTTAACATTCACTTTAAATTTTTGAAGTGGCAAATTTAAAATTATTTGTGGAATTTTATTATACATACGTGTACCATGTCCCATAAAAGATTTACTAACTTTTTGAAGACGAAAACTAGGAGTTATCAGCTTGTTTTTACTTCTTGTATTAATATCATGTCGGTCACTGTTTTTTAATAAATTGTGGCTATTTTTCCGAACAAGTATTATATTATCATATATGTACTGTGATGCCACCGTAAGAATACCCGTTTCTTTAAAAAAATCTCTCAGGGATTCCCGAGCTCCCATGCCGTAAATGGCTCGGACTGCTCTTTTTTGAATTACGTCCTCCTATCTGTTGCAGGGTTTTAATTTCGTCCTCCCATCTGTTGCAGGGTCTTCCTTTCTTTCTTTTGCCCAAAGGTCCTCTCCATTTTGTCACTCTTATTGTCCACCTCTGGTCTAGGAGGCGTGCTATATGCCCGGCCCATTTCCATTTTAATCTAAGAGCCTGTGACAAGCCATCGCTTACTTTTGTGATGTAGCGTATTTTAGTATGTCTTATCTTGTGTATTTTTTTTATGTCTAGCATGCTGCGCTCCATTCCGCGTAACTAAGTATACATATTATAAAAGTATAACATGATTGTCTTATACAAAGGCATGATGACTGCACGTCGCCAATCGTCCGGGACCTCCCCCGATTCCCAGCATACATTGCATAAAAACCAGAACAGGTCCAAGACGCGTGGCCCACCATATTTGATCATCTCGGCAGTAACTCCATCTGCTCCCGATGCCTTACCACATTTCAAACTTCGTATGGCACTCTCAACTTCTTTTATACATATTTCGCCATCCGCTACATCAAGACTCAGCGTTCCGCTGTTACTTGAGGCAGAGGCGTCATCACATTCATACATCTCCTTGTAAAATTCCGCCCATCGCTGCAAAACCTGTGGTTGTTCTGTTAAAAGTTCACCTTTTACTAATGTTATTAAAAATAGAAGGAGAGGTCTGTCGTGGCGGCACAAGAGTGTGACTGTAACCGACAGGTTCTGGGTTCGATCCTCAGTCGAGGAAATGAAATATTTAATATGTTCAATTTAAATATTTAATGTTTTATTTCTTTGCTCTGGTAATAAGGCAAAGCGCGGCGTTGAATTTCGCCACTCCAGCGTTGAATTTCCCCACTTACCGCCGAATTTGAGACATTGCGTCAAATTCGGCGGAAAGTGGGGAACGGAAGTGGAACGGAGTGTCTTAACACTAGGTTCCCGGGTTCCCTCTGCCTACCCTGCCTCTTGCGGGATACAACGTGAAGCTATCAAAAAAAAATTTAGAACATAATTAAACTTCCCAAATGCATCAATTTATTCTTGATTAATCAAAGAATAATAAAAACAGTATTTATATTTAAATTCAACTTTTGTTATACAGTAAATATGGAATATTTGGAAAATTTTAGCGAAGACATTGAAACGTATTTCATTTTAATCTTTTCAACTTAATGTCAATACATTACCAGCCACTGTGAAGAAAATTTTGTTCTTTATATAAAAGTCTCCGTATATTGTTATATATAAAAAACTTTTATGGATTGACGCCTGTCTACCCTGAGACTTCTATACACCCCAATTTACCGGTACTTAATTTTAAATTATGTTACAATAACTTATACTATGAATCCAAATTTTAAAATTTGACATCTTTTTGACAATTTAACTTTTGACATTAGTTAATTTTGAAATATTTCAGTAAATTGGCGCCTTTAGCCTTTTCAAATACTTATAAAAACCATTATAATACAAAAATATACTTTATATCGTATACAAACAATATTAAAGAATAATTTTGACGCTAATTTCTCTTTATATTGGCTAAAACTAAAACCAAAGATTAAGTTAAGAGAAAATGTTTACTAAGAAACTGTATACGCTAGTGTTTTTGCGAAGTGAAACACAAATATTATTAGGTTTCAAAAAACGTGGGTTCGGTATGAATAAATGGAACGGTTTCGGTGGTAAAGTTGAACAAAATGAGACAATAATCGACGCTGCTATACGAGAACTAAAAGAAGAATGTTGTGTTACAGTCCAAAAAGAAGATTTAAAAAATATAGGTCATTTAGAATTCACTTTTGAAGGGGACCCGGTTATGATGGATGTAAGAGTGTTTTCTGCTAGTGTGTACAAAGGAGTACCGAAAGAAACTGAGGAAATGGCTCCGAACTGGTTCGACTTGGACAATGTACCTTTTGAACATATGTGGCCAGATGACAAGATATGGTTCCCTTTTATGTTACAAAATAAACTATTCTACGGTAGATTTAATTATAAAGGTTTTGAAACAATACTGGGATATAAAATGGAGGAATTAACTTCAATGGAATCATTTTATAAGGATAAATAATTGATTAATCATATTAATATAATTTACTTTTATTTCTGTCAAAGTTATGCTTTGTAGTATTATTTTTTCTTTTTTCTTAACTGTTTTATTTTTTCTTTGAATAATCATATTATTTTTTATTTGTTTTTATCATTAGTGTAAAAGAAACCAAAAAACAAACATTGTTTTTGATTTCTCTTTCTCAGCTTCACACTGTATTCCGCACATGGCAGGATAGGCACAGGAAACTAGGGAACCTAGTGTTAACACACTCCGTTTCACTTCCGTTCCCCACCATCTACTGAATTTGAGGCATGGCATGGTGAGTGGAGGATCTCAAGGCCGCATTTTGCCTTGTACCAAAGGGAAGAAATGATAACATTAAATATTTAAATTGAAAATATTAAACATTTCATTTCCTCGAGTGGACATTGAAACACACAACCTGTCAGTTACAATCGCATGCTTGTGCCCTGCACCACAATAGCGCTATTTTTGTTCGAATATTTTTTATTTTATTGTTTAAATAAATTTTTTATCCTAATAATAATAAAACTTAATTATTAAAATACTTTGTTGATTCACATATTGTTTTTTTTTTACTATAAAATTTTCAACTTAATTTTCTTTTGTTTACACGCTAAGGTAAGAAACAGTTAATATTTTTACAATCTTTTAAAGTGTTACTCCTCACTTAAAAAAGAAAATTGTAAAGATCTCCCTACCAGAGATGCTAACAACATAAATAAGTTGTAACAAGCGTAAAAGAATTTCGACGTGGCTTGACAAAACCGTATGACTTAGTTGGTCAGAACGCTTGGACGGTTAGCGAGAGGCGCGGGTTCAAATCCTGCTACGTTCAAAATTTTTATACGCTTTTTAAATTTAAATTTAGTCTTTGTTTCATTCAATTTGGTTAGTAAATGAAAAACTTTTGCCAAAATTTTCATTTAACATTTCAGTTTTAAATGCATTGATATTGTCCTATTGTTATTAGATCACGAAAGTAATTGAGATGAGTAAATAAGAGATTAATTCAAGCGGGCGAAGCCGCCAACGGACTTGTATATAATAAAATTCTAAGTTTATACAGTCAGTGTGGTAGATGATATATTAGAAAATTTGTAATTGGATGATATATTAGAAAATTTGTAATTGGTGGCATTTTATATGAACCCAAATCAATTGCTTTTTTTTTTATCTGCGTATTTTTGTGCACTCATCTCAGAAACGACTTAACAAATTTAAATGCAGTTTTCACTATTGTGTATTGTCAAACTTTATTATGTAGTGTTAGCTTATTTTAAATAGGTTAATAAATAAAAAAGTTATATCATCCTCATACTGTTTCCCGCACATGGCTGGATAGCCTGAGGTAACCTAGTGTTAAGACACTCCGTTCCAATTCTACCGAATGAGAAGTGTTTGCGTGATTTGCTTTGTTACCAGAGCAAAATCTTTAATTTCTTCAAGTGGGAATCGAACCCTAAACCTGCCGCTTTTACAGTCACACGCTATTGCCGCTGAGCCACGACAGGCATCTAAAAATAATAAAGTTAGAACACTATAGTAATTCAGATGAAAAATATAAATAATGGTATTGTTTAAGCCCCGAGGGTTGCTAGTAGCAAAAAATACATTATCAGACCGGTAATTTTTTTATTAACAGATACAAATTATAAATTAAGGAAAAAATATTATAGTATTAATCGTAATAAGACACAAAATAAGAGAAAAATATACAAAAAAAAAATGAAAAGTTTATTTAATTTTTATTTTTTAACTTCACATTGTATTCAGCAAATTCCAGGGTAGTCATAGGGAAGCTTGGGAACCTAGTGGTAAGACACTTCCGTTCCCCACTTCCTGCCGAATTTGAGGCATTTGCATGTTGATTGGAAGAACTCATTCGAGCTTTGCCTTGTTCTTAAGAGAGAACAGCATATTTTTGTCATCCAGTGGCAAAACTCTGCTTTGCCACCACACCACAGTTACCAAAAATACAGTCGGTTAGGCAGAGGGAACCTCGCTACCTAGTATTAAAACACTCCTTTTCCCCCTACGAAATTTTACTCCAACATTTTTGTATGTTAAAGTAATTAGTATAAAAACTTGTTAGTTACAAAAATTTGTAGCCATATAAAATTAAAATTTAGAATATAAGTCTCTAAAAGGGGATTACTCGAAACATTTTTATTTAACAGTCACTAACTAGTTTCACAATATTTCACCATATTTCACTGTATTTCACTGTATCTCACTGTATTTCACAAGTCATCTAGTAGGGCAGTTCGAGCCAGATTCCTGGCTAGGGCCAGTCTGAGTAATTCCGCCTTTTCCTCGGCAAGACACTTGCTGTGGAGCTCCAATTGGAGCATCAGTTCATATGTGTCATCGGAGGACAAAACGGGATCCTCTGTTTCCAGCAGTGGAAGAGTATCCAGAAGGAGCGTTGACCAGAAACTGTAAATTGAAAAATTAATTCTTAAATATAATTAGGCTTGGTGTATAAGGTATAAAAATTATCATAGGTACCTGAAAGACAATGAAAGAGCAAAAAAAGATCTCCAAGCTCCAAACACAATGTTTTGTGTGCTAAAACATCACCCTAACAAGCTGGCAATGCCTTCCCAAAGCTAGGAGACGACTGAAAAGATGCAAAATCCTGCAACCAGATAGTATTGAGTAGCAGACTATAAATCATTTAAAAAGTAACATCCTAATGGGGATGAACTCGACATGCCAATATGCTCACCACACATCTGATCATAGGCAACAACCAATTGAATGAAAATAACAAAAAAATATATTTAATTAGGCTATTGAAATCGAAAAACATCCTAATTTCAATGGAAAAGACACTTGAAAACTGTAACAACAAAACACCTGTGTTAACATAAGGTTCCCATGTTCCCTTTGCTAAGAACGGGATAAAACGTGAAGCTAAAAAAAATAAACTCACTAATCAGGCGCTATGTTGGACGTGATCAACGACACCAACAGCTTGGCGGCCATTTTGAATTCCCTATTTTTATACAATCTGTGGAAGTCACAGTATTTACCTGTAAATAAAAGACGTTAAAATTATTATTATTATAAGAAAATTACATAACGGATTCGAACCTCCGCCTCTCGCAGCCGTAAGCCATTTTTTTTTTTTATATATTTTTTTTATCAACATCGGCAATCAGTCGTAAGACTATAAGCTGATAAGTTGTGTGAAACTGTTTTGAAGGTGACAATGCCAGTGCTTCGTCTACCATATCATACTATGGATTTCCTTTTAAGCCTTTTCCTAGTTGGAGATGGTTTTAAAAGCCCAGTTGCAAGTTCGTTAGGATGTAGAGACATGCGCTCTAGATACTTCTTTGTGAGCCTCTTGATTTCTCAACTGTGGGGACGTTCAAGTACTTATGAGTTTCCTCAGACTTTGTAAACCATGGAGCGGAAGTAAGCCAATTAAGCAAAATTTTCTCGTCAAGCTACGTTTAATTTATTTTTCTCAATATTTAATCAAAGGAAATATTAACAAATTGTAATATTTTATACTACTTTAAAAGTTTTTTAATATTGTCGTGGCACAGAAGCAGAGCGTGCGACTATAAACACGAACACTCAATACAATATGTTCTCGCTCAGCAAGGCAACAAGGCAAAACGCGGCGTTAAGCTCCGCCATTCACCACGCAATATATAATATCAAAAATAAAAAAAACTTGAATACCGAAAGTTTCTTAATAAAAACAGCCTATCTTAAAACTGGGTTCCCAAGTTCCCCTTCACGTACGAGAAAAAAAAATAACACTCACCCAACAACAAAAGCGTATCATCAATAAGCAGCACCCCACCAGCGGTCAGCAGCAAGTCAGCGGCCGGCAGCGCTTCGCCAGCGCTGTACGCCCTGAGCGCGGTGTGAGCGGCGCGAGCGCAAAGCGCTGGATTGCGGCCGCGCCCAGCCCAGGCGAGCGCCGCGCCCGCGCTGCCGGTGGCGAGGCGACGTGTGGACATGCACGAGCATATATTTTGCACTGGAATATTTATAATTTAAATTAATATTTAAGTTAGTTTTTTTTTTATAATTTTTTATTGTTTATTTTTAGGATATAAAAATGTACAAAAAAAATTAAAATTTATGACGAAAAATGTATAGGAACAATGTAAAGGCGACAGGTTGTGAGATCGATCGTCACTTCGAGGAAGTGAAATATTTTATATATTTCAAATGAAACATGGAATATTTTCATGTCTTAGCTCTGATAACAAGACAAAGCGCGGCGTTGAGTTCCACCACTCATCACGCAATGCCTCAACTTCGGCGGAAATCGGCGAACAGAACGGAGTGTCTTATCACTATTTTCTCAAAGACGTAACTAACATGTATGGGATACAGCGTGAATCAGAAAATTTTTTTAAAGTGTTATTCCAAAAAAGAAAATACCAAGTAAAACTTTATTTATTAGGTTAACTAAAACTTACCAACACTTAATAGCCCAAACTTCTTGGCCTCAGCCGCCACCCTCATGGCCTTGGCCTCGGTCTCTATGGGCATCCGTTCCAGCAGCAGCTCGGCGCGCCTCCCGCCGTCGGGGCAGGAGGCCAAGTACGACAGTCCGACGGACCACAGCGATTTATGTTCTAGAAGTAACGATCCGTATTCCAGAATCAGACTGTCTCGGAGATTTGACGTTATACTGGAATTAAAAAAAAACCAAAATTATTAATAAATTTAAATTTAAAAAGCGTAATATTTTTTTTTAATGTAGCAAGATTTGAACCCGCCCCTCTTGGAAACCGTTCTAGCGCTCTGACCAACAATGCCATACGTTCTTGGACGATTACCAAGAGCAATTTATACGCTTTTTAAATTTAAATTTAGTATTTTCTGTCCTAAGTCTGTGGAATAACACTTTAAAAAATTTTTAAAACTCTAAAAACTTTTTTAATACCTTCGTATGAAAATAAAATTGAAATGTTAAATATGGGATAACCCGTCAAAAATTTCTAAAGGTGTAAACGGGAACCTGGGAACCTAGTGTTAAGACACTCCAGCCTCATCAAGACACTTCCGTAATTGAGGCATTGCGTGTTGAGTGGCAGAGCTCAACGCCGCGCTTTGCCTTGTTACCAGAGCAAATAATTGATTAAGTATAAATTACTCAGCTTCTCGCACATGGCAGGGTAGGCAGTGGGTACTTGGTAACCTAGTGTTATGACACTCCGTTCCACTTCCGTTCCGCCGAATTTAAAGCATTGTGTGTTCAGTGGCGTAAGTCAACGCCGCGTTTTGCCTTGTACCAGAGCGGAGCAATGAAAACATTAAATATTTAAATTGAAAAATATTAAATATTTCATTTCCTCGAGCGGGTATCGAACCCACAACCTGTCAGTTACAGTCACACGGCCACTGCGCGCCCTGCTGCGCCACGACACACATCAAATTATAAATCACATTTTAATAAATGCTGTAATAAATTTTATTTTAAATATTTCTTTAAGAAAAACTAAAATTACATATAACATTGTTTACACAAACAAAGTCAATATGTTTCTAAATTACATTAATTATTCAAATATCATAGATAAGAGCGCTCTGAAGATAAGGGGCATTGCAAGAGCCCGGGTTGGAGTCCGGCTATGTTAACAATTTATTTTATTAGCTTCACGCTGTATCCCGCACGTGGAGATGTAAGCTGAGGAAACTTGGGAACCTAAGTGTTAAGACACTCCGTGCCGTTTATTCCTAACTTTTATACATTTACTAAATAAGTAAATAAGACCAGGTCAAAGCGACAACCTTATTTTTTTAGGTTGGTTAAAAAAAAGTTCTTACTCATTTTGCTGCTTGTCCAGGACCTGCAGCTTCCCGCAGTGGAACAGCATATCTGTGAGGTGAGCGGCGAACCAACCATTGTCTGACACTTGCTGTATTTCGTGTATTACCTAAAAAAAAAAAAAAACAATGAATATTTTTTTTCAGCTTCACGGAGAGGGAACTTGGGAACCTTGGGAACATTATGACACTTCGTTCCTGAGTGGTGGAACTAAAAGTTTTAGCTTTTTACCAGAGCGAGGTAATATAAAATACACTCCGTTTCGTTCCCAACTTTTCGCTTCGAGGCATTGTGTGTTGAGTGGCAGAACTCAACGCCGCCATTACATTTTCTCATCCGCTAATATGTTTACAGTAGCACACCAGCACGACAAGCCTCAAAGAGAAAAATATTTTTCTTTCCTAAGTATCCCACAAACACATAAAAAAAATCAAAGAAGAGAAGAACTGGCAGAGCAAAACTCAATAAAACGTTGTTTTTTATCTTTACGCATACAAAACTTTCTCCAGAGGGAACCTCCGGAACCTAGTATTAAGACGTCCGTTCATAAATTCTCCAGCCACTACATATAAAGTGACTGAACACCGCAATTTGTCTTAACAAAAAAACAAAAAAAAAAAAACCACAAAACAGAAATCGAACCCATACCTGATGCAAATCCCCATCCAACAACGCCCGAACCATAACGTCCAAGTGTGAGAGGCCGGTGGTCTCCATACCAGCGCAGGCCGCCCCAGCAGCTCCGAGGTCCCGCCTCTTGGCCCAGGGCGATGTGAAGAGGAGCCAGCCACCCAGGATATCGTACCAGGATGTGTATTTGGTCCTTATTGACTGGAAGGCTGCGTAGTCTCCTGTGATTAGCTGTTTAAATTTATTAATTAACAATTAATTTTAGTTTCACAATGTATCCCGCACATGGCAGAGTAAGAAGAGGGAAGTTGGGAACCTAGTGTTAGTACAGGGAACGTTTAATGTTCAGCCATATCTTCTTACTAGAACAATTAGAGAAAACCATTAATTTCCTTGAGTGGACATCAATATAAAAACTATTGAATTAACATTTACTCAGCTTCATGCTGTATCCCGCACGAGGCAGGGTAGGCAGAGAGAACTCGGGAACCTAGTGTTAAGACACTCCGTTCCACTTCCGTTCCCCGCTTTCCACCGAATTAGAGGCATTGCGTGTTGAGTGGCGGAACTCAACGCTGCGTTTTGCCTTATTGCCAGAGCGAAGAAGTAAAACATTAAATATTTAAAATAAAAATATTAAACATTTCATTTCCTCGATTGGGGATCGAACCCAGAACTTGTCGGTGACAGTCACACTCTTGTGCCGCTGCGCCACGACAGGCCAGAACATAGACAGGAATTAATATTTAGTGGTATTAATCCCACTCACCACATTGACCTTATGAGATAAACATCCTTTTAAGTTCTATTACTGAATGGTGAAAAGGAAAATGGTGTCTTGATACCAGGTTCCCATGTTCCCACTGCATACTCTGTCATGTGTCAAATAAATACTTACACGCATAATAAGTTCTAATTGAGGCTGCTGTGTCAATAATCTGCTACTAAGTTTAGATCTACACTCCGCTTGCCAATGTTTCCAAGTTATTGTGAATTCACCTGTTGATATACCTCCATACACCTAAAAATATATTATTATTATTTAAAGAAAAAGGCCAGTGGTGGCGCAGCGGCACAAGCGTGAGAATGTAAATGACTGGTTATGGGTACGGTCCTCACTCTAGGAAATAAAATATTTAATATTTCTTTTATTTCTTGCCTCTGGTAACAAGGCAAAGCGCGAAGTTGAGTACCACCACTCAACAAGCAAAGCCTCAAATTGAAGAAAGTGGAGAACAAATGTGAACGGAGTGCCTTAACACTAGGTTCCCAGAGTTTAACAAAAGTAGAACGGAGTGCCTTAACACTAGGTACTCCATTTCACTTCCGTTTCCCACTTTCCATCGAATTTAAGGCATTATGTGTTGAGTAGCGGAACTTTACGCCGCGATTTGCATTGGACCAGAGCGAAGAAATGGATTAAATTAAATATTATAATTGAAAATATTACGTAATTTATATCCTCGAGTAGGGAATGAACCACACACACACATGGTGACACATGGTCAGACAGACAGCAAAAGAGCCATGGAATTAAGGGTTCCGAGGGTTATGACGGTATTTAGATAGAATACTTAATTTCAGCTTTGTTATTGATTTTGCATATAGCATGGTAGCAAGAGGGAACCTGACTTCCCTTCATTTTAGAGGTACTGGTAATGATGAGTAACATAATTCAACATGTTTTGTAATTTATGTATAGTTTGTAAGTGATCTAAGTACAAATACAGGGCAAACTCTTTATAATTGTTATCCTTTATAACAATAAACTTCCTATAAAGTAGAAGTGAGCACAACTTGGTTGGTTTGGTTTTAAAACCCACAACTCTATGACAACAAAAAATTCTCAGTCCCTTGAGTTTCGTTATAAAGAGTTTACACTATGTAATATATATTGTGTACATTCTTAATTATATTACATTTAAGTCAGATTATACTATACTCATTCATTATATAAACTTAACATACTGAATTATACTGATTCAATTGAGGCCTGTTGTGGTACAGCGGCACAAGCATGTGACTGTAAATGACATGATGTGGGTTCGATCCCCACTCGAAGAAATAAAATATCTCTGGTTACAAGGCTAAGCGCGTCATTGAGTTTTGCTACTCAACTAAACTACAGACCAATGATTTAAAAAGTTAAATAAAGAAGTTTTGTATTAATGTCTTAATGGAAACGGTGTCTTAACACTAGTTACCCAAAGTTCCTGTACCTATCACCATGTGTGTGTTATAAAAACTACTTTTTAGTCTACCATATGTATCATATGATAAAAAAAAATAATCTTTAGAAAGAAACAGCAATACTTACACTATAAACAGGCATGCTCCTCAATGAATTATCAACTAGTTTAAATTCATTGGTATCAGCTGCGGAATGTAACTTAAGTAATGCTCTAGCCACGTCCACCCTTCCCTGAACGACCATTCCAACTACTGTATCCCAGTACTCTGGATGATCTTCTGATCCCCTTTCACAGGCTTCGAGTAGCTGAGCCGCAGTCTGCTCATGACAAGGAAAGTGAAAACGAACCCACTCTAATAAAAATGGCAGCACCACTTCACCAGGGATTATATCTATGAATAATATTTCACATAAATGCCAAATACATTCTATTGAATAGAAAATTGTTATATATGAATGTAAGGTGTTCTTTTCTATTCCATCTGTCTCTTTTTGAGCGGCTTCCTGAAGACTTTCAATGCAAACTCGAATTATAGATCGGTATTGGCGCGAAAGTTTTAGAAATTCGACTTGATTGTCTGTTGTTTTGGAAGTTTCAACGAGTTTTTGCAACGAAAGGAACGTGCCATTGGCTTCGTTAACAAGTTTACGTAATATTGGAGTGAACAGCACAACATTCTGACGAATGTTTAAAATCTTATCATCTGTTTTATGTGCTTCTTCCGAAGTATTTTTGTTTACATTTTGACTTCGAGGATATATTGCAAATTGGTTACCCCGTCTCCATGTAGCGCCAATTCGCTTTTCAAAACATTTTTCGGGTAAAATCTGAAAACATAGTAGTAGTAAATATTGTAAAAGAATTATTAGAACATAACCTAAGTAGAGTTTTTAAATTACTTACGAATGTTTTAACTCGTTTAACAGTTTGTGTGTTAGGTGCTGGGGACGGGCTAGTAGAAAAACTTGAAAAATTCATATTTAAATTAATAAATTAGACAACGCAATGGTTTAAAGTTAACAAGTTCATAACCGTTTATTTTCAACTTTTAACTATTTAACGCCGATGCTGTCATGCTTCGCGTTCCTGTCACTGTCAAATAAAAAAAAAACTATTCAGCCAGTAACAAAATATGTGTGATACATTTTTACAAGTCATTAAAAAACTAATTTTTACAAGTTATTAAAGAACTTATTAATTTTAAGCTTTAAAAAAACTCATATCTTATAAAATATCATAAACAATCTTTTCTTATCACCATGCTATAATGTTACGTTCATATTAATACAAAGTATAAAAACAATAACTGCATAAATTATTAAAATAAATACATAATAATATTATAATGATTTTACTTCTTGATTACTGATAGAATACACAAAATATCTCTTTATTTATAATTTTAAAAATCATTCTGACTTGACCGGATATAGTGTTGGAAGACATGTTGATTTGTCATGAGCGAGGCGATTTTTGTCAATTCGTCAAAAAAGTGTTTTGTTTAAATTAAATAAAGTAAATTGTACAAAATTAAACAGTAAACCCAATAACATAGTGTTGTATAAAGTGATATTAGTATAATGTGTTATATATGTTTATGTTGATAAGTCTGATAGAGGGAATCAATTGTAACAGGACCATCAGATATATTTGGTAAGCGTTGCGTTAATTTTTACAATCGCAACCTTTTTATTTAGGTATTATTCGACCGAGACACAGTTACGCACTATAAGGCAGGCCTTCACCTCGATCGGCTGTCTGAATTTTTGTTATATCTAATACAAAACTTCAATAAAATTTAAGTGAAAGAAAACTACTAGTTTGACGTAGCGGTGAACTTGTTGCAAGGGAAACAGAAATTAGGCCGCGATTATCTGCTCAGTATCTATTTGTTTGTGTATTCGCGACTTGCGAGTCGTACGGCCGTGACGTCACTTGTGTACGGTGAAAATTCTTATATACTTGCTGTGTATAATATATGAGGTATGATAAAGTTTTATCAAAAATTGATAGCTGCTATGATTTAGATTATTTACAGATAGAAGTATAGTTTGTGAGTTTTATGCTCAGTATCAAAGAAAACAGTGTGGTCTGTGTGTGTGTTTTATTAAGAAAGACTGTAACTTTTGTAAGTACTAACATTTTCTAATATTTAACCGTGAAAATTTATTTAAAAACTGAAGTTTTAAGCATTTTTTTATACAATTTTTATAATTTATTGTATTTATTCCATTGACAATATACCATGCTATGAATTCTTCTTATATAAGAATGCAAATATCAAAAAATAAAAAAAAAATCTAATAATAAAATAATGTAGCATGATATCAAAAATATTTTAAATAAGTTTTTTGGACCAATCAAGTGCTTCCTATATTAAAGTTGTCGGAACAAGTTGGTTCTTTCTGGTTGGAAAAATTGGCATATAATTTGAAAATGACATTTAATTAACACTTTTAATAACACTATTGATATGTTTTGTGTATCTTTATTATTTTTTACCCTTGAAAACAATTTTGAATTATTATCATACAGACTTGATATCGTGAGTCATTATGAGTAACACATTTAGAATTTGTTTATTTTATCTTTTTCATTTCAATTTTAAGAAAATGTGTACATAAAATTCAAATAAAATTTAGACATACCCATGATTGCAGTCTAGAATTTAAAAAAAAATCATCACCTGACCTGAAATTAGTTTAGGGTATTTTTTATGAGGTACAAATGTGGCTGTATCCAGCATGTGTCTGGGTAGGCAGAGGGATCTTGGGAACCTAGTGATAAGATGTTCCAACCAAGATTTTTCTGTTCCCCACTTAACTTAATAATCTACTAAAAGACCTCTATCTGCCCAGCTAGAATTATGATTAATTTTTTTTTAGATACATACTTCAAAGGTGTCTCTAGTATTGAATTTTGTATTGTGGTTTAAATTGCTAATATATATTCTAGCCTTCACAATATACAGAGATGCATTAAAAAAAATTATATCCTTAAAATATTTGCCAAGTCTTTATGTTGAAGATGCTTGCCAGTTATTTGGCAGGATAAGATAATTACTATCACTATCTATATTTGCTTATCACATTACTGTGATAGCATTGTTCTTTTGTATTTTTGTGTGATAAGTAGTGTAATAACCTCGCACATTTTTATTATCTGTTTTATAAACAAAAATATTGTATTCTTTGTCATATGTTTAATAAAAAGGTTGTAATATATACAGCCTAATGTTTTTTTTTTTTTTTCTCAGCTTCATGCTGTATCCCGCACTAGACAGGGTAGGCAGAGGGAACGGAAGTGGAACCTAGTGTTATGACACTCCGTTCCACTTCCCACTTTCCGCCGAATTTGAGGCATTGCGTGTTAAGGGGCGTTGGTTGCCTTATTACCAGAGCGAAGAAATGAAACATTAAATATTTAAATTGAAAATATTAAATATTTCATTTCCTCGACTGGGGATCGAACCCAGAACCTGTCGGTTACAGAACCTGTCGGTCACACTCTTGTGCCGCTGCGCCACGACAGGCCTCAGCCTAATGTTTAATCATTTTTTTTTTAGCAACTGTACATGAATTTTTGAAGGAAAAGTTGAATTTACCAAACTTAATTTGCAACTCCTTGTCAATTTTATGATTTGATTTTATTGTACCTAACTCTGTGACAGCTACTTGCGTTTCTTTAATGAAAATTAATATATGTATAATTTGTTGATACATTTTTTCTGCAATTTAGGTAAAACTAAATTAATTTTTATATAATAAATAAAGCCAGTCTAGAACATAATAAAGTAAGAATCGTAATAAAATGAGAATTCTGCGAGAGACATTTTCAATATATTTCCTGTTAACGTTGTTAAACAAACGAGTATTCAAAGGCTGTTGCGACCATGGTCACATCCACAATGTCACTTCCTGCAGTGCTTCTGATAAACATCTTTTATATTACTAGAAATTAATAAGTTGTCTTTAGTTTCAATCTGTATAGCTTAGTTAGTGTTCAGCTTCATGCTGTATCCCGCACATGGCAGGGTAGGCAGAGGGAACTTGGGAACCTAGTGTTAAGACACTCCGTTCCACTTCTGTTCCCCACTTTCCGCCGAATTTGAGGCATTGCGTGTTGAGTGGCGGAACTCAACGCCGCGTTTTGCCTGCACCAGAGCGAAGAAATGAAACATTAAATATTTTAATTGTAAATATTAAATATTTTGATTTCCTCGACCGTGGATCGAACCCAGAACCTGTCGGTTACAGTCACACGCTTGTGCCGCTGCGCCCTGACAAGCCTCAAAGTCACTCAGGTTGTTAGTGTTAGTACACTCAATTCGCCGACTGTTGTGAAATGGAACTCAACACCGCATTTTTCTTTTTGCCCAGAGTAATAAAAATAAAATAATTCCTTTTTCATAGTTTGCATTGAAACTGCAACCGTCTCGTTTAACATCAATCTATACCACTTTGCCACAATGTTTAGTATTTTTATTTGTTGTTGTTTTTATTTTTTGTTGAAGTGTTTCTAATGACCATAGACAACTCTGTGTCCAAATATGATATGATTTTATTTTTTTAAGTTAATATTGAATGCATTTCAAAAATATTGATAAAATGCGCTTTATTTTTCACTAAATGTATAAATGTATCTTTAACATTATATAGGACATCAATTTTCCTAGGTAAAGTCACTTTGTAAACAAACAAACGGAAAGTAAACCTTGATAAAGAAAGTACGCTTTCTTTATACGCCAGAATTTCATAGTAAAATTGTAACTTATGTTCTGTTATACTTATGTATATTATGATAATATTTAATCAATGCAAATTAAATTAATTTGTAATTTATCATTATCGTATTTCAATGATGGTGTCTGACTGTAAACACGATGGTTGTTGGTTTGATTCCTTTGATTTGACTAAGGGGAATGAGTTATTTTTATTTCCTTGCTTTTGTAACAATGAAAAGCGCGGCGTTAAGCTCCGCCTCTCACTATCTTTAAATTTTGGCTAGTGTCTTAGCTCTAGGTCCGTCTGCTTTCTCTTATATATTTGATAATACAGTGAAAAAAATATATATATTTAATTTAATAATAATTTTAATATCGTATTTTTGATACAAGTGTTTTTTTTGTCCAAAAAAAGAATCGAACATGTGACCAACTTAGCAATAATTACGTAAAATAATTATATTTTTATAAAAGAATCGGCATTCATATGAGATTGCTATCAAAAGTATTCAACCTTGGTTTTCTACTTGACGTCTACTTCTATATAATGAGACTGTTAAAGCACTTGTAACGTTTTGCCAACGTTCACTAAAGAAAACATTTTTGCTGTATTGTTCGACATATATTTTTCTTTCAATGATAATAAATAAGGTGAATAGCGAGGACTGCGGGATCGATTCCCACTCTGCGTTGAGTATTGGCACTCAAATTGGCGGAAACTCGAAACCGGCGTTAAGACACTCCGTTCCAAATAAGACTTTTTTTTTTTATTTACTTTACAGCTTCTCGCTACATCCTGCACACTGCAGGGTAGGCAGAGGGAACTTGGGAACCTTAAATCTTAAGACACTCCGTTTCGCTTCTGTTCCCCACTTACCGCCGAATTTGAGGCATTGCGTGTTGGGTGGCGGAACTTAACGACACGCTTTGCCTTGTTACCAGAGCAAAAGATTGAAAACATTAAATATTTAATTCGAAAACAGCCCTCCTAATAAGTCACCAAAAAAAAAATTATACATAGATAAAAATTATACATATATGAATTGAGGCGTGTCCTGGCGTCTTTAATATTTGTGTTTCCAAGCTCTGGTAACAAGGCAAAGCGCGGCGTTGAGTTGCGCCACTCAACATGCAATGTCTTAAATTCAGCGAAAAGTGGAGAACGGAACGGACACGCTGTATCCCCCACATGGCAGCGTAGGCAGAAATGACTTGGGAACCTTGTGTTAAGACACTCCGCCCTGTTTCCCACTTTCAAAGTAATCAAAGTAAAATCATATGACAGTATGATATATTTTCGGTATTAACTGATAAGTGATATAATTGGTTTTAGTATTTAACTTGCATTGACGTCATTAAAAAAAAAAACATCTGAATACTTTACGTTCCAATAGGTCTATCGCACCTCAGCGCCACAAGCGTATGACAGGTTGTGGGTTCGACAGCCAGTCGAAGTAATTAAAGTTTTAGAGGAAATATTTTTTGTTTACGCTCCGGTAACCAGGCAAGGCAGCACAATGTCTCATTTTCAGTGGAAAGTGGGAAACGGAAGTGTCTTAACGGAAACAGAGTTTCTTAGAGTACAGCGTGAATCTGTAATGAGAGATATTTTTTTTTATCTATAATATTTAGACACTCTGTTTCCCTTTCCGACATTTAGAGACAGCGTGTTGAGTGGTGGAGTTTAACGCTGCTCTTTGGCCTTGTCAGTATGAGGAAAATATATACGCAACTTTTCGTATTAGCATTTGACATTTCCTGAACCAAGAGAATCCCTAAACGAAATTTGAATCCACTACGATCATTTTTAGTAAGACATGTCTCACCTTTAACCGATTGCGTCCAGTTTTTTATATCAATCAATTCTAGCAATTAACCTTTGAAAACTAATTGACATTTCAGAAAATTAACTGCAAAGTTAATTATAACTGACACTACGAGCTAGTTAGTAGTTAGTCTTACAGTCTTTACTTGGGAACAGATTGGCTCGTTACTAGGTTCCCAGGTTCCCTTTGTCTAACATTGAAAATGACCCGACGCTAAAATATTTGATATATAGGAATAGGACGCGATCTTGACATCAGATCATATCTTTGCATGGGATAGTATATCGGATTTTCTACTTTGATATTTTTGGGAACCTATCTTTAAGACAATCTGTTCTGGTTGTTTGTGCTTGTTGTCGTGCTAAACTCAGAAAGTGATTTAAATGAAGATTTCACTATTGGGCAGCGGAAGTGCAATGGAGAGTCTTAACACTAGGTTCCCAAGTTCCCTCTGCCTACCCTGCCATGTGCGGGATACAGCGTGAAGCTGAACAGAGTAGAGTACTATTATCTTTAACAACCTTTCTAGATTTGGTTATTATATAAAAAATGTATCAATATAAATCATATTGTCCGACAAAATGGCTACAGTAGTAAATAAATAATTGTATAGCTAAAGCAGGCGAAGCCGCGATGGGTCCGCTAGTATAGATATAAATGACAAGTAGCAATTCTGACAAAGATCTATCGAAGGTCGTACATTGTTTTACGTGGGACATTACATATGAAAAGTGTGTACATTAGCTACGTACGGTTTGTACGGTCAACGACCGAATGACTTACCATTTATGTTTGTTGAATTTTTGTTTGACATGTGTATTTAAAAATTATAAAAATAGGTTTTTTTTTTATTTATACTCATAATGAATCTGTGACTGGTACGTGGAAGAGTTGTTTAAAAAATATATATATATGTGGGACGTTTTTTTATAGGCACTGAAATAGTTTTTTTTTTTAGTTTTTTTTTTGTATGTTTATCTGTTTGACGGTGTTTACAAATATTTTGGAAACATATTTCTTTTAACATTTATTATTTATTTTATGACAATCGGTTGGTAAATGAAAAATTTATGGTTGTTATGGTTATTTAAAATATTTAGTTCGATAAATTGCTTCATATATTTATTCTATTGCTTCATATATTTATTCTATTGAGTATAAGAATATATTAAGATTGAGAATAGTGAGGCCTGTCGTGGTGCAGCGGCACAAGCGTGTGACTGTAACCGACAGGTTCTGGGTTCGATCTCCACTCGAGGAAATTAAATATTTAATATTTTCTCTGTTAATAAGGTAAAGCACTGCGTTGAGTTCCGCCACTCAACACGCAATGCCTCAAAATTTGGTGGAAAATGGGGAACGGAAGTGGAATGAAGTGTCTTGACACTAGGTTCCCAAGTTCCCTCTGCCTACCCTGCCATGTGCGGGATACAGTGTGAAGTATGAGTATATTCTATTGATTTAACAGGCGTAATGGCGGGCGAAGCCGCAGTCAGGTGGCTAGTTTTTAAATATATCTGTAGATAGATTTTAGAGGGATTAAATATAGATATGATAAAAAGTACAAATGAACATTATTTTTCTCCGTTCGTTCCCCACTATCCGTCGAATTGTATGTAAAAGTTAGTTTCCTTTGAAATTTACTACATCGGTTTGATGTGAGGTCGACGACCATTTGTATGACGTCGTAATAAACGTTCAGTTTTATACGTTTGCGTATATTTGATGTGAACATAAAAAAATATTACAATTTTGACACCTCTGAGCGCTGTCAGAGGACAAAAGTGAATGATATTGTATTATATATATATATATATATATATATATATATATATATATATATATATATATATATATATATATATATATATATATATATATATATATATATATATATATATATATATATATATATGTATATGTATATGTATATGTATATGTATATGTATATGTATATGTATATGTATATGTATATGTATATATATATATATATATATATATATATATATATATATATATATATATATATATATATTTATAGCGTTATTATCCTTATGTGTCAACAAAAAAAAAAAATCCAAAGCGTTTATCATTTTTTGATTATCAAAAGTTCAACGCACGTCTCGCTAGCTCTGATTCTGCACACCTATTATTACAACATCCGATAATGCTTTCCTACCTAACTGTGGAACCTTGTCTATGGGTACTAAGAGCTATATTAGAATGGCCCCAGTTAATAGTGGTAGATGTGACAGCCACGATTGTGCCAACGGTACTGAGTTGTCAGCGTACTATAGATCCATAGATATAGTACGGACAACGAATCGTGGCGTAAGTTAAGTTTTTGCGCATTGTTTACTTGGGGACAAATTAATCTAAGGTTCGAACAATTTTGAAATTTTAAGAGGAACAATTTTAAATTTTTTTTTTGTCTCTACAGTTAATTTCAGGGCGGCCACAACTCGTTGATCGTACTGTAAATAGTTAGATAGATGTTTTTTGTTAAGTCTAGGTATTTTCATCTTAAATACAGCATTCATTGTAATGCTTCCTTACTAACAAGCTAAGTTAGTTAAAGTTATTTGTGGTATACAGTTAGAGTTCGATGCCCACTCGCGATATATAAATATTGTTATTATCTTACTCTGGCAGGCGAAACGCGGCGTTGAATTATGCCACGCAACGATAAGTGTCTCGAAATCGCTGCTTTTTATTTTAACCACCGATGCAAAAAAGGGGTGTTATAAGTTTGAACTCTGATTGTGTCTGTCTGTTGCACCGTAGTTCGTAAATGAATGAACCGACCGTGAGATTCCCGTTTTTTTTTTTTGTTTCACACTACTATGGATCTTAGCGTTTTGTAACATATTTATCCAGCTATTAATACTTATACAGCTTAAGTCATCTTCATCATTCGAATTTCATTCGAAAAATGGACTCTTTTTTTTTTAACTTCACGCTGTATCCCGCACATGGCAGGGTAGGCAGAGGGAATTCGGAAATCTTGTGTTAAAACGCTCCGTTCCACTTCCGTTCCCCACTTTCCGCCGAATTTGAGGCGTTGCGTGTTGAGTGGCGGAACTCTTTGCCGTTTACCAGAGCGAAGAAATGAAACATTAAATTTTTAAATTGATAATATTATATATTTCATTACCTCGACTGGGGATCGAACCCAGAACCTGTCGGTTACAGTCACACGCTTGTGCTGCTGCGCCGCGACAGGCGAAAAATGGACTCAGTAGTCGAATTAATAGTTCTTGAGAATATCGCTTACAATCAGACAAACTCTTCTACTTTAAAGATGTATTTATTTATATATTCGCTCTCGTAACTAGGCAAAGCGCGGCGTTGAGCTCCACACAATACGTCAAATCCAGCGGAAAGTGGGGAACTGAACAGAGTGTCTCAATACTATGTTCCCAAGTTCCCTCTGCCTACCCTGTCATGTGCGGGATACAGCGTGAAGCTGAGTGAGTGAGTGTATAGATGTTACACTTAATTTGTTGTAACTTTGTAAGGCTTACCTATTATTTCAAGGTGACTACGATAGGGTGGAAGTGTAGCGTGATAGGTCGGATATGTGTATGTATATTATACCAAGGTCGATATTTTATGATATGCTCAAACATAACGAGGAAATTATGTGTTGAATATTTAAGTGGTTAAAATAATTATACATGATAGTACCGAAATTATTTAAATTCTTACTTTTCTGAATTTATTGTTATTATTTATATTGTTTGAGGCATGTCGTGGCGCAGCGGCACAAGCGTGTGGCTGCAAACGGCAGATTTTGTGTACGATCTCCTCAAATTCAGCGAAAAGTGGGCAACGGAGTGGAACAGAGTGTCTTAACACTAGGTTCCCAAGTTCCTTCTGCCTACCCTGCCGTATGTGGGATTCAGTTTAAAGCTGTATATGAATTATAATAATAAAATATACATAGATATATAGTATATAACTGTTCTGTAACGAACAATTTGCTGCGTTGATTCGCAAGAAAAAAAATTATATTATGTGTAAATTGTTGAAAATTCTCTATACATATCACAAGTTGTGTAGCCTTTAAATTCGTTTGCGTCTACAACAAAAATAATCCCGATTTCATGTATCGACTATGAAATGTTACTGTTTAAACAGTCATACTGTTTAATTTAACCTTTTGCGCTGCGGTCTGACCTAGAAGGTACATTTATTATTATCTTATCATCTAATCAATCTAGATCTAGATAGCTAGACTACCTAGGTGCTACATTATATAAGCAAATTATTTTTTTTTACTATATTCAAAGTGTTCTTCCACACTTAGAAAAAGAAAAATACTATTTTCTTTCTCTTGCCAAACGATAATTCTAACAAATTGTGAATTGTGAGTAGAGGAGATTTGCAAAAACCTCTCAACAGTTACAAAGTTTCGACGTAGCTTGATTATAACGTATGGCTTAGTTGGGGGGGCGCTTGGACAGTTTCCAAGAGGCACGAGTTCGAATCCCGCTACGTTCGTAATGTATTTTTTTATGTTAATAAGGCAGGGAAAATCTAGTGCCAAGTTCTTCACTTTCCGCTAGAATCCGAGACATTGCGTATTGAGTGGCGGAAATAAACGCTGCGCTTTGTCTTCTTATATGTTTTTAATTTAAACTAGTACTTACATAGAATAGTCCAAATATGATAACATAATAATTCATTGTACAAACAATGCTAATTGCCCTAAGTAAATTACAATTTTTGATTTCGCTCTGTATCGCACGTGTAAGAAAATAAGCAGAGGCAACATGGGATCTTATTGCTAGAGCACTTCCGTTTCTTAATTTCCGGAGACATTGCATGTGGCGAAGCGAAAATAAACGCTAAACTTTGTCTCGTTACCAGAGCGATGAATTTTAAACTTATATAATATTTCATTTTTTCCCATGGGCATCGAACCCACTACACACATTTGTGCCCACGCGGCCTCTATACATACGAGCACATTAAATTAAATGTTATTTATTTTTGTCTATTGTTAAGATCTCTAACCTTAACTATGATAAATAATTTACAAAGCTGTATTTTCATGTTTGTGTGTATTGAAGTTGCTACGGAGCTTGCAAGGTCAGTGTTTTATATAGGCAGTGTAATAATATATAGCCTGAAGATAAAGTCTTTACCCACCCACGCAAGAAAAGGGGTGTTATAAATTTGATATGTCCATCTGTCTGTCCGTGGCACCGTAGCTCCAGAACTGCTGAACCGATTTAAGTTAGATATTTTTTAACGAAAGTTTGTTCACTGCGATTGTTCTAATTTATGTTTTGTGAAAATGGAGTTATTTTGTACGAGTCTTAACTCAGCTTCACGCTGTATACTGCACATGGCAGGGTAGGCAGAGGAAACTTGGAAACCTAGTGTTGAGACTCTCCGTTCCACTTCCGTTCCCCACTCTCCGCCAAAATTAGAGGCATTGTGTGTTGAGTGGCGGAAATTAACGCCGCGCTTTGCCGTATATGTATGAGTTTCTTTTATTTAAAGTATATATTTATTATATATACTATGTAGTATAATAATGATATACATAGCCTGGAGGAAAAGTGTCTTTTTAAAAATCATAACGAACTTTGAATTTTGATTTTTAACTTTACTTATTTAAAACACGTATAAATATATTGACGTAGCGGGATTTGAACCCGCGCCTCCTTTGAACTAAAAACACTTTTTGAATTCCTTATACTTATTTTACACAAATACTAAAAAAATAAGATTTCTCTTTATTTAAGTAAATTTCGAGGGCATGACGTGGCGTAGGAGCCCAAGCGTGCGACCGTTACGCAGGAGGTTGTGAGTTCGATCCCCACTCGAGGAAATGAAATTTTTAATATTTTCATTTCCTCACTTTGGTAACGAATTTTTGCAGGGTTCCACGTTAAGTGTCTTAATAGGAACAGAGTGTTCTCCCATTCCGTCTGCCTACCCTACTACGTGCGATATACAGAGTGAAGTTAAAAATAAGTTTATGATTTAAAGTTTAAAAAATCGAACCTGCGACCTTTGTCTCAGTATGACGGTTGGTTTTGCACCAGTGATTCTAATTATGATCTATGGGTAACAACTGTTGATATCTTGTCGGCTCTTCTTAGTAGTACCGCTTTACTTAACGATGGCAGCTTCCTGTAGGACAGCAAGATATTTCTATGTAACTTGACGATTCAAAAGTGCTTGTAGTTGCCTAATTAAATAAATTATATATTGATTTTGATTTTTGATCCTTACACTTGTAGCGAGATTATTAATGTTTTTGTTTATAAAGAAAAGCTGTTACTAGATTTCAGAATAAACATATTCGTTATGTTAAAATTATTATTATTTTTTTTAGAATCACGCTGTATCCCGCACGAGGCAGGGTAGGCAGAAGGAACCCGGGAACCTAGTGTCAAGACACTCCGTTCCACTTCCGTTCCCCACTTTCCGCCAAATTTGAGGCATTGCGTGTTAAGTGGCGGAACTCAACGCCGCGCTTTGCCTTATTACCAGAGCGAAGAAATGAAACATTAAATATTTAAATTGAAAATATTAAATAATTCATTTCCTCGACTGGGGATCGAACCCAGAACCTGTCGGTTACAGTCACACGCTTGTGCCGCTGCGCCATGACAGGCCTCATGTTATGTTAAAATATATATGTTAAAAGAATGAGACGCAGAATTCTAAATTTTTATCATGAAAACAGAAACACTGTTAGTTATGGCGCAGTTGGCAAAGTCAATAAGGGCGTCTACTGCAGGTACACTGTAGGCGTAGAAATATTCGTGTGATACGATTTGAAAGAGATTTTTTTGTAATTTAACCCAGTTATATACAAATTGGTTTGAATTTCGCACATATTGCGGCGTTGTCATATAGAGAGAAACTTTTAAGACAATGTCTTAAAAGTTTGACGGAAAGTGGGGAACGGAGTGTCTGAACACTAGGTTCCCAAGTTTCCTCTGCTTACACTGTTGTGTACGGAATACAGCGTGAAACTAAAATAACATATATTATAGTAACAGACTCCATTCTCTCCAGAAAAGTTAACTATATGGCAATGAACGTAACACGCACTGCCTCGAATTATTTTTTTTTCAGCTTCACACTGTACCCTGCACGTGATAGGGTAGACAAAGGGAACTTGGGAACCTAGTGTTAAGACACTCCGTTCCGTGACCAACTTTCCGTCAAATTTGATTCATTACATGTTGAGTTACGGAACTCAACTCTGCGGATATACTTGTTATCAAAGCGAAAAAATAAAAGCAATAAATATTTAACTTAAAAAATATTTGTAAGTTAAATATTTATTATTTTTATTTCTTCCCCGATTAAGGATCGAACCCGCACACTGTCGCTTTTATAGTCACACGCTTGGGCCCCTGCGCCACGACACGCCTCAATAAGTATAGATAACAGATTTTTGACGTGATCGGTCATTTAGAAGCCATATCCATGATGACTCATTAGCGTACGTTAATGTATTTGGAGTGTATTATGAAACCAAACGCCAAAATGACATATTTATATTGAGGCCATATATCTTATATCGCTAAATGAGAATTGAACACCTCGGAAATAGCTCAAAGAATTAAAAAACAAATATATCATGTTTTCTGGCCCGATAAATGGATTTAGCTAGGTTTTATTTTTTGAAAATGTACGGCTCACATCTCATTCTCACTCTGTGTCCCGTACATAGCAGGTTAGGCAGAGGGAACTTGGGAACCTAGTGTTAATTAATACATTATGTTCCACTTCCGTTCCCCACTTTGCGCCAAATTTAGGTATTGCGCGTTGAATGGCGGAACTCAACACCGCGCTTTGCCTTGTTACCAGAGAGAAGAAATGAAAACATTAAATATTAAATTTAAAAATATTTCATTTTTCCGATCGAACCCACAACCTGTCGTTAACAGTCACCCGCTTGTGTACTCTCACCAGCATATATAATATATAAAAATCATCAATACACATTATGTCTATCCATTTAAGTAAGCTTTTTAGAAAATTTTTCAATTACTTTTTCCTGCTTGCTAACACGTAACACGGCACTTAATACGCTGTTTCAGGTAATGAAATAGCGTGAAACTGAAAAAAACCATTTGGTTCAAATGCAGCTTCAAACCCACTACTACCGTGGTTCGTACATCGTCACCACTGTACTCGACATTGCGAGATATCTAGTGCTTCCACCTATGTTACCTAACCATCATCAGTTAAGGCGCTGACACACTTGCTACTGTTGTTATATAATTATTATTATGTAACGTGTGCATTGATAATTCAATTGATTGACATAATGTTTGATGTTTTTTTTTTAATTAATTTTATATGTAGTGTGTCGCAAGGGCACAAGCGTGTGACTGTAAACGACGGGCTATGGGTTCGATTCTTTTTTATTCTACTCTTTGCTCTGGAAACAGGTTAAAGTGTGGCGTTAAGTTCCGCCGCTCGCAATGCTTCAGATTGAACGAAAAGTGGAGAACGGAAGAGGAACGGAGTGAAAATTGTATAATGAAAGTTCCGCCATTGCATTAATTCAAAGAACGTAGACAAAGAATGTGATTGCAAACATTTTACATATATACATAGCTTCACGCTTATCCCTAGCGGGGAAGGCAGAGAGAACGAAACGCCAAACGCTACGGTCTCGGCATACCTCTTTCGCCTCGTCCACCTCGTCCACTGTCATCAACCTCTTCATACATGCCCTCCGGGGGATCTTCATGCTTTATACGTGACCTTTCACCAGTATCGTAGATACTGTGTTTTCGATGGTCAACCGAGATTTCCCCGTCCCTCTCTTACCACTCACTTTTCCTTCATAAATCATTCTTTCTTCACTCATTCGCTTGACGTGCCCAAACCACCTGAGCACGTTCTTCTTCACTCTCACTGTGACATCCACGCTAGTACCTACCATTCTGTGTATCTCTTCATTGGGTATGCGATCAGCTAAACTGACTCCGCGTATCCTACGAAGAGATCGCATCTCTACAGCAATCATCTTTCTTACATTCTTCTTCTGTAATACCCACGTTTCGCTGCCGTATAACAGCGTCAGTACGAACACTAAATAAAGTAAACATATAGCACTAAAGAAGAAGTAAACATTAAATATCATTATTAGTTAGATATGTGTGTCTGTTTCAAAATGATATGTATTTATACAGTAAGTAATTTTTAAGTATAATCCAAGCATATAATTATAGACTCTCGGCTTTACGGTTTTTCCCGCACATAGACAGAGGGAACTTGGGAACCTAGTGTTAGGACACTCTGTTTCGTTTTCTACTTTCCGCCGAATTCAAGGAATTGTGTGTTGAGTGGCGGAACTCTACACCACACTTTGCCTTATTGCCAAATGGAAAAAGTTAAAATAGTTTTAAAAAGGAAAATTACATTTTTTTTTTAGTATTTTTAAAGTGTTAATCCACACTTAGGAAAGAAAACCACTTATGTAGAAAACGTATCCCCTTAGAATCCTATTGGACAGATACCAAATTTTAAACGTTTTCTTAATAATTAATTGAGGCCTGTCGTGGCGCAGTGGCATAAGCGTGTGACCGTAACCTACAAGTTCTGGGTTCGATCCCCACTCGAGGAAATGAAATATTTAATATTTTCAATTTAAATATTTAATATTTTCATTTCTTCGCTCACGTACAAGGCAAAACGCGGCGTTGAGTTCCGCCACTCAACACGCAATGCCTCAAGTTCGGCGAAAAGTGGGGAACGGAGTGGCTTAACACTAGGTTCCCAAGTTCACTCTGACTACCCTACCATGTGCGGGATACAGCGGGAAGCTGAGTGAGAGAGTAGTGAATAAATATTTAATTGTAATTGTATTGGTGAAAACTTGTTTTTATATTTACGAGCATTAAAATATTTATATAAAAATAATCATTTAATGAATTTTTATGATAACTATAGAGTATCCAAATTTCGTGATCAAACGACGGGTCAATGGACTTTATTGCCAATTGTTAATAAGAGATATACATAAAAAAGGTTGTTTAACATAAAATTTTTAATACATGTATGTATGTACATAAATAAAGATGAGATGTTAAACGTATGCGCATGTATTTTGTATAAAAAATGTATTATGCTTGCGGCACTCGGAGATGTCGATTAGTGATTTAATTGGCATTAAGGTTATTTTTATATATGTAATGTGGTGTAGTTCAGTCTAAGGGAAATTATATTTAAACTTTTTCAAGCAATGTCTCAAAAATTAGAAAACGTATTTTTTGTTTATATATTTATTTAGTGGTAAACGAACAGTGGAACGGAATGTCTCAATCCTAAGGTTCCCAAGTTCTCCCTGCACGTGCACCCTGCCGTGTGCGGGATACAGCGTGAAGCTGAGTAGAAAACGTATGAAAATTGGACCGTAGCGGGATTTGAACCCGCGCCTCTTATAATCCGTTCAATGGGATTCCAAGAGGTGCGGATACAAATCCCGCTACATTCATTTTTTTTTATCCATTTTCTAAATATTTTAATCACTACATTGAGATATTTTAATCACTCATTTAAATGGAGAAAGCATCTTTTCACTTAATTATGACTCTCAACGTACAACTAACACCTGTTTTGATGTTTAATTATACATTTAAAATTATGCTAATGAGAACTACTTTGAATTTAATCACCTACTTGTGTTTATTATTAGTTTTTTTTTTTTTTTTTTTAAATAAAAATTCTCGACACAGATTCTTAAGGACGTAAGACCTTATTTTGCTTGAACCAATAGTGCAAGTTCGGGAACCCTCTATTGTTCTCATCGATAAATGGGCTATATTACATTTAAGGATTTTTTTCATTTAAGAAATGTTCGAGGGTAACACATTGAAAAAAAAATAAGTATTTTTTTTTTTTTTTCAAATTATGTGTATGTATATAAATAATAATAACGGCATTTACAAATATACTCAAGTACGTATAATTTGTTTTGTTTTTCCAGCTTCACGCTGTCCCGCACGTGGCTGGGTAGGCAGAAGGGGTACTTGGGAAGTCTATTACCTACCTATTAAGACACTTAGTTCGGCTTTCCGGTAAATTTGAGGCATTGCGGGTTGATCGTCGGTATCCAATGCCGTGCTATGCCTTGTTACCAGAGCGAAGAGATAAAATCATCAAATATATAATTTGTAAATATTAAATATTTCTCTGCTGACCCTGCGCATTTATATTAAATTATGTGATATCAATTTATGGCATAATGGTCTAGTGACCCTGTGTAGTACATCGCGGCGGGTCTCCACCGTATAGTGCGATTGATGAGTCGTGGCTGTCATTTACTATAGCCGTAGTAAGGCTGCGCATTTTTCGCAAATATTTCCGTTTCCGTAAGAAGAAAAAAAAAAAACCAGTTGTGCCACGAGGGGACTAGCGTGAGACTGTACGCATGTATATGTGACGCGATAGCTTGTGTCGTATCCCATTTTTACGCTCTGTTGGGTGACAACGAGAACTTGGATACCGCCACTTAACACGCAATGCCTCAAATTGGTGGTATGTGGGGAACGGAAGGAAGTATATTAGCACTAGGTTCCCAAGTTCCCTCTGTCTACCCAGAGAAAACATCCAATAGCGAAATCTACGCAGCCGTCTGCAGCTAACTTCGTGACGGTCGCGATCTGTCAACTGTACTGTACACACACGTCACTCGTGCATTATTACCGTTACAGCGGCGAGCGGTAATGACATTGACGTTGACGTGTCGCGTTATTTTCTTAATTTGAGTGTATTTTTTTTCTTTTATTAAATTTTTGGTTGGTTTGTTTTGAGGCAAAGGCTTAAATATGCCGCCAATACACAGGTGATTGTTTTTTTTTTTTGTTGTGGTCAAACAGTTTTGACCACAACAAAAAAAAAAATTTTAAAAGTTTGTATTTATCTATGTTCATAAATTAAGCTATTTATGTTTGTTCGTTGTATATATTTTTTTTCTTTATTTCATTATATATTTTTTTTTCTGTACATGTTTGTATACGTGCCTGTGTACCGGTGATTTTTACGTTTATTTTTGCATATGATTTTTTTTTTTCAAATTAACAGGAAAAGTAATTAATTTAAAATATATACTGACTGAATAATAAAATGAATCATAGAGTTTGTGGATTTTACGAAAATTCCATGAATATTTCTTTACATCAGTTCATTTTGTTTTATTATACGAATAGAATGAATTCCCCTTTGGCTTTCCCCATACAGTTCTCAGTACCAATAGAAATATGTATATATCTATCTATGTATATATTGTGTATAGTATTTTATTAGCGCGTTAAAGTTATAAAGGTAAGTCACTTTTAGTATTAATCAATTGTTTTGCCCCTTTTCAACCCCTATGCAAAACAAAGGGGTGTTGAAAATCTGTCTGTAGCTCATGAATGGATGTACCAATTTGAATGATGAATTTTTCTTAATCGATCTTAGCTATTTTTACTATGTTTAAAGTGTTTTTCTACACTTGGGAAAGGAAAATATGTTATAACTTAAATAAGTGGTAGGCTTGATGAGAACGTATGGCCTAGTTTGTCAGGGTGCTTGGACGATTACTAAGAGGTGCTGGTTTAAATCCTGCTACATTTAATTTGTTATGTTTTTAAAATTCATTGATTTTTGCTAGTGAAACACTAAAAGAATTAAATAGTTTAATTATATAATTTTAAGGCAGATATCTAAATAACTGTACGGAACTTGCGTTGAAAACTTAAAATAATATTAAAAAAATATATATGTGCCTCATCAGTTACGCGCGATTTGATATTTTTATGCTTTACGGCATATAGCGGCTAGGTAAGGGAAGCACCGTTCGCCTCTTACTTTCCGGTTTCCGAGAAATTACGTGTTTAGAGACGGTATTGAACGTCACGTTTTGTCTTGTTCTCAGAGCGACAAATAAAAAAGGGAATAAACTTATTCCCCCGACTGGAGATCGAACCTACGATCGTTTCATTTACAGTCAGTCAGTTTACAGTTACTGTGTACAGCAGTATAGCTTGTGATTTTCTTTCTTTCTTTCTTTCTTTCTTTCTTAGCTTCAAGCTGTATCCCGCACGAGGCAGGGTAGGCAGAGGGAACCCGGGAACTTAGTATTCAAACACTCCGTTCCACTTCCGTTCCCCATTTTCCACCGAATTTGAGGCGTTGCGTGATAGCTTGTGATATTTTTTATTATAACACATATTGTTATTAGCTATGGCAAAAAAATTACTGATATCGCAAAGATAACATTGCAAATATATCGAGACTGCCTTAATAAGAACTATTTCTACACCAACTTATACATACCTTGAATAGTGATGAAGTATATGTTTGTATACACGATAATTGTGTGGTGTAATCAATTAATTACTTCTTGTGTTTTAACTAACCTACCTTACCAACCTGCTTCTTTGCAAAATTTTAACTTTCTATTGAAATTCGACGTAAAGTGGGGAAGTACAGTGTAATTAATACTAGGTTCCCAAGTTCCCTCCGAGTGCTCTGCTATGTGAAAATTTAGCGTTAAGTTAAAAAAAATGATAATAGTTCATAAGGATACTTAAAAAAAAGCTCAAATTTTGTTCAGTTCACGCTAACAGAAGTTCAGAAAGAAGTTCTAAACCTCTTCGCCTCTTTCTTTTTCAGCAATCTCTTGGCAAACCTCTCCCAAGAGGTCCTGGTGCATTTTACGTTACCTTTCCCCAGTATCGTAGATACTATTTGTTACCATATATATATGTATGTATATATATATATGTATGTATGTATGTATGTTTATATATATATATATATATATATATACATATATATAAATATTATAATATAAATCAATATTTTTTCTCAGCTTCACGCCGTATCCCGCACATGGCAGGGTAGGCTGAGGGAATTTGTGAACCTAATATCAAAACACTTGTTTCCATAAAACAGTTTTTAATATTCTAATTAAAAAAAAGAACGTTAACTATTAAGTAACATCTGTACGGGGTCGAGGCGATCACCTGTGAGCAGAAACCTAACAGTTGCGCCATAGGCTTCATATCGATTTCAGATTAACCTACCTTAATTGTATTGTAGTTTGTTTATAGTACATACTAGTGTCTTAAATCTCCTTTAAATCTATTTATTATATGTTTTCTGACCTTTGTTTGTATGTCGTCCGTTATGTAATTAATAGCTGAAATATCATGATGGAGATTGTTCTGGATGTTCTATAGTGAAATTGTGATGAGGATAAAGTATTTTTTCTTATGATTATTAGCGATTGAGGCATGTCGTGGCGCAGCGGCGCAAGCGTGTGACTGTAAACGATAGGTTGTGGGTTCGGTCCCCATTTGGGGAAATGAAATATTTAATGTCTTCATTTCTTTGCTCTGGTAAAAAGGCAAAGCGCGGCGTTGAGTCCAGCCACTCAACACGTAATGCCTCAAATTCGGAAGAAAGTATGGAACGGAGTGTTTTAACACTAGGTTCCAAGTTCCCTCCGCCTACCCTGCCATGTACGGGATACAACGTGAAGCTGTTGTTTGAGTGAGTTTTTAGATGCTATAGAAATATATATATATATATATATATATATATATATATATATATATATATATATATATATATATATATATATATATATATATATATATATATATATATATATATATATATATATATATATATATATATATATATATATATATATATAGAAAGAAATATATATATTGTCTTAAACTTAAAAGCGTGAACTGCATATTGGTAATCTTAACTTATCTTACCTTCACGCTATATCCTGCAAATGTAGGCAGACGGTACTTGGGAACCCAGTGTTAAGACACTACCTTTCTCATTATCAAAATTTTTAAGACATTACATGGTGTAAGACGGAACTTAACGCCGCGCTGTTATTTTGTTTTTATAGGAATAAAGGCTTAAAGTAAAATGACAAAAATTTTCATAATTTACATCAGCACAATGAAATGTCCAAAACAAACTCATTTAAAATATACTGACACTGCAAAACAAAAGCTCTTGACATGTTTTTCCTGTATGACGTTCTTATATAGGCCCGCACTAATTTTAAATTAACACAGAATTAATATCTATATATTTATTTTATTTTGTTGAAATATAATTTAGTTAATCCAGTTAATGATAAGCGTAGGATTTTTTTAATTAGCATCACGTTGTATACCGCATATAGCAGGCTAGGCAAGCAAGGGGAACATGGGAACCTAGTGCTATCGTTCCCAGTTCCCGTATAAGACACATCCGTTTCCCATTTTTCTCAATTCTGGAAGCGTTGCGTGAAGATAATGTCTACTGTAGCAAGTTTTTGCCCCTTCGGGGCACGACAGGCCCTTATGAGATATAAATAAAAAGTGTACGGCATAGTTCACTGGAAGTTACTACTGGAGTTTATAATTTTAATTTTTCCATTCTGGTACACAAACTGCGGCGTTTATCTCCACCATTCAACAAAAAAGATAGGCTGAGGATGAATGTATTTTCCAGTTACACGCTGTATTTCGCACAAGGCAGGATAGGCAAGAGAAACTTAGGATCCTAGTGTTTAGATACTCTGTTCCTGACTTTGACACCGAATTCCTGTAAACAATACAGTGTCAATACATTTTTATCTGTCACCGTGAAATATGCAGGTCGATAGCTTTGTGAATTTAAACAGAGGAATTGTAGAAGTGGTATAAATCGGATTTTATGGTCTTTTATACAAAATAGTATTGAAGTCTGTTGAGGTGTCTAAGCGCGACAGGTTATGACTTCGATTCTTACTTGAGGAATATCATATAAAAGCGCGGCGTTGAGTTCCGCAACTTAACTTAATACCTCAAATTCAGTAGAAAATTACCTAATTTGAATGACGAACGACGTGCCTTAACACTGGATTCACAAGTCGCTTTTGTATCCCGCTATACTAGTGGACGTGCGCGGGATTCAGCGTGAAGATAAAATAATAATGTATTGCTTATATCACTTCGAGCAGTTATTCTCAATGTCGGTGTAAATAAAGGCGCTGCTCTCTTTTGTTTACGCGGCGTGAGCCAAAATAACGCGTCGATGTTCAACGCTTTGTACGCTCTTTTTATACTCATATGTAGATGTAGTTCGTGTAATGATTTGAATTGTGTACGTTGTGAATGTTTTCCTTTGTAAGATTGTCTTTTTTTAATTGTATGTTTGAAAACAGCTTCACGCTCTTTTTTTATAAAGTAGGATTGGAAGAAAAAACTTAGTGTTCAGTCACTCTGTTTTCTTTTTCTTTTAATATTTTATCTGAACTCAATTCATTTGAGAGTGAGAATCAAGATTGTCTTGGTACTGAGTATTTCAGAGCATGGCAGTTGTTGGTTCCATTTCCACTTGAGGAAATAATATATTTGATATATTTACTTCTTCGCTCTGGTTACGCGGCGTAAAGAGCTCCGCAGCTCATCGCGCTATGTGTCTAGATTTCACCGGAAAGTGGAGAACGAAAATGATTAAATGTCCAACTGATTCCCAGTCTCCAGTCAACCCTGAAACTGAATAAAATATATTTACGTGTGTAATTAAAGTAACCTAAGAATATTTGTATTTATAGTCAGTTTATAGTATTGTATGGGAAGTTTAGGATAATTATGTTTTTTTTTTTTGCGTTTTACAGATGCCCCGCGCCCGGGACGACATGCAAGTAAACGTGGCGGGCCTAAGGAGAAATATTAAAAACCTCGCGCACAACTATTCCGATGCCCAGGTATGATGGCTGTTTTATTTAACTTCACGCTGTATCCCGCACACGGCCGGTTAGACATAGGGAACTTGGGAACCTAGTGTCCGTTCCGTTCCTTACTTTCCGTCGCATTTTAGGTATTGTGTGCTCAGTGCCGTAACTTAGCGCCGCGCTTTACGCGTTACCAAAGTGAACAAATTAACTTTATTTCCTTGAGTGGATTGAATTCACCAGAGTGGAAATGGCTCAAGAATTCGGCAAAAATGTAGAAGTGTTCTAATAGGGATGTAGTGTTTTAACACCAGGTTCCCAGGTTCCCTCATATCTTGCTATGTGCTGGACAAATAAATAAAAAAAAAACACTTAAAATTATTTTTTTTAAAACAGTGTATATAGAATTTTGAAAGTAACATTTTCTTTCTAAGAAAAAGAGTTATATTTGTAGTCAATGATACTTTTTTATAATCTTTATTGTGACCTTACGTACATTGAATCTATAATGAGATTTACATACTGGTAGGCAAATAAGACTTACAAACCAATCGGCCTTTAGTTTTTGAATTGTTTACCTGACAAAAATACATTTGCTTTATTTAAGGAAATTCAGAGTTAAACGCCAAGTGGCTCCATAGGTGTAACTTAGAAAAATATCATTACAAACTTATGTTTGTAGTTCATTTCGTACGAAATGAGCTGAAACGCGGGCAAGCTTAAGTTTGTCAACTTTTATAAGTTGTCCTAAAATTGGTACAAAACCCTCGGTGGGCGAGCCTGACTCACACTTGACTGGATATTTTTTATTTAACGTTACAAGAAGGCCTGTCGTGGCGCAGCGGCACAAGAGTGTGACTGTAACCGGCAGGTTCTGGGTTCGATCCCCAGTCGAGGAAATGAAATATTTAATATTTTCAATTTAAATATTTAATGTTTCATTTCTTCGCTCTGGTAATATGGCAAAGCGCGGCGTTGAGTTCCGCCACTCAACACGCAATGCCTCAAATTCGGCGGAAAGTGGGGAACGGAAGTGGAACGGAGTGTCATAACACTAGGTTTCACTTCCGTTCCCTCTGCCTACCCTGCCAAGTGCGGGATACAGCGTGAAGCTGTATATATATGTTACAAGAAGAACTGGCTCGGCTTTCTTTTTATCAATTCAACAGATAAGCTTTTTATCTTATTTCCGTTTATTTTGACCCGATATATCTAATAGGGTTAATATGTACCTACTTAATTATAAGACCCCGGTAGCGTGGCGGTGTAGTATCTGGCCTGACAAAAGCAACGGTTGTCAGTTCGATTCCCGTACGGCGAAATGCATTATTTTCATTTCTTTACGTAACACGCAATATCTCGAAAATAGCCTCTGCGGGATACAGCGTGAAGCTATAAAAATAACTATGTACTAAATTGTAAACGAAGAATTTAGGATAAATTGAATTCTCATATTACGAATGAGGATTCTAAGAATTTGTTAGAAGCCTTATAAAAGCTTTTGAACTTGAAATTGAAGCTTAATTTGCCATTTATATAATCCTTTAATTTAAATTGAAAGTACGTAAAGTTGAGAAAGGACTTGTGAAGCTGGTATTAAGATATCCGTTCCCTATTTCCTATTTCCCATAGAATTTGCGCCATTGCGTGTTGAGTTGCAGGGCTTAACGCCGCGCTTTGCCTCGTTCTGAAGAGGAAATTAATTTTTTTTAATACTTTTCTTTGTGTGGTCGCGTTTACAGCTGCACGCTTGTGCCCCAGCGCCAAGACGAACATCACTTCGTCTTCTTACCAATAGATATACCTAAAAGTAATGATTCCCCCGGATGTGAACCCATGAACATCGCGCTCGCAGTCTAACCTCAGCTATATTGGCATCGGTTTGATAAAATACGAGTATGCTTAGCTTCACGCTGTATACCTAACGGGGTAGGTAGAGGAGAACGGAGCGCCTAAAGCTACGGTCTACGTATACCTCTTTCGCCTCGTCCACTGTCATCAACCTCTTCATACAAGCCCTCCGGGGAGTCCTCTTGCTTTTTACCTGACCCTCTTCCAGTATCGTAGATACTGTGTTTTCGAAGGTCAACCGAGGTCTCACCCTCCCTCTCTTACCACTCACTTTTCCTTCGTAAATCTTTTTATGCGTTCTTTTATCATTCATTTGTTGAAAACGCTCATAATAAAATATTTGTTTCAAGTACGATCGAAGTGTATTAAAGTTCATGAAATCTGTATTGAAATGAGATAAGATAACAGCTATCATTACATTAGTAATTTTCTTTGTAACAATAATTTGTGCTTATCAGATGTATTTGTAGAAAAAAAAAATGTATTTCCGAAAAATTACAGCTAATCATTTGTCATATTTTCAATACTTTGGTCATCTTGTGTGGTATTTTATCTGGCGGTGAACGCTGTTGTTATAGAGTCGATCTCCGCTCAAAGCGCGGCGTTGAGTTCCGCCATCCAACAATGCAAATGTCATCAAAAGTTGTGTCTGTTTATAAACATAGATAATTTCCGTAAAGCTGTTACCATCGTGGTATTCCAGACATATTTATACTTCCAATTATATAAATATTGATCATTATTTTATAGAAAGAAGTACGATATATCACAATCTCGGAAATACCATTAGTGTAAGAATGATTCATGAAGACCACTAATCTTTGGATTTTGTCAGCCTTGAGCGATTATGACGTAGATGATAACATATCTATATAAACATATTTGACAACGTCTTTTCTTTATAAATCTTAGTTACGGTAAATTTTTGATAACTTTTTGTAGGAAAAAAAAAAGGATTAAATTAATATTATAAGATTAAATAAGTGTGACTGTAACCGACAGGTTCTGGGTTCGATCCCCTGTCGAGGAAATGAAATATTTAATATTTTAAATTTAAATATTTGATGTTTGATTTCTTCGCTCTGGTAATAAGGCAAAAGCGCGGCGTTAAGTTCCGCAACTCAACACGCAATGCCTCAAATTCGGCGGAAAGTGGGGAACGGAAGTGGAATGGAGTGTCTTAATACTAGGTTCCCGATTTCCCTCTACCTACCCTGCCTCGTGCGGGATACAGCGTGAAGCTAAATAAGAAATTAAAACTAATAACAGTTTCACAGGTTGTGGTAGGCAGAGGGAACTTGGGACCCTAGTATTAATACTATTAAGTACCCCATTTTTCGTCAACTTCAAGAGGCCTTGTGTTTTCAGATTAAAGAAATGAAATTATTAAATATTTAATTTCCTCGAATGGGCATCGAATCCACAACCTACCGCCTTTACAGTCGCACGTAGTATGCCACTGCGCCACGATTGGTTAAAAGTTTTTACTTACACATGTTACTTTAGGCCTTATTTCCTATACTGATACGTGGTATATATTTGTTGAGAGGCAAAACGCGTATGCTACATCCTCGGATGTTAATTAGCATTCCACTGAGCAATCATCGATTTATAAAACATTTTATACGGCACTTGTTAATTCCAGTGGGCGTTTTTTTAAGTTTAATATGAGCGGCAGCGATAGACTTACGTATCTATCATGCCATAGTTGATATTTTAGTTTTATTTTTTTCTATTTATTTATAGATTCACTTTGTATCCCGCACGAGGCAGGATAGACAGAAGGAACCCGGGAATCTAGTGTTAAGACACTCCGTTCTGCACTTTCCGCCGAATTTGAGGCATTGCGTGTTGAGTGGCGGATCTCAACACCGCGCTTTGCCTTATTACCAGAGCGAAGAAATGAAACATTAAATATTTAACTTGAAAATAATAAATATTTCATTTCCTCGACTGGGGATCGAACCCAGAACCTGTCGGTTACAGTTACACGCTTGTGCCGCTGCGCCACGACAGGCCTCATTTTAGTTTTACAATACAATTAGGCAATAAACATTTTAAGTAATTGTTGGTAGGGAGTTAATTAATTAAATGTGATTAAAAATTGGTAATCTATCAGCAGAAATGGCAACCAACTTTATGGAAATACTTAAAAAGTGTTTTTCCCGGTTATGTGGTATTTTCATATGTTTGCCCTGGTAACAAAGCTAAGTGTATCGATGAGTTTTGCCACTCAACACTCAATGCCTCAAAATCGGCGTAAAGTGAAAAAAAGGAAATGTCTTATTGGAAATGGAATACCTTAACACTAGGTTCCCAAGTTCCCGACCTGAAAAGAAATATATGTTATTGATTTCAGGTAAAAGTGCGCGAGGCAACATCAAACGATCCATGGGGCCCATCAAGTACTTTAATGGCGGAGATCGCCGACCTCACGTACAACGTGATGGCGTTCACCGAGATTATGCAAATGATATGGAAAAGATTAAACGATCACGGAAAAAACTGGCGTCATGTTTACAAAGCTTTAGTTCTTATGGAGTATCTCATTAAGACCGGAAGTGAAAAAGTTGCGATGCAGTGTAGAGAGAATATATACGCAATACAGACGCTTAAGGATTTTCAGTATATGGAAGAGGGGAAAGATCAAGGTGGGTCATTTCATTCTCTCACCTTTACGCTTTATCTCGCTCTGGTAACGAGGGAGAGCGCGGCGTTAAGCTCCGCTACTTAATACGCAATGTCTCAAAAATTCTGTGGAAACTCCAAACAGAGTGTCTTAACACTACTCCGATTCCCTCTGACCTGATATAAAGTGAAAAGCTATCGTCTAGTAATGGAAAACAAAACTTGTACCTGTTTACGCTAATGACTTTGTAAATTAGATATAACTGTCCATTTACTGTCCATGTACTTTATTTTATGGTTAGTTTCTATTGTTCTGTTTTATTTTTTTTATTTTTATTTTTGATATTCTTATGTAAAATTGCTGGAGAAGGGCGTTAATGATTACAACACAGTTTATAACTAAGGTAGTCTTTATCGAACGTGTGTATCAAGTTTAATTCTTTTAGAATCAATAAAACATTTTTATTTATTTTATTTTACTGTTAATTCATATGCTTTTACAATATTCGTTGTTGGTTCTTTGTAATTTTTGCTTGTAATTACTCGCTCTCAGCTTCACGCTGTATCCCGCACATGGCAGGGTAGGCAGAGGTTATTTGGGAACCTAGTGTTAAGTCACTCTGGTCCACTTCCGTTTCCCGCTTTCCGCCAAATACGAGGCATTGCGAAGATATGAAACCATTGAATATTTAATTTGAAAATATTAAATATTTCATTCCCCCGAATGGTGATCGAACCGACAACCTGTCGTTTACAGTCACACGCTTGAGCTCGGTTGTTTTCAATTCTTGTTCATTGTGGTTAAATACGTACGCAGGCATTTTACACTAAATCTAGTGCCCTACATGGTGTAGTGCACTAGAAGTAGTGTAATATAACGTTTTTAAAAAATGTGCCTATGAACATTGCAGGTTTGAATGTGCGAGAGAAAGCCAAGCAATTAGGGAACCTACTGCGGGACGAAGAACGCCTCAAGAATGAGCGAGCTCGTGCCCTAAAAGCGAAACAGCGCTTTGCCCAAAGCGCGAGCGCTTTTGGCAGCGATGGCGCGTTGGACACACCATCAAGCCCCACTTATCCGGCTGTAAGTTGTTTTAGATTTATACGAGAAATTTAATATTTTATGTCGTTATTTTCTAAACAGCCTATTTTTAAAATGAAAGCCTTGTTCATCGTGGTCCTTCTGGTTTATGTTTTATCAAAATCGGTCTAGGAATTTTAAAGTTATAGACGTTTTGTCAAAATTTTGTAGTAATTTTGTATAGTTGTGAAAGAATCTTTTCTTACTTAAAATACAAACAAGTATATTGAGATTTTTATTATATACTAGCGACGTGCCCGCGGCTTCGTCCGCTTGAATATCAATATTTTATTTAGTAATCTTATTTACATACTTTCTTGTTCTAATGAAACTATCACTTTTAACGCAATAATATCTGTACATTGTTTTTGGATGTTAAATTAATAGAAAATTTGTAGCAATTTATGAACATTATTTTTTAAATATACGTATTTTTTTATTTATTAAATGATTTATATAAAACACTATGTGTTGAAGAAAAGTTACCAAAATATAATAGTGAAAACTGCTTATAAATGTACGTAAACAGCCGTTTCTGAGATTAGCGCGTACAAACACACGGACAAAAATTTACAAAATAACAAATTCTGGGCTCTTTTACATTAATAAAAGTGCTAATAAGTTTTATTTTAATATATCTTCCATGTACAGACAGCGATCAGTTACGGATTTTATTATAAGTATGATTATAAGTATGAATTTAATTTCCTTGAGGCGGGAATCGAACCCATAATGTACCGTGCTCACGTTTGTGAGTGCATCCCCGCCACACTGGCGTCACGTAGTGTTCTGACGGTCAATTCGTAATGTTTCTCCTTTCCAGCTAAGGAGCTCTTCGGCGGAGGGAGTTTATACGAATGACACCCAGATGGTAAAAACTGACCCTATTTTAATTGTTTTCATCACTTTTTTTAATATATTGAAAGTGATTTTCCATGCTTAGGAAAGAAACATATTCTTTTAAATAACGTATAAAAACTTGAGCGTAGCAAGTAGGTTTTGAACCTGCGCCGCATTGGTAAATGTTCGAGCGTTGTCACTAAGCTATACGTTCTCATCTAGCTACGTCGTTGCAATTTAAATGTTTTCTAAACAAAGTTTTTCCAGCTGCATAAATGAGTTTTGAGATGTTTTATACATTTTCAAAGAAAAAAAAACCAATTTAACCAACCAAATACAAAAAAAAAGACAAACTTTTCCAAGTTTATCCAGCTACATTGAAAAAAAAAAAGACGAACTTTTCCAAGTTTATCCAGCTACATGACAAAGAAAGAGGAAGCTTTCCAAGTTTGTCCAGCTAGCAGCTAGCAGCTACATGTAGGCTCGCTTGCAGCCGTCGCCGTCGCCGGCGGAGTGGGGGCGCGAGTCGGAGCTGGCGCGGCCGCTGACGGCGGGCGAGGAGGAGCTGCAGCTGCAGCTGGCGCTGGCCATGTCGCGCGAGGAGGCGGAGCGCGAGGAGCGGCGCCGGCGCTCCGACGACGTGCGCCTGCAGCTCGCCATCAGCCAGTCGCAGACTGACTTCAAGTTCGTGTTCTTGTGCTTCACTATAGGTTCCCATTGGTTCCCATTGGTTCCCGCTGTGTGCTGCTGTAGCTATAGAGCGTAGAAACTTGTTTGAGTGCTTCGATACCGTTTTAAACGACTTATAGTTCCATACTTGATCGGACTTAAATGTATTTTGAATTGCTATTCAAAATACATTTAAGTACGATCAAGTATGTTTATTTCAGTATTTTTTTTTTTAAAGTATTAGGATTTTTTTGTGTAAAATAGAGTATAGTAAAAACTGAACTGCTTTAATATAAATATAGTTACTTTCGTGATTTAATTTTCCATTTTATATATACATGTAGCGCAACTTAACGCCGCAATTTAGTCACTAGCCCTATCCCGTAACCTACCCCCTATATCTATCCTTATACCTTATCCCACAGATTGCAACAGTTGGTACGTTCACGACAACTAATGTACTTAATGGAGGAGGTAGTGGATACAAATCCGACATATTGGCTCGCGTGTATTGAATACACACAAAAGTAATTGAGTTAGTGCTTTCTTAATATTGTATTGTAGATATATTTTTTTAAATGACATATTAAGGCTATAGTGTTGAAACACTCCGTTCCCATAAAGACACTTTCGTTTTTCAGTTTCCGTTGTATTGTGGTGGCATAGTGTGTTTAATGGCGGAACTTAACGCGCCGCGGATTGCTTCAGATATATATTAGTATTTTTAGTACAGTAACGAAAAATAAATAAATATAACTATTTAGTATATCTGTGTGGAATGGAGTGCCTTAAAGATTAGGTTCCCAAGTTCCCTTTTGCCCTCCCTGCTATAAACAGTATCCCAAGAAGCTAAAAGATATTCTTCATCCGTCGTCGTACTCGTTGGTTGTAGGTTGTGGGTTAATTCTCACTCGATTTGTAATTTCTTCCCTAAGACACGGCGCGGCGTTGTGTTCCGCCACTATCAACACTCAGCTTTTTTTTAATATGAATTTTGTAAACATTTTAGAACAACCGGCATAGAGAAGCCAAGTCAAGCGAAACCAGAACAGCAGTCACATCTCCTGGACCTCCTCGATGTGAACCTGTCCCCCCAAGCTCCGCACCCCCACCCCCAACACCCGCCAGGAGTACCGGGTGCTGTTGGAGCTCTCGGGGGTGCGTCGGCGTTGGATCCATGGGGGCTGCCGTCTCCGCCCGCTCATGTTGCGGCTCAGAAACAGGTGAGTTGGTTCGTTTTCTTTTATTAGTTAATTTAATAACATTGAAAAATTAAAATTGTACAGCAGATCTTCTATTAATATTTTAATTGAAGATTGATTTGGAATTACATTGTTTGTTTTTGATACATCACTTTAGAAAATAACTGTAATTATTATGTTTTTTTTTTTATATAGAAATAGTATGAAAGACAAAGTTATTTTTGCTGGCGGTAAATGTTTTTATTTTTCTAATTAAAAAATGTTTTGTTGTAAATTTTAATTTATTTTCTGTGGTACGTTTTAAATGTTGGTTAATTTATTTTTTTTTATTGTTCAACATTGTTTTTTAATATGTTATGTTGTTTAGTCTTTGCGTTTGGATTTTCTTCCCGCTGGTCACACGATGGTAAGAGTGTGTGTGTGTTAGTTTGTATAGTATGTGCTAGGGTATGTGTGTGTGTGTGTGTGTGTGTGTGAGTGTAGCTAAAATAGATCAGTGATTAATTAAGAAATATAATTATATTAATCGTACATTATCCCGCTTTGCAGGATTTAGGCGCAGAAAATTAAGTGTTAAGACACTTTATTGTCTCTTTCTGTCTAATTTAAGAGATATTGCGTGTTGAATGGCGGAAGTTAACGCCACGTTTTGTGATGTTGTCAGAGTGAGGAAAATGACAATAGTTTTATAATTCATTTTTATATTCTGTGCGAGAGCGGTCTGGATGATTTGTTTATTTTTATTTATTTATTTATTTGGTTCACGCGATATTTCTCATATAGCAGGGTAGGCAGAGGGAACATGGGAACCTAGTGTTGCACTCTGTTTCCTATTTTCCGCTCATTTCGCCAAGGCATTGTGTGTTGAGTGGTAGGACTGAACACCGTGTCTTGTTACCGGAGTCATGACGTGATAAAAAATAATATTTAATTGGAAAATATTAAATGTTCCTCGAGTGGGGATCGAACCTACAATCTAGATATGAGTCTCTACAGTCAATTGTGCCGCTACGCTACGATAGGCCTTAAATATATTTTTTTATTAATGTATTTTTAAGGCTTGTCGAGGCGCAACGGCACAAACGTGTGACTGTAAACGACAGGTAGTGGGTTCACTCAACACGCAATGCTTCAAATTTGGCGGAAAGTGGGGATCGGTAGTGGAACAGAATGTCTCAACACTAAGTTCCCAAGTTCCCTCTGCCTCCCCTGCCGTGTGCGGGACACAGCGTGAGGCTGAGTAGAGTATTGACGCGTCTCCTCCTCCAGGACACGTCCCCGGACGCGTGGTCGGCGGCGAGCCCGGCGCGCGACCCCTGGGCGCCCCACGCGCCCCACGCGCCTCACGCGCCCCACGCGCCCCACGCGCCCCACGCGCCCCACGCGCCCCACGCGCCCCCGCCCGACCCCTGGGCGCCGCTCGCGCAGGTTAACACCTTATTATGTTTTTGTTTTTAGGATTCCGTACGTTTAAAATATTGTACGCATTAAATATGTTGATATCTAGTGTATTTTTTTTTATGAAAAAGACGGCAAACGAGCGTACGGGTCATCTGATTGTAAGTGATCACCACCGCCCACTGCCCCGAGTAACTCCAGAGGAGCTACAGAAGCGTTGCCATCCTTTAAGGTGGATGAGCACCGGGGCCTCGCATTACCTAATGCGAAACGCAGTGGCAAAGTTTAAGTAGTGGCTACTTAACGCCGGTCTTAAATGCCGGGGGTGGTAATAATCCGGTCGAGTCTGTCCATGCGTGTTGCTATTACTGGCAACGTGACTCTGCCACACGCACTTTAGTCGCCTCTTACGACACCATCAGTACCAGGGTGATCCTATTCTAAGCCGGAATCACACGGCTACAACATCACTAATATACATTAGTGTATATTAGTGAGGTTGTTCGATTCCCGGTTGAGGGATATTAAATGGTTTTTTTTTTCCGGGAATGTGAAGGTACGTAAAGTACGAGCTTCTCTAATGTATATGCAATGTTTTTAGAATTAGTCGATAAGTTGGTAAATAAATATTATTACGAACATATTCCTTTACTATTTGATACTTTTATATGTACTTAATTTCTTGTAAAATTTAAAAATACCTACCCTTTTGCCAGGATAATTTATTATGCTAATTTATTTGCTTGTCATTTGGTCCGTCGTGGCGCAGCGGCACGTGCGGGATTCAGCGTGAAAGGGAGTGATAACATGTGTGTATTTGGTACCCAGCTGCAGGTGAGCAAGTCCCCGGCGTCGCTGTCGTCGCCGTCGTCGTCGGAGCTGGAGCAGTTCGACGCGCTGTCGCAGCGGCGCGGCGCCCGCGGGGACCCGGACCCCTTCGACCTGTCCGCGTTGGGTGCGGGTTCATTGTTATTGTTTCTTTTATTTTAGCATCACGCTGTATCCCGCACGAGGCGGGGTAGGCAGCGGGAACCCGGGAACCTAGTGTTAAGACACTCCGTTCCACTACCGTTCCCTACTTTCCGCCGAATTTTGAGGCATGGCGTGTTGAGTGGCGGAACTTAACGCCGCGCTTTGTCTTGTACTAGAGCAAGGAAATGAAAACATTAAATATTTAAAATGAAGATATTAAACATTTCATTTCCTCGAGTGCGGATCGAACCCACAACCCATCGGTTACAGTCACGTTTTGTGCCGCTGCGCCACGACAGGCCTTAATTAATGTATTCATTGTACTTTTAAAACTTTTTATTAACAATTTGCAGGTGACAGCCTAACCCCCAAGCCCACGTCCCCGCCGTCAGCCGGCGCTGTCCCCAGCACGGGGGCGATAAAGAAGTCCCCGTCCGCGTTCCTGGGGGAGAACTCCTCGCTGGTGAACCTGGAGAGGCTGCTGCAGCCCGCGCCGCCCGACCCGCCCGCGCCCAACCCCTTCGCCAACGAGAAGGCACCTCCGCCTGTGAGTGTTGCGCGGCGTTTAGTTACGCGTAGTCGCGAATTACACTATTTAAAATAGAATCTATATATATCGGAAAATGTAGCAATTTCGTAGAAGTTAATAATTTAAATTGTAGTAACTTTTTTTATTCTTTAGTTGACTTACAAACAGTGGGGAACAGAAGTGTAACGGAGTCTTAACACTAAGTTCCCGGGTTCCCTCTGCCTACCCTGACTCGTGTGCGGGATATAGCGTGAAGCAAAAAAAAAACACAAGTGTGGAGAGAAGAGTGTAAATAGATAATAGTGAAAACTACATTTAAATCTGCTTAGCCGTTTTTGAAATTTGCCCGTACAAGTGCATAGACAAACATACAAATGTCATTATTTTGGAGTCTATACATTAATAAACGTTCTTTATCAGATGTGTTTTAATACATCTTTAACGTACAGACAGTAATCAGTTACAGATTTATTATAAATATATATGTAAAAGTCAAGTTTCCTTATTGATAAGTAGCGACTCGCTCGCGGCTTCGCCCGCTGGAAATACATTTGCCATTATTATTTTATTTTATTGAAATATGTATAAAACACAGTTGTTTACACTTTGAAGAACAGCATAATATTTTTTTTTGTATAGCTTCACGCTGTATCCCGCATGAGGCAGAGTAGGCAGAGGGAACCCGGGAACCTTGTGTTAAAACACTCCGTTTCACTTCCGTTCCCCACTTTCCGCCGAGTTTGAGGCATTGCGTGTTGAGTGGCGGAACTCAACGCGGCGCTTTGCCTTGTTACTATTATTTAAAATGATATATCTTTTTATTTGTATATATTAAGATTACAAAAATACTATAGTGAAAATTGTTTTCGAGCGACGTAAACTAACGTACTGACAAACAAATATAAATATATAAAAAATAATTGTCTTTTTACGTCACCATTAACATTTTTACAATCAAAAGCGTGTTCGCTGTAATATATATTTTTTTTATTTAATTAATCATTTTAATAAAAGGTGTGGGCTCGATTCCCGTTCGTGGAAATTAAATATTTCACTAGCTTTGGTAACAAGGCGAAACGCGGCGTTGAGTTCCGCCATTCAACACGCTATGCCTCAAGTTCGGCGGGACGTGGGCATTGCGTGTATAGTGGCGTTCAACGCTGCTACGATTTTTTTTTTACTTAAATTAATTAATTTATATACATATGTAGTATAATATTTAAAAAAATGTGTACATTTTCAGGTAAAATTATCAATTAACGAAATAAAACAGCAACAAATGGGTTTGAACCCTGGACTGTCTTTCAACAACGTTTCGCCGGCCTTCGGTGCCCCCATACAACCCAACCATATGGGCGTGATGCCCGCAGAGCCCCTCATTCCACTAGGGGTCACTGGGGTCGCAGGGGTCACGGGGGTCGCGGGGGTCCCCGGGGTAGCCGCCCCCGACCCCTGGGCGCCGGCGAGGTCGTCATCCCCCTGGTCGCCTCCAGCTACGAGGCATACGCCTAACCCGTTTCTTTCCTAGTATATAGGTAATTGTTTTTTTTTTCTATTTTTTTTTTTAGTTTCACGCTGTATCCCGCACGTAGCAGGGAAGGCAGAGAAAGTGTTAAGATACTGATTTTTCATCAAAATACTTCTGTAAATTCTAGAAGCATTGAATATTGAGCGTTGGAACTCAACGCCGCGTAATACAGCTGGGATAAGAAAATAAGTTTTTATTCTTTCCTCAAGCGGGGATCGAACCTACGACCTGTCGTGGTTACTGTGCTCTATTTTTTTATTGTTTAAAGTAAAACAACAAGTTATATAAATTTCAAATTCATATGCTTTTTCCAGAGCAGCTGTAACGGCGACTTCACGCACCGCCACGCTAGTACCCGGTTCAATTCCGATGGAATACCACACATTGTTATAGTGTAACATTGATATCATATTGTTTATCGTTAGCCATCATAATTATGCCTTAATTATTATTTTTTTTTTTTGTTTTTTTTATATTACCGTCTGTAGCTTTCTTATGTTTCAATATTGATATTGAAATGTTTCTTTTTTTTTTTTTTATTTATGTACTATATTTTATTATATTATCTGTATTTAAAAAATGACGTGATAAATGTAACTTTTGTGAAAAATATTTTTTTTTTCTGTGCTCTTACAATATGTAAGTGATTTGTTTTTAAATAAATGAAATGAATAGTTCATAAAAATATTAAATTAATTGAATATACATTAAAAGTTATTGTTGTAATTTTGGGCTCAAAGTAAAAAAAAAAACAAAATATTTTTTTAAAAGTTTAATTTATTACGTTAATTTATAAATTGTATTTTATGACGACGATTCTGTATAATCAATTTTTGTTTTCAATAATCATGCGAGTGGTTTTTTTGAACTAGTTTAAAAAACGTACGTACCATATTGTGGTGATAGGATTAAAAATTTAAGGTTAATAGGAAGATTTACATGTTTTGTATAGACTGGCTGCGAGAATGCGTTCAGAAATACGTTTTTTATAGTAAATGGGGAATTACTAACAATAGTTTAAAAATATTGACTTTAAATAACCATAGATTATATAGTTAACGATTGATTAAAGTTGTATTGACAACGAATTTAATTTTTTTATATACAGATAAAAAATATATGGTAAAATGGTGATTTTTTTTAACGTAGCGGGATTTACACCTGCGTCATGTTATTTTTTTATATTTATTGTATTGATTTTCTTTTTGTTTATGACATAATTCTTCCTTATTTAACTGTGTGATGAAAACAATTTTAGGTGCTACAGATTATAAATAACCTAAACCTAACTAAAATAACAGTATTAATTTAAAAAAAAAAAAACTGTTTCTGAACGCGCTTAGTATAAACAGTAGGTGTCATAGATAATCTATGGAGTATATTTGTATTGTCAAATTAACACCAATATGTTATAAGTTCCACTAAAATATATAAATAAAATGGCTGTTTACGGAAAAAAATAATAATAGGTAATTAATAAAATTATAATATGCAGTGCTATTATTTATTATTAATAAAATTTAATTTAAATTTTGTTTGTTTTTTTTTTTAATTTCCGATGTCATTTGACATTGTTATCTGTGTTTTGTTGGTTTTTTATATGATATCTGTGTACTGATTTTTTTTTTTTTGTAATTTAATGTCATGTTTAGGGTGTTTGATTTTTTTTGACATTTTAAATGACATTTGATTTTAAGTTTTTTACATTTCTAGATAAAAAAAAGATAAATTTTGTATTGTATTCATATTAATTTTTATCTTGTCATTTTTAAAGTAATCAAAAATGTACATTACATACTTAAAGTAACTATCATCTCGCGGCTTCGTCCGCTTGAGCTAAATCAATATTAATTTAATATATAAAAATTCAAAAGCAATAGCTATGTTCAATAAGATATTCATATATAGACTTTGAAGTTAGTAAATTTTCAATTTTTTTAACATCGGCCATTTTTTTTTTTGTTTCTAAAAGTATAACCCCTACTTATGAGTAATTACCTTATAAGAACATGTGTACAAAGTTTTATGACAATCAACTGATTTATTTCGCTTTGAAAACAAGTCTTCATTCATATTTACACTAAATAAAGTATTTTTATCTGATTTTCTTATATAATAGCACTGTATGTTATAATGGCCGCTCCGCGATCGAGGGCCTCGGCGTGTGGAATGACAATCGTGCCTTTTAATTTAGGTTACGTTGTATTGGATAGCCGTTAGGGCGCGCTTAAACACTGATTACCAGGTAATATTTGGTAATCGACGGTAATCTTTGGTGATATATGGTAATTGTTGTGTGTAGAGACGAGTTTTTATTTATTTATGAAAAAAAATTCTACGTTTTATAATTGATTAAGGCATTCTTTTTAGTATACTTGGTATATATTTTTTATCTATGATTCGCTTTTTTTTTAATTTAATGGCTGTATAGTTTGTGTTTATTAATTTATATACATTTAATTTATGAAATTGACTTAAAAGTAATAAATTAATTTATACCAATTTAAATATATCGATAAAAACTCGTCTCTATAATATTTATGTCATGGATAAACAAAATGGCCGCCCGGTATAACGTTACTATTACGTAAGTCAATATTTCAGTGTTTTAGATATGGCTAGATAGACAGACATGGCGACGTTTTAGTGTTTACATATTATTTATAAAAGAAAATTTATCGTAAAAAGTGGGGAGCGGGACTGTTTTACCACTAGGTTCCCAAGTTCCCTCTGCCTACACTGCCATGTGCGGAATACATATAATAAAAAAACACAAAATTTATTATTGAAAATTTTTATTCTAGAGTACTCCTAAAGCACTATAGTAGGGTCAACGAGTCTTGGTCACTCCGAAGTTAAGTATGAGATTTTGTGTAATTCATCATGTTAATGTGCTCTTAAACTGCTATTTCAGATTTTCATAAAATATAGCTTAAAATTAACACGATAAATAAGGCTTATTGCGAATTTGAGGCATTGCTTGTTAAGTGGCGGAACTTAACGCCGCGCTATACCTTGTTACCAGAGCAAAGAAATTAATATAAAAAAAATCATGCACAAGTCGGTTTTACATATCTCTTTTGGCGTCGTGATTTAAAAAAATGAATAATCCTAAAGCCATCTACAGCTAACTGCAAGCGGCCAAGGCTCGTCCACCGTACTGTTCACAACATAATGACGCACGTAGCAAGGTAAGGGAAAGGGAACCTGGGAACCTAATGTAAAGACACTTCCCCACTTTCAGCCGAATTGAGATATTGCTTGTTAAGTGGTAGAATTGAACGCTGTGTTTTGCCTCGTTAAGTTACTAGAGATAAATTAATAATTTTAAATATTAATTTTCTTTGAGTGGAGATCGAATCCACAAACTGTCGCGTTTACAGTCGCCACTGCGCCACGACATCCATTATACTTATATCCATCCATTATACTTATATATATATATATATATATATATATATATATATATATATATATATATATATATACATATACATATATACATATATATATATAATATATATATATATATATATATATATATATATATATATATATATATATATATATATATATATATATATATATATATATATATATATATATATATATATATATATATATATATATATATATATATATACATATATATATATATATATATATATATATATATATATATATATATATATATATATATATATATATATATAATATATATATATACATACATATATATATATACATATATATATATATATATATATATATATATATATATATATATATATATATATATATATATATATATATATATATATATATATACATATATATATACATACATATAGACAAAAATATATATATTTATTTAATAGTTGAAATAACATCCTTACCTGGATTTTGTATGACGTTTTGGTTCAATTGTCACGGGGGAAATTGAATTATTTTTCTTGCTTTGGTAGAACAACAAAGCGCGGCGTTTAGTTCCGACACTTAAAGTGAAACCTCGCATTGCAGGGAAGTGTCTTAACACTAGGTTCCCTTGACCTTCCCTGCTATGCGCGGGATACGGCGTGAAGCTAAAAAAAGTATACACTAAAACGACGTGGCGGTAACTTTGATACGTTATAATTAGGATTATAGATAATAAAATCTGAAGAGCTTTCCTTGTCTTTGCTTGTATTGTTTTTTACTCTATGGTTTTACGGGGACTGACTGACTTTAGACAAACTCAGAGATATTAATTATAGTTTAATTGAGATTAAAATGGAATAAATGGATGTAATTTTTTTGTTGAACTTCTTTTTTTTTTATATAATTTATATATTTTTGGTAATTTGTATAATTTATATATTTTTGTTTTGTTATGAATGTGAAAGATTGTCAGTTCCCGTCTCGTCCATTCAACGAACTTGCCTTGCCTGGAATTTGACCTTTTTGTAATTAATTATATATATATATATATATATATATATATATATATATATATATATATATATATATATATATATATATATATATATATATATATATATATATATATATATATATATATATATATATATATACATATATATACATATATATATATATATATATATATATATATATATATATATATATATATATATATATATATATATATATATATATATATATATATATCCATACATGTATAACGTGTGTCGTGTGTTTGTTTAAATTATGATAAATGTACGGAAATTCAAATATGAAATTTGACTATGAACAGTATTTGTAATATCACACTTTGGGATAAAAGTGATCCAACTCAACATTTTTTAATTTAACATTAATAAATGAAGATATTCATATTTTTTAAATCACTTTTGTTCTGAACCTTTGATTTTGCAATAGCGATTTATGTGAAAATTTATATTGTAAATGAATTATGGTGTTATTTTATATAGTTCTTTCGTTGAGTTTGACCACTCAACACCCAATGTTTCTAGAAAGTGGGAAAGGGAAGTATTTTAATACTGGGTTGCCAGGTTCCCTCTGCCTTCCCTGCTATATACCGGATATTGAAAGAAAAAATATTTCAATTAAAAGAGAAACATTATTTTGTTATTCATTTTCTATATTCTTTTCTTATTGAATTGAAATTAAAATGAACAAAATACTAACGTCAATTTTATATATATATTGACCTTTTAACTTAAAATTGTTATTATACAATCTTTCTCATAAATAATCAATAGGTGCAGGTTCTTTTCCGTTTAGTCAAAATTCATATACGATATAAATTTTCACATTCTACTATAAGAGTGTGGACTAAGAACATTGAAATGTATGTATTATGGTACTAGAATAGGGTAATTTAATAAAATTAAAATTGCTGTGAATCTTTTCATAAATTTTGCACGATATAAAAGAAAATAACACCCCGATGCCTTAGTGGTTTTTTTTTTTTATATAAAGATTAGACTACGCTAACGTACGTCACGTTGAAAAATGTATAATTTTCTTAATTATAACACTTTTGCGTGGAGTGGCTTTTATTTGTTGTCACCATTGAAAATTATATTTAATATTTAAAATATTTACATGTAAACTGGCAACTCTTTTCCTGTTTTTTTAATATTGACAAGTAAACTGGCAACTATTATCCTTTTTTTTAATATATTAGTTAGACCACTTTATTATTATGATTATTATTTGTGTTTATGTTAATCTGTATTATAGATAAATTATGTTGAATATGTTTATTTTGTTCACGCGTCGATGCTAATCCAATGTCACGTAGCTAGGGAGAACTGTAAAGATTAATGTAACTATTTAATTAAAATATATAAGTTTTTCAGTATCAATTATGTTTTATTTATACACCGATAGGTTTTGGCTGCAGTTTGGTAAATATTATATGATTTCATATGTGGATGTGTGCTCTCATGTATGGATGAGTAATTTTATGTTTCGGTATAAGATCATATGTGGGAATATATGATCTCATGTGTGAATGTATGATTTCATGAGTGAATGTGACCTCAAGTATGAATGTGTGATCTCACGTGTGAATGTGTGATTTCATGTGTGAATGTATGATCTCATGTGTGAAAGTGTGATCTCATGTGTGAATGTGTGATCTCATGTGTGAATGTATGACCTCATGTGTGAATGTGTGACCTCATGTGTGAATGTGTGATCTCACGTGTGAATGTGTGATTTCATGTGTGAATGTATGATCTCATGTGTGATCTCACGTGTGAATGTGTAATTTCATGTATGAATGTATGATCTCATGTGTGAATCTGTGATCTCATGTGTGAATGTATGACCTCATGTGTGAATGTGTGATCTCATGTGTGAATGTGTGATCTCATGTGTGAATGTGTGACCTCATGTGTGAATGTGTGATCTCATGCATGGATATAGGATCATATAAGTGTATGTATGATCTCATATGTGTATGTAAAAACTCATGTATGAATGTGTGACCTCATGTGTGAGTGTGTGATCTCATGTGTGAGTGTGTGGGCTCATGTGTGAATGTATGATCTCCTGTGTGAATGTATGTTCTCATGTGTGAATGTGTGATCTCCTGCATGGATATATGATCTCAATTGTGAAGGTATGATCTCATGTGGAAATGTGTGATCTCATGTGTTAACATGTAATCTCATGCATGGTTATGGGATCACAGGTGTGAATGTGTGATCTCACGTGTGAATGTGTGATCTCACGTGCGAGTGTGTAATTTCATGTGTGTATGTATGATCTCATGTGTGAATGTGAGACCTCATGTGTCAATGTGTGATCTCATGTGTAAATGTGTGATCTCATGTGAGGATATGGGATCATATGTGATAATGTATAGTCTCATGTGTGATTGTGTGATCTTATATGTAGATGTGTAATCTCGTGTGGATATGAGATCATATGTGAATGTACGATCGATCGTGTGAATGTGTAATCTTATATATGAATGTGTAACTTCATGTGTGGATATGAGATCATATGTGTAATTGATCGTGTGAATGTATGATCTCATGTGAGAATGTGTGATCATATATTTGGATGTGAAATCTCATGTCTGTACATGAAATCGTATGGGTTAATGTGTGACGCCTTGTGTGAACTCACGTGTGATTGTGTGGATGTGTGACTGCAAATGTGAATGTAAAATCATATATGTATGGACGTGTGATATCATGTATGAATAATATTTCATCCAAACATTACGTTTGTGTACTTTAGTGCTCCTGTGGATGTTGTGGAGTCCTTGCCTTATTTATTAACTGAAACATTGGTTTTTTTACTTTTTATAAAAGTGGTCAATGAGTGAATGTATTTTTTTATGTAAATAATGAGTTATTTATAGCCACAAAATTTTTAGATTCTTCGAATGTAATATGTGAAACGAACCAAAAGGCGTTGATCCAGTATTTGAGGGCAAGTGAGGAAAGGAAGTCTCAACGAGAACGGAACGTATTAACAGTAAGTTCCTAGGGTCCCTTTGCTACAGGGTGCAGGATGCAAATTCGGGTTTTTTTTATTGTATAAATAAAACCTGATTTTATATTTCTCGAATAATTTTTTTTTTATTCAAATTTACGAGTCGTTAATCTTATTAGTCGTTAATATTTTTTTTATTCATAACATAAAGAACTTCAAGAGCGATATTTATAACAAAAACAAAATTTATAGTATAAAAATAAAATAAAACACCAAATGTACAATACGATTATAATTTATTCATTAATAGTTTACAAACGTGTATCGTACAAATGTTTAGGATTAGCAATTCATCAGCCAGCAGACGGTACTTCGGTTCAAATTCGTAAAAAACTTTTAAAAAACATTCCCGAATCATAGAAAAGGGGGCTTAATCCTAAAATATACTTATATTAAACTTAATTAGCTTATATCAAATCGGCCAAGCTCCGCGCGAAGAGAGTCGGGACACTGGCCGGTATTGCGTAGAGCCCAGACACTACCAGTCGGTTACGACTAGACGCCATTAATATTCATTATATGCGATCGATTTAGAATTAAATAAATAATTGAAGCGTGTTAGAAATGTCATCGAAGCGATTTTAGCAGATCTACAGTTACACATCTTATTATAACTTATTCTATGGGCACAGCTTCCAGTCGCCGCTGGGTTTTTTTTCCATGAAATGGGTGGACACAATGCCCTACATTGTGGTCATTCCTGTTTTCTTTTTTTTTTTTTCAATAAATACCATTCGCAGCGGATTCAGCTTGGAATCGGCTGTTTGGACGCCATCTTGTCGTGCAAAATGGTGGCAGCGTTCAAAATGGCGGCGGTCAGAAGCGCACCCGTGTACAGTACGGCCGATGTGACTACTTCGAAGTTAGATTTGAACTTGTAGGAAAATAATTGTAAGTTTCGAAAAAATCCTAAAAAAAATGCAGTCCATATCTAACTTCACAGCTGAGTTGAGATAATTTTAATTGCAATCGACAGTTAAATACGAGTAATGAATTGATTTACGCGGACTGCACTGGCTAGTACTCCCAGTGCGTGGCGGCGGCGAGGTCGTCGCCCGCGAGCCGGAAGTTCCCGTTCTTGGCGGCGGCGAGGTAGGCGCGCGGCGCGGCGGCGCGGATGGCGAGGCGCGTGGGCTCGCGCAGCTCCAGGTGGAAGGGCTGCGGGCTGTCCGCGTCGCACGTCACGGCCGCGCTGTCCGCGTGCCAGTACTTGCCGTTTTGTCCTGAGTTAACGTGGGAGAGAGCATAAAGTCAGTGTGGGTTTTATATTTGAGACAAACGTTTGTCGTCAGTAATCCTACACTCGAAGAAATTAAATATTTTAATATTTTATTTTTGTCGCTTCAAGTCTGTCGTGGCGCAGGGGCGCAAGCGTGTGACTGTAAACGCGACAGGTTGTGCTGTTCAATCTCCTAAGAAGAAATACAAAAATAAATATTTATTTCTTGACTCTGGTAAAAAGGCAAAGTGCGGCGTTGAGCTCCACACCTAACACAAATTCGGCGAAATTTTGCTCCAAACAAAAATTAATAACTTAAATTTTTATCTATTAATTGAGTACTCCAATTTTGTTGAGAGGCGGAAACGGAAATAACGTAACACTGTCAATGTCTTCCTATGAGTAATTCTACGGGGAAGGAAATTCTCAGAAGTATTACTGGTAAAACTAATCGGTACTATAATAGTGATACTATTGGGAATAGATCACTTTCCACCATCCCATCAATCTTCTCTCCATATCAATTTTCAATCTTCCATATCTCCTAAACATACTTCCTTTTTAGGAAGCTTTTTAGCTTGATTTCTTTAAATAAATACCTTTGAAGTATACAGCTCCCTTAGGGCCCCTCACCACTTGTATGGTCTCGTAGTTGGCCTTGTTGCACTCCAGCTTGGTGCCCTTCGGTCCGACGAATCCTTGCTCGCACTTCAACACGAGAATTGGTCTGTAGAATGAGAAAACTTAAATATTAGTAATGTTACTTAACAATCTACAAGCTAACAAGGCGAAGCGCGGTGTTGAGTTCCGCTACTCAACACGCAATGCCTCAAATTCAGCGGAAAATGGGAAACGGAATGGAGTACCTTAACACTAGGTTCCCAACTTTCCCTGCCATATCCAGAATCGAACAGGCTTCCATGTCTACAAAGGAAAGCATTAAAAAAATACGATAACCCCACCTGTTAATAAGATAGAAGTAATATTTGCAATTGTCATCGATGGTGTCGGAGTTGGCGTAGAGGTGTCCCGAGCGCTTCGTCATCAGGTACTTGCCGTTGTTGGCGCGGAACGCGACGGCGCCGTCGCCCTGCCAGTCCAGCTCGAACAGGGCGTTCGACGACCTGCGGGTAGCGGGTTCGAATGTGTTAGCTCAGCTGCTAATAGATGCTTTTGGGGCATAGATGCTTGTGGGGAAGATATTATTATAATAATTCGTTTCGTTATTTCTGTCTGTTTCTTTGGATTTATTTGAAAAATTAAAAAAAAAATTATAGGCGTTCCGAAGAAATAAAATATTTATTATTTTCATTACTTTTCCCAAGTAACACGCAATGCTTCGAATTCAGCGAGCAGTGGAAAACTGAACGGAGTGTCTTAACACTAGATTATCAAGAGCCATCTGCCTACCCTGCCGTGTGCGGGATACATCGTGAAGGCGAAAAAAATACCAATAAACCACCGCAATAAATGAGGCTTTCGGTAAAAAAAAACCACTCTAATCAATTAATTCATTTAAGATCTACAGTGTAACTCTTTTCGGCCATGAAGACCTTCCACAAAAATAATTTCAGGATAACACCAAAAAATATAATAAATATTTCTTACTTATTATCACCACTAGCCTGGATACCACCACCGGTCTCCAGGGTCCAGTAGCGGTCCTGCATGGTCCTGATGTACCAGCGCCGGGTTCCCCAGTCGAACTCCAGCTGGAACGTCTCGTGGGAGGAGATCTCATCCTGGTTTGCGGTTACGTCTACACCTGGGAACAAATAAAGGAACTTTTTAAGTTGTTTTTTTTTTTAATGGGAACCCTACGTTAAGACACTTTGTTCTGTTTATTCCCAACGCGTATTTGAGGCTTTGCGTGTTTTATTGTGTAACTCAACGCGCTATGCCTTGTTACCAGAACGAATAGATAAATTATTTTATTTTTTTTTTTTTTTTTTTCAAAAAAATATTTTAAATTTTGTGCTCTAGTCGAGAAAGCGCGGCGTTTAGTTCCGCCAAATAACAAGCAATGTTGTCGAAGCAAAAATTAGGCTGTAAATGAGGAACAACGCAGTGCCTTAACAATTACACTCCACATATAATGCGGGAAAAAGCGCGAGTCTTTCTTTTTTTTTTAATTTTAAGGCATTTCATTATATTATCAACAAAACACGCACGTGTATACCTTAAATAAATGGAAAAGAGGTAATTCAGTTAATGCTTTGTTAAAACTTTTCGAAATTGTCATTGTTGCTTGATAAAATTCTCAGGCGTCTCGTTTCCAGTCACATTCCACCACATACGTACATATTATTGTAGAAAATGAGTTAATTATAAAATACTTTTTAGTTTTATCCGTGATACTCAAGTCAAGTCAAGTCTGACTCAAGAATCTTAATATCGTAGTGGACGTGGAACTATGTTCCTGTGAATTCGCCACTTGACAAAATCTCGAAGCACCGGTAATGTAACCCGCACATGGAAGGGTAGACAGAGACAACTTGGGAACCTAGTGTTAAGACAATTTGTTTCGTTGTTCCCCAGTTTCATTCAGACATTGCGTGTTGAGTGGCGGAACTCAACGCCACGCTTTGCCTTTTTATCAGAGCGTAAAAATGAAAATATTAAATATTTCACTTCATCGAGTGGGAATCGAAACCACAACCTGCCGTTTACAGTCACACGTCTGCGCTGCTGCGCCACGACGGTGCTCACGATACTACAAAATACGTACACATTGAATTACAGAAGTAATTGGCGTTAAAAATCTGATTATCACCGTCAAAAGTGTCGAGTCGTGCGCGAGACGCGCGCATCCGACCGGAGAAACTAGAAAGCAGATCAGCATCAGACAATAGACATGTTTTTGTTAAGAAAATATCTTAAATGAGATCGATGAATTCCAACGTGTAACGCGGAAGAGACAATTCATATTTATATACGTTTCAATATACATGTAGGTAACTGTACTGGCGCGTCCCGCTCGCGGCTTCGCCCGCTCGATTTATATTATTTTAATTGGTAGCCTCCAATAACATTTATATGTGATATATTTACTAAAAACAATATCACTTTTAATGCAATATTTTTATATTGAAAACTGAAATTTCAGCGTAGTTCATAACAATTTTGGAGAAATTTTATCGAACTTAATTTTTTAAACTGATATAGCGATACCATTATTTTTATTTACCAACCGATGGAAATAAATGTCGAGGGAAGGTTGCCCAAAACATAATAATAGTGAATACTGAATTTAAATCTGGTTAGAGGTTTCTGAGATTAGCGCGTATAAACGCGCAGACAAACTGATAACAATTTTAAAAGACACTATTTTGCGTCTTATATATACATTCATAAATTAACTTATAATAGTTGTTTAAATACACATTCCATGTACACACAGTGATCAGTTACAGATTAATTAAGAGCATAGATTAGCGATCCGCTCACTCGACTTCCTTTTAGTTAGAACTGCCAAATCTGTAGAACTTTTCGATAATGTTTACCAAAACATAACATCTACATTTCAATTAGTTAAGGCCTTTTTGAGATTAGCGTGCACAAACGTACATACACCCCTATATTAAAAAAATCATATAAAAACAAACACCCCTATAACAGTTTTTCTTATATATATCTATATATATATATATATATATATATATATATATATATATATATATATATATATATATATATATATATATATATATATACATATATTACATTTATTCATGACTCAGCTTCACGCTGTATCCCGCACATGGCAGGGTAGGCAGAGGGAACTTGGAAACCTAGTGTTAAGACGCTCCGTCCAGAGCGAAGAAATAAAGACATTAAATATTTAAAATGGAAAATGTTAAATATTTCATTTCCTCGAGTGGGGATCGAACCCAGAACCTGTCAGTCACAGTCACACGCTTGGGCCGCTGCGCCACGACAGATAATTCACAATTAATGAATAACTAATAGACAATGCATAAATGAAAATACACGCCTAAAAAAGAAAAACAGCTAAATGTAAATGAGACCTACAATGCCCATATATGGCATGTGATTGACAAACACTTATATGTATATACAATTTAAATGAATATAGATCTTTATATCCATATATGGCAGTCGTGCCGTCTAACGTCAGGAATACCCTATTTGTTAAGAAAATTTATGCAAATTATGTTTTTTTTTTCTATTTCTATTGAGGCCAGTCGAGGCGCAAGGATACAAATATATACGTAATATACGTAACATATTATGGGTTCAATTCTCAATTAAAAATATAAAATCATTAATTATCTCATTTCCTCGTTCTTAAGGGGATAATGGGGAACCTAAGTACCCCAGGTTCCCTCTGTCTACCCTGCCATGTGCAGTATACAGCGTGAAGCTAAAAAAATATTATTTTTCTATAGAGAATAAATTAATCTACATTTTATGGTATGTAATGGTTTTCTTTTTTGACCTTAGGTACTATGTCTAGGTCTGACTACAGTTAAGTACTAATAGACGTCTGTGAGTGTTGTTACATTGGTAAGATTATGTTATGAAGGTGATACTATACTAATGTTATGTTAATTTAAAGATAATTTAACTTTCTGGGGTGTAAATTGTGTAATGCATCCCGTACATAGAAGGATAAACATGGGAACCCTGGGAACCTAGTGTCCGCCAGTTCAGTGGCAACACTCTTAACACGCGCTTTCTCTCATTACCAGAACGAGTTAATTTAATTATGTATTTGCCTTCAGTAGGAATCGAACTCACAACCGGTCGCATTTACAGTCACACGTTTGGGCCTTTGTCACAACAGGCCTCACATATAAATATTCATTTTAGCTAGAAAGTGTCATAAACTTTGAATAGCGTGACAAAATAACATGTACGTAGTACTTTTAGTTCATAAGTCGGTGTTAAGTTGCGTCGTCACGTCGCTCTCGAGTCAATGTACGACCACCGCGGTACTGAGAGGAGCCTGCAGTTTCTATTTTACATTTCTAGAGGATTTTTCCAAGAAAATATAAGGCTTGAGGTATGTCGTGGCGCTGCGGCACAAACTTGCGACTGTAAACTCGACAGGTTGTGGGTTCGATACCCACTCGAGGAAATTAAATATTAAATATTTTCAAATTATTTATTTCACGTTTTCATTTCGCAGCGTTGTGTTCCGCCACTCGACACGCAATGCCTCAAATTTTACAGAAAATGGGGAACGAGACGGAGTGTTTTAACTCTAGATTTTTAAATTCCCTACAAAATAATTAAATTTAATTTGAAAATATTGTATATAACAATAGAAGGAGTTTACTTTGAAATAAATTTAATATTTCATTTCCTCAAATGGGGATCGAATCCACGACCTGTCAAGATTAATGACACACACTCTTGACCCTGCGCTACGAAATGCCTTAAAAAGGCTAAGTATTATTAATTCCTAAACATGATAATGTTTAGAAAATACAAAAAAAAATGCTAGTAGTGTATAATAATGCGCAGTAGCACAAGCGTGCGACTTTACAAATTAGAAAATATTAAAAATGTAATTTCCTCGACTGGGAATTGAACCCACAACCTGTCAATATACAGTCAAACGCTACACCCTGTACCACGAGAGACTTCTTTAATTTATATAATATAAATGAAAAAGTATAAAATAAAGGCACTGCACTTAAGATATGCATTTTGTGTTCGTCTCAAGCCACGTACGTTTGCAACAAGGTTGCATACTCAAGGGATTTGTAGTATAAATAATGAATTAATTATACGTAGAACGTAAATACGATGGTTGGCAGTTCGATCCTCGTTCGGGGGTAGCCATGTTTCCCCAATACCCCATAAAAAAAAAAACTAAAAAAAAAATGGTAACTAACTGTAGCATAGTCGAGACCAACATATTTGAAAAATATAAAAAATCCAAAAATGTTTGCAAAAGCCTTAAATATTCACGTAATATGAACAATTTTAAACGTTCGAGAGACGAGAGAGTAGAGAATATAGTCTCTTAACACTACGTTCCCTCAGCCTAACCCGCTTCATGCGGGATAGAGCGTGTTAAGTTAAAACACAACAGAACTACCAAGTCTATAGTTAAAGACAAAAGGCGTGAAGTTTCGATACTAAGAGTATAATCGTTCTGTGTCCATTGTGGAACAAAACGTGTACGCCGGAACTGCGGCGGCGTGCATATATAATGCTGTCAAGTTTGTATGCAGCGTTGCATTATTGTTAGTATATGCTAAACATAAACCTTTTTAGCTTCACGCGGTATCCCGCTCATGGTTTGTTAGCCAGAGGGAACTTGGGAACTTAGTGTTAAGACACTCTGTTCCTAACGACTCACTTGTCATCCCCACGCGATAGATTGTGGGCTAGATTACAGCTGGAAGAAATGAAACATTTAATAGTTTCATTCTCTCGCTCTAGTAACTATGCATGGCGCGGCGTTGAGTTCCGCCACTCATCGCGCAAAACCTTATGAATACGGTGTAAAGCACTGTGTGGAAGTTAAAAATATTGACTTAGAGAAAAAGCGTCTTTAAAAACAATACAAATAATAATATTTAAAATAAGAATAACTGCACAAGAGTTCAGTTTGAAAATCCTTATATGTAATCTTACTATAATAAGAGGTCTGTCGTGGCGCAGCGGCACAAGCGACAAATGACAGGTTGTGGGTTCGATCCCCACTCGAGGATATGACATATTTAATATTTCCATCTCTGGTAACTAGGCAAAGCGCGGCATGGCCAGTCAACACGCAATGTCTCGAATTCGGCGGAAACTGGGGAACGGAAGTGGAGCGGAGAGTCTTAACACTAGGTTCCCAAGTTCCCTCTACCTACCTTGCCATGTGCGGGATACATACAGCGTGAAGCTGAGTGAGTAATCTAACATAAAATGGTCAACAAACATTAATGAGACCAACATGTTCGTATAAAAAGCATTGAAAATCTAAAAATTGTTTGGAAAGGCCCTAACGATACACGCAATATGAACAATTCTAAATATACATACATACTAAACAATATACAAAAAATGAAAAAACAGTGTGAAAATACCCTTATATACAGTCCTAAGCACACATCAAGTGAACGTCGTGGCGCGGTCGTTTCGTTTTATTGGTTAGTAATTACATAGCGAGCCCCGGGCAGCAGTGAGACTGCAGACCGTACTTAAAGAGAGCTGTAGAATGAATTAACTACCGGAAATACTTACTATAGAGTTGTGTGAACAAGTGGATTTGTTTATTTGAAATCTATTGTTTTTTTTTTTGCTTAAAATAATTTTCGATACAATATTAATTATATTATTAATTGAGGCTTGTCGTCTTGCAAGAGAAAAACGTTAAAAAATTGGATCTTGAAATGTTTACTATTTTGATTTTTGCTGATGCTTTGGTTAAACAGCAATCGTGCAGAATTTAGTTCTGTCACTTATCACTTAATATCTATAGAAAACAACAGAAACTTGGGAACGGAAGTGGCTTAATGGGAACAAGTGAAGTTTAACGACTTCATTAAAATCATATTTTTTTATTCCAAAGCCAAAAAAAATTAACACGTCCATAAATAATCATGTATGCTGTTATCAAATCAGTATATAGATATTTACTGCTTCAGCTTCACGCTGTATCCCGCACGCGACAGGATAGGCAGAGGGAACCCGGGAACCTAGTGTCTACGGAAGTGGAACGGAGTGTCTTACTCCGTTCCACTTCCGTTCTTAGATATTTACAACTTTTTCATATTGCCTAAAATTATTTGACAAAAAATATTGCTATATACCTATATGTATTTTAAAATCTTTACGCTCAGACTTTATAGATTACTAAAAACATTCATTTTTTTCTACTTAGGTAGAGTAGGCAGATAAATCAAGTTACAGGCATTGAGTGGCGGAACACAACGCCTCGCTAAGAATTATCCTAAATAAATATATATAAAAAAAAAGGCCTGTCGTGGCGCAGCGGCACAAGAGTGCGACTGTAACCGACAGGTTCTGGGTTCGATCCCCAGTCGAGGAAACGAAATATTTAATATTTTCAATTTAAATATTTTATGTTTCAATAAGGCGAAGCGCGGCGTTGAGGTCCGCCCCTCAACACGCTATGCCTCAAATTCGGCGGAAAACGTGGAACGGAGTGTCTTAACACTAGGTTCCCGGGTTCTCTCTGCCTACCCTGCCTCGTGCAGGATACAGCGTGAAGCTATAAAAAAAATAAAAAAAAACCGCCCAGTACGTAACCAGCCTTATCACCAACAAGCAAAGCAAATCGCAATTAAGTTAACCCGTCGGAAGCGTCTCTCAATAGCGCAATATAATTATAGTACTGACTCTGAGTACGAAACTACAACAATACTGAGATATAATTTTAAAACTAACTTTATAATTTCAAATCTTTTATTTAATTGTTGGAGATTGATATAGATCTTATGGTGCAGGGGCATAAATATGTGATAGGTCGCAGGTTCAATTACCACACGAGGCAATGAATTATTTAATACTACTACTCGCTCTGATACCGTGACAATTGCACGGCGTTGAGTTCCGCTACTCAACACGCAATGCCTCAAATTCGGCGGAAAGTGAGGAACGTAACACTAGGTTCCCAAGTTCCCTTTGCCTACCCTGCCATGTGCGGGATTCAGCGTGAAGCTGAGTAATAAATTTAAAAGTAAAAAAAAAAATGAGTGGCAGTCTGTAGAAGATCTAGAAGAAGAGTCTGTAGAAGAACTTGAGAAGAATTAAGAAGAAAATATTGATATGTCCAAACAATATAAGAGACGGCATATCTATACCATTTTATATTCACCCATGCCACAAAAAGGCATTATTTAAGTACTTTAAAGAGCCTTTAGCCTAACTCGGGCTTTGAACACGTAACCCTAAAGTATAATACTAGAGGCATTTTCTGTGCATCAAGCAATTAAATATAAAATGAGAACATGATGCACTTATACATCGCTGTATCGGCTGAGGGCGGGAATTACTTTTTAATTACTCATTGTCTCTCAGCAGGATAGGCAGAGGGAACTTGGGAACCTAGTGTTAAGACACTCCGTTCCACACATGCCGCCGAATTTGAGGCATTGCGTGTTGGGTGGCGGAATTCAACGCCGCGTTTTGCCTTGTACCAAAGAAATGATAAATATTTAAATTGAAAATATTAAAGATTTCATTTCCTCGAGCGGGGATCAAACCTACACACAGTTACAGTTAGACGCTTGTGCCGCTGCGCCACGACAGGCTTCTCACTTTTTAATTATGTACCTTATATATGCAGTTTCATACAGACAGATTATTATAATACTCTGGTTTTTTTATGTATATCTTATCGGGAAACGGTTCAATTTGGACATTTTATACCATATCTTGGCATAGCAAAGCCTGCTACGGCGCAGAGGTGAGACGTGTGCCACTGTAAGTCCAAGGGGCTGTGACTTCCAAACCCACTAGAGGAAACTAATTATTTAATATTTCCATTTCATCGCTCTGGTAACAAATAAAAGTGCGGCGTTGAGTTCCGCCAATTAAAAAGCTATGAATCAAATTCAGCTGTGTGGAACTGAACGGAGTCGTAAGCGTGAAGCTAAAAACAATACACACCTTTTTTATTTCAACACAATAAATCGATAACATTTTATACGACACTAAAATACAGCAAAGCCCTCTTACCTTGTTTAACAGAAACGTATTTCTCATTCAAACCAGCGACGAACGCGGCCTGAGGCAAGCTGTCCTCCAAGGAGAACAGCTCGTCACGGGTGACAGCAGTGGACCTGGTCTTCAGGACCGCCTTGGATCCTATAGGAGCGAGGTACGCCCCAGCACTGTCTCGGAGCGCCAGGGCTCCCGCGTGGTACTCCGCGCTGAAGAGGCATTCCGGTGTGCATGTATCGAAGAGCTGTGGGTAAAATGGAGATTATATTATATTATCGACTTATTTTTGCCAAAATGAGAATGATAATTGTATTTAGGCAAGGCTTTTCAAGTATTGGAAGCGAACAAATATTATTTAAAGTTAAACGTTTTATTATTTTTTCAGCTAATCTATATGCCGCAGAGAAAACTTGGGAACCTTATATTAAAAAACTTCAATCCGTGCCCCACTTTTCGCCGGATTTCAGGCATTACATGTTGACTCGCGGAGCTGAACGCCGTGCTTTACTTTGTTATCAGAACGAAGAAATGCAAAAAAATAAATATTTCATTTCCTTGAGTGGGGATCGAACACACAACCTCTCGGATTCTAAGTCGGACGCTTGTGCCCTAGCGCCATTACGCGCCTCTTTTGAATTACATTTGTCTGGCTTCGCTCATACAGTGTAGGCAAATGTACTAAATTTTTAAAAAGTAATAAACTGCGGCGTTAAATTACGCCAAATAGTACGCAAAAACGTTATAGAAAAAGCAGAACAAAGTAATTTACCACTATTTCTGACTTCTATCGACATAATTAAGTTATGTATAGACAAGAATATAACAAAAGAATGATTTATTTATTATTACAGCTGGGTGACTGCGGGAACCTGGAGGTTCCTATTATTTATCATTATGAAAAACGATCAACTTCCTGCCATCATAAAAGCTTGAAGACATAAGAATACGATATTCATATAAAAGAAGCTTTCAATGCAAATGTAACTGACAGACCCTCGAGGCACTTATCACAATTTGTATATATATATATGTATACATAAGTATAGAAATGTATGTATGTACTTATATGAAATTCCCACGCACATATCTAGTACGCTTTTGTAGGAGTAAGCATTGAATAGAAATGGCATATTAATAATGTGGAAAATGGCGTTTGTCGTTGTCAAACCGCGGCGTTGAGTTCTGCCACTCAGGAATGTGTGACGGAGAAACTTTGGGAACCTAGAGGTTCCCAAAGTTTCTCCGTCCACTTCCCATGTGCGGGATACAGCGTGAAGATGAGATATTCAAAGGCCGTATACCATTTCTGTTTAGATACAAGGCGTTTGTGTGCAAAATAATATACGATTGTCATGTAGATGCCAGAGACGGTCCATTGTTCTGTCCGTACGTACGTAAGGTAGACGCTGTAGGTAGGTATTGTAATGAATACCTAGGTCTTATAAATGCCTAGAATGTCTTTTAAAGTTCAATTTTGCTTTATATGATTTTATTTATTTCATATTTGAGGCCTGTCGTGGCGCAGCGGCACAAGCGTGTGACTGTAACCGACAGGTTGTGGGTTCGATCCCCAGTCGAGGAAATGAAATATTTAATATTTTCAATTTAATAATTTAATGTTTTCATTTCTTCGCTCTGGTACAAGGCAAAACGCAGCGTTGAGTTCCGCCACTCAACGCGCAATGCCTCAAATTGGGCGTAAAGTGAGGAACGGAGTTAACACTAGGTTCCCAAGTTCCCTCTGGCTACCCTGTCATGTGCGGGATACAGCGTGAAGCTGAGTAAGTAAGTGAACGAAATTAAACGATTTAATAATTTCATATTGTTTCTTACTTATTTGCATGTCAAAGCAAAGTGATTGTATTGCTTATTAGAGTGTAAACTGTCAGTAGACGTGACCTTCACACGATAGCATAATATTTGTATCTTTTTTAACCAACGACGCAAAAAAGGGTGTTATAATGAAATTAATGAAATATTAATGAACCGATTTGAATATGGTTGTTTCTACCCGATGACCTTGACAGTCCCTATGATTTTTAGCTATGTTTTATCAAAATCGGATGAGCTTTTTAAGAGTTACAAACATTTTGTGAAAAATGAGACGGTGATTTGTTGGGTCGAAGATTTCAAATATTTTACAAACGTTAGATAGTAATTTTATATAAACATAATGGAGGATATTGAATTCAGTATTAAACGTCTCTATTAATTTTTTTTATACATTTCGCTACATCCCGCACATGTACGGCAGTGTCGGCAGAGAGAACCAATGAACTTAGTGTTAAGACACTCCGTTTCGTGCCTCACTTTCCGCCGAGTTTTAGACACAACACTGTGTTGGCTAACGGAGCTCAGCTCCGCGCTTTGCCTTGGAACAATATCGAATGAATTATATAAGTTTGGAGATCAAAAAAGAGTGGGGATCGAACCCAAAACCTTTCGCCTTTTGATGTGTAACGCTAATTCGTTCAGCATATTACTACTACAGAATTTCAAATACTTCAAGTAGGTATTATTTATCAATATACCTTAAAATTAAATGAAACCATCACAAAATATTAAAATAACTATGTCACCTTGCCACCAGCGCTCAAATACTTGTTATTGCAAGTATGAAGCGCGTACTTCCCGCCCTCATCAGCTCTGAACTCCAGGGTGAAGAGCGTGTCCTCTCCCCAGGGTACGTTCGCGTCCACATGGATCTCGTCCAGGGTCTCGGAGAGGTGGGCGAAACGCTTGCGCCCGATTGAACGGAGATTAACCTGGTGGGAAATTAGATATTTGAAATTTTTGTTAAGTATCTTTTTATTAATATATATTAGCTTGTCATGGCACAGGGGCACTATGGTGTGGGCGTAAACGTGACATGTTGTAGGTTCGATTCTCACTCGAGGAAATGATATATATTTAATATTTTCAATTTAAATATTTAACAGTTTAACGAAAAAGACTTGATCGTCTTACATTATAAAGGTAAAATCTTATATTATAAAGGTAAAAGTTTGTGAATATAAACTTTCACAAAAAATGCTAAGCACATTTGGATAAAACTTTACTGTAATATAGTTTACACAATAGAATAATAAATAGACAGACAAAATGTATATAACAAAGTTAAATAATTCGGATACAATATAATAATAAGTACAAAAAAATATATAGAATTCACAAATGAGGCCTGTCGTGGCACAGCGGCACAAACGTGTGACTGTAACCGATAGGTTCTGGGTTCGATCCCCGGTCGAGGAAATGAAATATTTAATATTTTCAATTTAAATATTTAATATTTCATTTCTTCGCTCTGGTAATAAGGCAAAGCGCGGCGTTGAGTTCCGCCACTCAACACACAATGCCTCAAATTCGGCGGAAAGTGAGGAACGGAAGTGGAACGGAGTGTCTTAACACTAGGTTGCCGAGTTCCCGCTGCCTACCCTGCCTCGTGCGGGATACAGCGTGAAGCTGAGAGAGAGAGAGAGAAAATTTTACTTAGAACCGTTTCTTTAAATATTGAGCAAAAATAAACAGCCATAATATCTACTTATGTATATATAAGATAATAATCAAATTGCAACAATCTCCTCAAGGAAATGAAGACACCAATGATGCTAATGTAAAGATGATTGGTCGTTCATTATGTTCTTATTTTTGTATGAAAATGCTTAGTAATCATCGCTGAAATTGGGCAACGTTGATAATACTGTGTCATGAAATCATTAGTTTCGATGTTATTATGTTTTTTTTTTAGTTAATCACGCTATTACACGCTGTATCCCGAACTCAGTGTTGAAAAAAAAAGTTCTCGAACACTGAGCGAAGTGAGTAACGGGTTGTTTTCCAAAATTCTAACCAGGATTTGAAGGAGTGATCTTCTTTAAAGCCGGCCGACTCAGTCTGACCATAAAACCAAACGTTCTCATCAAGCTGATAGGGTTGCTGTAGGGTTTTTTTTACTTTAAGTACGAGGGACCGTGCTAGTATTCAAAGTCTTTCCGCTTTTTGATTTTGAAGCTTTCGATTAATTTATTTTGACTTCACACTATATCTTTATCAAGGTACTCTCCACATTTTTGAAGACAGTGTGTATTGAGTGGTACAATATTAAATGTTTAATCCACTCAAGTTAGAATCTAACCCCGAAAATTCTTATAGTTACATGCTTGCATCTATGTATAATATATAACTACCTAAGTCAGTCGCAGTGCAGCAAGCGTGTGGACTCGAGGACATTACATAATAAAGAAACTTAACTTAACCTAGCTTCACGGGGTAGGCAGAGAAAACGGAGCGCCATCAACCTCTTCATACATGCCCTCCGGGGGGTCCTCATGCTTTTTACGTAACCTTCCTCCAGTATCGTAGATACTGTGTTTTTGAAGGTCAACCGAGGTCTCCCTCTCCCTCTCTTACCACTCACTTTTCCTTCATAAATCTTTTTTACCATTTTTTCTTCACTGAATCGCTCGATAATATATATATATATATATATATATATATATATATATATATATATATATATATATATATATATATATATATATATATATATATATATATATATATATATATATATATATATATATATATATATATATAATATATATATATATATATATATATATATATATATATATATATATATATATATATATATATATATATATATAATATATATATATATATATATATATATATATATATATATATATATATATATATATATAGATATATATATATATATATATATATATATATATATATATATATATATATATATATATATATATATATATATATATATATATATATATATATATATATATATATATATATATATATATATATATATATATATATATATATATATATATATATATATATATATATATATATATATATATATATATATATATATATATATATATATATATATATATATATATATATATATATATATATATATATATATATATATATATATATATATATATATATATATATATATATATATATATATATATATATATATATATATATATATATATATATATATATATATATATATATATATATATATATATATATATATATATATATATATATATATATATATATATATATATATATTTATATATATATATATATATATATATATATATATATATATATATATATATATATATATATATTAAACAACAATTACCTGTGGCCTAGCAGCAAGATGAACGTGCCAGAGTTCAGCGTCGCCGGGCACTTTAGCAGTACACGTGAGCTTGTCAGAGCTGGAGCCGAGGAAGTAGCCCCTCTCCACGTTGCGCAGCGCCCAACGACCAGTACCGTCTTCGGATACACTGAGTTAACAGAAAATTAATGATATTAATAATGTTATTGCAAAGACAAATATTTGAACGGAACTCATGTCTCTTGTAAAATGGATTGGTGTAAGGATATGTGAGAAAAAAATTAAAATTAATGAAATCCCCTGGCCAAAAAAAATCACTACCTTGTGTTGGCATAGTGCTTGTAGCCTTTAAACTGATGACCACAATGATCAGCACTCAAACTGGTTAATTTATTCAAGAGTTATGGTACCACAGACAGACTTGTCAAAATTATAACACCCTTCTTTTACACTAGATAATATATACTTTACTATTTGTTCCTGAGATAAGCGTGTTTAACCAGACAAACTCTTCAGTTTTATATAATTAAGTACAGATTAATATAGAAGTACGTATGTAATTGTTATTATGAAAGAATATAACCAATTTATGGCGGACCAGCAGCCAAGTTGCTTAGGCAAATATTTGATCAATAAACACTTAAAGCTACTCTTTATATAAATAAGGCATGAGGTATTATTATTAGCTTCACGCTCTTTCCCGCAAATGGCAGGGTAGGCAGAGGGATCCTGGGAATCCCCATTAGGACACTGCGTGTTCAGTGGCTAATTCCAATATGCCTATCTTTCTATATGTATAGGAGATGCGAATTACTGCGAATGACAAAAATATCTACTAACTTCACCATATCTTTTTTTTAGCTTCACGCTGTATCCCGCAAACGGCACGACTAAACTTGGAAACCTAGTGTTAAGACACGGCATAAGGGGAAATTTGGTAACGGTAACGGTAAAAAATTGCATTCCATTGCCCAATTACCACTAAATTTAAGGCATTACTTAACACCTCGTTACCAGAGAAAAGAAATGAAACTATTATATATTTTAAATTTTTTTGCCTTCGTTTGGGGATCAAACCCACAACCCATAACGTCACTGTCTGGACTTCCTGTACTGGACACCCTACTCCGCAGTACTAATCTCAGCTGCCAATCGTGCCTCAAAGGCTTTGGAATTTCAAAGTAACGTGACATAAAAAGCCAAACACTCATCATAACGACGCTCGGGCTAATTAAAATGCGGGGTGAACAGTCTGTGGGGTTAGATACTTCCAGATTAAAGGCGTAGAAGTTGTATATGTATGTAGATATAGAAGCTTAGGAAGCTTGTTTGTTGTTTATGTTTTGTTTTTGGGAAGGCAGAACGAACTTGGGAACCTAATAATGCACTCCGTTCCCATTAAGACACTTCCGTTTCCGATTTTCCGTGTTGAATTCTGAAGGCATTGCGTATTGAGTGGCGAAACACATTAAATCATGACTTACACGTACTGTAAGAATATGATATGTATGATTGATTAAATAAAAAAAATATTTTTTTACAGGTAACAGGTAAGCCGGAGGGAACCTAGTGTTAAGACACTTATTTTTCTCCTCCTTACTTTTTGATCATTTTTTAAACAATGCGTATTAAATTGCGACATTGCAACGCCTGCTGATTACAAAATTAAAAAAAAAATAAAACATTCAATACATGTGTAGAACCCAACTCATAACCACCGCGCTCTCAAACTACCACTTTGCCACAACGACATTGAGATATTTTTTCTGTCATATAAGAGCTTATTAAAGAACACGTCATTACCAGCTCTAACGGATGTACATACAAATAAACTAACGGCAGAAGAACAACATAAATATAAATATTCCGTCCAGTCATTACACCGGGTTTCACTTTGAATGATTTATCATAAATGTTCGAAGCTTTCAAATGAATGTCAATATAATGTAATTTCTATTTTAATTTCTCATCTTTTTAGAAAGTACAGTGATTTGGGAGATTCCAATTTTCTTAGAAAAAAAATTGACTCAAATATCTTACTTTACTACTCTTGAAAAAGTGATTGTAGCTGTTAAACTGCTAAACCGATTTCCATAAAACTTAGATAAAAACCAACGCAACAAATGAAGTTTTTGAATAAAAAAAATTGCACTTAAATCGTATTGAGGCCTGTCGTGGCGCAGCGGCACAAACGTGTGATTGTAAACGACAGGTTGTGGGTGCGACCCCCACTCGGGGAAATGAAATATTTAATATTTTCTCTTTAAATATTTCATGTTTTCATTCACGCTCTGGTAATAAGGCAAAGTGCGGCCGGCATTGATCTCCACCACTCAACGAGTAATGCCTCAAATTCGGCGGAAATTGCGGAGCGGAAGTGGAACGGAGTGTCTTAACACTATGTCTCCAAGTTCCCTCTGCTTACCATGCCGTGTGCGGGATACAGCGTGAAGCTGAATGTGCCACAGACAGACACACAAACTATTATTGTATTTTAACGATAAACGGAGTGTTTTAACAAGAGGTTCCCAAGTACCCTGACATGTAAGTGATTCAGCGTGAAGCTGGGAAAAAAGAATTAAAAGGGTAGCTTTACCCCAAAAGCAAATACTCAATTATAATTTCTAAACACATTTGCTTGAAGGGTTGCTCTCGTAATCCAATGACTTCGGCACGCGCCTATTAAAATTCAAAATGAGTTCTAACCCCTTTTTAAGCAAAAATTTTAGAACAATCCCACCCTTACACCACCCTAAAACTTGAGGGAGTAAATTGTTTTCATTTACATGCACTGGCAAAACAAAACGCGGCGTTGAGTTCCGTGACTTAAGACGCAGTGTTAAAAGAAATAAACTGACATTATAGACCAAGACACTCAATCGTTTATTTTTCTGATATTATATAGATAATGTCTACCTGTAGTGGCGCAGGGGCAAAAGCAAATGAAAAGTTGTGGGTTCGATCCCCACTTGAGGAAATGGTATAGTTAATACTTTCAATTTAAATATTCAACGTTTTCATTTATTCGCTCTGAAAACAAGGCAAGTTGCGGCGTTGAGTTCCGCCATTTAACACGGCATGCCTCAAATTCGGCAGAAAGAAGGGAACAGAACTGAGTACCTTAACACTAAGTTGCCAAGTTCCCTCTGCCTACCCTGCCATGTGCGGGATACAGCGTAAAGCTGAGAGAAAAGAAAACATTTATTGCGCGTGAGCAGGATTCGAACCCATGACTAACCATGCTATAATGGATGACAGAGTGAAAGATCTAAAATAAACAAAAGAAATAAGATTAAAAAAAAACATCAAAGTAATGCTAAGCCCATATTTGACAAAAATATCGCCACCCCTCTAAATACGCATTTGAAAAGGTTACCTTGCCCTTTCAAATGCACAAATTCATTTATTTTTTGTTCACAATTTCTGAATATATTTGTATAAATGTGTAAAACATGCGATAATTTACGTGATAAGACTTTTTAAATGTTATATTACTTACTAGTGATCCGCCGGCGGCTTCGCCCGCTTGAATTACACTATTTTATTTACTAATTTCAATCACTTTCTTGTTCTAATAACATTATCAATTTTAAATTAACATCTATACATTGAAAACTAAAAAAAACCAAAACCAAAATCAAAAAAATAACTGTAGCAATTTTATTGAACTACATATTTCAGATTGATGTAACTTTTATAATTATCAATCGATTTAAATGAAACATACTGTAGAAAGGAAAGTTGCCGAAATATGATAGTCAATACATCACACAAACACAGAAACAGACAAAAAAAATTACAAGCACTATTTTGGATTCTATTATATTAATAAACGTCTCCTATAACATTTTTTTTTTATATTTTCCTTTTACAGACAATGATTAGTTTCACTTCGATTCATTACACTCTAGTTCTTAACACTAGGTTCTGCAGAGTAGCTAAAAAGTCTAGTTTTAAGGCACTTGATCAAAACACTTCCGATCCCAACTTCCGCCGATTCTGCCGAAGACAAAATATAGAAATCTATATACATTGAATGAAAGCGGAGATTAACACCGCGCTTTGCCTCGATACCAACTCAAGGGTTAAAAATACTAAATATCTCATTTTGTCGAATGAAAATCGAACGTACAACATGCCGCGTAACATACATTGTTAAAAAAAAGATAACAAAAAGAAGGACAGGCAAAGACCTCAGTTGACCTTTGAAAACTCAGTATTTACGATATTGGAGGGAGTTAATGTAAATAGCATAAGGACCCCAGTAGGGCATGTACGAAGAGGTTGATGACAGTTGCCGAGGCGAAAGAGGTATGCCACAGCGTTTAGCGCTCCATTCTCTCTCGCTACCCCGCTAGGGATATAGCGTAGCTAAAAAAGTTTTATCAGTCAACTTCTACACGTGTAAGTAAAAACAAAAAGAGGTTAAAAGTACTACAAATATAAAAGCTCGAACACTTAAGGGATGATTCAGTGTGAGTCAGTCTGTTGACTTCTACCTACTTATCTGAGAAATTGTCGCCGCTTGTCAATGAGTCAGACAGACGATCGATTGTGTTTATAGGGTACTTACTTCTTTTTTCAAATAAAAAGTTAGGCAGAGGGAACCTGGGAACCTAGCGTTAAGACAAAACAAGAAACATTTTATAATGTCCCTAAAAGGAAAAGGAGCTTTTTAAATTTTAATATTTGACTATACGTACATTGGTAGGCCAACCCAACCTAATCTAAGACAATGGCAATAACCCCCGGCCCAAAAACAATAACCCCCGACCCAAAAATAGGGGTGTTATATGTTTAACCTGCCTGTGTGTTTGTGGCATCGTAGCTACTCAACCAACAAAGTGATTTGAGTATGAGTTGTTAACTTTAGTACGCTAACAACAAAAATAAGTTGTAACAAGCGTATAAGAATTTCGACGTTGATGAGAACGTATGGCTTAGTTGGTCAGAGCGCTTGGACGGTCACCAAAAGGCGCGGGTTCAAAGACCATTACGTTCAAATTTTTACACGTTTTTTAAATTAGTAATTTTCTTTCTTAAATTTAACACTTTAAAACATAGTAAAAAAAATGAAATAATGATATTTTAGGATAAGTCTTTTTTATTATCGAAACATTGCGCGTTGATTAACGGAACTTAACGCCACGTTGCCTTATCAGATATAGTAACATAAAAATTAAACAATCACTTTCTAAAATACCACATATCCTTCAAGAAAACCAAGCCCATCCCTACAGAAGCCCTGTTATTGCATACTCGTCGCCAATCGATAACGTACAGTGTTTGTACGTCCACCGGAAGTGCGACTGTCTCGCCGTCGCCGCTTTGTTTACCTTTCTTGTTATGACATGATATGATTATTGATACTCGAGTTTGGTATTGTTATATATTGTGTTAATGCGTTTGTTTATTTTTAACTTTACACGTTAAACTTGGGGGTTGTGGACATGGTTATAGGAGAGGGAACTTGGGAACCTAATGTTAAGACACTACGGTCCGTTCTCAACTTTCCGCCGAAATTGACGCATTTCGTGTTTATAGCGCGGCGTAACTAAACACCGCGCCTTATTTATTCATTTCATAATAATCACAAGATGAATTATAGGTATAGAATAAAGTACAGAGTTTCATATTCACAGCCGCAGACTGCGGTAGATTAAAAAAGAAAAATAAATGTATTTAATTTTGAATATTGGTCCCTATTTAGTACGAAAGTATTTTTTTTCGGCTTTACGCTTTATACTGTTTATGAAAGGGTTGAAAGGAACCTAGTGTTTCCCATTGTCTAACGTAGAAAAAATGCGTGTTGAGTGGCGGAATTCAACGCCGCGGCTAGTCTAGCTACCAAGGAAGGAAATAAAAATAATTTATCACCACAAATGGGTAACAGTAAAATGGGTATCGTCATTTAGGTAATTGACAAAACTATTCTAACGGCATTCATTTTAGCAAAAAAAAAAACGCTACCATTTTTGGAAAATAATAGTAACAATGAGTCGTAAATATTAAAAATAAGGTAGTTCCTTCCGGTAAGAGCTTGAGGTACGAATAATAATCCCGCAATTAGTATTTGTAAAGATTTATTTTGTGTATCCTGATACTGTACCCTGACATGGAAGGGTAGACAGAGGGAACTTGGGAACCTAGTTTTAAGACACTTCGTTACACGTCCGTTCCCCACTTATAAATAATAACAATGTATACAATACAACGATCCATACAATAATAACCATGTATTTAAAAAAAAAAAAAATCAAAGCGTTATCGAAACCTACATGGTTCTTCCAGTAGACATAAAATAATGAAATTTAGGACGTAACTGAGAATTTATAAGGACAAATAAAGCAAATTATTCGTATTAGTAATTAATTACACCATAAATGCATACGGATATTTCTCGTTGGCCTACAACGTAAAAGTTGTTACGGAACCAACGATGGAAAAGTCCAACTCGCGCTTTACCGGTCTTTACGAGTTTAAAAAGCAAGAGTCATCTATAATAACAAGAAATGTGAACTGATTTCCGGTTCTTAAGGGTGTATCTCTACTTTAAATTACTAATGGTTTTGAGATTGATGTTCACTGAGGACAATATACTCGTATTTAATTTTTTAGCATTTTTTCTACATATCTGGCAATTCGTACAAATACTGCGTCAAATGCCGCTTCTTTAAACATAACGCGAGATTTTTTTTTTGGATCAGACACGGCGAACGAGCGTACGGGTCATCTCAGGCCCACCGGCCCATGTAGCACCAGAGGAGCTACAGAAGCGTTGCCGGTCCTTAAGATGGATGGGCACCGGAGCCCGGCATTACCTAATGTGAAACGCAATGGCCGAAGCCACTACTTAACGCCGGTTTTAAAAGCCGGGGGTGGTAATGATACAGTCAACTCTTCCCATGCGTGTTGTCATTACTGACAACGTGACTCTACCACACATACTTTAGTCGCCTATTATGACACCATCAGTACCAGGGTGATCCTATTGTAAGTCGGAATGACACGGCTGATATATACGCTATATTACTGTAAAGTTTCATCCAAATCCGTTCAGTAATTCCTGAGTGAAAGTGGAAAAAGCATCTCCATACACTTTATCACAACAAAAGTCGACCTAATTCTTAAATTATATAAAACAATATCAAAAACACAACTTAAATTTTAATAATAATAATAATAATAAAAGAGAATAAATATATCTACTTTAGTATGCAGTATATACTACAGGCGAGATGGAAGATATTCTATATTCGCGGTCATTGCTTCCTTCCGTAACAAGATTTGTTTACGTTGTAAATATGTACATGTCTCCTTAATGTATATTTTATTTTAATTTAGTTCCGTATATATACATTTAGTGTGTGTGTATAATTGTGTGTGCGTGTGTGTGTATATTTGTGTGTGTGTGTGTGTGTGTATGTGTGTGTGTGCACACGCACTGTATTATTGTATGTGTACTATTGTGTATGTATAATTGTTTGTAATAATTGTGTATATAAATTACGATTATTGTAACAGGTTAGGCAGAGGGAACATTAAAACCAAGTGTCTAACCAGTGTCTGAAATTTGGTAAAAAGTAGAGAACAGAGTGTCTTAACACCAGGTTCCCGGGTTCCCTCTGTCTACCCTACTGTGGACGTGGTACAATGAACGTGGACGTGCAACAAAAGAAAATATGGAACATAAGTAGTGTTTTTCACATAATTTCAACAGAAATGACAACATTAACGACTTACCTTATCTGAAACTTGCTGCCGGGCTCCTTCTCCTCAGATTCACAGGTGACGTTGCCGAAGGTGTCCACAGCCAAATACTTCTCCAAGTGCGACCTCAAGTAGATCATGCCTGGGAAAAAAGAACATTTTTAAAAAAATCATTTAAATCCAAGGAAAGATGGAGTAAGTAGCTTATTAGTAAATTCAAGTTTTAGATCCAGAGAGAAAATTCGTCTGTCTGTAACTGATCACTTGTCTGAATATTGAAAAAATAAAAAATAAAAAATCTTTAACACTCCCTTAATAAACACAGTAATATATAATATAAAGTGATAGGGCCCAGAATATTTTTTTGTCTGTTTGTCTGTGCGTTTGTACGCACTATCTCAGTAACGGCTAACCAGATTTAAGGCAACCTACCTTTGGTAATAAGTGTTTACATACATACATAGCTTCACGCTGTATCCCGCACGAGGCAGGGTAGGCAGAGAAAACCCGGTAACCTAGTGTTAAGACACTCCGTTCCACTTCCGTTCCCCACTTTCCACCGAATTTGAGGCATTGCGTGTTGAGTGGCGGAATTCAACGCCGCGCTTTGCCTTATTACCAATATATAATAAGTATTTGTTTCATTTAAATCGGTAAATAAAATAGTTAGGTCAATTTAAATTTTAAATTTCAATGTAAAAAATTGTCTTAAAGCGATAATTTTATTAAAACAGCTAATAATCGAGATAAACAAATAAAATAGTAAAATTCAAGCGGGCAAAGCCGCGCAAGATACCGCGGCTTCGCCCGCTGGTACTAAATATAGGCGATAAATCAGGCAATTGTTAAATGTAAAGTAGATTAAATGGTTTTATAAGAAAATATGTTATAATATAAAATTTAATATACGCATATCCTTTGATTAACTGGCCCACATGCAAATTGGACAAAATTAACATACCTATTTCAGACGAAGCAATTTAACGCTATATAAATTATATTTTTATAGACATAATGTTGTTATTTATATATGATATTAAATTAAATAATATTTCTATTATTCTTTTTTGTTTGTAGAATTCAATCTGAAAGCGGAGAAAGGAAGTATTTTAACATTAGGTTCCCCAGGTTACCTCGGGTTATTTGGTATATAGGATACAGACAGTTCTGACATAGTTTCCTTATACACGATTCTTGATTTTAAATCTTCTAAAAAACATTCAAAATACTTTTTTATATATAATAGACTAATACTTGGACTTACGGCTTCGCCGTCCGCCCGCGTTGTATCTTTTTGTGTAAAAAAAGTTTATTTTAATTCGCAGAATTAGTTCCTGAGATTATAGCGTTCAAACGAACAACTTTTACACGTTTATATCATTTGTATAGAAATATTATTATCAACGTTTACGTACATATATAGAAAAAAAAATAGAAAAATTTGAGGCTTGTCGTGGCGCAGAGGCACAAGCGTGCCTTTGTAAATACGATAGATTATGGGCTCGACCCTATCTCAAGAAAATAAAATATTAAATATATTTATTTCTTCGCTCTGGTAACAAGGTAAAGCGCGACGTTAAGTTCCGCCACTTAACACGCAATGCCTTAAATGAGGCATTGCGTGTTAAGAGGTAAATTGGGGAACGGAGTGTCTTAACAATAGGTTCTCATGTTCCTATCCCGTGGCGTACAGGATACAACGTGAAGCCGAATAAAAATATTGATACTCAGCTTCACGCTGTATCCCGCACATGGTAGGGAAGGCAGAGGGAACTTGTGAACCTAGTGTTAAGACACTCCGTTCCACATTCGTTCCCCACTTTCCGCCGAATTTGACGCACTGCGCGTCAGTGGCGGAACTCAACGGCGCGTTTTACCTTGAACCAGAGCGAAGAAATGTAAATTTAAATATTTAAATTGAAAATACTAAATATTTCATTTCCTCGAGTGGGGCTCGAACCCACAATCTGTCGGTTACAGTCACACGCTTGTGCCGCAGTGCCACGACAGGTCTCTATAAAATATTGAAATGATAAAATACGTCCATCACATACACATCTTGGGCGTAACGACAAGAATATCAAACAGTATATAAATTTGCAAATGAAATTGGAAAGTATCGTTAAACATTCATAACATTACAATAATTTAAATAATATTTATTTTTTCTGTATATTGATATTGATTATTTTTGTAATATTCTTGTTGGAATATAATTTGATATGAATAATACATGAAGTAGATATTTTATTTATTGAATGGAAGTTTTTGCACGCAACCCTACGCTCTGGTAACAAGGCAGAGTAGAACGGAGTGACTAAACACTAGGGTCCTCAGTGCCCTCCGCCTACCCTCCATATAAGGGATACAGCGTGAAGCTGAGATAGAGAGAGAGCAATATTTATGATGCCTGTCGTGGCGCAGTGGCACAAGCATGAGACTGTAAACGCGGCAGGTTAGTCTGCTGCATGTGAGGCCACCAGAATGCATCAGATGCCTTCAAAAGTCGGGAAAGGTGGTGACTTAATGGGAACGGAGAGTCCAACACTAGATTCCCGAGTTCACTCTGTCTAGCCGGCCTTGTGCAGACAGTATGAAGCTGAGAAGGCCATGTCGCAGCGACATCCGATCACAACAGTTTTGTGGTACCGATTAGCATTAAAAGGGTATTGTTTATTTACAATTTAGTTTTCTTTACTTTTGTGTAGATTCTCTCCGCCTACAACCATATATTTAAGAATGAATGAACTTCTGGAGGCATCTGATGAATTCTGGTCGCATTGCGTCTTGCTTTGTCCGTTAATCTACTATCCTATTCTACTCATCTTCACGCTGTATCCCCGCACAGGGTAGGCAGAGGGAACTTGGGAACCTAGTGTTAAGATACTCCGTTCCAGCTCCGTTCCCCACTTTTTCGCCGAATTTGAGGCATGGCGTGTTGAGTGGCGGAATTTAACGCCGCCTTTTGCCTTGTACCAGAGCGAAGAAATGAAAATATTATATATGTAAAAAGGACAATATTAAATAGAGAGAACCTGTCGGTTACAGTCACAAGCTTGTGCCACTGCGCTACGACAGGCCTCAATCCGTCCATCCGTTAATCCGTTAATAAATACTTCATTTACAGGGAGTCAAACCTACTGCCTATCGCGTTTACTACAGTTGTACGCACGCTTGTGCCTTGACAAACAGGCCCCAGGCAACTAAACATCAGAATATGGCAACAATTCATAATCTCGATTCCATTGCCTTTGTTCCATGAGAAAGGAGAACAATGCTTCTAGTCTACTTACAGTTTTTACGTTAATTGGCTCAAGAGACTGTCACACTTACTCGGTACTCGGCGTGATAACGTGAATGCTTCTCACAAGGACGCTGGAGTGTCGACAAAGGAATTGCACTTTTGTTTTCACGCTCTATCCCGCATATAGCTAAGTAGGAAGGAACCTGGGACACTTCTGAGTTGAATGTCAGTGTTCAACGCCGCGCTTTGCTTCATTACCAAAGCGAGAAATTGAAAATATTCTTTATTCAAATTCGTTGAACGTTGAATTGCTAAGGTCAACGACAAACACCGTTTCCGGAATATTACGTGTAAACGGCGGAACTCTACGCCGCGTTATGTTGTCCTTGTTGGCAGAAAAAGGAATAGATAATAATCTGATTTATTTTAGTAAAAAACTTTAATTTCTTTCTTTTCAGTTTCTAAATAATAAACTTTAACGGTATAAGATTTTAATGAGGTTCACGAAACGATGACTTTAATTTAGTTTTATTTAAAATTATATACGAAATATCAATACATATGCAGATACTGGTAATTGTACTTTTGGGCGGCGGAACTCAACGCCGCGTTTCAACTTCTTACCAATGCGAGGAAATGTATCGAACCCGCACGATCCTAGACATTATAAACGACCTTACCACATACTGCAGTATTGTATAGTAATTATTATAATAGTGAATAGTGAACGTAAAGCTCAATTGCCTAGAGCTTTTGGACAGCTGCCAAAACTGATGAATTTAAATCCTGAATTTTGTTGCATTTTTTTAAAAGCTTTTTTTTTCTTTACGCCTAATTTACGGCCTTATATGCTAGGAATTGCTAAACACAACTAAACTTGAATTGAACGAAAACCGCTTAATCTAGTTACAAGAGCGAAGAATTAAAAATACATATATTTTTATTATTTGTTAATATATTAAATAGTTAATTTCACCGAGTGGAGATCGAACCCACAGCCTACCGCGTTTTCAGTCACACGCTTGTGCTATTGCGCCACGATAGTCACATAAACTTAGTTAAATAATTACGTGGGCGGGACCCACGGGGCGCGGTATTGATCGGTGCGCAACAGCTGAGACCTTGGCAATGGGGTGCGACCCCTTATGATATAGAACTGAACTCCATTATAAATACTATCGCAAAGGTGAGATGAAAATGTATGTATAGATATATATGTAACTTCAAAGCATTTTCATTTAAACGAATGTGAATATATATGGAGGCAGTTAGGTAGCCATTTTTTTTTAAAGTAGAGTTAGAGATTTTGTTTTTGTATTATTTGAACGGAACATTTTTTGCTTTCACGTTGTTTCCAGTACTTAGCAGGGTAAGAGGAAAACTTAGTGTTAAGACACTATGTTCCCCTTGTCTGAGGAATGATTTATTATTTTTTATTACTCCAAGTGAAAAAAAAACCCAACTGCATAATTTTAAAAAGCAAAAAACAAGCCCAATATTTCAATAGATTTATCAACAGTTAACTTATCAATGTTTTCCCTCCGCCTATCCCGCTAAATTGGGGAATAAGCGTGAAGCGAAGTAGAGTATAAACACTCTACTTCGCTTCACGCTGTATCCCACACATTGCAGGGTAGGCAGTGGGAACTTGGGAACCTACTTTTATAATAACTAAATCCCCACTTCCCGGCGAATTTGAAGAATTGCTTGTTGGCGCCATTGGATTGGAGAAGAAATTAAAACATCAAATATTAAATTTGAAAATATTAAATATTTCATTTCCTCGAGTCGGGATTGAACCCAGAACCTATCGGTTACAGTCACACCCTTGTGCCCCTGCGCCACATATCAGTTGAACGCTTATAATGAATCTAAATTTTAACTTGAGACTTAAGAGGCCTGTTGTAGCGGCACAAGAGTGTGACTGTAACCGACAGGTTCTGGGTTCGATCCCCAGTCGAAGAAATGAAATATTTAATATTTTCAATTTAAATATTTAATGTTTCATTTCTTCGCTCTGGTAATAAGGCAAAGCGCGGCGTTGATTTCCGCCACACAACACGCAATGTCTCAAATTCGGCGGAAAGTGGGGAACAGAAGTGGAACGGAGTGTCTTAACACTAGGTTCCCGGGTTCCCTCTGCCTACCCTGAATCGTGCGGGATACAGCGTGAAGCTGATTTGATTTGATTTTAATTTTAACTTAAATAATACATTTACCGATACTGCAATTCTGTATAATGCATATATTAACTTCATTTAAAGTTATATTGAACTTTGGATAGCGCGGTGAAGCAATTAAGCTCTCGAGGGTGGATCAATTAACGGAGGGTAGTGGGGTAGGGGGTAGTCAGGTGGTTGTACTCTCGATGCATCTCCCTTATGTTCAATTTAGAATTTCTGCTAATATTTGTTGATTTTTGTATTAACATACTGATTTAGAATTGTTTAAATGAGCTTTGTAAAATCATTTCAGTTTTCTATAGTTTAAAGACAAAGGACGGCGTTAGGTTACGTGATTTTTTACTCAAATTGGAGGTTCCCTATCTACTGTATTCGAGTAGTAAAAAAACATCACGTGAAGCAGAAATACATTTTCTACGTGTGTCTTATTTACTTTAATTAATTATACTGTACGTGTAAAGACGATATTTAAGAGAAACAAGGGGAAACCTTTTTCTTAAAATATAATAAAAACTAAATAATGAATTATTCTTACGTATTTGAGGCCTGTCGTTTCACAGGGGCACAAACGTGTTACTGTAAACTCGACAGGTCGTGGGTTCGATCTCCATTGCAAGAAATGAAATATTTATTACTATCCACTTTGGCAAAAAAGCACAACCCCGGTAACTCCGCGAATTCCGCTAACCAACACGCAATACCTTAATTTAGGCAGATGTGGCAAAACAGAACGGAGTGACTTAAAACTAGATTCCTTAGTTCCTTCTGCCTATTCTGCCTAGTGCGGGATGCAGCGTGAAGCTGAGAAAAAAAGAAACACTCACTATCATTAGCATTTCCAGAAGCTGGCTCCAGGGTCCAAATCTGCTTCTTCTTCAGGCTAGTTCCGTTGGCGTTGATCTTGAACCCGAAGGTCTCAGCCGTTAGATAACGGTAACGGGAGTTGATAAGGCCGATGGTCCACCAGCCTCGCTGCTGGTTCTGAGTGATGATATCTCCAGCTCCGTTCATTTCTCCGTTGCTGTGGCCGTTTAAACCGTTCATGATGTTCTGAAAATAAACAAAAAAATGCGTTTTACAAATAATTCTCTTGGTTATCGCAATGAGTTGGTTGTAAATTCAATACTTGGTAGGGATAGTGTTAGTTCACTATCTGAACTCAAAGCTGAGGTTGTCTCGACAACCTCAGCTTTGAGTTCAGATATTTAATCAGCTTCACGCTGTATCCTGCACATGGCAGGGCAGAGGGCGTTCCACTTCCGTTCCCCACTTGCGTTAAAGGCATTGCGTGTTGAATGGCGAAACTCAACGCCGCGTTTTGCTTTGTACCAGAGCGAAGAAATAAAAAAATATTTAGTTAGAAAATATTAAATATTACATTTCCTCGAGTGGCGATCGAACCCACAACCTGTCGATTACAGTCACACGCTTGTGCCGTCGCGTCACGACAGGCCTCCATTTTTAATATATGTTCTATGTAAAGACAGTGATCAGTTACAGATTCTTCTACAGATTCTTATGCATGATCGATTTATTGTCAAGTTATGAGTGAAGTCATAAGAATAGCGGCACAGTCACACGCTTCATTTAATATACATAGTACCGTGCAGTATTACTGAGGCCTGTTGTGGCGCAAGCGTGCGACTGTCAGCGCGAAAGGACGAACCAACAAGGTTCGATCCCCACTCGAGGCAATCGAATATTTAATACTTTAATTTAAATTCGACGCTTAGTTCTAAATTAATTTCAGACGGCGGCGTTGAGTTCCGTCACTGGCCCCAAAATGACAACCGGAATGTCTAATCAATATTTTGATACCAAAAGGAGAAATTTTAAAATTTGAATTGATCGTTCCTATTTCGTAAGTCCATTAATTACATATATTTATACAGTATAAATTTGAATTATTAAGAGTTAGTTACATCAATCATTTTACTATTCAAGAATAAACAATAGGTTTTTTTTTCTTTTTTTCAGCTTCACGCTGTATCCCGCACTAGGCAGGGTAGGCAGAGGGAAAGGAAGTGAAACCTAGTGTTATGACACTCCGTTCCACTTCCGTTCCCCACTTTCCGCCGAAATTTGAGGCATTGCGTGTTGAGTGGCGGAACTTAACGCCGCGCTTATAAACAATAGGTGACTCTAGTAAATAGCTAAAGCAACAAGTACATCGTTACCGAGCGGACCAAATTACAGCGTCCGTTCTTTAAATTACCGTAAGCCAATATACTGAGTACAGAAATTAATACTTGAGACAGGTGTGAAGATTTTTCTCAACAATGAGTATGTGTACAGATGGTAAATCTATTGAAATATGTAATGGATGATTTATTATATCTTGTCTTTTGTACTGTGTTAAAATATAAAAAAAACTTTTTTCTTTAGGTTCACGCTGGTTTATGAAAGAAGAGGCAGGGAACTTGGGTACTTGGTGTTAAGTTACTCCGTTCCCATGAAGGCACTTTTGTTTCTCACTTTCCATCGAATTCTGGAGAATAAATGTTAACAGCAGCGGTACAATGGTGTGACTGCAATCGACAGTTTGTGGGTTCGATTCCCACTCGAAGAAGTGAAATATTTAATATTTTCAATTAAAATATTGAATGTTTTCATTTCTTTGCTCTGGTAAAAGGGCAAAACGCGGCGATGAGTTACGCCCCTCACCACGAAATGCCTCAAATTCGGCGGAAAGTGGGGAATGGCAAAGGATACAGCCTGAAGCTGAGTTGAGTTATAATAAAGATTCAACAAAATAGCACGTCTCGACCGTAGACAGTAAAACTCTTTGATTAAAATCTTCATATGAATATTCATATTGAATGCTTCACCAGTTTCAAATTTAAACGTCTATGTTCAACCGAAAAGAAAAACATTATATATTTAAAACATTATAACAAAACGCGGCGTTAAGAGGACTTAACGCCGCGTTTTGTCAGGAGCTACGAGAAAGCTTATATATAAAATTTGGGAACCTAAGTGTCTTTTCATTAGGTTCCTTCGCCTGTCATCCTATACCTACCGCAAAAAGCAATCAAAAGCTAAAAAAAAAAAACAAAATATATAAAATATCACAATCAAAATCTTTATAGTTACTTAATACGCTACGATTGTGTATTTGATTCTCACTTGATAAATTATATGATAAGACAAAGATTAATTATTAGATGATAAGACAAAGCGCAGCGTTAAGTTACGTCACTCACCACACATTGTCTCGAAGCAGCAGAAATAAAGAAGGAAAGTAATAACTAAATAAAAAAAAATAAGTACACATTCGCTTGTAAATGGTAAATTGTCTGTCTGAGAGAAAATTACGTTGCAGACAGGCCTCGGTAATTCACACTAACGCATCCTCGATGGTCTTTCAAGCGAAAAAGCTCCGCTTAATCTATTCAAGAGCGAGCTTTTAGTTTTTAGATAAAAATAATACAGACTAAAGTACTCGTTATTTGTTAAAACTTTCCATTGAAGTTGAAATAAGAGCTTAATCGAGCTTTGAGAAATATATTTGGTATTTATGTAGATTGTGGTTGTAGAATGTAATTTGTAGTTATTGTATGTATATTTATGTCGCCTTTGTAGTTTTATTTCAGCTTCACGCTATACCAGGTTTCGGCAGAGGGAACTTGGGATTGCTGTTAATCCAAAATGGCCGCCACAACAAGATGGCGGTTCACACGTTTCTGCCCCACCCACCTAACGAATAACTGTATTGATAAAAGGGCTTCATTTGTAAAATACAATACACTGTATAAAATAAACATGTTACTTTTAAAAATATATTTTGAATCAATACTTTATGAACCAAATTTTAAATATTAATGTTCATATTGTTGTATTTGTAAGAAATAAAAATCAATTTCAATCAATTCTCAAAAAAAAATATTAAAAATAAGAAGTTACAAGCTTAATTAGTTGAACGTCAAACAATTTACCACCAGTTAACTATATTACTGCCTCAGACCTGAGAAGAACCGGCGCAAGAAACTCAGCGGGATATTCCAACATTTTTCTAATCAACTAACATTGCCAGTGGCAATGATTCGAACATTACATAGTCCTTAACTCATGGTCAAGGATTTTAACATTGAAAAAGAGGTATTATTCACATAGATTCTAAGCAACACCTAATTAGTATATGCATGATCGGCATGCAGCACCTATTTTAGCTTTCGAGGTTATTGATATGTGTTCCATGTCCTCGGCGCTCCTAGCTTGGCCCATCTGCCATGTACGCTTGGATGAACAGCGATCTATTCTTAACTATAATTGTATTTACGTATGTATACCTATATGTATGTATATACATATAGACACGCACATCTCCCCAAAATGACATTTACTATACACTTTCTTTAGGGGCAAGTAAAAAAACAAGCCTGTCATGGCACAGAGGCATAAGCGTGCGTCTGTAAACTCAACAGGCTGTTTAATCTCCAATGAATTTTTATTTCCTATCTGGTAACAAGACAAAGCGCGGCGTTAAGTTACGCCATTCAACACAAAAGAACGGATATGTTTCAGCACTAGATTCCAGTCCCCTTTGCCTACTAAAACAAAATCACAACTCATTAGCTATTGAAAAAGATCTTAAAAAATTTCAATATCCATTAAAAACAATATAATTATAATGTCAAATGTGTCAAATCAGTGTTAACTAAATTAATATAATGATGTAACGCGTTTCAACAAAGGCGGGCGGTGCCTCTGACCCACCGACCTCGCGGCGTACCGTGACGGTGCGCCTGCGCATTGTACGTTATAAAACTGAAACTAGTTAAGCCATGTGATTGCCTTTTATGGGATTTTAATATAAAATTGGTTAAAATGCACAATTTCAATTTTTTATTCAAAACTCGACTTACTTACTCGATTTTCGTAAATAACAAGTACAATTTCCATTTCAAAAATTGCATACAAATCGTATTATCCATTCAGTAGTTACGGTGTAACAGATAGACACACAGACAGTTCAATCTTATAACACCCTTTCGTATAAGTCGGAAATTAAATCGTCGTAAAATCGTTTCAATTTTAAAAGTGCTGTACTAATGTTAAATGAGAGCTTTGGTAACTTTCTTGCCAGCTTCACGCTGTATCCCGCACATGGCAGGGATAGACACAGGGAACTTGGGAACCTAGTTTTAAGACACTCCGTTCCGTTCTCCACATAATCAAAATATTATTTAATAACAGCTGAACACACGGCTTCGCCTGCATAATGTTTTTCATATTATATCTAATAAAAGCTTTTCACATGAATATGCCTATATGTTAACAGATCCAGGAGATTAAATTATTAAATACATAATAATGTCTTTGATTTTCGCGATTGTTACACATTTTAAATGAAACACTTTTAACCGGATTAATCGCGGATATTGAGTGATAAACATTTTTGGAAACTCAACGTTTCGAACACTTTACCATAGACCATGATCACAGGTATTAAATACATATTTCATTTACTCCAGTAGGAATCGAACCCACAACTGACACGTTTTTCACTCAAATTTACGGATGACAACTAATATTTTTACAAAATCTGGCAACTATGAGAACTGGGACAGAAAAATTATTTAAAACTAATTCGAAACTTGTTTGTTTGCGATTTGTGCTATCATGTTTCCTGTTAATGTATTATTGGAACGAGGATAAAACACTATACGATACGTATTATGTTCCTTTTGCTAAAATAATATATTTATTATTACTTTAATTTGAATTGGAAAATATTAAATTTTCAATAGCACCTCTATAGATTAAGGTATCTTATGCCGTGTGATTCCGGCTTAGAATAGGATCACCCTGGTACTGATGGTGTCGTAAGAGGCGACTAAAGTGCGTGTGGAAGAGTCACGTTGCCAGTAAAGGCAACACGCATGGGCAGACTCGACCGGATTATTACCACCCCCGGCATTTAAGACCGGCGTTAAGTAGTGGCTTTGGCCACTGCGTTTCGCATTAGGTAATGCCGGGCCCCAGTGCCCTTCCACCTTAAAGGACGGCAACGCTCCTGTAGCTTCTGTGGAGTTACACGGGGCCGTGGGCGACGGTGATCACTTACCACCAGGTGACCCGTACGCTCGTTTGCCGTGTTTTCCATAAAAAAAAGCGGCCAAGCGTATTGAAAACAATTGGGGATTCGACCCACACTCAAGATAATAAAGTATTTCTTTGCTCTGGTAACATGGCGAAGTGCGGCGACGACATCTCCCACATAAAACGCAACTCCTCAGATTCGTCGGAAAGTGGAGAACGGAACTGTCTTTTTGGGAACTGGTCGTCTTAAAACCAGATACCCATTACCTCTGTCTACCCTACCATGAGCAGGATATGTGGCTGGAAGAAATCGCTAAGTCAGTGTTGTTAATGATTTGGCAGGTTTGACTAAGTTAAATGATTGTTAGGCGATCGTGTGTAATTGTGTTGTATCGTCTATTTTTTTTTTTTCAGCGGAAGAAGGGAGCCTGGAAATCTAGTATTGAAAGGCTTTTGCTAAATTAGCGTGTTGAGCGGCGGAGATCAACGCCGCGCTTTGCCTTGTTACCAGAGTGATAAAATTTCATTTTTTTATTTTCTCGACTAAAGATCGAAAACCCACTAACTGTCACGCTTACGCATATGCTTTAGTCGCACGCTTGAAATGTTCTTAATTGGCGTATCTTAACGCTGCGTTTTATCTTACTAGATCGCACAAATAACCAAAACTAACTCCCCCACTCGGGAATTGAACCCCTTACTTAGCTAAAAGGCCTTGAGGCCTGTCGTGGCGCAGCGGCACAAGAGTGTGACTGTAACCGACAGGTTCTGGGTTCGATCCCCAGTCGAGGAAATGAAATATTTAATATTTTCAATTTGAATATTTAAAGTTTCATTTCTTCGCTCTGGTAGTAAGGCAAAGCGCGGCGCTGAGTTCCGCCACTCAACACGTAATGCCTCAAATTCGGCGGAAAGTGGGGAACGGAAGTGAAACGGAGTGTCATTACACTAGGTTTCACTTCCTTTCCCTCTGCCTACCCTGCCTTGTGCGGGATACAGCGTGAAGCTGAGAGAACTTAGCTAAAAGGCAGACATTGTTTATTTATAGTAAAAACACAATATGTTTATATACATATCTATCTATTATTAAACACTACCAGACACAATGGAAGGTACCACATATATGTCAGATCAATTACTTGTAGATAATTAAACAAGTTTAAACAAGTTTAAACAAGCGTTTAAATGCATAATACTCGTATGTGTACGTTTTAACTAAGCAAGTCGCTCACACAGCTTCACCCTTGGGAACCTAGTGTTAAGACACTCCGTTCCACATCAGTTCGTCTGATTTGAGGCATTGCGTGTTGAGAAAACTATGCAAGTGACAAGTTGATAAAATTTTAAATGTTAGCACAGTCGATGCAGCTCTTAATCTGCTGATCCGATATTGATAAAACATAGGAACCACCACTATGAAGAACAAGGTTTTCAATAAACAAAATTCTTACTGAAATCGGAAAATACAGGTTAAACATATAACACCACTCTTTTCATGACTTAAAAAAAATATTTTACTTAACTTAAATTTAAAAAGCGTATAAACATTTTGAACGTAGCAGGATTTGAACCCGCTCTACTCTCAGCTTCACGCTGTATCCCGCACGAGGCAGGGTAGGCAGAGGGAACCCGGGAACCTAGTGTTAAGACACTCCGTTCCACTTCTGTTCCCCACTTTCCGGCGAATTTGAGGCTTTGCTTTATTACCAGAGCGAAGAAATGAAACATTAAATATTTAAATTGAAAATATTAAATATTTCATTTCCTCGACTGCGGATCGAACCCAGAACCTATCGGTTACAGTCACACGCTTGATTCGAATCTACATTCATCATATATTAGTTATAAACACTAAACTTTAATGGTGAAATCTCATAAACTAATATAAGATTTCGTTCCCAACTAATCACCGAATTCTTGAAGCATATTACGTAGCGTAACTCAACGCCGCGAGTACATTTCAATACGTCTAAATGTCTATTAATAACAATTACGAGGCGTATAACTATTTATGAGGTATGAAAGTAAGCGGTATGTTGCACTAAACTGAACTGTTATTTTAGACTCCCGTTAGCTCTTGACTGGATGACGAATCGTTTTACAAAGATTTAACTTGATTTTAATGTAAATGGTGCCTATTTTTAACCAACAGCGAAAGAACGGTATTAACGTTTGACCTGTGTGTGTGCCTGTCAGTAGCGCCATATCTCCTGAATGAAGGAAGCTTAGAATGCGTTTTTTTATAAAGGCTTTTTAAAAAAAGCCTTTTGATAAAACATAGCTAAATTTGGCTATGTTTTATCAAAATCGGATTATCCCTTTAAGAGCTACAAGCATTTTGCCAATAGTAGTTTTTGTATTGAGAGTTTTTCTTTAATATTATTTATACTATGTTAACATTCGTTTGATTCAAATGCCGGTTTAAGAAGAAAATAGTGACGCAATTCTAACTTCTCCTCTCTCCTCTTTTAGGTATTGCCAATATATTGTATAGATAATAATCAGTGAACTTTATTCAAAATCAAGTTATTTGGGTAACTAATATGATACCAATTTTATAAAAGCCATCGCGGTGCATCGGTATTGTCTTATTCCCTTTAGGAAGATCTTGTTTCCTGTTCTTGCTGTGGCAAAGCGCTGCGTTGAGTTCCGATACACAACACAAGGAAATGGGGAATGGAATATTTAAAATGTTCCTTATACCTTCAGAAATCAGAATTTTTCGGTATATTGTATTATGAAATTGAACAAGAAATCTTTACAATTCCAGCATCAATTTCTTCAAGCAGAGAGAACTTGGGAATTTAAAGTTAAGACACTCCGTTCTCCACTTTCCACTGAATTTGAGGCATTGCGTGTTGAGTGACGGAATTTAACGCCACAGTTCGCCCAGAGTAGCAGAGCAAAAAAAACAAATTTTAAAAAGAAATTCAAAATAATCATATTTCATACTAAAATTAAATTTAAAAAGCGTATTAAAATTTTGAACGAAGCAGGATTTGAACCTGCGCCTCTTGAAAGCCCTCCAAGCGCTCTGTCTGACCAACTAAGCCATTCGTTCTCACCAAGTTCCGTCGAAATTCTTATACGCTTATTACAACTTATTTATATATATATACGTTCAACATTTTTATACGTATTTTAAATTTAAGTTTAGTATTTTCAGTCCCAAGTGTGGAATAACATTTTAAAAAATAGTAAAAAATATCATTCATTGCTTCGAGTGTGGTATCCTAACCATAACCTCTCGTTTACGGTCATACGCTTATGCCACTGCGCCACGACAGGCCACGACAGGCAGAAGGAACCCAGGAACCTAGTGTTAAGACACCCCGTTCCACTTCCATTCCCCACTTTCCGCCGAATTAGAGGCCTGCCTTATTACCAGAGCGAAGAAATGAAACATTAAATATTTAAATTGAAAATATTAAATATTTCATTTCCTCGACTGGGGATCGAACCCAGAACCTGTCGGTTACAGTCACACGCTTAAGCCTCCACGCCACGACGGGCCTAAATGCTAAAACCTTGATAATCTTCAATTATTCATCGATCGTTCTAGATTTATCTCAGACATCTGGATATTCAGTGTTTATGTATTTCGATTGAACACATGTTAAGTTTATGGCAACAATAAGTATACATCATTCGCGGGGGATGGTCGTTGAACTCCGTCTCCCAAAGTATTGCCGCATTGCAGATAAAAATTTTGAGGATGGGGGGGGGCTTGAAATTGAATTTTGGCGCAAGTGCGGGTTCGACACTGAAGCGTCTGGCAGCCGTCGTAAAGGAATTGTCAGACTAAAGAAGCTGATATCATAGGTATATTTGTATGCGTATTTGTACTTTGTTGCGTGGGGCGAATCTGAAGGGAGATTTATAATACCTTATAAAGAAAATTCTCAAATGTAAAATGGAAATTTAACTTAATCACTATCAAATCCTTGGTAAATATTGTCATGGCAACGAAAATCTCTTAGCTTCACGCTGTATCCCGCACATGGCAGAGTACGCAGAGGGAACTTGGGAACCTAGTGTTGAGACACTCCGTTCCACTGTGAACCGTTGCGTGTTGAGTAGCGAAAGGCAAAGCGAGGCGTTGAGTTCCGCCACTTAACACGCAGTGCCTCAAATTCGGTGGTAAGTGGGGAATAGAACGGAGTGTCTTAACACTAGGTTTCCAAGTTCCCTCTGTCTATCCTGCCAAGTGCGGGATACAGCGTGAAGCGGAATGAGAGCAAAATGTATAGACTAAATCACGTACAGCTCACTCAAAGGGCGGCGCGCCGATGACAGTACAAAAGCTCGCAATCTTATCAATTACAATGAAGAACAATACTTTATGCATATAAATAACTGTAATATTTTGATAACGAATATATATATATATACGCTTATCTATTTCTAGTGAAATTTCGAATTTGGGCCGCAAATGCGTCAGTGAACGTATAATTGCCATATCTATATCGTTCCTTTTTTTAGGGTTCCCAAAGGTTACAACGGGACCCTATCACTAAGTCTCCACTGTCATCAAGCTGTCTATCATACACCGTGATGGACAGTTGAAACATTAATAGATGATGTATTTCCGCTGCCGCTGTAACAACAAATACTTGACAACAAAATTAAAGAAATAATGAGGAGGGCTGTCATAGGCGTGATTTATTTTATCTTATTATAGACAATGTTGCGGAACACTTAATATGCAAGTCCGATTTGAAATTAGCTTTTACTATCAAATTTTAAGAATCCTTTCTCCACTTTCCGCCAAATTTTTGAGAGATTGTTTGATCGGGCGGAACTCAACGCTGCGTTCGGTCAGCAAATAAAACATTACTACTACAAATGCACTACAAAAGGACTAGTCTAACATCAGGAGTCGTTTAGTTCAAAGGTCTACGAACGCGTAATCTCAGAACATAAATAAACAACGGTCGCATCGGCGCGTCCAACGGAATTTGCGGTATATCGATTCATATACAATGAGTAGGTACGTAGTCTGCCAGACTGACTATAGAGCTAGTGCACTTTATATTCACTAACTCAGTACTTCACTCTGTATCCTGCACATGGCAGTACTCAGAGGGAACTTGGGAACCTACCGTTAAGACACTTCGTTCCACTTCCGTTTCCCAATTTCTGTTGAATTTGAGGCATTGCTTGTTAGGTGACTTTATACTCTACATTTAATTATATGATTTCGAGGCCTGTCGTGGCGCAGAACAAGCGTGCGACAGGTTAAAGGTTCAATCCCCAGTCCAATAAAAGAAATATTTAATATTTTCATTTCAACACGGTAGGGCAGGGCAAGTAATGGAGACGAAAAATGAAATAGCTGTTGATTTACGATATATTCGCGTGCAGAATTATTTTATTAGTGGTTTTGAAGCGGGATGATAACTGACTTCCGTTGTAACCGGCATTTAGTTGCATCTAAGTCTTCAGTAATTGCATGTACGCTTTTTACTGTCAGTGTTATTAAATATACGTACAGTTAAGTATGAAACGTTTCTAAAAGATAGCGATTAGATTTATAACACGCATAGTGAATCTATTATTTTTTTAGGTTCGCTAAGACCGAGTAGGCGGGAACCCAGTGTTAAGAAATAAGGTTCCTAATAAGGCAATTTCCTAATTTAGGCCGTTACGTGTTGAGTGATGGAGTTTAACGCCGCGCTTTGCTTCGTTACTAAAGCGAAGATATGAAAATATTAAATATTTTAACGTATAAATTAAATGCAAAATAAGCTTTATTTTCGGGGTTCAAATACCACCCGTGGGTAAGGATCCGTTATTTCGGTCACGACGAGCACAAGCGTGCATTGAGCTTCACCACTCAACACGCAATGCCTCAAAATTATACAGGAAGTTGGGATATCATATCGTAATTGTATCGATAGCCTCAAGTAGGAATCGAATCCAAGACCGTCCCGTTTCATATGCTTAAAGACAAACAAAACCAATTTACTTAAATTTTACGGATGCATAGTTGAACTTACGAGAGAAAATACTAAAAAGCTCTTTTCCATTAAAAATATGCAATAAAATTTTAAAGTACTAAAGTACATACTGTTTTAGAAAACTTATAAAAAATTGAACCCGCGCCTCTTGGAAACCGTCCAAGCGCTCTGACCAACTAAGCCATACGTTCTCATCAAGCTACGTCGAAATTCTTATACGCTTGTTACAACTTATTTATACTGATAGCTCTCTGTTAAAACCATTTAAACATGTTTTCACTGTCGAAAGATAAATGTTTAGAATAAATTTTTTATACGTTTTAAAAAAGTATTTTTCTTTGTTTACGTTTTGTTACGTGTGGAATACCAATTTAAATTTGTTAAGAGTTCAATTTTTTTTAAATTATTTACTATTTCCCCGCTTTGGTAGTAGACAAAACGCGGCGTTGAATTCCGCTACTCACCACGCATTGTCTCCAAAAATTAAGTGATTTGTAAAAAACAGTGTCTTAATTATAGGTTTCCCTCTATCCCGCTTTACGCGGGATACAGCGTGATACAAAAAACAATACAATACACACAAAACCGGTCCAAGCAATTGTAATATCGAATAAACTTGAACTGGCACTTTATTATAAAACAATTATTTATTAAAAAAAACTCCCACGAAAATTGTAAACAAGTTTGCTTCTGTGTATATTACTTGGTGATTATACAATAACTCATAATATTTATTTTCTGCTTCACGCTGTATCCCGCACATGGCAGGCAAAGGGAACCTGGGAACCTAGTGTTAAGACACTCTGTTAGGTTTCGAACTTTCCGCCGAACTTTAACATCATGTGTTGAGTGGTAACTCAACGCCGTTTTTTTCCTTATAATCAAAACAAAGAAATGAAATTATTAATAATTTAATTTCAAAATATTTAATATTTCATTTCTTCAAGTAAGATCGAACCCACAACCCCACTCCCAATACACTTGGATCCCTGCGTATCATGACAGACCTTAATATAATATTTAATACTATATTTGAATACAAAATGTATACAAATTTGACTCCATAAGGTGCGGGTTCAAATTCTCTTTCCGCTAGCTTTTATACCACACAACAAAATGATTATTCGAGACGTAACTAAACCCAATGCAGGCCAATTGGGTTAAACCAAAACAATTAGGCAGAGGGAACTTGGGAACCTTGTGTTAAGACACTCTGTTCCCATTGAAACACATCCGTTCCCCACTTCCAACCGTATTTAGGGCATAGCTTGGTGAGTGATCGAACTCATCCTTGTCAAAACGATTAACGATCAATTTAAAACATTATGTTTTATAATATTAGTATAGAAGCATAGATAACTCAACGCCCTATTTTATATGGACAATTCCCTCTCTTACCGAACCATTTTACATCCTCGCTTTCTCAACAAGACAAAGCGCGGCGTTGAACGCCACTCGATACCAAAATCAATAATTATTACCACCATTTCACATCAAAAGCGACTAAACGATTAAAAAAAAAACACTTCTCACATGGGCAAGAGAAACGAAGTCAAGATGCTTCAAGGGTACTCCAGATTGAATGCCACCGAGTGCCCTACAGGCCACTGTCTACAGGCATTGTTTATAACGGCCCTTTCATCTTGGTAATAGACTTTAATTAATATCTCGTGTTCTGTGCTTCTTGGAACAACTTTGAGTTTGTTTATGTGCATAATGATAAGAAAAGGTGATTAGAAATTAATTCTTTTTCTTAAGTTTTTCGCTTAAAATGCGTGAAACTGAGTAAGTGACCCAAAACACCAAACTTTGCCTTGATACTAAAGTCATTCCTGCTGAACGAAAGTCGAACTCATTACAGCGTTTTCTATTCAGTCGCTTCCCACTGCGCCGAGTTGACCGTTGCCAGACCATATTTGCAAGAAAAAAATTCAACAAATTTGTAAGATTCTACACAAGCGTGTGGCTGTAAATAGACAAATCGCGGCGTTTTATTCGGCGTTTAATTCCACCACTCAATATACAATGTCTCAAAAATTCCGCAGGCAATAGGGAACGGAGTGAATTAACACTATCCCTGGCTACCATGCTATGTTGCGGGATACAGCGTGAAGCTATTCCCGCGTTTCATCTATACGGATAATAAATACGTGATAAATATAAAAAAAAATTGAACAGTTACACGTTTCCCACGTTAAGTTATCGTATCTGGACCTTAACCCTGGCGTCGCGTGCGCGCGCGCACTAATATAGTGCCGTTAGATAGGTTCAGTGACCTCGCGCTGAGAGCTTCAGCTCAGCGTTATCTCTACATAAAATGTAAATTAGAAATGATTTTACGTCAAATATAATTGAGTATAGATAATATTGTGTTTTTAAATTAAATATGTGTAATTAGATAATTTATTTTATCGTTTTTGCTGTAGAAAAAACCGATTTTGGTATGCCTTATTGAGATAATTATTTATTTTTTTTAGTTTTAATATGTGCCCTTTTAAAACACATTCACAACCTTATGTGTACGTTCAAAACATTGTTTTTGTAGCTTCTCAAGGTAGGCAGAGGGAACATGGGAACCTAATAAAAAAGAGATTCCGTTCCCCACTTGCCAGAGACGACCATGCCACGACCTCGTTGCCAGAGCTAAGAAATGTATGTATTAAATGTCTAACATTTAAGAAGTGCAGGTTGCATTCTCTTACAGGTACATTATTTTCATTACCTCCAAGACAAAACATGGCGTTACAAAAGGAAATATATCGAAAAATTAAACGAAAAACGTTTGAAAAGTTAATTTTAATTAAAATGAACACCTAAAACTCATTAGAGCCTGTTCCGGAGTAATTCGCGCGTGACAGACGTGCTGATGTGCAGCAGAACGTAAAAAATCTATATTAGTATGTAGTTGGCAAGAGCTTGCTTTACTTTTGTATAGACAATTTCAATGCTAATGACCGACGTGGAATACGATGCGTCCGCTTGAAACTGTAAATATATGGATTATAAAATATGCTCTACATTTATTCTTACATATTTTTGTAGACACCTCTGCATAAGTATGCGACTGTAAACGCCACAGATCGTGTGTTCGACCCCTATGAAATATTGAATATTTCATCACTCAGGTAATAACTTGACAAGCAATGCCTCAAATTTGTGGAAAGTAGGGAACCCAAGTGTCTTAATGAGAACGGAGTCTTTAATACTGAGTTCTTGTCTTTCGTCAATGAGTCAATAACGGACGCATATCTAACACATTGCGGCGTATAACGCTGAAATTTACATGTATGATATTTAGGGAGTATACGGGAACTTCCCAAAGTTCAAGGCCGAAAAGTAAAGGCTATTTAACGTCTTTTAAATACATATTTTAATAAAAATAATAATAATCGGTACAATTATGGATCAATTAAGTGCTTTAAGAGCAATTAGCTTTTAACAAACTGTTAATCGGCGTTGACAATTAAATATACAAAATTATGTACAAATTTGTTTGCCGATAAACAATAATTATTACTGAAATTAAAAGGATTTTTAATATTAAAATATCATTGTTTGTAACCTCAACAGGTTGAGCGATTGTTCCTTACTCAAGGAAATGAAGTGGAAGATCCGATTTTGTGTACTAGTTGTCTCCGCTCAGCTCGACTAAGCGCTGCGTTAAGCTCCGTCACTCAATGTCTTAAAAACTGAGTGTACAGTAGGCAACCCAGTGCCTTAACACTTTAAATAATCAAAAATAGATTAGCAAAAATTGAATTCAAAAATTTAAAAAAAAAAATTAATTCAAGCATCTATATAAGAACTGGAAAAAATAAAATCTCTGACACAATAAAAAAAAAAAAGTACGTACACGAGTCTCCCTCGCGTTTTAATTACAGAACGAGCCCTAAACAAACAAATTGAAGACTTATTTATGGGCGTCAGGGCCACTTAACTGAACAGTTAATGTAACAAGTAGTTAAACTTATTTCAACTGATTCTAACTAATTCAGTGTGTTACATTGATTGCGGTAATTTTGTCGAGGATACGCTGTATCCCAAAAGAGGGGCAGAGGGAACATGGGAACCTAGTGCTAGTCTTGAGGTTAATTATTTCCGGAGCTAGCAGACAACCAACCAAGTCGAATTTAACACTCGGGGGTTTAAAATATAAACATTCCCTTTCTTATATTCGAACTGGCAACCATTTTTGCTACTTTAAAATCAACATAGACATATCAACTATTAAATACCAGCGATGATAAATACGTAGATACTATTAATATACGTCAGCGACCTATCTCAACAACGTCTACGAGAATCTAAAATGAGGCAAAACGAAATGAGGGCGTGCCTACTTGACACAAAAATAGAAGTATGTAAAGTTTAAAATAAATAACTTGGAGCCGAGTTATTTTTAGCCGTTTTCTATCTGTGTCATGTTCATGTGGGCGCTTGTTGAGGTTTGTTTACTGAAAATGATGGTTTCGGATACAATTCCTATTGGATATACTGTTTTTTTGGTAATTCTATTTCAGTAATTTCTCCAAAAACAAAATTACCAACTAGAAACGAGCTGATAATCTTTAAACTGCTCATCATGTACTACTAACACTCCCTAATAAACCACCTTTAATAAGAAAAAACAAAATCAGACCTGTCGTGGCGCAGCGGCACAAGCGTGTGACTGTAACCGACAGGTTCTGGTTTCGATCCCCAGTCGAGGAAATGAAATATTTAATATTTTCAATTTAAATATTTAATGTTTCATTTCTTCACTCTGGTAACAAGGCAAAACGCGGCGTTGAGTTCCGTCACTCAACACGCAATGCCTCAAATTCGGAAAGTGGGGAACGGAAGTGGAACGGGGTGTCTTAACACTAGGCTCCCGGGTTCCCTCTGCCTACCCTGCCTCGTGCGGGATACAGCGTGAAGCTACAAATAAAAACTAAATTAAAATCGGTTCATCCATCATAACATAAACACTTAGAAAAACCACACAAAACCAGACATTTCTAACTTATAACACCAATCTGTTTTCCTTCGGGATTAGAAATCACCACCCCTATTGGAAGCTTTCATTATTTTTATTTCCCCGCTCTGGCAGACGATGTACGACCAGCATTGACTTTTAGGGCTTTTTATTTGTGTCTAGAATTCTATAAAAAACCTGCGAACTGACTGTCTTAACACTAACTTGTGTCCCGTTTACCCTTCTATAAATGCGATAAAAAAAACAAGAACTCTTTTGTTTAAGTCGGTCAAAATCTCAATAATTATAATGAAATTATATGTGACTGTAACTAAAACCTATCGTAGGTTGTGGGTTCGATCCCCACTCGAGGAAATGAAATATTAAATATTTTCAATCAAATATTGACTGTTTTAATTTTTTCGCTCTGGTAACAAGCGCAGCGTTGAGTACCGCTACTCAACACGCAATACCTCAAATTCGGCAGAAAGTGGGAAACAGAATGGAATGTCTTAACACTAGGTTCCCAAGTTCCCTCTGCCTTGCCTGCCATGTGCAGCGTGAAGCTAATAAAAAAAATTATAATAGTAAATTACGAATATTTTCATTTACCTAAGCACAAGATAAAGATTTATTCAATATCCACGGTGCCACAGACAGGCAAGGCAAACTTATACCAGGCCTTACTTTCCGTCGGAAGTTAAAAATACAAAAGAAACGTCACCTTTACCATTTATAACAAAATTGTTTAAAACGTATATCAATGTCAATTAATTTTCACCAGAATTCGGTAAAAAAAAAACCAGCCATCTGAATAAATCCCGTGAGTCATAAACGCGGTGGAGTGCAGCTGCGTCCGACTCGAACTTAAGGACAAAGAACTAATAATATTTAGTTACTACTTTGGGAAGAAACGACCGTTTTAACCTTCACTTTTTGTGTGCCCCTTACTTTGATTCACTCACTCAGCTTCACGCTGTATCCCGCGCATGGCAGGGTAAGAAACTCGTGTTAAGACACTCCGTTCCGTTCCGCACTTACCGCCGCGAAACTTAACGCCGCGCATTGCCTCGTTACTAGAGCGAGGAAATGAGAATGTTAAATATTTAAGATATTAAATATTTCATTCCTCGTCTGGGAATCGAACCCAAAACCAAACACGCTCGTGCCACTGCGCCACGATAGGCCAACAAAAGTAAGTAAGCTTAATAAAAGTAAAAATCTTGGATCGAAAACATACGTTCTTTAACATGACCTTGACACTGTCGCCCGCGCGGCAAGAACTCCCAAGACTTTCTATATCAGGAATGACATCGAAATATTTATTTCTTATCCTTTTACGTCTTTATTGTCGTGATTTATAAATAGTGATCGTTACTGAATGATTATGTTCCTTTTGGTTCACAAGGATCCCCGCGTGTCACACGGTATGCGGAGGGAACCTAATTTCAAGACAATCTGTTCCCCAATTTATTTTATTTGTTACAAGAACAACTAAATTATTATAATTTATTTTTTCTAATGGAAACTCGATCCACATCCGTTTAGTCATCTCTTTTAATGATATGTTAATGTTAAAACGTTAGAAAAGTAGCAAATCATTGCTTTGGTTCAAAATAATATTTACGTGTGACACAGAGATGACATATTCAAATAAGACATTTTCTAATTTGCCGATGGCTGAATTAAAATTATTATATATATATATATATACATATATATATATATATATATATATATATATATATATATATATATATATATATATATATATATATATATATATATATATATATATATATATACAGGGTGGGCCTCGGTATATATATATATATATATATATATATATATATATATATATATATATATATATATATATATATATATATATATATATATATATATATATATATATATATATATATATAATATATATAACTCAGCTTCACGCTGTATCGCGCACGTGGCAGGGTAGGCAGAGTGAATTTGGAAACCTAGTGTTAAGACACTCCGTTCCCCAATTTTATATATATAATATATATATATATATATATATATATATATATATATATATATATATATATATATATATATATATATATATATATATATATATATATATATATATATATATATATATATATATATATATATATATATATATATATATATATATATATATATATATATATATATATATATATATATATATATATATATATATATATATATATATATATATATATATATATATATATATATATATATATATATATATATATATATATATATATATATAAAATTGGGGAACGGAGTGTCTTAACACTAAGTTTCCAAATTCCCTCTGCCTACCCTGCCACGTGCGCGATACAGCGTGAAGCTGAGTTTTAAAATGTTAGCCATTTTGGCTAATTATTTAATTCAACCGAGTTCAAAATTAAAACTTACAAGGAAAGTAATATAATTAAACAAGTATCGACTAAGCCTTTATAAAATATAATAAATTCAAAACGTTACAGTCCCGACGCACAAACAACCATTCAGCCCCATGTACGGGGACGTGGCTTGCATTATAATGAAATGCATTCACGGGAGGATGTGACATAGACAAATCCTTTTTTTTTTTTTATTTTGTAAAATGAATCATCAAAGGATTTATTTTTAGCTTCACGCTGCATCCCGCACACAATAGTTTAAACAAAGGGAACCTGGGAACCTTTTTGTTAAGTAAGACATTCAATTTACATTAGCTTCCGTTCCCAACTTTCTGCCGAATTTGAAGCATTGCATATTGAGTTGGAAAAATGAGGAACAGGGTTTTAACACAAGGTTCCCAAGTTCCCTCTACCTACTTTGCCATGTGCGGGATAAAGCGTGAAGTTAACACTAAGAAATATTTTGGCAGACTTTCTAATTTCTTAATTTCAAAGAAAAATAATAAAATTTCATAAAAGCATTGTAATTCAAAATAATTAACCAAGTTTAATTGCTTTATGTACAGTTATTTACATACATTATTATAATGACTCATCGCTGGCTGCGGTTCTATAATAGATATCATATTTCTGTATATCAGTTATCAGCTTCACGCTGTATCCCGCACGAGGCAGGGTAGCCAGAGGGAACCCGGGAACCTAGTGTTAAGACACTCCGTTCCACTTCTGTTCCCCACTTTACGCTGAATTTGAGGCATTGCGTGTTGCGGCGGAACTCAACGCCGCGCTTAGTGCCTTATTTCTGTATATAATTAATAAATACACTAGCGGCTTCGCCCGCTTATATTAAATATTTAAATTAATTGTTATCTGTGTTTTATTCGGATGTATAAACTATATTTCAGTAAAGTTTAATCGAAATACGTTCACTACTTTTTGGGTGAAAGTGGAACTGTCGTCCACTAACAAACTGACATTTACAATATGAGGCGTTACGTACATTGGAATAAATTACAATATATATATTTTTTTTACCCCTTATTTTAAGGTCAAGTCGGTTATAACGTAGTCTTTCTATTTAGGGCGTTCCAAAGACTTTTTGTGTGATTTTAATTTAAAAGAAAAAGCATTCCCATATTTTTAGCTAAAACCCATACCTATTTAGGCACAATTATAACTTTTAGAAGACACGGTTATTCGCATATTATACTGTACTAGCATTTACATGGGGCTTCGCCTGCATGGTCTAAAGAAATAATCAATCACATAAATCGACAACCACAGACAAAAATATTGTTAAAATGAAATTGAAGCAAAATTATATTTTTCAATTTAAACCAATAGTTTCTGAGATAGCGCTTTTAAACAAACAGAAACACATTTTATCTTTAATATTAATCTAAATAATATTTAATTTCTGTTATTCATTTACAATTTCACATATATAGAAAATAATATAATCTATATTTTTTTATCTCCTGAATATTTAATATTTTCAATTTAAATACTTAATGTTTTCATTTCTTCGCTCTGGTAAAACGCGGCGTTGAGTTCCGCCACCCAACACGCTATGCTTCAAAATTCGGCGGAAAGTGGGGAACGGAAGTGGAACGGAGTTTCTTAACACTAGGTTCCCAAGTTCCTTCTGCCTACGCTGCCATGTGCGGGATACAGCGTGAAACTGAGTATTTATCTCCTCTCAAAACAAGAGTAAGTACAGGGAACCTACGGCTAAGACCGATCTTATTCTCCATCAATTTTAAAGACAAAGAACTTAACATTACGCTTTACTTTCTCACTAGAAAGCGAAACGAGGAAATATATATATATAAAAAAATATACCGCAAATGGGAGTTGAGCCCACAATTGCAGCTTTTACAGTCAGATCCTCAATAACGATATACAATAACGATATACAAGAACAAATATTTAATTTGAAGGCCAACGTGGACGAGAGTAGAGAGAGAGATACTCTTTTGTAACCAACGTCTGGTTTCAAACTCCACACCTGTTCAAATGCAGAACAAGGCGACAAACGTTTCTGATATAGAATTTATTTACAAATATTAATATATGTATATACGCACGTGTTTTAATGTACATGGGTTAATAATATTTTTTTCTTCCTTATTTCATTGATTTTGGAGAACATTTGTTTTTTTTTTCTTTTTGGAACGGGACTCCAACCTTTTTCAAATCGCTCAAGCTCTTCACCAACAAGCCATACGTACGTAATGTACAGTTTAAATTACGTGTAATATGGCAAGGCTGAAATTTGGGATATTTTCGTGGGTTTCTCCAGTCTAGAGAGGAAACAGCTTCACGCTGTATCCCGCACATGGTAACATTCTGTTCCCCATTAGCCACTGAATTTAAGTTTAAGGGCGAAACTTACCGCCGCGTTCTGCCTAATTACAAAAGCACAAAAATATTAAATAGGTCCTCGAGTGGGGATCGAGAACACAACCCCTTAAGGACAAACCAAACTAGGGTTATACATCGAAAGTCTATATCTCTGTAGATTTTCCATTTCAATATGACATTTTGATATGACGTCACTATATAAAGATTCAGATAAATACAATATATTATAACAAAATAATGCGGCTATCAAAGCCGAGCGGCTTAGTAACGTATCAGATCATAAAAAGTAATAGTTGCGAGTTCGATTCCTGCTCTGGGGAATAAATTAGTCTCATATTCTCGTTTTGGACACAAAACGAGACGTTAAGTATTGCCACTCGACACGCAATGTCTCAAAAAAAAAGGGGAACAGAGTGTCTTAACTCTAGGTTCCCTATTTCCGCCCCGATACATGCAGGAGAGTGAAGCTCCAAAAATAAATTATATTACATAATTATCAATTTCAAAAATGATGATAAACTAATGTCAACAGCATCCTAAAAGCCTCTCGAAATGTTAATAAGCCGTATCGACACCGAAGATACGTTATCAAATTATTTTTTTTTGGAACTATTTACACGCTATCGTTTGAATTGCATATTTATTTAAACTTATTATTATTTTTTCAATGTTCCACATATGGCATGGTAGGCAGAGGGAACTTGGGAACCTCATGTTGATACACACCGCTCCGTTCCCCACTTTCCACTGAATTTGAGGAATTGCGTGTTGAGTGGCGGAACTCAACGCCGCGTCTTGCTTTATTACCGGAGCGAGGAAATGAGAATATTTATTATATATGTATAGATATTGCCTTAAAAATTATAATGTTATAAGATTAAATAAAATAATGTAACACAAGCAGGCAAAGCCGCAAGCGAGTTACTAGTTTACAATATAAGTAAAAATATTTGCTGAATGTAATCATTATGTACCATAAAATTTAAAAGTAGAAAACAGTATATTATTGTTCAATATAGATCTTTTCCTTTTGAAATTTTATATTTTTTATCTAAATGTTTTTCAAAAAGATATCTATAAAAATGAACCGTACAACTATCCACACATGGAATTCTAGTGATAATTATTTATAGTTATGTATTTATTGGTCTTTTTTTTTCTTAGCTTCACGCTATATCCCGCACGAGGCAGGGTAGGCAGAGGGAACCCGGGAACCTAGTGTTAAGACATTCCGTTCAATTTCCTTTCCCCACTTTCAGCCGAATTTGTCTTTTTTTTTCTTTTCTAAATAAAGAAATCAACATTTAATTCAACGTACAAACAATTTTAACCGAAAATGAGAAAAAATAAATTTTATATAAGTAACACAGATATAAAATAATGCGCGAATAATCATATAATTTCAATTCACAAACAGCTAAAGATCTCATAGCTGTTCAGCCACAATTAAATTGTAATTAAAAAAAATTAACAATTCAAATTAAACTTTTATATCTAATAAAATTTAAAATAAAATATTATTCAAAGTAAAAAAATAAATTTAAATATTAATAATTAATTTTCGTTCGCATATGCCAGTGAACAGTCATGGCGGTCGGATAGATACGTTCCGGTGCACGGAGCCGAATAATTAAGTACTAATTATCAAATACCGCAGATTACTGTTCATCTTCTCGTTCTATATTTTTTGGAAAGCTTCCATTTTGAAAGTAATGGCTTTGATTTAATTTTAATAAATATGTTACTTTCCATTTACTTATATTTATTTATAATTGAAGATACTATATATTGTATCATCATGATTTGCTGACTTGGTGCAACAATGACATATTTATAGTTTCTAAATTATTATAAAATACTCAGCTTCACGTTGTTTTCCCACACATGGCAGGGTGGGCAGAAGGAACTTGGAAACCTAGTGTTAAGACACTCCGTTCTACTTCCGTTCCCCTCTTTCCGCCAAATTTGAGGCATTGCGTGTTGAGTGACTGAATTCAACGCCGCCATTTGCCTTGTACCAGAGCGAAGAAGTGAAATCATTTTTTTCGAGTGGGGATCGAACCCACTACTTGTCACTTACAGTCACTCGCTTGTGCCGCTGCGCCACGACAGGCCTCAATCTATTACAAGATAAGGAGCAATTAAAATTTGTAAATGTTTTTTGCATACATTTACCATATGTCTAATTATGAAAAAAAAGAGCAGCCACTCTCTTGTTGCTCCAAAATTTAACGATAATTATCATTTTTTCAAATTCTCAAGTTATGTCTATATGTACGATACCATTTTAAAGTACGGAATTATAATACATATATTAGTTATTGATTAAATGGCACTTATTCCTATCAAAAAAAATCTTAAGAAAATCAAATATTAGGAATTAAAAGCTGAATCCATTTCTAAAAGGAGCGTCTTTTTTTCAGCTTTACGCTGTATCCCGCTTATACCAAAGGTAAGCAGAGGAAAATTGGGAACATAGTGTTAAAGCACACCGTTTCCATTCAGACACTACCGTTCCCGACTTTCCATCGAATTTTTTAATCATAGCGTGTCAATCAGTGGCGTAATTCAACGCCGCGAATAAAACCCACAACCCTAAGCATATACAGCTGTATACTTGTGATCCAGAGCCTGTCGGGCTCAGAGATTTTTTAGTAATTAGCAAAAAAAAAACGTGCGCATCACCTAGGTGGTCTAAACAGTGGCTTACGTGACTTTAATCAATAAATCTGAATTAACGGTCACCGCGAAATTATATCAGCTCAATGGTTTGAGAACCGTAGCATGGCGTGCCATACTACGTCCCGTTGGGCTATGAAATACGTATTATTTTTCTGAAATATGTATATATGACATGCTGTAAAGTGTAGGTTCGATTCTTATTCGGGGGAGTTAGGTAATTTTCTTCACTCCGGTAAGAAGAATATGAAGTGTCGTGTTTAGATTGTCTACTTAACACGCTATGTCTCGTTGATTGTGACCGGAGTGAGTTCGTGTTTTTTCAGCTTCACGCCGTGTCCCGCACACGGCAAGGTAGTAGTCGGCAGTAAATAGATATATCCGATCATTTAGACACTTAATATTTAGTAATTTATTATTAATTTTTGAATATATGCATCGATCGATTTCTATAACTATTTATTTTAAATCATAAAAAACCAGTACATACAAATCATGGTATATAACTTAACTTAGCTTAACGCTATATCCCTAGCGGGGTAGGCAGAGGGAACGGAGAGCCAAACGTTACGTATTGTGGTATGTAAAGGTATTGTATTATATTTCATAACCGAATATGTATAAAATTTCGAGACTACCCGCAATTTTGTATTAACTTTTTTTGTTTTTAGCTTCACGCTGTATCCCTCACGAGGCAGGGTAGGTAGGCAGAGGGAACCTAGTGTTAAGACACTCCGTTCCACTTCCGTTCCCCACTTTCCGCCGAATTTGAGGCATTGCGTGTTGAGTGGCGGAACTCAACGCCGCGCTTTGTTTTATTACTAGAGCGAGGAAATGAAATATTTAATATTTTGATTTCTCTGTTCTGTTCACAAGGCAAAGCGCGGCGTTGAGTTCCGCCACTCAACAAGCAATGCCTTAAATTTCGTGGAAAGTGGGAAACGGAAGTGCCCTGATAGGAATGGAGCATTTAACACTAGGGTTCCAAGTTCGCTGAGGATTGCGTCTACAACTCCGCGCCACTACAAGCCCCAAATAAAATGACATAACTAACAATATACAGACTATACAAATGAATACAAATGTAGGTATACGTATAAAGTCATACGCACATTTGTTTTTTTTAAACGTTACAACCGCGAGTGTGATGCTAGCTAGATATGTATAAATACTTAGCCCTAACTAGAAATAAAAGAATAATATTGATATATTAAATTGTATAAACAAACAAAAATACGTTATTATCTCTGCATTGGATTAATCTCATATTCTTTAACTTACCAAGTTTCTCTACGAACAGTTCCAGCAGAAAGAATAAATAAACACTTGATTATAAATCAAAGATCGATAAATTCAAAACTATATCTTAAACAAAACTGAACGGGGCACAAAAACCTTTTTTTTACAGCCGTAAATTTGAAAAGCGACTCACGTACAAGTGCCGTCCGGTCTTGATCCAGGCGGTACAGAGCGACTTCTATACGACAACTTCTGAACTTTTCTTCTGAATCTTTGTTAAGTACGACGCTAATAATTTCATTTGCAAAACGCGAGCATCCCAGACATTTACTTCGAGGCCCGAGACAAGGACGGGCTGCGTTGCGCACTTGTGAAACAGGGAGGTAGTTGGCTATAAATAGATCTAAAAATAACTTACAGACTTGATTGTTGACTTAGAAATAAATATTATCCTTTACGTTTGGAGGTATTTGTGTAAGATAGACAATTAATATCATGGCGGAACATTAAGTAAAAAAAAATAGAGAAAAATATATAATATATTTAGACTATATCAGCTAAATAATAATTATAGTTAAATTAATTATTTGATAAGTTTGAATCACAACAGAATACAGATTCAAAATGGCGAATGTGTCAATGACTTTTTAATTGTTTTGTTTTATTATAATGCTTTAGAAAGATGTGAATTTGCCACAATGTATTTTTATTCGGCATAAAAAAAAGGTGAAAGTTAAATATTTTCTCAGTATATTTTTGGCTTATCGCTTGAAAGGTAGAAAATATATATTTAAATTTTCTCACGCTCGCGTTACGGTCATGTCCCTACTATTTACCGATTGATGCAACTGATCACGATCTCTGAATCGGAGAACGTGACTTATCTCTATTAAATATTGCATGGTATTCTTTGTTAGACGTTAATAATATCAATCTCATATAATAATCTGTGATTAAAAAATTAGTAATTTCACAATATAGCCTCATATATTTTTTTTAAATTACCAACTTAATTGTCAGTTATTTTAAAAATTATAACAAACTGAAACAAAAAACCTACAGCATAATTTTAGAATAAATAAATATAAAAAAATCGATAGTAAAAATTCATCTACATGTGAACAGATCGAGTTCCGACTCCGAGCCCTCCGGTCAAAAACGAAATAGGTATAGACAGAGCGAGGGTGTGCTATAGATACGTAGAAAACGCCGGGACCGGGACAATCGATAGCTCCCCTACCGTCTCGCCGGGCAACCACCCGGCATCCCGGCATCGACCCGGCAACCACCGTCCAACCACGCTATACCACAAAGTAAAGAAATAAAAAAAACATACCTTTTCACACTTCAGAGGGCACACACCAAAGAAATGGGAATCGCGTATCGCGAAACACTAACTGTCACTATATTCAAATAGTTAATATTATAAAATAAACTATAACACAAACTTTAGTTATTTTCTCACTGTCTTTTTATTGATATGTTAAATGTTATATTTAAATATTAATAAGCGGATTGTCTGTTGTAGTCGATATATAAATTCAATAGATGTAACCCCCACGGCTGCTCGCGGCGGACTGAGCGGAATGAAGGTGTCGCGGTTGGGGCGTAGCGACGCGAGTGAAGGTAGCCGCAAGACCGTTAGGAGTTAGGAAATGCACCAATGGAATAAATAGACATTTTGTATTTGAAAGTTTTGGTCTATGGTCTTCCTTTCTTACCTTCACGCTGTATCCCGCAATTGGCACGGTAGGCAGAGGGAAGTTAATGTTAAAACACTCCGTTCCACTTCCGTATACCACTTTCCACCAAATTTGAGGCATTGTGTGTTGAGTGGCGAAACTCAACGCAGCACTGTACTTCGTTATCAGAGCGAAGAAATGAAAACATAAAATATTTAATTTGAAAATATTAAATATTACATTTCCTCGAGTGGGAATTGAACCCACAACAGCAGTCACACGGTTGTGTCGCTGCGCCACGACAAGTCTCATGGTTCATGGTGTTTTATTTTATTTATATTTTTCTGAAGTATGTTTAAATATTAAAAATGTTTTGCGTTGATTATTGTTTAAAATGGGGTCTAGTATGTCGTCTTCGAAAATAAAAGGTCATGTGTAATCTGTATTACATATTTTACTGTACGATTTATGAGATGAAAATTTTTAAATCGTTTCAGTATTTATTTTCCTATAACATTTTTTTTTATTCACTCTGTATCCCGCACATGACTGGGTGGCCAGAGGGAACTTAGGAACCTAGTGTTAAAACACTCCAATCCTCAATTTCCTCTGAATACGGGGCATTGTGTATGGAATAGCGAAATTCAACGCCGCGCTTTTGCCTTTTTAAGCAAACTTATTAAAAAAAAAATACTAGAAAGGACATGAAAATTACAATCTGCCGTCTAGACATAGTCGCCCCTGTGCCACGACAGGCTTCAGACCTCAAATTATTTAAAACAATAATATATATCACATATTATCTTATAATATTTTTTATTTAACCGGTGTGTAATAGAGATAAAATGTTACTTTTTTTTTTTATAGCTTCACGCTGTATCCCGCACTAGGCAGGGTAGGCAGAGGGAACTCGGGAACCTAGTGTAAAGACACTCCGTTCCACTTCCGTTCCCCACTTTCCGCCGATTTTGCCTTATTGTTGTTGAGTGGCGGAATTCAACGCCGCGCTTTGCCTTATTTGCCTTATTACCATTATGTTACTATTTTCATTATCAATATGACGCTATTTACGAGTAGATTGACTGTGTGATATTTTTATATTTATATTTTAATCGTTTATTTTTGTATTTTTTTTTTGTTTTCCTTTTTGTCTTCACCTAATAGAGTTAACAAGGCCAAGCGCGGAGTTGAGTGCCACCACTTAACACGCAACGCTGTGTCAAAGGAACGGAGTGCCTTTAGACATGTGCGGGATACAACGTGAAGCTGAGACAAAATATGTAAAAACTTGTTAACTTGTAGTAAGTGATGGCATGAACATGAACATTGTCCGGCTGCAAAATGCAATAAATCTACTAAAAATATGATATTTTGTTTTAAACAATAGAAGATAATTGAAACAATCGTAACGAGTGCACGATATGAAAAATGATTCAATACAGAATTAATGAAATAGCTTCCTGTACGATTTATGATTTTAAAAATTTTTTCAGCTTCACACTGTATCCCGCACGAGGCAGGGTAGGCAGAGGGAACCCGGGAACCTAGTGTAAGGAGTATCCGTTTCACTTCCGTTCCCCACTTTCCGCCGAATTTGAGGCATTGCATGTTGAGTGACGGAACTCAACGCCGCGATTTTGCCTTATTACCAGAGCGAAGAAACGAAACATTAAACATTTAAATTGAAAATAATAAATATTTCATTTCCTCGACTGGGATCGAACGCAGAACCTGTCGGTTACAGTCACACTCTTGTGCCGCTGCGCCACGACAGTATTTATTTTTATTACGACGATATACAGTATTTATTTTTATTTTTCAATATTTTTCACGCTGCGTCCCGCTAGTGAAAGTGGGAAACATTGCTCTGTTTCCCACTTTCCGCTGAGTTCGAGGCATTGCGTGTAGAATACTGGAATTCTAATCTGATAATAATTAGCTTTGAAGCTAATTTTCAAAGTTCCATAAATCCAAAAAAAATAGTGGTATAACACTCTTTTCCCCACTTAATGTCGATTTGATAATGCACCTGTAGTCTCGGTTAGTTGAATTTCAAGAATTTAATTCAAAATAAAACGCTACAAGCTAAATATAATTTACCACCAGTTCACTAAAGTTACTGCCGCAGACCTGAGAAGCGATGGTACGGGCTATGAATCCGTAGTGTAAAAAATAATATGTACTTATATCTATCTATACTTACAATAAATCTGTTACTGTTTTCCAAGTTTTTTTTTTATATTTCTTCCATTAATGTAATAGAGCCCAAAACAGTGTACTTATATTAAGATTTGTTTGTTTGTCTGTTTGGCTGTGCGTTACGGGATAATCTCAGAAACAGCTACACAGACTAAAATGCAGCCTTCTAATATATTTTCGTAACTTTCTCTCACCATATAGAGTTTTTTTTTATTATTTAATTAATAATAATAATAATAAACAAAACAAGATAAGTCAATTTAAACCATTTATTAAGGCAAAATTGCTACAATTTTAATTTTCAATGTATAGATATTCACTCAGCTTCACGCTGTATCCCGCACAAGGCAGGGTAGGCAGAGGGAACTCGGGAACCTAGTGTTAAGACACTCCGTTCCACTTCCGTTCGCCACTTTCCGCCGAATTTGAGGCATTGCGTGTTGAGTGGCGGAACTCAACGCCGCCCTTTGCTTTATTACCAGAGCGAAGAAATGAAACATTAAATATATAAATTGAAAATATTAAATATTTTATTTCCTCGACTGGGGATCGAACCCAGAACCTGTCGGTTACAGTCACAATCTTGTGCCGCTGCGCCACGACAGGCCTCATGTATAGATATTGTCTTAAAAGTGATAATATTATTAGAACGAGAATGTAATTGAGATTAGTAAATGAAACAGGCGAAGTCGCGGACGGGTCACTAGTATATAATTAAAAACAACTAAACAATCAGCTTTTTGTAATTATATTATAGATTCACTTAAAATCCTAAAATCCAAATATACATTTTATAAGAAATTCAATAAAGAAACCGGCAAACTTTATTAGGACGTTGAAAAATGAAACCGCAAGAAGTTGCAATTTGCATACATTAGACTCGAGTCGAGAGAACACTGTACACTGTAGAAGTTACGATCTTAATCTTGGTCTGGTCTGCTCTGGATTTATCTAAATCTTGAATTAGTAACATGTAGAATACTGTATAACGGCAATTTAGTAAACTTTCTATTTAAATTTACAATGGTGATAACTTTTACGTTTATTTTTAACACGCTTTTATTAGCTTGGGTTGTATGTATGTATGTATGTATGTATGTATGTATGTAATGGAATCTTTAAGCATGATTTTCAGAAATTTCCAGAAGTCGGATTAATTTGAAACTTTGCACACCAATGACAATCCAATGATATGTAAACAGTTTCCCATCATCATTACGAGAACCGTCAGGATTAATAGATTCTGTTACGGATCCTTCTATATCTCTTACTCCCCGAAAGAGTGATAGAACTGGCGCATCTGCACATGCTAAAAAGTGAGATAATAAAAAGTAGTTTAAAAAACTAAGCGTGTTTTTCGAATTTTTTAAACTATTATTTATTATTACTAAAAATGTTGTTGAAATGACGAATTTGAGTTGTTGAGTCGAGCGGCGGAGCTCAACGCTGCGCTATTTACATTGTTAGCGGAGTAAAGAAATGTAAACGATATGGATAATTATCTTCCTTAAGAGGGGATCGTTTGGTCTTATCTAAATATTTGGATAATAATTCTTATTTTTGTTTTCTAAAATTTGATATGAATATTCCTAAAATATATGTAGAATGCCATTTAATTCGTAGAGTCCATTTAGTAAATGTACATATTTCTATTTATTATGGCCATAGATTTCATGTTCATTGTTATTACTAAAAACTGTTAAAATATTCTGAAAGTTAAGTTTTATTCAGAACTTTGTGCTGGGAAACTCCGATCATGTTAAAAGTGGAAACGGAAGTGCCGTTCCCTACTAAACACTGAATTTGAGATATTGCGTAATCAATGCTGGAACTCAACGCGGCGCCTTGCCCTGTTACCAGAGCGATGAAATTAAAAAAGTAAATACTTCATTTCCTCGTGTGAGGTTGAATCTTTCGCCTTTATAGTCGCATCATTTGTCAAATTTGAATCAGAACAAGTTCTTTTATTAAGTCTAAACGTAAAAATATATTATTAATTTAATTAAAATTCTTAGACTTTTTGTTATTAGTGTCTTAAAATCGGCAAAGTGTTCGATCACTTAGTTTATCAGCTTTTCGCTATATCGCATGATACTACGCTATCATAAAGCCGCGAGCGGTTAGCGAGTAAATTCTAAGCTAACGAACAAAGCTTCTCAGTCATAACAGCACACTCGAGTGATGTGTTAGTCGTTGATCGGCAGTTTTTATTACATTTTCGTATAAAATCCCGTAACATTGATGAGAACAGTTATGTTATGGCAACAAGAAGGCATAAATGCATCATTGATTTCCCGTAGATTGATGCTGAGTGAATATATATTGAGTTTCTTTTTTCAGTTTCACGCTGTATCCCGCCACATGGTAGGGCAGGCAGAGGGAAGTTGGGAACCTAGTGTTAAGACACTCCAGTCCCTTTAATATGCTTCCGTTCCCCACTTTTCGCTGAATTTGAGTTCGCCTTGTTACTCTAACGAAAAATATTAAATATTTAATTTCCTTAATTTGGAACGGAAGTGGAACGGAGTGTCATAACACTAGGTTTCACTTCTGTTCCCTCTGCCTACCCTGCCTAAAGCGGGATACAGCGTGAAGCTGAGAATTTAATTTCCTCGAATGGGAATCGAACTGTGGTAATGTGGTCTGTCGTGGCGCTGATGTACTAACGAACGGCTGTGAAAACGAATGAACGTTTAATATTTTCATATGGCAGTGGAGAAGTTGGGATGAAACGTATTAACAGTAGGTTCCGAAGTTCCCTATGTCTACCCTGCCATGTGCGGGATACAGCGTGAAGCTGAGTGAGTGTTTACAGAGATTGACACATTATAGTTTTAGTTCTTACACTGAATGAAAATTATTCCATCTTCGAGTTAGAATCGACCCCAGAACCGTCGTATTAGACCCTGTTCACCTGAATTATTCTTTTTTATTGAAAAGACGCACTTTTAGTGCGTACTGATCACCTGATGGCGTGTGATAACCGCCATCTACGGCCCCGTGCAACACCAGAGGTGCTACAGGTGCCTTGCCCTTCTTTAAGGTGGATGTGCCCCATGGCCCGGCATTACCCAATGTGAAACGAAGTGGCCAAAGCCGCTACTTAACGCCGGTTTTATATGCCGGGGGTGGTAATAATCCGGTCGAGTCTGACCGTATGGTCAATGTCAGCAATGGCAACACATACGTGACCCTCCCACACATACTTTAGTCGCCATCTTAAGACACCATCAGTACCAGGGCAATCTATTCTAAACCGAAATCATACTACAATAAGTTATATAATATTAATTAAGAAAATAAGAAAAGACGTTTCTAATTCAATAATTAAATTAACTAAATCAAAGGTTACAAGCGAAGTAACAGTTAAATTTACACGTAAATATAACCGTAACAGAGGTCTTTAACTGGCGTCTTAATTATCCTATAATGAAAAAGAGCGTGAAGCGAAAGCGGCGCGAGCGATTTTAGTAAAACGTCCATTTAATTATGTTACACATACATACATACGAGTACAGTACAGTCGTTAAGTTGTGGCCACTGTGAAGTTCGGCATTTTGAACTATTGTGCATTGTTCATTGAGGATTAAAATTACTTAAAATTGGAAATTCACCTACAGTTAACTTCAAGCGGCCACGATCTGTCGAACGTAGTATACAACTGCCAGTATCTCGCATCTAGACGTTTCTACGTGTTGATATTGTAAAGAGAAAATTTAATTATAATTAATTTAATTTTATTTTATTTCACTATGAATCCGTAATGAAGGAAAGTTGTGATTTACGATGTTATATACATATTTTACCTGTATGCATAACTTATGTTAATATGTATCTTTGGGAGAGGCCTCTAGGGGCGCGGAGAAGAGGAAATCAAATATTTAATAGTTTAATTTCTTTGCTCTGGTAAAAAGGCTCTGGAGAGCTGTTTGAGTTGGTTCCTGTCGCCGAATTTTCCAACCGCACAATACGTCACTAGCTAAAGTAAACGTCACTAGGTAAGCTAAAGTACCATCCACATCATCTGGACACGTGGCACTCGACTACTGTGCGGTTCCGTAGAAACTTTCTTCCATGCGCCACGCATCTGTGGAACGGCCTACCCGCGGCAGTATTTCCAGGTCGATATGACGTGGGCACCTTCAAAAAATGCGTCTATCGCCACCTTAAAGGCCGGTAACACACCTGTAGCTCCCCTGGTGTTGTGTCCCCTGGTGTACACGGGACTGTGGGCGACGGTGATCGGCATCAGGTGACCCGTACGCTCGTTTGCCTTATCCTTTCCATAAAAAAAAGGCAAAGCGTTGTCATGTGCGGGGTACAGTGTACAAAATTTAAAAAAAAAAACTATTAGCAGTCGTGGGACTGCCGATAGAAGTGAAAACGGAACTATTAAGTTGAGAGTAATTAAAACTATATGCAATAATTATATGATTTTTTTTATGTTTTATTTATTAGTTACATATGATGGGTTAAACAAATCATGAACAAAATATAAATACAAAGTGGTTGAAAAAATAATTAATATACAATTATCTTAATTATACATAGTATTTATATTTACACGAATTTCAATGAATTCAAGTTTGAACATTATTTTCATTATTTACATCATTGTCGTGACTCACAAAATTATACTTATCCAAAAAGCGTCCAACGCGCACATAATACAGTCAGAAATAGTCGATGTATTAGTGTATACGTGTACACAGGCTACTGCGCGTGCGCTAGTCTGGGTCTCCATAGCGATAGATATACTATTATCATTAGCATGTCGGTGACGCGTACCGAGGATTTTACCCTCTACCAAAACGCTCAACGCGCCTAAAGAAGTTTTCACTTCAAAAAGATAACCCGAATAGTTGATGTGCCTATATTTGAACATAGAGCATATAACATTTAAATATTTTATTCAAAATAAGAAGTTACAAGCTTTATTTGTTGAACATGAAACAATTTACCACCTGTCTACTAAAGTACTGCCTCAGCCCTGAAAGGTCCCAGTTCCTAAACGGAATCCAAATATTAAATATTTCATTTCCTCGGGTGGGGATCGAACTCACAACCTTTCGCGCTTACAGTCGCACGCTTGCGCCCCTGTGCCAGGACTGGTCACAATTGATAGGTAACATATCTCACGTAATTATCGATAATAATAGTAAACATTATATGAGGCCTGTGGTGGCGCAGCGGCACAAGCGTGTAACTGTAATCGATAGGTTCTGGGTTCGATCCCCAGTCGAGGAAATATTTAATATTTAATGTTTCATTTCTTCGCTCTGGTAATAAGGCAAAGAGCGGCGTTGAGTACCGCCACTCAACACGCAATGGCTCAAATTCGGCGGAAAGTGGGGAACGAAAGTGGAACGGAGTGTCTTAACACTAGGTTCCCGGGTTCCCTCTGCCTGCCCTGCCTCGTGCGGGATACAGCGTGAAGCTAAAAAAAAAATATAATTAAATTCAGTTGAGGTTATACAGACAGGTATAACAATACCTATTTATATTTTCATCATATATTGGTGATCCATTGAGCTTCTCCGCCACGACAGGCCTTTAATGTTTATAAAATAAAAATATTCAAAACTAACCCGACCGCGGCTTCGCCCGCTTCCATTACACTATTTTATTTACTAATTTCAATTACTTTCTTATTCTAATAACATTATAAACTTTAAAACAATATCTATACGTACATTGAAAATCAAAAATTCACAAATATATATGACAAATATATATTGTATATATTTATATATATATATATATATATATATATATATATATATATATATATATATATATATATATATATATATATATATATATATATATATATATATATATATATATATGTATATATATATATATATATATATATATATATATATATATATATATAGTATTATATATATATATATATATATATATATATATATATATATATATATATATATATAACGATAAATCTTAAGTTTTGTTGTGAGGAGAGATTGCCAAAATTAAATACTGAAAACTGCAATCAGGTCAGCCGTTTCTGATAAAAGCGCGTACAAACGCACAAACAAACAGATAAAAAATAATACTTTTTTGGGCTCTATTACATTAATTAAAACCTTTATATTTTTAATATATATATTCCATGTACAGACAGACACTGATCAGTTACAGATTTATTATAGTATATTTTTTTCTATATTTAATGACGCGATAATTCTCATTAGCCATAACTGAAATATTATTGTTATTGTCGGCAAAACGTCGAAAAAGACAAGCCTCGTTAACTGCAACGGAATTCGGAAAGCGTACCCGCTGCGCGGCTCGCGTGCGAACGTATGCATTATCATAATTGTTGAAAGCTACCGCCTTGCAACGCCTACACTTTACACGATAGCTGAAACGCTGACAAGTTAAGATGCTTTTTTCAGGCAAGCAGTGTAAAGATTAAATATGTAGATTTTTTGCCAGGTTCACGTTGTATTTCGCACTTGTCAGGGGAACTGGGTAGAGGGAACATGGGCACCTAGTGTTAAGACATTACGACATTCCGTTCAAGAGATACTTTTTTCCCATTTTCTGCTGAAATTATGTTTGCTTTCTGAGTAGTGGAACTCCACACCTCAATGTGAAATGCGATCGTAAGTGCCGCCAAACAATGTTCCAAATTTAGACATTGGCTAGTTCGATGAAAAGAAAATCGGGAGCAAAGAAAAGAAAGAAAACCGGAGAACGTAGAGTCTTGACAATACCTTCTATAAGCCTATCCAGCTATATTCAAAATGAGAAAGAGATCCTGGACACTTCCACGCCCGGTGACGCTGTAAAGATTATCTCAGGTCGACAGCAGTTGAGTGACCCAGAAAAAAAAAAACTAGACACTTCGTTTTTAGGAGTTTTATAACGGAACTTTTAGGGCTTATGGCATCTGAGATTCTTTAAAAGAATTTATATGCTTTTCGCCTTCAAAAGGTAACTTTATAATAGGTTTGTAGCAACAGGTGATAAGAATGATTTTTTTTCTTTTTTCTTTTTTTTTTTTTTCAGCTTCACGCTGTATCCCGAACTAGGCTGGGTAGGCAGAGGGAACGGAAGTCAAACCTAGTGTTATGACACTCCGTTCCACTTCCGTTCCCCACTTTCCGCCGAATTTGAGGCATTGCGTGTTGAGTGGCGGAACGCAACGCCGCTCTTTGCCTTATTACCAGAGCGAAGAAATGAAACATTAAATATTTAAATTGAAAATATTAAATATTTCATTTCCTCGATTGGGGATCGAACCCATAACCCGTCGATTACTGTCACACTCTTGTGCCGCTGCGCCACGACAGGCCTCAATGATAAGGTGATAAGAATGATAGTACGGATATTTTTTGATTAAAAATAAATATTATTACGTGTCAAATATTATTTAATTACTAATTATATCTATGTCTATTTATTTACGTATTTAGTAGTAGTATCGATAATTATTTAATATTGAAGGTGTACTTTGCCTGTATCATAAATTTTCCATAATCGAGAAGCCATGATAAAACGTAAACAAACTATTTCTTACAAATTTTAAAAACCGTTTAAATATTTGAACGTAGCAGAATTTAAGTCCGCGTCTCTTGGAAACCGTACAAGAGCTCTGACCAACGATCTGAACATATGGTTTAGTTGGAAGTTAGTTGATTGTATTTTTCTTTCCTAAGTGTGGAATAACACTTTAATAATAGAAAAAATCTTATTATTTTCTTAATTTGGGAACCTAGTATTAAAACCCTCCGTTCCATTCCAAATTTTTCCACCGAATTTGAGGCATTGCATGTTGAGTGCCGGAACTCAACGCCGCGAAGAAATAATAATAAAAAATATTAAATTTTCTCGAGTGGTGATTGAATCGGTCGCGCTTACAGTCGCACGCATGTGTACCTGAGTCACGTTCAAGTGCCATATTCAAAATGATTTATTTTCTTTCACCACGTTTTCAAATGAGCGGCTTCAATATTTTTTTCAGCTTCACGTTGGTAGAGTAGGCAGAGTGAACTTGAGAATCTAGTGTTAAGACCCTCCGTCCAGGTCCTTACATTCCGCCGAATATGAGGCGTATTGAGTGGTGAAACACTTCGCCGCGCTTTTCTTTGTCACCAGAATATTAAAAATCATTTCTTCTATTGGGGATAGAACCCACAACCTGTCGCTTACAGTCGTACGCTGGTGCACCAGCGCTATCACAAACCTCGATAAATGAACCATTTTATTATACTTGTAATGTGAAGTAAGATGTTCCGCGTGAATACTTATTGTAATTATATTCAATTTGTAAGGAATTCTCTTCAACAGCTTTTTGTACGCATTTTTCATGCGGAAACAAGGCAGCTGTCACATTTGATTGGTCATTCAAGTGATATTAGAAGTATGGTTGTATGTCACGGAATATCTCGGGAACTATATTGGTTATGTTTACTACACCTAGCAACATTGAATAATAATTCGTGGCAGGTTGATCAATCTCGTTCGCTCGAACCCCATTCTAGGAAATATTTATTTGATATTTTCATTTCTTGCCTTTGGTAACAAGGCAAAACGCGGCGTTGAGTTCCGCCATTCAACACACAATGTCTCAAATTCGGTGGAAAGGAATGGAGTGTCCTAACACTAGGTTCCCAAGTGGCTGCTTAGTGCCTACCCTGCCATGTGTGGAAACGTAAAGCTGAAAAGATCTTATATTATTGTAGTTACTCAGGGACATATATTTGTCCACACTATTTTTTTTTTTAGTTTCAGATATTATATATATAATATTAGTATATATAAAACATTTATAAAAGTTATAAGGGACAAATCACTTCAAATATTTTTATTTTTAATCTGTAGCATCTGTGAGACAGAGAAAGTATCTTTTTAAAATTAAAACTTTTTAATATCGCTTCATATTTTAACTTACATTACCTGTATTATTATAATCTTCTTATTATGTTAAATAAATTTATATTTTAATCTATTATTATAATAACATTGTGAATACCGTTTTATTAAATACAATTAAGTAGAAAAACTATAAAGAACATTTTTAAAAGATTTCAAAATGACATAGACTACATTTTTTTTTCTATCTGAAAGTCAACAGTGAAATTTCCTACAGTACGGTACGCTATTGTTGAAATATTAAATATTGTAAATTTAAAGAAAGGTATCGTTTTCGCATGCATAATTTAAATTAATTGTTAATCAAGATAAGCAGATAACTGACGCATAAGTACAGTTAGTATCATAAAGCGCGTCAATTCTGATGAAATTATTGTCTAAATAGTCTCGTAGAAACGAGAGAGGGCGCCACAGAGCGGAACGGTCCTAATTAACTGATTCAGAGCGTGAACATGGTTGTCAATGATAATAATCCTATGAAATAAATTTATTATAATATATTTATATTTAGTTAATTAATTTTAATTATTTTTTAAGTGTTAATCCTCACCTAGGAAATAAACATACTTATTTAGAAAATATTTTAAAAAATAAACGTAGCGGGATTTGAACATGCGACTCTTGGAATCTGTTCAAGCGACCACTATACCATGCCATACATTTTCATCTGACTTTGTCGAAAATTTTATTTGCTAGTTATATATACATTTTATTCATGTTGTTAACATCGCATTGTAAAAGTTTCTTACAGATATTAGTGTTTTCTAAATAAGTGTTGTTAATTTATTAAATATTTAGAATTATATTTACCAATGGTCGTCGAAGAGCAATAGCGCATTCACGTCATTGTTTATTTACTTACATACTTACTTAGCTTCACGCTATATCCCTAGCGGGGTAGGCAGGGAGAACGGAGCGCCAAACGCTACGGTCTCGGCATACCTCTTTCGCCACGTCCACTGTCATAAACCTTTTCATACATGCCCTCCGGGGGGTCTTCATGCTTTTGACGTGACCTTTCTCCAGTATCGTCGATACTGTGTTTTCGAGAGTAACCCGAGGTCTCCCCATCCCTCTCTTACCACTCACTCTTCTTTCATAAATCTTTGGTGCCATTCTTTCTTCACTTATTCGCTCGACGTGCCCAAACCACCTGAGCAAGTTCTTCTTCATTCTCACTGTACCTACAATTCTGTGTATCTCTTCATTGGGTATGCGATCAGCTAAACTGACTCCGCATATCTGACGAAGAGATCGTATCTCTACAGTATTCATCTTTCTCACATTCTTTTTCAGCAAACCCACGTTTCACTGCCGCATAACAGTGTCAATATCCAACACTGCATTGTGTACGGCCAAACGCGCAGCTATGCTAACGTTTCGCCGTCTCAACAATGCAGCTAAGGCACCGTTAGCTCTGTTACCGGCAGCAATACGCCTTTCCACATTCATTTCATATCTTATGTCTCTGCTAAACATACTTTCCAGATATCTTATCGCTAATATCTTATAATTTACACTAATCTTGCATTCCGTTCTTTCTTCATTTCTTTCAATTATCAGAACTTTAGTCTTATTCGCAATCCGGCTTAGACCATTCATGTTACGATAAATATAAACGTGGTAATTGTTGGTTCCGTCCAACTCGGGAAAATTAACTATTTTTATCTTATAATACAATAAAGCGTGGTGTTGCGATGCATATATATAACTGTTTTGATCATGTATACTTCTTCATCTTCACACTGTACCCTGTACTCGGTAAGGAATTTGGCACTCCGTTCCCAACTTTCCGCCGAATGAGGTTTGACATTGCTTGTTGAGCCACAGAAGTCAACGTATTATTATATATTAAAAAATATATATAAACACGCTTTACTTTCATTTATTCGAAAGTAGGAAAAAAATTAGAGTAGACAATAAAATGACTAGAAATTGAAACAGTTCAATAAATAACTTGATGACTGATAACCCTAGTCTCTTCTCGCTAACAATCATATATCACAGTTTTTTTTATTGGAATTAAGCTCTTAACTGTAGTGCCCATCTGCCAAAACAGAAAAGTTGCTTGTCTTACATATTTTTAAATGATAATAAGTATAATCTTATTTAATTTTTTTACTACCGTTAAACTTTTATATTTAGGTTTTTAAGTTTTATGCAAGCTTTCTAAAAAATATAAGGAACAGTATTTACTAAAGTTTGATTTAATTTAATTTGAAACTTAAGTTAATTTTAAAATAATTTAAAAAATAATATATTTTTGTATACTGATGATGTGTCATATTCGTATATTTGCGAACGGAATGACAAAGAAACTTAGCAATATTATATGATAATATTATTACGTACGAGTAGAAAATTAGGAAGAATTATATGTTTTGTAAGATATAGTACAAATGTTATTAAACAACATTTTCATAATTGTTGGTTTTCCTTGGATATGATTTTAATGATATAACATACGCACGATAATGATACTAATATGTAATCTGTTAGAATTTGTTTTAACTATCGTATCTGTTTTCAATTTGACAATTGACGGATAAAATGACAGATTATATTGTCGTTCAAAAGTAGCCTTTAGGTTATCTTTATTATTAACAGTTTAATATGTTTTGAATTCAATATTCCCATATTTCATTGAATTTATAAACACAAACTAAAACAATATAGCAAAAAATGGCGTTTCTGCCACTTTGCGCGCAAGTAATGCGCTTTGTTCGACAAAGTGGTAACTATTCTACCCTTCTGCAGCGTTCCATGGCTTATAAGAGCTCTGTGTCCTTAGAAACATTATATCCTAACAGTTCTTTAAAACTGACAACACCTGCCTTTGTAAGTACTTCATTTAGTTTTGAAAAGGTAAACAATAAAGAGGTGAACTTAGATATAATGCTTTATGATCATTTCAGACTGCAGATCCAAATGAAAAGTTCTCGGGTTATATTCCTATTGAGAAATTAGATGTAAAATACAGTGCTAGCTCTGGACCAGGCGGCCAAAATGTCAACAAGGCATGTAAAATTGTATTATATTGTAAAAAGAATGTTTGACACTATTTATTTAAAAAAATACATTTCAAAAACTAAAAAAATATTCTTTACAGGTGCATACAAAAGTTGACTTAAGATTCAAACTAAACGAGGCCGATTGGATTCCTGGTGAAATAAAACAAAAGATGTTGGAGCTTGTAAGTTTTATACACATTAGTTTTTATTCATTGATGGTGAACAAGTGAATCTTCAGTTTTAAATTGTTTTGTTTTAGGAATATTTAATGAAAATTTACTTTAATTTAAATTTAGTAGCTTCCCACAACTTTGTCAAATATCATAAACAGTGCTTGGAGTAGTGGAGAATCATGCCAATGTCATACTTTTTTTTTCCAGATTAGGGAATTAAAATAATTTACAGTTGGATTGCTGACTGCGAGGAAGTGATCCGACAACTAATTTATTTACTGTTACATTCTGTCCTCCTGTACCACAATAAATTCTTATATGAACCTTCAAAATCACTACCTCATTTTTAGAAAGTGCTTGTATCTCTTAAACTGCTCATCCTATTTTCATAAAATAAAGCTGCAACTATTTTAAAAGGCTTTTTAAAATATAAATAACAAGAAAAATATTTAAATTGGATAATTCCTTCATGAGCCATCTATGGCTACAAATGAAAAACGCAACAGACAGTTCTATTCTATTCTATAACACCCCTTTTTTTGAGTTGGGAGAAAAAACAACTTAAATCTGGAAATCCATGCAATAGTATAAATCTGAAAAGATATGATGAGATGAGTATATAAAATTTTCAACAAATCAAGCCAGTCTAAAATTAACTGCACTATGTACATTTAATTATGAGATTTTTATTACAGGCGGAAGGGACTTGGGAACCTTGTGTTAAGGCACCATTCTGTTCCACTTCAGCTATCCATGTACCGGCTGATTTGAGGCATTGCGTGTTGAGTGGCGGAACTCAACACCGCGTTTTGCCTTGTACCAGAGCGAAGAAATGAAAACATTAAATATTTAAATTGAAATTGTTAAATATTTCCTTTCCTCGAGTGTGAATCGTATCCACAACCTGTCGGGTTACATTCACACAGTTGTGCTGCTGGGCATGATAGATTTTTATTGCTTTGATAATTTTTTTTACTATATTAACAATACACGGCCAGGTTAGATAACCTGACTTCAGTGTGGCCACAATATAATATTATATATTTTTTTTTTTTTTTTTTCAGCTTCATGCTGTATCCCGCACTAGGCAGGGTAGGCAGAGGGAAAGGAAGTGAAACCTAGTGTTAAGACACTCCGTTTCACTTCCGCTCCCCACTTTCCGCCGAATTTGAGGCATTGCGTGTTGAGTGGCGGAACTCAGCGCCGCGCTTTGCCTTATTACCATTCTTATATATGATATATTTTTTTCTATTTGATAGTATGCCAACAAACTGAGTAAGGAAGGATATTTGATAATCAAATCGGACTTAACTCGCTCGCAGCAAATGAATCTAGCTGATTGTCTTCAAAAACTCAGGAACATGTTGAGAGAGGCGGCGATCACTAAAAAACAACCATCACCAGAGACCGAGGAGAGGATCCGGCAAAGGTAGATCATATTTTTTTTTAAAATATTTAAAGTGATATTCCACACTTAGGAAAGACAACAACCAATAATTTTTGTATAGTTGTAATTTGTAAAAGTACTCCCTACAGAGATGATGACAATATGAATAAGTTGTATGGTATGGTTCTTTGATTATGGCGTTCCGAGCGTGCCAGTTGAGCACATATCACTTCGCCAATGTCACGTTGAATGGAGAAGACACGAAGGAGGTTGTACGGTAGAAGAAAATATATTACACAATAGGAGTATGCATATTAAAAAGAAGATCTAGATAAAAATTTCCTACACCTATAACAAATATATATATATATATATATATATATATATATATATATATATATATATATATATATATATATATATATATATATATATATATATATATATGTGTATTAAAATAAATATATACATTATGTACACACAAGGTTAGTAATTAGAAATATATAGTACAAAGGTGTTAGTCTACAATTTAATATTGTTATATCTAATGTATTTACATAGAAATTTACATAATGGACTAAACACAAACATTAACAAACATTGAACATTAAGGGGGGGGGGTACTTTGTGAGGAAGGACATCGTATAAGGGATGGATTAAGTTGGGGCATGTAAAAAGAATGTGAGAAGGGGAACCATCGTCTAGACCACATTCACACAGTGAGTGGTCCCTGACCCTGATCTTAGCTAGATGTACCGGTGTGCTCGCATGTCCAAGGCGCAAGCGACATATGGTCGATATTATTCTCCGTTCAATAAATTTTTGAGAATGAAACCATGGCCGCCTGGGGATATTAGGTTGAATCGCAGCATAGAACTTACCTTTCTGGGATTTTGACATATTCCAAAATTCAGACCATCACACTCATGAAATGAGTTAATGCAAGTGACAACAGATCCTGGTCCGAAATAGAAGAGTGATCCAAATTACCACACTGGATGGCTAATTTTGCGCAAGAGTCTGCAGATTCATTCCCAATGATTCCAGAATGCCCTGGAATCCATGCCAAAGTAACAACCAAACCCTTTAAATAACATAAGTACAGTTCTTCACGAATCCTTAAAATAATTGAAGACCTTAATTTACTATGAAAGGGATTTCCCTTTACAGCTAGTATGCAGCTTAAAGAGTCAGTAAAAATAACGGTCTGTTTAAAGTCATGTAATAAGTTGTAAAAAGCGTATAAAAAATTTGAGGTAGCTTGATGAAAATGTAAGGCTTTGTTGGTCAGAGTGCTCTTTGTTAAATTAGTTTTTCACTCACTCACTCACTCATCTTCACGCTGTATCCCGCACATGGCAGGGTAGGCAGAGGGTACTTGGGAACCTAGTGTTAAGACACTCTGTTCCACTCTGTTCCCCATATTCCGCCGTATTTGTGGCATTGCGTATTGAGTGGCGGAACTCAACGCTGCGTTTTGCCTTATTGCCAGAGCGAAGAAGTGAAACATTAAATATTTAAATTGAAAATATTAAATATTTCATTTCCTCGACTGGGAATCGAACTCAGAACCTGTCGGTTACAGTCACACGCTTGTGCCGCTGCGCCACGACAGGCCTCTCAGGCAAAAGGAGATGTTGGGATATTATCTATTTTGTCTGTCTGTCTGTGGTACTGAAGCTCCTGAATTAATTAAACTATTTATATACATCTAGACACATATGTATAAATATTTTAATTTAATAATATTTTGTTTTCAATTGCAATCAGAATTATAATTTTGTTTCAAGAATTATTGATAAGGAAATAATTGTTATTTTTTTTGCTTATACCTGTATCCCGGTACAGGTAGGGCAGGCAGAGGGAACTTGGGAACCTAGTGTTGAGACGTTCCATTCCTATAAAGACACTTTGTATCTCAACTTACCACTAAATTGTATATATATAATGCTAAAATTCAACAGCTTTGGCTTGATGTCACAGTGTACAAATTAAAATGTTAAATGTTTCACTCAACTGGGGATCGAATCCTCATACTGCTACGTTTCAAGCAAGCTTTTTCTCTTGCGCCATGACAGGCCTTTAGTTAATATGTATTTTTACTATTTTCTTTAAAGTGTTATTCCACACTTAGGACAGAAAATAATAAACTTAAATTTAAAAAATGTATAAAAAATTTGAACGAAGTAGGATTTGAACCCGCGCCTTTTGAAAACTTATATTGTTGGCATAGTAATAAGCGTATAAGAATTTCGACGAAGCGTGGTGAGAACAAATGGCTTAGTTGGTCAGAGCGCTTGAACGGTTTTCAAGAAGCGCGGGTTCAAATCCTGCTTCGTTCAAATTTTTTATACATTTTTTAAATTTAAGTTTAGTAATATGTATATTTTTTTTATTTTATTTCAGACATTTAAAATCGTCTCGGCTGCGTGTGGCTGTCAAGCGTGAACAGGCGTTAAAGCGCTCAATGAGACAAGCACCTACTGTTATGGATTTATGATTTTTTCCTTAAATTGGACATACTCATATGTAATTACTGGATTTAATGATGACAGATCTTTTATAAGTTAAATATAATCATATTTTTTTTTTCAGTTTCACGCTGTATTCTGCTTATAGCAGGGTAGGCTGAGGGAACATGGGGATCTTGGGATCGTGTCCCCAATTTCCGTTCGAATTATGGAGGCATTGCGTGTAGAGTGGCGTAACTCAACGCTGCGCTTTATCTTGTAACAAGAGCTAGTGGGAAACGGATGTGTTTTTATGATTCTAAGTTTCCAACTGCCCCCTCACTCATCTGCAGGATAAAGCGTGAAGCTATAAAAACCATAACATATACAACAATATTTAAATTATGAGATACATCTGTCACTCATTTAAAAATTCAGTGTTTTATACGCCATTTTGTTATTGTGTTGAAAACAAAATGGTGGGACAGTTACAAATGTCAGAAATTAATATTTCTTTAATTTGTAACTGCCAGTGTATGTCCGATTTGAATTAAATATTAAATAATATTAGTGTTTTAGAATTAATAATAAAATTATTGTTTGCTTTTTTTTTTGTTTTTATTTTCATTTGCGTATATTAGATAAAGATATTTCTCATGGTGCAATGGTAATAGCGTGTGATTGTAAATGGGAAAAGTTGCGGGTACGATTGCCAGTCGAGAAAAAATGAATAAAAATTTAATACGTTTATTTGCTTGTTTTGGTAATAATGCTTCAATAGTTCCATGAAAAAGGATTGGTAGTGTCTTTATGGTAACGTCTCTGTTCTCTCTAATCTTAACACTAGGTTCCCAGTTTACCTCTGCTTATCTTGTTAATGATGGCGTAGAGGCGTTATTGTAGATAAAATATCAATATTATAGGAAATTTAACGAATTTAATATTATAATTTTCTGTTACAATATTGATTTGTTAGTGTAGTGGTTAGCGAGTTTGAGCCACAAGGAATGAGTTCAAATTCTTCTTTATGTAATATATTTTAATTATATTTAAATAACACATTGTATTTTAAAATTATGTTTTCTCCATATATTTGAGCTTAAAATTAAAAAAAGTTAATTTTGTTAGTAGTTAATATTAGAAATATTTACATTGGTATGTAATTAAAAAATAAATATATAATTTAAATTGACCATTTCATGTTTTTAAACCTTGCAACATTTTAGTTGCCATAGCAACAGATTATAAACAAAGTATCTCTTATTAGCTGAAAATATATTTGTTACGATGTCCTACAGAGATTTGAGAAGTAAGTTAATTCAATATTTACTAATTATTTTTATCTTCCGTAAATTTAATAAATACTTTTATATAATATCCGTAAATAAATGTTAATACGTAAAATATATTTACGGAAAAGCTGTGTGAAGAAAATCTTAGTATTAAGTTGTTTCTCGACTTTCAGTTTGACATGAGCGAAGATATGAAAATAATTTAAATGTAATAACCAGAGGAACTGCGGCGTTAAGCTCGGCCACTCTACAGACAATGCCTCTAGAATTCCAATAAACATCATTTGAATGAAAATCGTGTACAGCTAGACATAGTTTATTCATTTAATTATAATTGTATCATACATTTCTGCGAGATTTCTTCAATCATACAACAATAGTTGTGCGTAATTTTTTTTCAGCTTCACGCTGAATCCCGCACGAGGCAGGGTAGGCAATGGGAACCCGGGAACCTAGTGTTAAGACACTCTGCTCCACTTTCGTTCCCCACTTTCCGCCGAATTTGAGGCATTGCGTGTTGAGTGGCGGAACTCAACGCCGTGCTTTTGCCTTATTACGTATTATATTATTATTATTGTACGTAATAGTTATGTAATATTATTTTTTTTCTCTCCTGAACGACCCGATTTATTGAAGTGTTATTTTTATGGAAATCGGCATAGTAGTTCAATAGCTACAAGAGCTTTGCCAAGATCAGTTAGTGATTTTTTAGCTCGAGTCTTATGTTTACTTTTTGAAATATCCTGAGGCCTGTCGTGGCGCAGCGGCACAAGAGTGTGACTGTAACCGACAGGTTCTGGGTTCGATCCCCAGTCGAGGAAATGAAATATTTAATATTTTTAATTTAAATATTTAATGTTTCATTTCTTCGCTCTGGTAATAAGGCAAAAAGCGCGGCGTTGAGTTCCGCCACTCAATACGCAATGCCTCAAATTCGGCGGAAAGTGGGGAACGGAAGTGGAACGGAGTGTCATAACACTAGGTTTCACTTCCGTTCCCTCTGCCTACCCTGCCTACTGCGGGATACAGCGTGAAGCTGAAAAAAAAAAGAAAAAAAAAAGAAAAAAAAAAAAAGAAATATCCTAATATACATAACAAAAAGATCACAATCTCAAAACTCTTTATTCAAGTGGGCCATTACAAGTACTTTTGAGTTCACAAATTACATAGAAATGTGTGTAGTGTCAGGCCTATAGGAAGCTGCCACCGGTGAGGAAGACGGGTTGCTGGGAAGAGCCGGCAAGAAACAACACTTTTGCTCTTTTCAAGTACCTGTATCCCTCACGACGCAGGGTAGGTAGAGGGAACCCGGGAACCTAGTGTTAAGACACTCCGCTCCACTTCCGTCCCCCACTTTCCGCCAAATTTGAGGCATTGCGTGTTGAGTGGCGGAACTAAAACATTAAATATTTAAATTGAAAATATTAAATATTTCATTTCCTCGATTGGGGATCGAATCCAGAACCAGTCGGTTACAGTCACACGCTTGTGCCGCTGCGCCACGACAGGCCTCAATCACACATAGTTTATATTTATAATAAATCTGTAACTGATCATTATATGTACCATGGAAGATATATTAGAAAAAATCTTCTAACGTTTACTAATATAATGGAGCCCAAAATAGCAACTTAAAAAATGTTTGTCTATGCGTTTATACTACGTAGTTTACGAAACGGCTAACCAGTCCTTCAATATTTATCTTTGGTTTTATTTAAATCGGTTAATAAATAAAAAAAATACATCATTTTCGAGTATTATTTTTCATTCGTTTAACTGATTTCTTAATTTTCAATGTATAAATATTGTCTCAAAAGTGATCAAGGTATTAGAATTAAGAAAATAATTGAGATAAGTAGACAAAATGGTGTAATGCATGCTGGCGAAGCCGCGGGTAGGTCGCTATTTTACATAAAATATTTATACTCTGCCAAGTAGCATTTAATCCTATGCACTATCACCTTTACAGTAGTTTTGTATTGAAGAAAGTTCTTGTTCATAGATTTCAGTGAAGCCATGCGTGCTCTAGGATTTCCACACCAGATATCCTTAGAAAGTTTTCGTATTCCCAATTGGGACTTAGTAGACGAATGCCTCAGGTGGCTTGCGTCCAGAATCGAACCTGATGCGACGTTGGCCGGCGGGAAGGACTCGGTGGAGCAACGAGTCGCTATGGTCACACATGCGATTGAATTATTTGTGAGTATGTAAAGCAAGCGTCGTACGGTTGCTTGAAGATTTTTTTTCGTTTCTGATGACTAGGCAAAGCGCGGAGTTGAGTTTCGTCACTCAACGTGTAATATCTCATATTTAGGTTTCTGCTGTCTCTGCCTACTCTGCTAAGTGCGAAATACATAGCACACACACACACACACAGCTTCACACTATATCCCGCACGAGGCAGGGTAGGCCGAGGGAACCCGGGAACCTAGTGTTAAGACACTCCGTTCCACATATGTTCCCCGCTTTTCGCCGAATTTGAGGCATTGCGTGTTGAGTGGCGGAACTCAACGCCGCGCTTTGCCTTATTACCAGAGCGAAGAAATGATACATTAAATATTTAAATTGAAAATATCAAATAAAATACATAGCGAAACGAAAAAAAACTTTATTTTTGATATTATTTTGTTCGGATCTTGACATCATCATAAAATTAAATATGAAGCCAGTATTCTACTATTTAGTGATTTGGCTGAAATGTTAGTTTCCAATGTAAAAATATTGTGCTTACAGTCAAAATATCAAAGTCAAGTAATGTATGTAGTTAGCAGAAGAAAGTAATTGAGATTAGTGAATATAATAGTATAATTCAAGCGGGCGAAGCCGCGGCCGGGTCACTTGTTTATGTATGTATATGTACATTGTACACCTGTAGATACTTACTAACTACATATTACAGCATTCAAGAGCTAATATCAAGTTGAACGGCAAGAAGCTCTATGGAGCTGATGGGTGGGCGGTCAAAGAGTTACTCAAAGTGGCTAACTTACTGAGATCAGCGCTGGAAACACCTAATAATGATGATGCAGCGGCGGATTCGAACCCGTTAGTCTACGATGTTAGCAATCGGGTAAGTTTACTGTGGCTTTAAAGTTTTAAAAATTTTTTTTTTCACTTCCGTTCCCGACTTTCCGCCGAAATTGAGACATTGCGTATTGAGTGGCGGAACTAAACGCCGCGCTTTGCCTTGTTATCAGAGTGAAGAATTGAGAATATTAAATATGTATATTTAAAATATTAAAATTATATATTTTATAATAAAAAAATCAAATTATATATTTGAATACCGACTTTTAAAGTGGTCTAGGAGGCCTGTCGTGGCACAGCGGCACAAACATGTGACTGTAACCGATGGGTTGTGGGTTCGATCCCCACTCGAAGAAATGAAATATTTAATATTTTCAATTTAAATGTTTAATGTTTTCATTTCTTCGCTCTGGTACAAGGCAAAACGCGGCGTTGAGTTCCGCCACTCAACACGCTATGCCTCAAAAATTCGGCGGAAAGTGGGGAACGGAAGTGGAACGGAGTGTCTTAACACAAGGTTCCCAAGTTCCCTCTGCCTACCCTGCCATGTGCGGGATACAGCGTGAAGCTGAGTGAGTGAGTGAGTGACTTTTAAAGTGTTTAATTTGCATATGGTAACGATAAAGTAAAACTTATAATTTTATGGTTCCGTACTGCACTAAAACTGTTAATATGCGAATACGACTTGCACTTTACCACTTTATTCATTGCCTGAAAAATATTCTTAATTATGTACTTTCTGATTGCGAGGACGTTGTCATATGTTGGTATAATCTACTTACTTACTCAGCTTCAAGTCCCTGATATGGATATAACCTAATGGGGTAGGCAGAGAGAACGGAGCGCTACGGACCCGGCATACCTCTTTCACCTCGTCCAAACGGAGCGCTACGTACCCGGCATACCTCTTTCACCTCGTCCACTGTCATCAACAATGTATATATATAGTAAGATTATTTTAAAGTTTTGTGACATAATATTGTATCAATTTTTTAGATCAATGAAATAAAGCAGGCAAGAAGCTTGGCCACCGACATCACGGCGCAAGGCGCTTTCCTATATGATTTGCTGGCTAAAGAACTTGAGAATAAGGTACATGTACACGCTGTTTTGTATCAGAAATTAAAAGATATATCATAAGTAATGTTGCGAGTTTGGTCGAATAAATATTATAATGTTGTTTACATTAAGATAATTGGTTATATTAAAAAAAAAACCTTATTTTGATGTATTTTGGTTTAAATTTGCGTTTTGTACAATTACGAAGTGTTGTAGAGAGAGGGAACTTTTGGGAACCTTGGTAAGAATACTATTTTCCATTTGGTAACAAGGCAAAGCGCGGCTTTGAGCTCCGTCTCTGAACACCCAATGCCCCAAATCAGCGAAAAATGAAGAATCGAACGGAGTTCCCTTTGTCTTAAATATTTATATAATTGTACATAAATATTAATATCTTCATATATAAACAGGAACACCGTGACAAAGCACTATCCCGCCAGCTAGACATGTCTTCCCTAGAGACATCTCTCTCTCACGCTGTAGAGGCCGTAGCGGGGAGAGTGGCGTCACTGAGAGAGCAGATAGAGAACGTGGCCTCAAGCGAGGCGGCGTTAGACGCCAAGTTGGAGAGACGACGCGCGGAGTTGCAGAGAGCTGAGAAGCGATTGCACACTGTGCAAAAGATTAAGTGATTGTGTTTTGTTTTCGATTGCATTTTTTAATTTTTTTTGATTGGATTTGGATGTGAGATCACTTATGTAGATGTGAGATCACATGCGTGCATGTGAGATCACATGTGTGCATATGAGATCACATGTGTCCATGTGAGATCACATGTGTGCATGTGAGAACACATGTGTACATGTGAGATCACATGTGTACATGTAAGATCACATGTGTACATGTAAGATCACATGTGTACATGTAAGATCACATGTGTTCTTGTGAGATCACATGTGTTCATGTGAGATCACATGTGTGCATGTGAGATCACATGTGTGCATGTGAGTTCACATGTGTGCATGTGAGATCACACGTGTTCATTTGAGATCACATGTGTGCATGTGAGATCACATGTGTGCATGTGAGATCACATATGTGCATGGGAGATCTTATGTGTACATGTGAGATCACATGTGTACATGTGAGATCACATGTGTACATGTGATATCACATGTGTGCATGTGATATCACATGTGTGCATGTGAGATCACATGTGTACATGTGATATCACATGTGTGCATGTGATATCACATGTATGCATGGGAGATCACATGTATGAATTTGAGATCTCGTGTGGATATCCAGTTATATGTTTGGACGTACGTGAGCTTATTATTGTATAATTTTTGTTCCTTACAATTTTAGGCCAGCTTACCAAACCGAGTTGACGGCATTAGAGAGTGAAATCGAAGAATTGTGGGACCAGTATGTGTTGAGGTATCGCTGTGTGGAGGCGCTTAAGCATCAGCTGAGCCTTCTTGAAACCGCTCAGGCTGAGGTAGGAAAATGTTTACATTTCCAAATATCTCTTGGTAAGAGGGTGTTAATTTATTTAGTTTTTGTGTCCAGAAATAAAAAGGATAATTTATAAAGCAAAATTAAAATGTTTATATGATATGATTAATATTTGTTATTCATCTTCACTTTCCGCCGAATTTCAGGCATTGCGTGTTGAGTGGCGGAATCCAACACCGAGCTTTGCTTTATTACCAGAGTGAAGAAATGAAAACATGACAATTTTATATAAAATATATACATTTTCTCGAGTTGGGATCGAACACACAACCAATCATCGATCGACATGACGATCGATAGTTGCAGAAAATGTGAAAACTTTTTTCAAGATGCCATCAGAAATTGTGACAATTTTTCTTGCACACGTTCATTAGGATTTTTATTGATTAACTTCTCTAATTATGATATACTTATAGGCAGCTGAGGAGCAGCAAGCGGCCATAATGCAACTAATACATAAATATGAAACGGAGGATGTATTGGGAAAGCTTAGTGAAACTGGTAAATTATTCATTCATAGCTTCACGCTGTATCCCTAGCGGGATAGGCAGAGAGAACTGAGCGTTACACGCTACGGTCTCCCCATACCACTTTCGTCTAGTCCACTGTCATCAGCCTCTTCATACATGCCCTCCGGGGCGTCCTCATTCTTTTTACGTGACCTTTCTCCAGTATCGTAGATACTGTGTTTTCCAAGGTCAACTGAGGTCTCCCCCTCCCTCTCTTACCTGGTGAATTATATATATTTATAATAAATCTGTGACTGATCACTCCGTCCGTATGTGGAAATCCGTACATGAATATTGTTTTATATTTTTGTTTGTTTCTTAGTGCTTTTTTTGTTTCCGTTAATCTCGGAAACGGCTGCCGAGATTTAAATGTATTTTTCACTATTTAATTTTGCTAACTCTTTCAACATTTAGTGTTTGGGTAAACAATAAAAGTTATATATATATATATATTGCGATTGAATAGCGGAACTCATGGTTTCCTTTTTGCCTCGTAACCAGAGCAAGAAATTGAGAATATTAAATTTTGATATCCTCGAGTGCAATCGAAAACCACAACTACTGCACAATTGTTAGTAATAATATTGAATATTTGTTATTATATATTTGTGTGTGATGTAGATGAAATGGACTCGAGCGATGAGGGTAAGGAGTCGGCGAAGCAGCCCCGTCCGGCCACCAGGCCCAAGACCAGGCTACGTATAAAAACTGCAGGTAAATTTATTTCTTTACAAAACATGCAAAAATTTGATACTAACCTTAATACCTTCTCATCAATCATTTTGTATCCCGCACATGGCAGGGTAGGCAGAAGGAACTTGGGACCCTAGTGTAGTGTGCGTTCCTCCGTTCAGTTCTCCACTTTCCACAGAATTTGAGGCATTGCGTGTTGAGTGTCAGAACTTAACGCCGCGGTTTTCCTTTTTATCAGGCATTGCGTGTTGAGTGTCAGAACTTAACGCCGCTGTTTTCCTTTTTATCAGAGCGAAGCAATGAACACATTAAATATTTAAATTGAAAATATTAAATGTTTCATTTCTTAGAGTGAGGATCGAATCCACAACCTGTCGTCTAAAGTCTTATACAGTCACATGCTAATGCCACTGTGCCACGACATGCCTCAAAGGCGGGATACAGCGTGAAGCTATAAAAATTGTACAACGTGTTTACAGGTGTGGGACCTGAGGCACGTAACGCATTCGGCAGTATGCACGCGAGGGAGTCCTTGGAAGAACTGGACCCCTCCAGCTCTGATACGGACATGTCTGAAACTCAGTTGTATGGTGAGATTTTGTATAATAACTAGCGGCTTCGCCCGCATGAGTTACGTCATTATTTGTTTTCTAATCTAAATCAATTCTGTTATGTTTTCAAAGAACACACATTTTATGTATTAAAATGATGGTTTAGGTATCCCGCATATGGCAGGGTAGGCAGAGGGAACTTGGGAACCTAGTGTTGGGACTCTTTGTTGCGATTACGACACTTCCCTTTTCCACTTATTTTACTTACCAGCCAGCGCTTCCTTGGGCGTCCGGGAGGTCTCACTCCAGGGACAGATATATCAAGGCACTCACGTCCGACATAGTTCTTAGGGCTTAGCTTATCCGCTATGTCACGGACTCCAAGACTACCTCGAATAAATGTGTTACGTATGCGGTCCTTACGCCGCACATCCACCTCAGCATCTTCATTTCCGTAACATAAAGCTCCTTAGTGTGCCGAGATAATACTGGCCAGCATTCGCTGCCGTATAAAACAATCGGTAGAACGATGCTCTTGTATATCAGCCCCTTGAGTTTGGTCGGTGTTCTGCGAACGCAGACCACACCAGTGACGTCTCGCTATTTGGCTCAGGTAGCGCTTATCCGACCATGAATCATGATCTGTTAAGCACGAGTCTGGAGGCATCTATCATCGTGATAGATGCCTCCAGACTCGTGCATAACGGATCCGAGGTACCTGATTTTTTCCGACTTAGCGGGTGGTTTTAAATTGGCTTGGTTATATGGATAGTTCTTGAGTCCTTTCTCCTGTAAGCCATGTACTCGGTCTTCGACACATTCAGTTTAAGCCCGCTGTTCTCAAGCGTACCATTCCAGAGGTTCACTTTACGCTCTAGCATCAGCCGACCCTCGTCAGTGAGTGCTATGCCATCGGAATACATCATCAGCCACGGAGGTTGGTCTTGGATGTGAGCCGAGATAGTATCTGACACTACATTGAATAAAAATGGACTAAGAGCCCAGCCCATACGTGTACGTACTCTCTTGCCTATACCCGCTGGTCTGTGCCAAATTTAAAATGTCCTTTAGAAATAAAATCCGCCTGTACACCACCTCTATCAGGCCAATGTTACATATGCCAGTTTAGTGTTCGTCTCTAGCCTCCATCGTTTTCAAATTATGCAAAACAAAATCTTGCGCATTGCCACGGGAGCTCCTTGGTTCATGCGCAACATAGATCCGATGTAGACATCAATCTCGACTCCATTCAAGAGCACTGCAGGAAACTGTCCAGTAAAAACCTGCGATTACGGGGAGCGGCCCCGTATTAAGGGAATATTCTGTAAGGTCTACCGTGGACCACGCAATGTTCTATTCGATAGCTGACCCCATTACAGTCGCAAATAAAGTGAAACAAGTAGGTAGGACTACACATAAACGCAAAAGCACACGATACGCCGGTGAAGACGAGGTCTCAGTTATACAGCAGCCCAAGCGCGCCTAGGTGTGGGAGGGTGCCAAACATAAATTCCAAAAGGGTATCCACAGCCCTACCCAGTAGTCCTAGCTTGGGCCGAGCGAAGCAAAGCTCGGCTTTCGAACTGAGTGGGGGCCCCTACTGCAAACGAAGTTCCCAGTTCGAGGCTCGAGTCTCGCAAGAGGCGCCCTTTTAACTTCGTAGTATCTCTTTGAGCCACTCAATCTGGTGACAAGTTCAAGATCATATTACCCCATCGAAAGAAAAAATATAAAAAGGATGAAAGAACACAAAACAAAATATAGATTTTATATTTTACATTATTTTTCTGTGGACAAAATTTTAAATGTGAAAAAAAAATCGAGGCGAAAAAAAAATAGACGGTTCAACTGATTCAGAACAAGGTGCGGCTTGCATATTTCAATTGAATTTCGAATTCTTCAGATGTGAAATCTACACGTAGAAAAGTGGTTCAGGGGCGTTCTAAGCTTATGTCTTAAAATATTTTTTTGTATTTTTTCAAATGTCCAAACCGAAGCCCGGGCTGCCCCTGGGCCGCCCCTCGCGGCCTGCCGCCCCGGGCTATAGCCCTTCTGGCCCTAGGGTAAATACACCCTTTTGTATATATATATATATATATATATATATATATATATATATATATACATATACATATATATATATATATATATACATATACATATATATATATATATATATATATATATATATATATATACATATACATATATATATATATATATACATATATATATATATATATATATATATATATATATATATATATATATATATATATATATATATATGTATATATATATATATATATATATGTATATATATATATATATATGTATATATATATATATATATATATATATATATATATATATATATATATATATATATATATATATATATATATATATATATATATATATATATATATATATATATATATATATATATATATATATATATATATATATATATATATATATATATATATATATATATATATATATATATATATATATATATATATATATATATATATATATATATATATATATATATATATATATATATATATATATATATATATATTATATATATATATATATATATATATATATATATATATATATATATATATATATATATATATATATATATATATATATATATATATATATATATATATATATATATATATATATATATATATATATATATATATATATATATATATATATATATATATATATATATATATATATATATATATATATATATATATATATATATATATATATATATATATATATATATATATATATAGTCTATGTTTGTTGTAACAGGGGATGGCGGGCGCTGGTCGCGGCCGCGTCCCGCCACGCGCACTCTGGCAGCGGCAGATCATTACGCTGATCTTGTGCATGGTGGGTAGAACACTTACTATAGTTTTAAAATTAAGGATTTTTTTAAATAGTGTGCGTGGTTTGTTCCGGGCTGTAAAATAGTGATGATTTGATGTTGTTGCGCTCATCTCAGAAACAGCTAATACATGTAAATGCAGTTCTCACTATAATATTGTGGCTGTTAACTTTCCTTCGACATTTAGTGTTTGTTTTATTTAAATAAAAAAGTTACAAAAATCAACTTAAAAGTTTTTTTTTTTCAGAAAAGCAGCCTTTTTTTAAATTTATTTTTTTGGTTTATAAAAAAATATCTATAGTTATTGATTTTGTAGGTGCGGAAGGTTCTAACACCGAGGGGTCCCTGGGCAGCTCTTCGGAGAGTGAACTGAGACTGACAAGCGCCCATCCGGGCAGAGCGTCCGCGCTCAGCGATAATGAATTTTAGTACATATATTGTATATTTAAAAAGGAAAACTTGAAATTGCTTCGTTTGTTGGTTTGTTTGTTCTATGATTTATGGATTTGATTGTTTTAAATGGTGTTTATTTTTTCTTTGAAATCGTTGTTTTATTAATATTGATTGTGCATTAAATGGTGGAAAATATAATAATGTGATTACTGAAGACTTAACTTTTTTTTTTATTATATTTTATATTTTTTTTTTGTTTCACGCTGTATAAGGCGCTGTATAAAGTTCTGCTGAATTATAGAGCGTTGCATGTTAAGTGGCGAAACTCAACGCCGCCCTTTGCGTCGTTACCAGATGGCAATATATATTATATCCATTTTTTTTTTGATATCATTATTAGAGAGCTAGTGTAGAAGCTTTTATACTTTTTTACAAAAAATGCAATATATGCTACATTAGTTTCTTGCACTGGCCATTAACCTAACCATATTAAAAAATATCTGTTTAGTACTAACTTAAAATGAAATTTAAAAAAAAAATAATCAATCTTCATATAAAAATTTTATTTATTATTTTTTCAAGCAGTTTATACATTAAATATTCGCGTTTATATATACAATTCTTTTTCATATAAATTTTATAATTATTAAAAAAAAATACACTTAATAAATCCAAGCTTTTAACATGTCAATTTAAAAATTGAATTTTTCTATATAATTTTAGTTAAAACGTTGAAATATATAAATTAATTAATTTAGAAAATTATAAAAAAAAAATCACACGCTAAAAACTTGCATCCATCTTCCTAAATGTGTAAAAAAAATCATTAAACCTAATTTTATATACATATTATGATTAATTAATCTCAATAAGACTGGTTTAAAAAAAATTAAATACTAAGTATAAAGTAGGTACTCTATTAAAGTGCAACATATATATGTTTATCTGTGGTACAAGTGTATTAGAAATAAAAAAAAAACGCTTAAAAATAAACACAAAAGTTACATACGTAGCCTAACTTTGTTAAAAATATAAACATAACTCTTGGTAACAAGAAATAAAGCTAGAAAAAGACTAATCTAAACAAAAATATTTAATATAATGAACTAAGATGGCATTTTTTATCTGTGGATTTAATTCAAAATGGCGTCCCAATTTAAAATGGCGATCGGCGGCATACGGTCAGCTGTTTTAATGACCCACACGAGGAAATAAATTATGATTTTTTTTTATTACTCGCTCTGGTAGTGCGACCTCAATTCGGTGGAAAGTGGAGAACGTAAATGGATACGAACGGTCTCAATTAGGTTCCTAAGTTCCCTCTGCCTACCCTAGTATTAACGTATCACACATTTGAAGCAAAAAGTCATGTTTTTGCCAATTTTGATGAAAATGTATAATCAGACAAAAATTGCCATCTTATTTCTTCACATTTCTTATAATTAATAAAAAAATTGAGCAAATTTAGATGCGCTATATACAAACCAATGGTGTCGTTGAGACGATTTGGCACCGGTTAGGTACATCGGACTTGAGTTCAAATTTACAAGTTAAAATTAACTAAGTATCTAACATAAGATTAACTAAAAAGTTTTTTTAGATGTAAAACTTAATATTGTTGTAAACTTTTTTTTTTACTATTTACAAAACGTATAAAAATTTGAAAGTAGTGAGATTTGAACCCGCGCCACTTAAGAACTGTCCAAGCACTCACAATTAAGCCATACTTTCTCTTTATTTAATGTTGAATTGTTGGAATTAGATAATATTTCAGTATGATAATATATAGATTTTCAAATATCTGTCCAAAAATTTGCATATGTATGTATGTTTGTAAAAAATAGTTAAAATTTCATCAAAATCAGAATAGCTAAAATATATTCCTGAATGCCTCAAGGAACCTTTTTTATTATTTTAGATAATTATTTTCTCCAGTCTATCATTTTTTATAAGTTTTACATCTGAAAACATTAAAGCTACATAAAAAGATCTTAGACATATTATGTATGTATAATATAACACAGATATTTGACGATAAAGAGCGAATGTACAACTTGGTCGTAATTAAAGAACTGAATGGTAAACGAATTGCAGTAGATTTAAACTTCGATATACTTTGAAGTTAATTATTTCTGTGGTGTTCATTTTTTTTTATAAAAAAATCGATATATTTACATAAACAAGGCCTTGGAATTTATAAACAAGTTGAAATTAAAATAATTATTTACTGTATTTTTATCTATTTACTTGTGTAAATAAAAAATATGAAAAATTTTTGTTAACTTCTGTCCTGTACAGCTTTAACCACCAATGTAAAAAGAGATATAATATAAAAATTATATGTCAGTCTGTGACATCGTAAGTCCTGAATTATTTTTTTTTTTGTAGTTTTTTTTACTTTGTTGCCTTTGTTCATAGCAGCATTATATAGCTATATTTTATAAAGATCAACGGATCAACAGTTCAACAAGCACTTGCCAAGTTGAAGTAGGAGTAGTGATTTTTTTGGTCAAAGGGATCCATTTTTGTTCTGGAATTACGACACGTTAGGTTAATAAGTGAATGTTAGTAAATTAGATGATTGATGAAATGTATGAGTTAGTTAATGAATAGTGATATTAATAGTTGATTAATGATAATGACAATGAAAATATTTTAAGATTTTTAATTAAGGGTAAATGTATGTGAACGTAAAAACGTATGTAGCGGGATTTGAACGTGTATCTTTTAAAAATTACTCATGCGCTCTTACTGTTAAGAACGTTCTTAGAAGCCTAAATTGTAATTTTTATTTCGCTTGTCCTATTTTCGCTTGTTTTTGTTTTGTAGTTAATAACATGAGCGGTCACAACGCTTAGACGCTTTTCATATCCCGCTTACTTTACTTTTCAAATTACGCTTAAATCTTGATATGCTTTCTAAAAAAAGTATTTTTATTTCTAAATACGTGTTTAAATATATGTCATATTTTAAAAGACTGGAGTGGAATGGATAAAATTATTTATAACTTGGTATTCTATTTTTTTTTAAAAAAGCTACTAAATCGAAGAACTGAAATAAGCTCGAAATTTGATCGATTATTTTTATTTTTTGAAGTCGGTTAAAAATGACAGGTGCGTGAAGATGAAACAACTTAAAGCTAAGTCTACTTATGTAAGTTATTAAATTTATATGATAAATATAATATTACATTAAATATAAAAATATTTTTTTAATAAATCAGGAGAATCTCTTTAAGGCGAACAGAGTGTCTCACTACAAGGTTCTTTTCACTTACGCTGCTTTGTAAATTGATGCACCGTGTTTTAAGTTGCGGAACTCAACGCCGCCTATTGCCTGTATACCAGACCCAGGAAGGTTAATATAATAAATATTTCATTTGTTCAAGTGGGGATCGAACCCACAACTTATCGCGATTACAATTAAACAAAGGAAATAATATTTTGCATAATTAAGAATCAGAACATTAATATTTATATATTATTAGTCTTTGAGCTTATCTACTATACTTTTACACTAAAAATATTATTTTTTTATGAATAATTCCATAAAGCTTTTATTTTTAATAAATATTTATAAAAAGCTTCAGTTAAATATAAATTAAAATGGAAATTTTGTAAAAATAAGTATAAAACGTTAAATAATATATAATACAATAGAAATAAAATGGAGAATTCGGTCACTAGGATCTCCCCCAAGATGAAAAAAAGGATATTTTTCACAAGCATTTTAGTAATTAACAAAAGAGAACTACTTTATTTGTTAAACATTTAAAAATTTGAATGTAACAGGTTCGAATCCTGCTACCTTAAAATTTCTATGCGTTTAAAAAAAAAACTTGGTTGGATGAACACTTTAAAACTGCCATAAGTTGCATATGTTCTTATTTAAGCATTTTTCCACTGCCGTTTTCTTTAGTAAAGCCTCCAAAGCAAAAGCTCTACCAAACGTTTGACCTGTCTGTCTGTGGCACTGTAGCTCTTAAATTAATGAAATGATTTAAATTTAGTTTTGTTTAATCAACATTTTTGATAATTTCTGTGGTTCTTAGCTAAGTTTTATCAAAATTGGACTATCATTTTAAGAACTACAAGCACTTTGGTGACATAGGCAGTCGGGGTTCTTTTTTTAATATAATTTACTGTGATTGGTTCGATTGTGACGACTCGGTGCCGGAGCTGGCGAGGGAGTCGTGATGCTCCGCCGCGTGCCGGCTCTCGTCGCAAACGGCTATGAATTGTTCAGCGTAAGCCCTGAAATGATGTAGAAATTTATTATATGTAGTTCCTGTTTTTTAGCTATCACGCACCAGAGTACGCTGAGGGAACCTGGGAAACTAGTACGTACACAGAATTTTGAAGGCTTTAAGTGTTGAATCACAGAACTCAACGCCGCGCTTTCATTTGTTACCAGCGCAAGAAAATTAAAATATTAACATTTCATTTCCTCGAGTCGGGATCGAACCCGTCGATATATAGTTTATTAAATAAATAAGGGACTACCGTGATGCACTATGTTCATACATACTGTCATTAGTATCATTATAGTTGCCAATTTGATCCCAACAAACACAACTCAACTCAGCTTCACGCTGTATCCCGCACATGGCAAGGTAGGCAGAGGGAACTTGGGAACCTAGTGTTAAGACACTCCGTTCCACTTCTGTTCCCCACTTTCCGCCGAATTTGAGGCATTGCGTGTTGAGTGGCGGAACTCAACGCCGGGTTTGCCTTGTACCAGAGCGAAGAAATAAAAACATTAAATATTTAAATTGAAAATATTAAATATTTCATTTCCTCGACCGGGGATCGAACCCAGAACCTGTCGGTTACAGTCACACGCTTGTGCCGCGACAGGCCTCGATCCCAACTAGAAAAGAAAATTTTATAAATAATTAAGAGAACCAAACAAGGCCTTGAGTTCCGCCATTCAAAGTGTGAAGTACACTGTGTAGAAAATTGAAATCATTCGTAAGTACAAAATTTAATGTTGAAATCATTAACGCTCATTTATAATCTATAAATAGAAAATATATTTCGTAGAGTATAGAAATATACATTTCTATGAATTAATTGAAATCATTTATATATTTTCCATAGCTGTTTTTGTTCTTTAATCGCGACGAATTGGTTGTTGTAATTTTACGGTAATGGCAAAATTGATTTATAAAGAAGAAATGAAATATTTAATCTTTTCATTTCCTCGCATTGGTAGTGGAGACAAAACGCGGCGTTGTGTTCCGCCACTCAGCAAGCAATGCCTTCAAATTGTGCTGAAAGTGGGGGTTACTAGATTTCCAGATTACTTCTGCATACCTTGTCGAGTGCGGGATACAGGTGAAACTGAAAAAAAATATGCCTTTTCCCGCACAATGCCTAACCTAGGCAAAGAATAGCTTAGCGTATAGACACTCTGTTCCCATTGGGACAGTTCCGTTTCTAAGTTTCCGTAATTCTAAAGGCATAGGCATATTGATTGGCAGAACTCAACGCCGCGCTTTACCAAGTTACCACAGCGAATGAAAATCGAAAAATTCTTTTATATAAGTTCGATATATTAATAAGGTCGAAAAATTCATTTATAGTTTAAGCCGCCTTACCTATCCAGCCCTGTATAAGTCCTTTTCAAGTCGTCCAGCGAAGGATGGTCCCTCTCGGCACGTTTGCGATGTATGCGCTCCAGGGACCTTGTTAGCTGGGCTTCTTGACGTCTACGGGCTCGACGCTCTGATCTGGCTCGTGGGGAGCGACGGCGACGTCGCTGGTGAAAATAAGTTAGGTTGATAACCACCGGTGCAAAAACGTGTTATGAGTTTAACCTGTAGTAAGTCTGTATTGTATGAAAACCTGATTAGTAGTTAGAGCTAACGTAAAAATGTTTTGCCAAGAACAGCTTTTTTTGTTTTTTTGTTTATATCACTCGGATACTCGATAGGAAATCAAACGTTACTTAATGTAACTACTATAGTAGACAACAAATTAATTTTTGAATTTGTATTTTATTTTTCAGCTTCACAATGTACCCCGCACATGGCAGGGTAGGCAGAGGAAACTTGGGAACCTAGTGCTAAGACACTCCGTTCCACTTCTGTTCTCCACTTTTGAGGCATTGAATGTTGAGTGGCGAAACTCAAAGCCGCGCCTTGCCTTGTTACCAGAGCAAAGAAACGAAACCATTAAATACTTAATTTGAATATAATAAATATTTCATTTCCTCGAGTGGGGATCGAACCCACAACCTATCGTTTACAGTCACACGCTTGTGCCATTGCGCCACGACAGGCCTCCGTGTAAAAATTTTCTGATTATATACATATTTTTCAAATATACAAATTAACCCATATATAGATATGAGGATAAGCTTTTTCTGATTATTAAGAACAGAATTTATGTAATGAAAAAAATAACGTACATATATTTTATTTAATGTAAGTATTAAGAATATATTAACATAAACAGACATACAAAATACTTTCGAAATCATAAATTATATAATTTCTTATATAATATTTAACGTTCATTTTGTTAATTGCTGAAGAATAATCGTAATTCTTTTTGTCACACGTGTTTTCTTTCTTCTCTTTTTTTTGCTCCATGCTGTGTACTCTACTCAGCTTCACGCTGTATCCCGCACGAGGCAGGGTAGGCAGAGGGAACCCGGGAACCTAGTGTAAAGACACTCCGTTCCACTTCTGTTCCCCACTTTCCGCCGAATTTGAGGCATTGCGTGTTGAGTGGCGGAACTCAACGCCGCGCTTAGCCTTATTACCAGAACGAAGAAATGAAACATTAAATATTTAAATTGAAAATATTAAATATTTCACTTCCTCGACTGGGATCGAACCCAGAACCTGTCGGTTACAGTCACACTCTCGTGACGCTGCGCCACGACAGGCCTCCATCCATGCTGTGTCTCATACAAAATAGCTTAGGTAGAAGGAACATGGGAACCTAAAATTAATATTCTCCATACCCACTAAGTATATACTTCTGTTCTCCACTTTCCGATAAATTAAAGCATTATATAACAAGTGGCGGGGTTTAAATCCGCGCTTTGCCACGTTACTAAAGCGATGAAATGAGAGTATTTCATTTCATTTACTTGTCTTATTGGTATCATTATAATAATTGTATAAAGATATATAAACTTACATCTGGTACTGGGTAATATATGGGAGCGCCGTACGGTGCTGGTGGTAGCGGCAGCGTGGCGTACCGCGGTGGTACCACCATGCTCATCGGAACTCTTCCCAACTGAAAAGATCATATTTTATATGAAAATTTATATGTACTACATTTATTTTTCAGCTTCACGCTGTGTACCTTGGCAGAGAGGGCAGAGGGAACCTGGGAACCTGGTGTTAGAACACTCCGTTTCCCATGCACCATATCATTTTTGAAACATTACGTGTTAATGTAACTTAACACCGTGCTTTGTCCTATCGAAATATCAATAAAATTGGACCGTCAACTACTGTATTATTTACTCAGCTTCACGCTGTATCCCGCACGAGGCAGGGTAGGCAGAGGGAACCCGGGAACCTAGTTTTAAGACACTCCGTTCTACTTCTATTCCCCACTTTCCGCCAAATTTGAGGCATTGCGTGTTGAGTGGCGGAACTCAACGCCGCGCTTTGCTTTATTACCAGAGCGAAGAAATGTAACATTAATAATTATTTCATTTCTTTGACTTTCTATTATTTACTTGTTGACAAGACTTATCTATACTTACAATAAATCTGTACAAATTAAAAAATATTGAATGGGACATTTATTAATTTATTAAAGTTTTTGTCTGTTTGTCAGTGCGTTTGTACGCGTTAATCTCAGAAACGGCTAACCAGAATTAAATACAGTCTCTACTAATATATTTTGGCAACGTTCCCTCAACACTAAGTATTGTGTTGAGTTGTTTGTTTTATATCAATATTCAGCTTTACTGGTGTATACAGCACTCGACAGGGTAGGCAGAGGGAACTTGGGAACCTAGTATTAAGACACTCCGTTGCACTTCCGTTCTCCACTTTTCACCGAATTTGAGACATTGCGTGTTGAATGGCGGAACTCAACGCCGCGCTTTACCTTCTTACCAGAGAGAAGAAATAAAAAAATGAAATATATGATTTGAAAATATTAAATATTTAATTTCCTCGAGTAGGGATCGAACCCGAAACCTGTTGTTTTACAGTCACGCGCTTGTACCGCTGCGCCACGACAGGCCTGTCTTTGTTTTATTTCAATAGCATAGTAAATAGAAACTTTTATCAATTTCGAATATTTAGTTCGACAAAATTGTTATATTATTTTAGCTATTTTTTAAGTGTAATTCCATACTTAGGAACGAAACATATTAATTTTAAAAACGGTTAAAAACTTTAACTTAACAGGATTTGAACCCGCGCCTCTTGGCAACTGTCCAAGAGCTCTGACCAACTAACAATAAGCCATACGTACTTATCTACGGTTTCATTGGTCAGAGCGTTTGTTCTAATCCTGCTACGTCAAGTAAATCAGATTGTAATACGTTTTTAAATTTAGCTGAAATTTCAGTTTTCATATTATTAGGAAACACGAAAGTCATTAAGATTAGTAAAAATAAAAAAATCAAGCGGGCGAAGCCGCCGGTCGCTTATATGTCATACTCATATATATATACGTTAAAGTGTTTATAAACAATGTGGGTGCGTCAGTCACGATTGACATTAGCTAGCCAGAGGAATGTCAGATTTGAGACTTCCTTGAATTAACCTAACATGTTTTACCGCGTGCTTTATGTCATCGACAAAAAATATGTTATTTATGGTCATTTGTATGCAAAAAAATAATATTTCTTACAAATAATAATTTTGTACTTGTATTTCTTTCACTAAGCCCGTATAGGCCTGTCGTGACGCAGCGGCACAAGCGTATACCTGTAACCGATAGGTTCTGGGTTCGATCCCCAGTCGAGGAAATGAAATATTTAATATTTTCAATTTATTTAATATTTAATATTCAATGTTTTATTTCTTCGCTCTGGTAATAAGGCAAAGCGCGGCGTTGAGTTCCGACACTCAATACGCAATGCCTCAAATTCGGCGGAAAGTGGGGAACGGAAGTGGAACGGAGTGTCTTAACACTAGGTTTTCGGGTTCCCACTGCCTACCCTGCCTCGTGCGGGATACAGCGTGAAGCTGAGAAAGAAAGAAAGAAAGCCCGTATAGACCAAGGCAGGTCAGGGTAGATTAAAAAGAATTTTGTTATCATTAGGCATTGTTAGTAGTGGAACTCAACGCCGGGCTTTGTAGTGTTTATACTAAAATAGAGAAGAAAAACCTTGTGAATATAGATCTGTGGTCGCTTAAAAAACAGAATAGGCCATGCTTCTTATTCGACGCAATCAAATTAATATGAGATTGGCAATTAGCAGCAGATCCACATTTAGTACCATCTTCCACTGGAGCTTAGAACTACTTTGCTTTACCAGCAATTTTAAAGTGCCAATCACAACTTACCATACTATAGGGTGCTTCCCCTGGACTTACAGAGATGACATTTTCACGAAGTGAGAACCAACTATAGGAATACCAATACGCAAAGACAAAATTTATAAATATTTTATGGAACAAAAAACATTACAATTTTATGTTTATAGTTAATAAATCCAAAAAACACTGTTTACGATTTTTTTTTGTAGCTTTACGCTGTTTCCTGTACGAGGCAGGGTAGGCAGAGGGAACCCGGGAACCTAGTGTAAAGACACTCCGTTTCACTTTCGTTCCCCACTTTCCGGCGAATTTGAGGCATTGCGTGTTTAGCGGCGGAACTCAACGCCGCGCTTTGCCTTATTACTATTTACAAATAAAGATTATATGAATGCAATTAATGTTATAAATTAGAAACTGAGTGAAGCTGGCAAGTTTGCGAAATGCACATGCAACTTTGCAGTTATCTCGTGGAGATTATCGTTCTGATGATCACTAAATTTTAAAGTGAATTTACGTCATTTTAAGTAAAAAAAATCGGTTAAGTACGAGTCGGAAGCGCCTACAGAGGGTTCTCAACGTCAAACAGGTACTCCTTGTTAAATTTTATTATTGTATAATAGATTTACGATTTTATTTACACGGAGAAGTTGACAAAGTAAAGTTCTCTTGCCTTTGACCTAATTTTGAATGAAATTAACTTCAAAAATAAGTTTGCGTTACGCATACGTTTTCTACTACTAATTATTTTAATTGTAAGTACTCATTTTTCTTCTACTTTCATAATATTATACGGTAAGAAGCGTAAAAGTTCTGATTACGCGACGTATTTCATACAAATGCTCTATAAACGATGCATAAATGCTCGTATGTTTTGCTCCAATGGACTGTTTGACTAAATATTGGATATTAATTTTTCCTTAGCTTGATGCCTCTATGTAACCCTGAGGTAAAATATCTTGGCTGACAGACAACGACTTGATTATATAAGTATTCCGTTATTACCATTTGTACTTCAAAGAAATTTATCTACAAGCGGAACCCTAAAATGTTCCGCAGTTCTTGTTCTTTCATTATACAATACCTAAATATTTAAATTAATGATATTCAAATGTTATTTAAATTGAAAGTTATTATGGCGTCGGTCAATGATTTTATCTTTTTGCAAATTTTTATTGAGCAATTACTGTGTTTACTTTCTAATGGGAAATGTTGACGATTTCTTCATCTGTTCAAACTTGTTCACATCGTATTTGTTTGTTGGAATAGTTTTTTCTTAAACGCTAAGCAGGGTAGTAAGGGAACCTAGAGTTAAGAGGGTAGGTAGAGGGAACCTAATTTTAAGAGGGTAGTTAGAGGGAACCTAATTTTAAGAGGGTAGTTAGAGGGAACCTAGTGTTAAGAGAGTAGGTAGAGAAAACCTAGTGTTAAGAGGGTAGTTAGAGGAAATCTAGTTTTGAGAGGGTAGGTAGAGGGAACCTAATTTTAAGAGGGTAGTTAGAGGGAACCTAATTTTAAGAGGGTAGTTAGAGGGAACCTAATTTTAAGAGGGTGTTAGAGGGAACCTAGTGTTAAGAGAGTAGGTAGAGAAAACCTAGTGTTAAGAGAGTAGGTAGAGAAAACCTAGTGTTAAGAGGGTAGTTAGAGGGAATCTAGTTATGAGAGGGTAGGTAGAGGGAACCTAGTGTTAAGACATTCCGTTTCGTTCATCGCTCTTCTCCGAAATTAAGACATTGCATGTTGACTAACAGAACCCAACGCATTTAACGAAGAAATAAAAATATTAAATATTTAATTTCCTCAAGTGGGGATCGAACCCACAATCTCTCGCGTTTACAGTCAGTCAGTCAGCCATCTTGTGCTCCAAAGTCAATCTTCATCGAAATGATACAATACACAAAGCAATTATTTAGATACGTCCGCTGGAATGCGGTTCACCTCTCGCTTTTGCCGTTAAATGAATAGTATAAATAAGTAAATACTTACTTAATTAATTATATTTTTTTATTAATAAAACTAGCAAGCGTTATTTTTTAACCTGACGTAGTATAGCGGCACAAGTGTGCAGCAGTAAGCGCGATAGGCTGTGATTTCGATTCCCAGTTGAGGAAATGATATATTTAATAATTTAATTTCTTGGCTCTTCAGCTCGATAATTTGGCGGAAAGTGGGAGACGAGAGTTCTAGAAAGACTGTGAACGAAGTGTCTTATCACAAGTTTTCAGGTTCCCAGGGTCCCTCCTATGTTAAGATGTCCCCCACATGTTAAGATAGGAGGGACCCTTGGTCGATTAAGCGTGAAGCTAACAAAAATAAATGTCAACATGTGATTTAATACCACATATTGAATGTAAAGCTAGACCGACCCACCTTGATACACATACTTGATGTTAGAGACCTTCTCTAAAATCTTGTATAGAAACTACATAGAAAGAAATATATATATATATATATATATATATATATATATATATATATATATATATATATATATATATATATATATATATATATATATATTTGTTTCTATTGTTCTAATATCGAGGCTAAGGGAATATTTTGAGTTCAGCCAATTTAAAAAAAAAAAATTTATTAATTACTGTGGTGATTTAATAGTTAAATATAAATTACTCAATTATTAATTAATATTTTACAAGAGCTACCACTTTATTCAAGTCAGTTATAACATAAGTCGAAATTCCTTGTACATTTTAATTTAAATATTTACACGAAGATCAACTAGAAAGTGAACGTTGGTAATTAAAATGAACATTATGCAGGTCTTGGTCTCTTATCTCCATAAATTAATAATTACTAAATATAAGCGGCACAAGCGTGTGACTGTAACCGACAGGTTCTGGGTTCGATCCCCAGTCGAGGAAATGAAATATTTAATATTTTCAATTTAAATGTTTAATGTTTCATTTCTTCGCTCTGGTAATAAAGCAAAGCGCGGCGTTGAGTTCCGCCACTCAACACGCAATGCTTCAAATTTGGCGGAAAGTGGGGAATAGAGGTGGAACGGAGTGTTTTAACACTAGGTTCCCGGGTTCCCTCTGCCTACCCTGCCTCGTGCGGGATACAGCGTGAAGATAAAAAAAATCATGAATAAATAATCACCACAGGCGTTCAGGGGCCAGCAGCTGTACGTATGACTGTAAACGCAACAGTTGCTAGTTCGATCCCACTCGAGGGAAAGATATTTTTTTCCTCGCTCTGTTAAAGAGGCAAAGCGCGTTATTGAATTTCGTCAATCAACATGCAATGCCTTCTGACTTCAGTGAAATGTCGGGAACGAAAGTATCTCAATGGTAACATGGAACATAGAGTTCCCAGGTTCACCACAAGTGGCTTTATCAAAAAAATATAGTTAATAGTATATTGTTCATATAATTTGTATCGATTGTACCTACTTTACCTGTACTACAATGATTGTATGCATGGATAAGAGGAAAAGTCACCGCAATGTACTTAAGTATGCGAAACACATCTCGAGACACATCTTGTGAAACTAACAGACACAACGCGATCAAATTGACAGTGTGTTTTCGAAACATTTGTCACGTCTGACGTGAAGATATTTTTCTTGATATGCCTGTCCGGCAGAGGCTATGAGACATTTTCTTTCCCCACTTTCCGCCAAATTTGGGGCTTAACGCTGCGCTGTACCTTATTACCAGAGCGAAGTAATAAAATTATTAAATATTGAGACCTGTCGTGGCGCAGCGGCACAAGTGATTCCGGCTTAGAATAGGATCACCCTGGTACTGATGGTGTCGTAAGAGGCGACTAAAGTGCGTGTGGTAGAGTCACGTTGCTAGTAATGGCAATAGCACGCATGGGCAGACTCGACCGGATTATTACCACCCCCGGCATAAAAAAAAAAGCGTGTGACTGTAACCGACAGGTTCTGGGTTCGATCTCCGGTCGAAGAAATGAAATATTTAATATTTTCTATTTAAAATATTTAATGTTTCATTTCTTCGCTCTGGTAATAAGGCAAAGCGCGGCGTTGAGTTCCGCACGCAATGCCTCAAATTCGGCGGAAACTGGGGAACTGAAGTGGTACGGAGTGTCTTAACACTAGGTACCCGGGTTCCCTCTGCCTACCCTGCCTCGTGCGGGATACAGCGTGAAGCTAAGTAAGTAAGTAAGTAAATATTTCATTTCCTCGAGTGGGGATCGAACCCATATCCTGTCACGTTTACAGTTGAACGCTTGTAGCCAGCCAGCCAGCGCAACAAACAGATCTCATATACTTTGACGAACTTTCTCCCTTAGCAATTAGCTAACAGTTTATATTATTTAGATTCTTATTTATTAGGATTCCTCAGTTTATGAAATAAACACTCACTCAGCTTCACGCTGTATCCCGCACATGGCAGGGTGGGCAGAGGGAACTTGGGAACCTAGTGTTAAGACAGTTCCTCCACTTCCATTCCCCAATTTCCACCGAACTTGAGGCATTAGGTGTTGAATGGCGGAACTCAACGCCGCGTTTCGCAGCTTGCACCAGAGCGAAGAAATGAAAATATTAAATGTTTAAATTGAAAATATTAATTATTTCTTTTCCTCGAGTGGGGATCGAACCCACAACCTGTCGTTTACAGTCACACGCGTGTACCGCTGGGCTAACCATTAAAAATCCTACTTTAGTGTAATAATTAATTAGGAACAAAAGACAAGTGAATCACTAAATTAAAAAAAAAAAAAACCTTATCACTATCACTGTCACTAAAACACTATCATCACACAATTGTGTACGTGAGTGATGGTTCAGTTCTTAGCTCATTGAGCTCAGTGCGGTTGTTATTTATTAGACGTATTTCGTTTACAACGATATGTTGCATCCAGAGTTATCCAAAGTAAACTGACACAAGTACATGTTGTGAATACAAATTGCAATATTATATTATTGATTTCTTCTTTGAATTGTTTTGTTGTGTAGTAATGTAGTAGTTACTCGCTCACGACTTCGCCCGCTTGTACTTATGATTTTTTGTTTGCTAATCTGTATTACTTTTATACATTAAAATTTAAAGTTTCAATCATTATAAGTTTTAACTAAAGCAAACATTTAATTTGCCAAAACACAATAGTGAAAACTGCATTGTAAATCAGCACAGCCGTTTTTGAAACATACAGATAAAGAGCCAAATCAATCATTCAGAGACATTTTTTTCTCTTATACCCTTCCATCTATAGACAGACAAATTACAATTTTATTATAATATAATAACTCATAACTCAGCTTCACGCTGTATCCTGCACATGGCAGGGTAGGCAGAGGGAACTTGGGAACCTATTGGTAAGACAATCCGTTCCACTTCCGTTCCTCACTTTCCGCCGAATTTGAAGATTGCGTGTTGAGTAGCGAAACTCAACGCCGTCTCGTTACCAGAGCCAAGAAATAGAAACATTAAATGTTTAATTTAAAAATGTTAAATATTTAATTTCCTGGAGTGGGGATCGAATCCACAACCTGTCGTTTACAATCACACAGTCGTGCCGCTGCGCCACGACAGCCTTCATATCATATCAATACGGAACCTTTAAAGAATATATCAATTCGGACTTAACTTTATTTACTAACCAAGAATTGAGGACACAAAACACTCAGAGAAGTAAAACTTACAAACAAAACAATTAAAGTAACGGTAGTCTCATCACGAATGAACCTATAACCTCTTGGCAGACGAATGTTCACACGGTGCCAAGTCGGTCAAGTGTCGCTTATTGCGGGGAAGGCAGTGGGAACCTGGGACCCTAATGTTAAGGTAGTCCATTAAAGAACGAACACGTGAAGATGCGCAATTTATTTTAAAGTCATTGCTGGTTTTATGGCGAGATGTAACATCATGTATATATTTAGAATATTTTCTATTAATTCTAAATCTAAATATTTAATGTTTTCATTTCTTCGCTCTGGTACAAAGCAAAACGCGGCGCTGAGTTTCGCCACTCAACACTCCATGCCTCAAATTCGGCGGAAAGGGGACGCGGAAGTGAAACGGAGTGTCTTAACACTATGCTTCCAAGTTCCCTCTGTCTACCCTGCCATGTGCAGGATACAGCGTGAAGCTGTGTATATGGGCTTGAATCCCAGTCGGGGAAATATTTTTTTTATATTGCTAAACAAACTGAGATGTTGTTTTGATACGCTCTAGTATCTGAATTTAGGGCGGAATTTCTTAATAACTACATTTCTCTTACTTTTCTCTACTAAATTACCTTTTTACCGAGTACATACTAATACAGTTCTAATCGATACTTAGTAGATGTATTGACAATGTAATACTTCTCATAATATATATGTATGTTATACGTAAACATTGAAAATAAAATTTAACCGTTATTGTAAAAAAAAAGAGGAATTCAACGGTTTGGTTTTATTTATTATTTGTTAAGTGATTTTGAGTTTCGTAACTCAACACTGTGCGTTAAAAATAGAAAAAAATAACAATATTTAAGAAAATGCAAATGAACCGGTGACCTCTTAGCAACAACATACGTACAAGTGTGTCAAATATTTCCATACTGCGTACACTGAGTTAGAGTAAACTAGATCTTAACCACTTTCTTCTTTCTTTTAAAATAATTTTGCGTGCTTTCGTTTTTAAATATTAGCATATTAGTTAGAAGAATGTAGGGCTTTGGGATTTTTTGTGTCAAATTAGTGAAGAGGCCTATCGTGGCGCAGCGGCATAAGCGTGTGTTTGTTAACGATAGGTTGTGTGTTCGATCCCCACTCGAGGAAATAAAATATTTAATATTTTAAATTAAAAATTTAATGTTTCCGTTTCTTCGCTCTGGTAACAAGGCAAAACGCGGCGTTGAGTTCCGCCACTCAACACGCAATGCCTCGAATTCGGCGGAAAGTGTGTAACGGAAGTGGAACAGAGTGTCTTAACAATTCGGCCTCAAGTTCCCTCTGCCTACCCTGCCATGCGGGATACAGCGTGAAGAACAAAAATGTTGTAATTTTTTTATTGTCATTGAACTCGGTTTTATTTAGCTTGACTCAAATCAATCATTGGTAATAGAAGTGAAAGAAATTTTACCATATTTTTATATACTACCATATACACATACATACATACATAGCTTCACTCTGTATCCCGCACGGGGCAGGGTAGGCAGAGGAAACCCGGGAACCTAGTGTTAAGCCACTCCGTTCCCCACTTTCCGCCCCGTTCCACTTCCGTTCCCCACTTTCCTCCGAATTTGAGGCATTGCGTGTTGAGTGGCGGAACTCAACGCCGCGCTTTGCCTTACTACCATATACATATGTGGTATATTGTGTGTAAATTTTAAAAAATATTACCGTTATACACTTGTTCTTTATATAAACTATATCCGTGCCAATATTAGAGTTAAAATGATTTTTTTTGAAACTCAAACTTAAAAAAATCAGCTCAACGTTCTCGTAGAACCCAAACTGCTAACTAAAAGTCAGTTCATTCATTCAGGAGTTATGATGTTATAGACCTACATTCAGAACAAACTCATAACACCCTTCATTTTGCGTCGGAAGTCAGATTCTGACACAGTACAGTACCTAGGAAGTAGTTTTTCACATGTCATCAAAGATTACATAGAAAGTGTGACGTAACCGGAAGTAGCTTGCGTAAGTCATTAAAACATCTGCTTATATGACAAAAAAATATATTATGTCATACTAACATCTTGCGGCTTCGCCTGCTTAAACTACACAATTATTTACTTTCCAAACGAAGAGTATGTAGAAATTTTATCAAACAAAATTCTTCATATTTATACAACCTTTTTCATATACAAACCAATTTAAATAAATAAACACTCAAGAAGTAAATTACGCCAAAGTGCTTTTGTAGTAAATTACGCCAAAGTGCTCTCAGCTTTACGCTGTGTCCCGAACATGGCAGGGTAGGCAGAGGGAACTTAGGAACCTAGAGTTATAACACTCTGTTCCATTTCCGTTCCTCACTTTCCGCCATTTTGCCTTGAGATGAGCGAAGAAATGAAAACATTTAATATTTGAAGTGAAAATATGAAATATTTCATTTCCTCGTATGGAAATCGAACCCAGAACCTGTCGATTACAGGTATACTCTTGTGTAGCTGCGCCACGACAGGCCTAATCACCTAAATACAATAGTTTACTCTCTCTCAGCTTCACGCTGTATCCCGCACACGGCAGGGTGGACAGAGGAAACTTGGGAACCTAGTGTTAAGACACTCCGTTCCACTTCAGTTCCCCACTTTCTGCCGCATCTGAGGCATGGCGTGTTGAGTGGCGAAACTGAACGACTCGTTTTTTTCTTATACCAGAGCAAAGAAATGAAAACATTAAATATTCAAATTGATAATTGATAAAATTACGTGTGGTAGAGTCACGTTGCTAGTAATGGCAACACGCATGGGCAGACTCGACCGGATTATTACCACCCCCGGCATTTAAGACCGGCGTTAAGTAGTGGCTTCGGCCACTGCGTTTCGCATTAGGTAATGCCGGGCCCCGGTGCCCTTCCACCTTAAAGGACGGCAACGCTCCTGTAGCTCTTCTGGAGTTACTCGGGGCCGTGGGCGACGGTGATCACTTACCATCAGGTGACCAGTACGCTCGTTTGCCGTCTCTTCCATAAAATATTAAATATTTCATTTCCTCGAGCGGGAATCAAAGCCAGAACCTGTCGGTTACAGTCACTTGAGCCGCTGCGTCATGACAGGCTTCATAAGTACAATAGCGAAAACTGAATTTAGAACGGTTGAGCCGTTTTAGTGATAAGCGCGAACAAATGCACAGACAAACGTCCCCAAAAGTCCCCAATGATAATTAATCATAAATCTTTCATGTACAGACAGCGATCTTTTACAAATTTAATATATATATATATATATATATATATATATATATATATATATATATATATATATATATATATATATATATATATATATATATATATATATATATATATATATATATATATATATATATATATATATATATATATATATATATATATATATATATATTGATGTGAGCTATTTACTAACGCTAACTGGCTAAAGGAACCAGAAAATACCCGTGTTACTAAAAATCAAAATCAGGAAACTGAGAAAGTATTCAAATAGACTTTGAATCATCAAGATAGTTTATTTTTTTCCTTTTTAAACGATTTAATCCCTAAAAACAACAAGCCAACACAACATTTACAACATGTAAGCATCGAATCTGCGACCGTTTCGTGCATATTAACATTAGACACGCGATTTCCTACAACTTTCTACTAAAACGTTGTAGAATAAATATAAAAATAAATAAATAAACAAGCTCAGTGAGGCAAATAAAAAGTCGACTGCAACTCTTGTTTGTCGGACACCGACGCGAAGTGTCACTTTCTAACTTGCTGATCCCATGTTAGTGCAATTTACACGTTTTTATAGATACTAATTTGGAAAATATTACATTATATATGATAGATTTCTCTTTATTTTTCATCTTCTTTGACTGTAAATGTTATAGTTCAGGGTTATATTTTCATATGGAAGAATATAATAGTTTCGCTTGACTCACCGTCGTAACAAGAGTAAGCGCGGTGTTAAGCTCCGCCACTCAATGTTTTGATTTAGAGTGGAAAGAACCGACAATTCGTAACACTACGCTGTCACTGCTTACTTACATAGTGTGCTATATTGTTCGGAAATAGTATAAAGCAGATAAACATTTTTTTATCCTCTTTAGTGCATCTCTCTCACATGGCAGAGTAGGCAGAGGGAACATAGGAACCTAGATTAGAGACTACGTATATTTAAACACTTCCGGTCTCTACTTGCCTTACGAGTCAAGTAGATGGCATGTCATTGTCAGAGCAAAAAAATGAAAGTATCTAATATTTCACTCCCCGCTAGTGGGAAATAAACCCGCAAACATTAAATATTAAGTATATACAGTGCATAGAGTAATAATATCATTTTTAAAGCAACTAAACAAAGAGAAAAACTAATCTTATTTCTTCTCACGTAATAAATATATATAATACAGATTGAACATATAATTTGTGTTACAGGTGGAATTGGTAAACGTTATATTTTATTTTTATGTTCGCGCTATATCCCGCACGTGGTAGGGTAGGCAGAGGGAACTTGGGAACCTACTTTCCATCGGATTGTGGCATTGCGTGTTGAATGGCCGGAACTCAACGCCGCGCGTTGCCTTGTTACCAAAGCAAATAAATGAAAATATGAAATGTTTTATGTCCTCGAGTGGGCATCGAACCCTTAACGAGGCCTCAAACACATTATCAAAGTACAGATATGTGAAATCGTATCGCATGCCGAAGTATGTCATAATCAAAATACCAGTTACATATACACATACATACATACTCGTACATATATTAATACTGAAAAGTCATCGGCCGTGACATACCGGAGGTGCTTCCAGTATATAATTTATAAATTACTAGCGGATCTCGCGCGGCTTCGCCAGCTTAAAATATACGAATATTAAATGAGTTCAGGGAAAATTTAAAATATCGCGTAAATTCCTATTCCTATATCTTACATTGCTCTACAATTGCCTCTATCATTCAGTGAAAATACCATAATAATCGGATCAGTTGTTTCGCAAATGAATCTGGACAAACACAAAGACACACAGACAAAAATTTTTAAAAGCTTATATTTTGGTATCGTATATATAGTAAGTAATCATCTGGAAAATACGCTGCTATTTTGTAATATCAAACAGACACTTCAATTTTTATTTATATCTACGATAATATAGAGCATAGATAATAAATAGATATGGTTACTTCAAATTTAAGCCTTACAGCCAAATTCGGAAAAAAATAGTTTTTGAGCAACTTTTCTTTTTAATTAGCTTTTTAGTTGTAATTGATTTTGGAACTTTTAAGTTCAAAACATATAAAACTAAGTGACAGTGACAGTTGTGGGTTCAATTACCTTTTAATATTTTTTTGTATATAATTTCGATACATAAATCCGTACGCACGAATTTTAATATCGCTATTGAACACGACATCCCTAAAAAGTCAACAGAAAGTGGGGAACTGAGTTTTTCAAAATTGGGTTCCCAGGTTCCTTCTGCCTTCCCTGCTGCTGTGTGTTAGATACAGCGAAAATATAAAAAAGTAAATATATAAAGGTTTAAGCGAACGAATCCGCGGACGGGTTGTTAGTAATTCAAAAGTTGATACACTTTATATTACTGAGATCAATCAAGTTTCCACTGCTTCAATAATTTCCCATAATTCAGGTTAAATATGAGTAAAAAGCGCAAAAACAGGCGTATAACCACAGTAACTGTTAAGGCAATTTCGAAAGTTAGTCTCATTTTGACTGATTTTTTTTAAATTTTACGCTGTATATAGATATAGTAGGGAAGAGAGATGAAACCAAGTGTTAAGACACTCCGTTTAAATATATCTCCAATACAAAGAATGACTATCTTATCTTGCAACTTTTAAATTACTAATGACTCAACTAAGCTTCACGCTGTATCCCGCAGATGGCAGGGTAGACAGAGGGAACTTGGGAACCTAGTGTTAAAACACAGCGTTCCACTTCTGTTACCCACTTTCCGCATTCCGAATTTGAGGCATTGCGTGTTGAGTGGCAAAACTCGCCGCGTTTTTTTTTTAAATAACCTTTTGTTATTTCACGCAACATCCTTCATATATTACACTAAGCAGAAAGAAACGTGAAGTGTTGAAACACTCCCGCTTACTAAATTTATGGAATTTAACGACGATAGATTGCAATGTTTTTTCACAATGCCTCAAGAATTCGACGGAAAGTGGGGAACGGAATGTTTTAATGGGAGCAGTGTGTTTTAACACTAGGTTCCCAGGTTCCCACGGCCTACCCTACTATGTTCGTTATACAGAGTGTTAGTAAAAAATGTATAATTATTAAATTGTAAACTTAGCGTACAAGTTAGAAATATTTGTACATGTCTATTATATTGGGCGTCCTTGACATTTTTACTGGTTGCGCAACCTGGCATGGGTTCTAGTGTTTTACAGGTGCGACGAATTGTCATATAAATAAATTATTGCATAATATCGACTCTTGCGCAAAACTAACACGAAATACCAATACGTACACATACTCTTATCTTTTGAAATATTTACTTAGGGTTAGATTTGGTGACATAATGACATGCAAAGCACGGCGTTGAACTCCGCCAATAAACGTTGTAACCATCATAGTAAGGTTAGCAAAAGGTACTTAGAAACCTAGTGCTAAGACACTCCGTTCCTATAAACACATTTTGTACCCCACTTATCGCCGAATAATTGAAGTTTTGCATGTTGATTAGCGCAACTTAACGCCGCCGTTATAAATAATATCTTTATTTCAACTTTCACACAATTTATAACTTTCATAAAACAATCATAACATAATTTGCAAAGGAATTTCTTAGTTGAAATCCAATTGGGCCTTGCCCAACTTCGCAGATGTAAATAATGCGTTTCGGTTGCCGTGGGAACTAAGAACAGGTTGAGCAAGAGCAGGTGTTCCGCCGGTATTTGCTGTTGTAGTATGATTAATGTTTAAATAAATTCAATTTAGATTATGTTTTGCTTGTTTGAAAACTTGTGACGTGTCGTGGCGCAGCGGCACAAGCGTGTGACTGTCAACGACAGGTTGTGGGTTCGATGCTTACTCGAGGAAATGAAATATTTCATATGTTTAAATTATATATTTAATGTTTTCATATCTTCTCTTCGCTCTGGTAACAAGGCATAGCGCGGCGTTGAGTTCCGCCACTCAACACGCAATGCCTCAAATTCGGTGGAAAGTGAGGAACGGAAGTGGAACGGAGTGTTTTAGCACTAGGTTCTCAATTTGCCTCTGACTACCCTGCCGTGTGCGGGATGTAGCGTGAAGCCGAGTACAGATTAAAATGCAGTTTAAGTGACGGAGCTCAACGCCACGCTTTTACTATCGAGGCTAGAGGCTAAAGATTAAAATAATGAATATTTTTGCTGTAACAAAAGCCACCAAATGAATATTCAGATCACCTACAGTTACTTAAGTAGAGATGGATGTTTGTTCCACTTCCACGCAAAAAAATCTGAACATATTTCGATAAAACTTTAATCTTAGATTTCATGATTGAACAAGACATAATCTATGTCTACATTTACATTTATAATAAATCTTTACATATCTACAAGATATATTAAAATAATCTTTTAGGAGATTACGCTTATTTATGTAATGGGGCCCTAGATAGTGATTTTTGTTTGTCTGTACGTTTTTGTATCTCAGCAACGGCTAATCAGATCTCAATGCAGTTTTCACTATTATATTTTGGCAACATTCCCTGAACATTTAGTGTTTATTTTATTAAAAACGTATAAAAAAGTCGTTAATTTAAAATATTTACTTTGACAACTATACTAGTTTTTTTTTATTATTAATTTAGCTGAAATTAAAATTTTCTGTGTATATAAATTGTCTTAAAAGTGAAAAATGTATTAGAACAAGAAAGTAATTCAAGCGGACGAAGCCGTTCATAATATAATAATACGTAAGTACTCGTATAAACGGGCGAAGCCGCGCATGGGTCCCTAGTTCTCTCATAAAGGCTTAGTTTGTAGAACGTAATTACTAGACTCGTATGTGGCCTGAATACCGGACGTTACTGTACAGATAGATGTAAAGTACTTGAACTTTTAGTTTATATTTTCTCTGGCTGTACTGAACTGAGTAAGCAATGGTGACAGATATCTATACTAATAATTTATTTTCAGCTTGACGCTGTATACCGCTCATGGCAGGGTAGACAGAGGAATCTTGGAAACCTAGTGTTACGACACTCCGTTTTGTTCGCCAATTTTTACCAATTTGGATTTCGTCACTGCGTGTTGAGTGGCGGAACTCAACGCCGCGCTTCGCCTTATTACCAGAGCAAATAAATTAAAATATTAAATATTTCATTTGAACACGACAATCCTCTGTATTTGATATGATATTTATTAATTTTAATAACATCATAGAAATTAAGTGTGTATTAGGTTGAGCGCGTTAATCTCAGAAACTACATTATTAAAATTGATAAATTCTTTTTGGGTCGAATTGTCCATTCATTCAGTCCAGTCCATTCTGTAGCTTGGGAACCTAACGTTAGGACACTTCCATTTGCCATTTGCAGCCCAACTGTGGTATTGCGTGTTGGTGTGCTGATTCCGAATCGCATCGAACCGCCGATCTTTCCCTCAATATCAGGAAAAACAAATTAAAATGAATAAGTTAAAATAATATTTAATTTCATCGAGCTGGTATCGAACCCACGTCACGACTAGACCTCAAATAATATATATTTACTGATCTTAATCAATAAATGAAACCACTTAAATAAGCAAAATAAACTAAACTTAGTATAAATTGGTATAAAACGACAGGATATTTGGCAAATGCAATCGGCGTTAGAGCGGTATTCTAGAATGTGGGGCGAGCAGGTGAAAGGGACGGCCCTAGACGGTAGATCGTTTTACCTGCGATATATGTACCTATAACCAATAGTTACCTTCGGTTTATTTCTATAGTTTATTTAATTCGGGTACTACGGGCCCTCGCGACTTCGCCCGCCTTGATCAGATTACGTGAGAATTCCGGTATAAATAGTAGTCTATAAATGTTGCTCCACAATTTTTTCTTTATCTCAGTATTATTCCCATTAAAATCAATACAGATTGTTTAGAGGTTAGTTCGTTTAAACAAAAATTATTTATTACGTAAACACATAAACAGAACACATGAACAGCAATTATATATTGATATGTATTTATTTAGCTAAGAGCCACCGCCATGAACAAGACTTTCCATTAAAACACCGCCTGCTTTCTTTTACGCCCTTTGGGGTATATAAAAGATATAATTAGTAAATATACAAAAGAGTTTCATTTCAAATGTCTAGTAATCGCGATAATCAAGAATCTTATCATGATTATAGAATATTTTGATTTGATATCAAGTACCAATTAATAATATTTTAATTATAAATATTCAATAGTACCAACTGATGTGATAGACACTAAAAAAAATAGAGAAGTTTCTAGATTTCCTTTAATATTTGAATATCAATATAGCTGTCAGAGCTTGCTTAATTAATAAAGAAAAAAACTGGTCGAGTGCGAGTCGGATTCGTCGGGTTCCGTACTTTTTTCAAAATTAAATGTCGAGGTTAAGAACAACCGATAAAAACTGATAAACTTAAATTTGCCGATCTATGCAGTCACTTTGTATGTAATGTAATGCGAGGCCTGTCGTGTTGCAGCGGCACAAGCGTGTGACTGTAACCGACAGGTTGTGGTTTCGATCCCCAGTCGAGGAAATGAAATATTTAATATTTTCAATTTAAATATTTAATGTTTCATTTCTTCGCTCTGGTATCAAGCCAAAGCGCGGCGTTGAGTTCCGCCACTTTACACGCCATGCCTCAAATTCGGTGGAAAGTGGGGAACGGAAGTGGAACGGAGTGTCTTAACACTAGGTTCCCGGGTTCCCTCTGTCTACACTGCCTCGTGCGGGATACAGCGTGAAGCTAAAAAGGAGAAAAAGAAATTTTGTATGTAATAAACTATAAATATAAGTATATAAAGTTTTTTTTATTAATTCCTATTTTATTTTTTAGTTATCGGGGATTACACATTATTTATACAAAAGTACCACATATAATTTAATTACGTAACGATTTTAATAAAACAACTTAGCAAAAACGATGTTTCTTTTTTCTTCTATATCTATTCTTTTAATTGCGTTGACTTAGAAGTAAGATTCATATCCGTGCCCTAAAGAACCACAGATCTGTGGTTTTTTAGCTTCACGCTTTTCGCCACTTCACACGCCATGGCTCAAAATTCGGCGGAACGGAAGTGGAGCGGAGTGTCTTAACACTAGGTTCCCAAGTTCCCTCTGCCTACCCTGCCATGTGCGGGATACAGCGTGAAGCTGAGTAGAGTACAGTAAGTTAAGACACTCTGTTTCGTTTCCCACTTTCTACCAAATTTGAGGTAGAGTATTGAGTGGCAAAAATCAACACAGCGCTTTGCCTTCTTACCAATTAATTTGAAAATATTTAATATTTCATTTCCTTAAGTGTGGACCGAACCCACAACCTGAGGTTCACATACTTCTTTTGCTTGTACGATAAAAAACTGGACTGCCGAACAATGGGAGATCCTATAAGAATTCTCTTTTTTACTTTTTTAGTTACGTTTTTAGAACCCTAAAACGCCGAAATAAGGATAATTAAAGTTGATTTAAAACATTTATTAGCTTCATAAATATCTTCGAATTAATTATTCAATACAAATAAAAAAGAAAAAGAAAACAATTATCTATACTTATGATAAAATCGTAACGAACGGTCTTTTCACATGGAAGGTATACATATAAGCAAAAATATATTTTTTTGGCTTCTGCCTATAAAAAAAAATATTCGTAGGCAGAAGGAACTTTGGAACCTAGTATAAAGACATTCCATTTACCACTTTCCACCGAATTTGAGGTATTGCGTGTTGTTTAGTGGAACTAAACGCCATTTCTTCCCTTGTTAATAGACAAAAATATTAAATATTTTATTTCCTCGAGAGAGAATCAAACCCACACCGTGCCGCATTTACACACTAGGTGTCATTGTCCAAAATAAATATTAATGTTTGAACTATACAGTGTAACAATAGAACAAAAAAAAACATTTTTTTTTTAGTTTTACCCGTCTGTCTGTGTATTTGTTAGTACTAAACACAGAAACGGCTTAACCGATTTAAATGCAGTTTTCAATATTCTATTTAAACAACCTCAGGATGCAGCTGCGCCTTAAATTTTCATTGGAACACGTGAAGTAACGTCAAAGTGCTACAATCACGAAGCCATGGTCATTTTAAGGTGTGAACAGTTACAACATCGTATATCTATAGTGATGTGGTCGGCGAGATTAAAGGTCATTCGAAATTATAGTATTAGAGACGAAGCAAAATGCTTTACGCTCTTTACAATATTGAGCAATGTTTTGGTAAATTATTTTATTATCTATACTCATAATATATCTGTGACTGATCATAGACTGTATGTTAAAGAAAATCTTATAGGGGGCGTTTATTATTGTGAGGGCGGGGCTTAACGCCGCGTTAATATATAAGTAATTCTTCTTCTTCTTAGCTTCACGCTATATCCCTAGCGGGGTTGACCGGCAGAGAGAACGAAGCGCCAAACGCTACGGTATCGGCACACTTCTTTCGCCTCGTCCTCAACCTCTCCTCGTCATCAACCTCTTCATACAAGCCCTCCGGGGGGTCCTCATGCTTTTTACGTGACCTTCCTCCAGTATCGTCGATACTGTGTTTTCGAAGGTCAACCGAGGTCTCCCTCTCCCTCTCTTACCACTCACTTTTCCTTCATAAATCTAATATAAGAAAATTGTTAGTTATAAATTGATTAAAACAACTGTCCAGTTTGCTGTCGGATCTTATGAGCATAACTACGTAAAATTTAATAGCTTAAAAATCTGTTTAAATACAAAATATTTAGAATGTTAAAGACTTTCCCATTGATGGGATTGAACCCACTATATAACGTTTACCAACTTCGTAACGACGGCGCCTGTATTAACAACTTATTTATTTTCCCAGGATCATTTTTCACTGGCACTCTCAGTTTTTGTGGTAAATGACAGTAGGTACATCAATCACTACGTTTGTGAAATGATTTATCTGATGCCGTTCCCGTGGTAACGGTGAAAAATTGTCATACGCCATACTATATATGTATCGTGTATGTAAAGTTTATAAATTATATGAATATGTGCAACGGGATACGGAAGTGGAACGGTACGATACGGAAGTGGAACGTGACTTGACACTAGGTTCCCAAGTTCCCTTTGCCTACCCTGCCATGTGCGTGATAACAGCGTGAAGCTAAGATATATACAGGAATATTATATGAATGAATCAATTGTTTTTATTTATGGAAAAGACGGCAAACGAGCGTACGGGTCACCTGGTGGTAAGTGATCACCGTCGCCCACGGCCCCGTGTAACTCCAGAGGAGCTACAGGAGCGTTGCCGTCCTTTAAGGTGGAAGGGCACCGGGGCCCGGCATTACCTAATGCGAAACGCAGTGGCCAAAGCCACTGCTTAACGCCGGTCTTAAATGCCGGGGGTGGTAATAATCCGGTCGAGTCTGCCCATGCGTGCTGCCATTGCTGGCAACGTGACTCTACCACACGCACAAAATTGTTTTTATTGAGCGCTTGTTTCAGGTACTCGAGGGGTGTTACATGTTTGACCTGTCTATTTGAGGAATGATGGACCAATTTTAATGCGGTTATGTTTATTCGAAATCTGTTTTCTCAGAAGAGCTTCTTAGCTAGGTTTCTGGAAATCGGGTTAGAAGTTTAGGAACTGCAAACATTTTGCCAAGTTAAGGTAAGGTACTTGGAGTGACTATTAACTGAAATAAACTAATCATTTCCTCGAGTAAAAATCGAAGCCACAACTATTGAGTTATCACTCAGACGCTGTTCACTGCGCCACGACGTGCCTTTATAAATAATGACAGCTTATCATTGACATTTCGTAAAGTGCTTTGCTCCGCAGCCGATGGGGTCAAGTCAAACAACAAAATAATAAAGAATGATAGATATAATATAGGCATATAGGCAGGAGACCTATCATGGCGCTGGGGCGGGTTGTTGTAAAACGACAGTATATGGATTCGATAACCACTCGAAGAAGTGAAATATTTAATATTTACTTAACACTTCTTAACACTTGGTTCACTCTGTCTATCCTGCCATTTGCGGGATACAATGAGAACCAAAAAAAAAATTATTATTAGAAATTTTATTAAGAAATTTGACAATTTCGGACCAAAAAGCAACCTATCAGTTTTTCACTCCCAACATTTCGAAAATTCTATCTAAAAATAATTATTAATATTATATATATACAGGCCATGTCGAAGGGCCTGTCGTGGCGTAGCGGCACAAGAGTGTGACTGTAACCGACAGACAGGTTCTGGGTTCGATCCCCAGTCGAGGAAATGAAATATTTATTATTTTCAATTTAAATATTTAATGTTTCATTTCTTCGCTCTGGTAATAAGGCAAAGCGCGGCGTTGAGTTTCGCCACTCAACACGCAATTCCTCAAATTCGGCGGAAAGTGACTAACGGAAGTGGAACGGAGTTTCTTAACACTAGGTTCTCGGGTTCCCTCTGTCTACCCTGTCTCGTGCGGGATACAGCGTGAACCAGAAAAAAAATGTCGAAGGGGCACAAGCGTGAAACCAAACTAGCTTATTGGTTCAAAACCTTCCTCTCGAACTAATAAAAAAAATAACATTATCATTTCTTCACTCTGGAAACGCGGCAAATCTAGACGTTGAGTTTCACAACTCAACACGATAAACCTTTAGAATTCAGCGGTACACGAAACACTACTTTCCTGTCTATCCCGCTATCTGCGGGATACAGCGTGAAAGTATATAAAAGAAGAGACATAGTACATAGTATTCACTACGTGCTGTACGATAGCAGGTAGGCCACACGCAATAGGAGATTGCGTTACATTCGTTATAGTTTGTAAAGTACGTGGTGAAATGTGGTTTTGCAATAATACTAATGTATCTATATCTTACATACAATATAAAATTTTACGCAGCGTTAAGTTGCGCAAAGCAATATCTCTAAAATTAATGAAAAACAAAGAAATAAAGATCCAGTTTCTATGTACTGGTGTATGAAGATTAATATGAATATAAAGTAGAAAGTAAAAGCTTATGGGTTCAATTCCTATCCGAGGAAATAACATAATATTTCCATTTCCTTCGTTTTGCACGGCGTTCAGTTCCGTCACTGCAATGCCTCATATTCGGCGGTTAGTGAATAGTAACGGAGTGTCTAAATAGGTTCCCAAGTTCCCTCTGCCTACTCTACCATGTGCGTGATACAGCGTGAAGCTAAAAAAAACTAACTTAACAACACTCTTGAATACAAGTAAATATCTTACTTTTCATTTAAATATAACATATTGGTACAATTTATGCGTAACCTAAGTTCTTTACTCTCGCTGTAGAAACGGAAAGTGGGCTACAGTATCTCGATGGCCGTTGTGGCGCAGCGGCACAAGCGTATGACTGTAAACGCAAAGGTTGTGAGTTTGATCCTCATTCGAGAAAATAAAAAAAATAATGTTTTAATTTTTTAATTTATATATTTTTTATTTATTTCATCTAATAATGAGGCAAGTAAAGGTGGTGAGGTGAGCCAAAAACTGCTTTCTACAGAAGACCAAACCAGAAGTTCCAGAGATAAACGCTTTTAACTTTAACAAACTCTTCAATTTTTATAATATTACTCAGCTTCACGCTGTATCCCGCACATGGCAGGTTAGACAGAGGGAACTTGGGAACCTAGTGTTAAGACCCACTTTCCGGGTGGCGGAACTCAACGTCGCGCTTTGTTGTAACCAGAGCGAAGAAATGAAAACATTAAATATTTAAATTGAAAATATTAAATATTTTATTTCCTCGAGTGGGGATCGAACCCACTACCTGTCGGTTACAGTCGCACGTTTGTGCTATCTTGAGAACGTGAAATATTATAATATCTTTAATTTTCGCGATTGTTATACATTAAATAGGTAAAACGAGTTTAACGAGACTAATTGCGTATATTATTTTATATATATTTTTGAAAACTCAACGTATCGAACACTACAGTAATCCGTGATCACGGAGAGTACCCGTGGAGATTTTTAGTACTTTACTCTACTAATCTCATCAAAGAACCTAAGTAACAAATTTCAGCGTTTAACACCGCATAGTTTCGGCTGAAAAATTAAAAAATAAAATAGACATCAAATCCCAAGCAATTTTTTTTAGAAGCGTGACATAAAGTCAAGAAATAATACAATTAATAATGAACAACGTACGTATTGTTAACAATAGAAGGTTTAACGGCAGATACACACCGCTTTGTACCAAGTTACAAGCTTTTTGCTATCAATGGATGAATGGACTGCAAAAACTACCTACTAAATGATTCTAGTGACCACGAATTTTGAAATTTGAGTCACATACATTTATTTAGACATTTTCGTTTTCTGTGTTTATTTTTTTATACATTTATAAACTAATTATATATATATATATATATATATATATATATATATATATATATATATATATATATATATATATATATATATATATATATATATATATATATATATATATATATATATATATATATATATATATATATATACGGAGTGTCTTAACATTATGCTGCCCCTGCCTACCCCGCTTTATGCAAATACTATTAACGGTATAAAAATTAAAAGTAGTACAATTAACTTCCCAACACTAAACTTAAGAAATAGATATTATAATAGCGGGAATAATGTATATTATTCAAAATGTTATCAGGAAATACATAGACATTTAGTTCACAACTTCGCACTGTAATCACAGTGCGATTACTCTACTAAGATAAATATTTTAAAACGTTTTATAAAAACATTACCGTTAAAGGGCAGATATTTATTGAACAGTAACTAGATTGTTAGTAATATATAGTGTGTCTTGTGGTTTTAGATATTCTTTACGTTTCCTAGGAAATACATGCGCGAGGTAATTCTATATAACAATAAATTCCTTACTAAGAATATTGACTATGAAAAATATTAAGAGGCCGTCACTGCTGTAATTGGGACAGTTGTGGGATCGATTCTTATTAGAGAGAATAAGTATTTTTTTTTCTTATTAGAGAGAATAAATATTTCTTATTAGAGAGAATAAATATTTTTTTTTTCTTATTAGAGAAATTAAATATTTCGATTATCGATTCTTATTAGAGAGAATATATATTATTTTTTTCCAGCTTCACGCTGCATCCTGCACATGGCAGAGTAGGCACAGGAAACTTGGGAGCCTAGTGTTGAAATACCCCGTTTCGTTGCCCACCCTCCACCGAATTTGAAGCATTGCGTGTTGAATGGCGGAACTCAACGCCACACTTTGCTTAGTTACCAGAGCGTAAAAAGTTAAAACATTCAATATTTAAAATGAAAATATATTAGGATAGAACCCACAGCCTGTCGCGTTTACGGTCACATGCTTATGCCCCTGCGCCACGACAGCCATTTTAATTCTCTTGTGATATTGTAAATTAACATGCAACATCTCGGAAATTGTACGATGCATGGGGAACGGAGAGTGTTAGCACTAGGCTTCCTCTGAGCATGTCACTATAAAAGGAATATTTAGTAACCGTTTGCTTTGCCTATGATATCATAGTTTAAAGTTCAACTCACAAACGTATAACATTAAAAATACTATCATATCATCAAACTACTTTAAGTAAATGATTTCTTAATAGGGTAGCGATAATCTATACCTATAATAATCAGATCATGCTAATCTCAAAAGCAGTTTCCACTCTTTACACTTCAACATTTAAATCATTTGACAGGCAACACTTCAACACCCTTCTTTAACATTTAAATCATTCGACAGGCAAAAAAGTTACATAGATCCAAAATATTTAGTACGAAAGAAGCCGCGAGTGGAAGGCTAGTATTAAATAAATATTAAATTTAAAATCAACAAAAAAAAAAAATAAGAAAATAACAAATGTCTACAAAAATTCTAAATCAATGTCACCTAAGAGCGCGGCTTTCCCAGCCCGCGGCGGTCGACGACCCCCTCCTTATTGTTTATCTTTTACTACCAACTATTACTGCTATTTAATATTATTACTTAACAAGGTTTTCCTCTAGGTCAACTTAGCTTCACACTGTATCCCGCACATGGCAGGGTAGGCAGAGGGAACTTGGGAACCCAGTGTTAAGACATTACGTTCCGTAACCCACTTTCCGCCGACTTTGAGGCATTGCGTGTTGAGTAGCGGAACTCAACGCCTCTAAGACAACTTGAACTTAAACTGTATATTAATAATAAATATGTAAACGATCAGTGTCTGTACATGAAAGATATACCTAATAAATAAAATCTTACAGGAGTCGCTTGCTAATGACATGGAGCACAATATGGGCGACTCTTAAAATATTTATCTGTTTGTTTGTACGCACTCATCTTAGAAATGTCGAACCAGATTTAAAGTTTTTCAACGTTTAAGCTATATATTCTATACATTATTCAATTACGTTTTTTGTTAACATGTATGTACGCTATATATGTATATGTCTGACCGGCAACACAGTAGCAAATTGGTAAATTTGTATGCAACAGATATCATCGGTACACAGTCAGAAATTATGGACTCAACTGGAAGTAATTCATTTTGTGGAAACAAAGTGATAATACTCCTAAATATAAAAATGTTTATAAAACGGGCATAAATTAGAAAATCATTAGTTTCTCGTATCTTAGTATTAAGACACTCTGTTCCCCACGCGAGCCTAAGTGGCAGAATTCAACGCCGTGCCTTGCCTTGTTACCAAAGCTCAGAGCGAAAGTGAAACGACACGAAAAAAATATTCGAACCCACAACTACCTTTACAATTAACGAACCACCGCTACAATACTGAAGATAATGATCACAAGAAACAAATTATAATTTTCCACATACATCCGATTGAATCACAGCAAGCGATTATAGACTAATGAGTTTCATCTAGAAAGTTCGATTGGAAAAAACTAAAATGGGAAATAAAAGGAACGTCAGGTCGATTTCTACGGCCGCCGGACATCGCCATAACCGCCGTGTTTCGTGACCGCCGACCACTGGTTTCACGTTTTTGTAGCGCTATGAAATCTCTCTATACAACTTTTCTGGATAACTTTCAGAATTTGTTCAAGGAAAGAGGACATATATATGAAATATACAAGGTACGTTTTTAATTTTTCGTTCTATCTCGCACATGGGAGGGTAGATAAAAGGAACTTGGGAACCTAATATTTCTCTATTTTCCTTCGAATTCTTGGGACGTAGCGTCTTTTGCTTCGTTACCAAAACGATGAAATAATAATATTAAATATTTTAATCCCTCAAGTAGGAATCGAAGCCACCACCACCGCCCTTACAGTCGCACGCTACTGTTTTCACGCCATGAATATAAAAATACCATCATAGATTAAAAAGCGTCACGCTGTATCCCGCACATGGCAGGGTAGGCAGAGGGAATTTGGGAACCTAGTTAAGACACTCCGTTCTGTACCTTACTAACGTTCTTTGACTGACTTAACGATATTTTTATATATATAAATATATGTTAATATGTTGATATTTGATGCATGTAAATAGGGATTGTAAAGGTAGAGACTATTTCACATTTTTTTTCTTAAATTTTAAGCAAACAATTTAGCAGAAAGCTACTATATCTAAAAGAGAACAAATTCTTTTCTAAGTTAAGTAGAACATTTTCTTAGGAAATACGAAATAAAGCTCAATCGCTAAGCTTTCAATGGCCAATAAGTTTAAAGGGAAAGTAGTGTGGAGATAGATCTCTTCTGCGAATATTTACTATACAAAAAGGTTGTTACGTAACAGTTCAATGTACGTGATATCGTCGTGGTCAAATGAAATATTTGAAATGACAAGTTCTTGGTTCGATTTCAATACACATTTAACAGTTATATTTTTTTTCGCTCGGGTAAAAAGCGCTGAGGTTATTTTCTCCATTTCCATTTTCATTAGAGAAAATAACATTTTATTTTATGGAAAAACATTTTAGAAACATTTCGTGAATATTTAAAACGATAACAACAGAACAGTTAAGAATATTCTTTACAAAATATATATATATATATATATATATATATATATATATATATATATATATATATATATATATATATATATATATATATATATATATATATATATATATATATATATATATATATATATATATATAAGAAATTAAATCGTTTGGAAGCACAGTAGAGTCGTTAAATTTCACCAAATAAATTATTTAACTAGATTATAAGAAAAACGGTCATAAAATTATTTTACCTTGCACGGGAGATGGATAACACCGATAAAAATATAACTACATACAAAAATGATGTAAATCTTACCGTTATTACAATGTTAATTGAATAAAGTATAATTAAACAGCGTGCTGGTTCCATAGAAAGACGTTTTCACATCATAAATCAGAAAATTTAATTTACAATGCGCCCTTAAACGATCTTGGAGGCTTTACTTACTCCACTCAGCTTCACGCTGTATCCCGCTGTATCCCGGGAACCTAGTGTGTATACTACCCCACTTTCCGCCGAGTTCCCGCGGCTCGACGCCGCGGTTTGCCTTGATACCAGATCGAAGAATTGTAATTATAGCGCAGTGATACAGCGAGTGGCTTTAAACGCGACGATTAGCTTCAAATTCTAATCGGGAGAATTAATTTATTATTGTTTTTTCGTTCTATTATATAAAAAAGAGTCACTCAGAAAGCAGTGTGACAAGAACCGGAAGATGTTTGGTGAACGGAGTGTCTTAACACTACGTTTCCTCGGCGTACACTGCTAATAAAAAAAATCTTCGTGAAAATTTAACCCGTACAACGTATTTATAACAAAGAGAAATAAATATTTTATAAGAAAAAGGCCCGAGGCCTGTCGTGGCGCTGCGGCACAAGTGTGTGACTGTAAACGATAGGTTCTGGGTTCGATCCCCAGTCGAGGAAATGAAATATTTAACACATTCAATTTAAATATTTAATGTTTTCATTTCTTCGCTCTGGTACAAGGCAAAGCGCGGTGTTGAGTGCCTTCACTCAACACGTAATACCTCAAATTCGGCGGAAAGTGCGGAAGGACTTCCCTTCCTAATGGAGTATCTTAACACTAGGCTCTCAAGTTCCCTTAGCCTACCTTCCCATATGCGGGATATAGCGAGAAGCTGAGAGATGGAGAATATTTTATATCTATACTTATAATAAATCTGTAACTGATCATTGTCTGTATATAGAAGATTTATTAAAAAAAATCTTGCAGGGGAAATTTATTTACATATAATTTATAAATTTATGTATATATGTTACAATATATCCCAAAATACTACTTGACTTTTAAAATTTTTGTCTGTTTATCTGTTTGTCTGAGCGTCTGTACGCGTTAATCTCAGAAACGGCTAACGAGATTGAAATTGTGTGTATTCTATTTTGGCAAACCTCAACATAAAGAATTATTCAACTTAAATCTGGTACTATAAAGAGTTACATAAATTTAAAATATTTAGTTCGACAAAATAACAAGAAAATATGTAATTGAGATTGGTACATAAAATAATGTAATTCGAGCGGGCGAAGTCGCAGACCGCTTGTTAGTTATAACTAAAGTTATGACGGTACCTAATATTATTATTGCGCAAGTTAATGCGTGTCGACGAGCGATCGTTTGCGTTTTACCGGTAAAGGGCAAGCTTTTATAGTGTTTCACAACGAGAAGCAATGGTCAATTTTTAATGATGATTCCATTATATCATCAAAACATTTGCGTCTAAGGTCATTACGGTTTTAACTATGATTGGTATGCGGTGTTGAGTTACGCCATTCAACTATGCCCTAAATTTGGTTGAAAGTGGGAACCGGAAATATCGTAATGGGAAGTGTCATGCACTACTCTGACTGCTACAGGTAAAATTCTAAAAGTTAAGAATCAATTGTTATATAAGTTAATCACTCACTCTCACTTACTCAGCTTCACGCTGTATCCCGCACGCGTCAGGGTAGGCAGAGGTATCTTAAGAGTCTAGTGTTAAGACACTCCGTTGCCCACTTTCCGCCGAATTTGAGGTATTGCATGTTAAGTTGCGGAATTCAACGCCGCGCTTTGCCTTGTTACCAGAGCGAAGAAAGGAAAACATTAAATATTTAATTTGAGAATATTAGTTAATAATACTTTTTACACGCACGAAAAAGTTGTACTCATTGTCACGTTCTGCCTGTGAGAAACAGACTAAGCGGCAGAGAGATCAATAAAAAGATAAAAACATCCAAACCGATCTCAAATCTGCCAAATGATAAGTATGACACCAATATTTTTATTCTTGAACGCGACCTGCCCGCGGCTTCGCCCGCTTGAATAACAATATTTTATTTACTAATTTCAATGACTTTCTTGTTCTAATAAGATTTTCTTTTTTAATACATGTCTATACATTTAAAACTAAAGTTTCAGTTAAATGAAGAAAGATTTTGTAGCAATATTGTTGACTTTAATATTTTAAATTGGCGTTTTTTTTTTTTTAAACCAATTTAAATAAACCAACTCTAAATGTTAAGTAAAATTTTGTTGCCATAGTATAATAGCGAAATCTGCATTTAAATCTAATTTAATGTTTCTGAGATAAGTGAGTACAAACGCACAGACAAACGAATTAGAACGAATAAGACTTTTTAAATATATATTATAAGTATAGATAAGAACTCACGATTCTTTTTAAAACAACTGAAGTCACTAACAACTAAACATACCGATCAAAAGCTACGTTATTAGCAAAATAAAGTAAAAAACGCAATAAGCGGGCGCATCGTGTGTAACAACGTAAATGACAGAGTAATGTTTTTTAATTCCACGAAGCAGTACTGTTTAAGTTGAGATTGCATCTCCACCTCGCTCCAGTTACCATGGCAACGCTTAGATAAATCACATAAGCTGAGGAAAGCCGATATTGTTGTTCATCGTTGAATTACCAAGAAGAAAATGATATTTTTATATAAAACTATACATTTTATATACGGCGTTGAGTTCCGCCACTCAACACGCACTCTCTAAAATTCGCCGGAAAGTGGGGAACGGAAGTGGAACGGAGTGTCTTAACACTAGGTTTTCAAGTTCCCTCTGCCTACCCTGCCATATGCGGGATACAGCGTGAAGATGACTATTTTATATATATATAATATATATATATATATATATATATATATATATATATATATATATATATATATATATATATATATATATATATATATTTGAACGTAAATCTCCGGAATGCGGCAATCGAGGAAAGGATGGGCAGCGAAAGTGGCATTGTGCCGACGGCAACTGCCGGCAAGTGTGTTAATATTATGGAGAGACCTATTGCTTATTGTTTACCTTGTTTTCCAAATTATGTGGGTCGACGTGTGATGGGCTTTATTATTGCTATTAACTAGAAAAGATAAGTGTAATGTGGTAAAAATATATATGCTTTAAGCAAACTGGGATTGAATTGAAAATGGAAATATTACAAACTGCCAGAACAAAAAAAAATATATGAATTGAGTCACAATCTCTACCACTGCGCTACAGCGACCCCAAATAAATCTTCCTAATAAAGATTTAATAATTCCATTACCGTCTCTCCACGCCCCAAGTGACTGGATAATCAGCTCCGAGCTACGATTGTGTTTATGAGAGCGTAACGACCGGCGCCGCGGCAAAAACATAGCGTGTTAGCAATGTTCCGCACTACTCTGTTACATTAGCTGGTCTTGGATAAAGCAGTGTTTCAGCTTCACGCAGTATCCCGCACATGTCTCATATGCAATGGAGTGTCTTAACAGTAGGTTCCCAAGTTACCCTACCTACTCAGCCATGTGCGGGATACAGCGTGAGGCTGAGTGAGTTAGTATACTGGTAGTATACTGATAGATAGTGTGTTAGCAAAATTGTACGTCGTACTTTAAAAAACCACGACGATGTTCAAACATAAGAAAATTATATCTTATTCCATTAAGATCCGGATAAAATGTGGATCAATAGATCAAAGAGCACCGAATATTCAGCGCAGCCGCGTGCGCACGCGCATCCAATACAGATTGGTGTGAGAATCGTGCTGATTCTTTTTTTTTTTTGGCTTCACGCTGTATCCGCACATGGTAGGGTAGAAGAGGGAACTTGGGAACCTAGTGTTAACACACTCCACTGATATCGAGTCTTATTTTGCTGTCATTGAATCTATTTTATTTTGTTTATTCGGAAATTTATTAGGAATGACTTGCGTCATTCCTTCCTTTCCGAATATGATGACATACCTATATTATTTTAATTGTATAGTAAGAAAGAAATTAGCTTATTTTTAAACAATTTTTTTCAATTTCCTCCTCCTTTAACTTCTCAAAGCGTATAGTTGCCGATTGGCGAAGCTTGCCGTTCTTTGCCTCGTTACCAGAGCGAGAAAAGTTAAAATATTATATATTTCATTAGTATATATGTATCTTAATGGAACCACTAGGACCCCAAGTTTCCTCTTATGCAGGATGAAGTGAGAAGCTACCAACACCAATACAGAAAAGGCAGACACAGTAAATAATGTACAAACAATCATTAGCATCAACAAACTCAGTGCAGGAAGCCAACAGCGGTATGCGGAAACAATATCCATGGTAGTCTTTGTAATATACTAGTTTACATGTTACTTTTTTTATATCATATCACCAGTTGCTGTTGACGACGTCGTTTGGATAAATATTTTAAGTACGACGTGTTTATTTCGTTTCTAGTTTAATGAATGCAATGTATCCAAATGTAGAGTGTGAAAGGACAAAATGTGGTGTTTACTACACTACCACCACCACCACCACCACCACCATTTGCACCAGCTGTGAGCTGTAATGTAGGGGAAGGACAGATTGTATTAACCCCAGGTTCCCTCTGCCCACAGGACATAACAAACAGCTGAAGAGAATAAAAATAATCCAGTGCTTTGATACTGTATCCCCCATTTTGATTTTCCAATAATTCCACAACCTATACGATCAAGTACACTTCAAACGTTTTGTTTATTTCTCCTTACAAATTAAGTCATAATACAAAACTGAACTGTCCAGTTGTATAGAATAGCAAATTATAGTCATTTTAGTAGTGCAAGGTCTTCTGAGAATGGCGAAGGCATCTAATTAGAAAACGAACGAATACCGCTATGGAAACTCGCATAGTGCGTACGTATAGAATGTTTAATCTATATTGGAATTACAGATATCCCTTGAGATGCTTTCTACTTTCAGGTTATTTCATATATTAGCTGAGAAAGTTTTGACACGGTCTGGATTTAAAAGCGACGGGGGAACAAATGAATATCGTTTTTTCGCTCTAGAAAGAGAAACGCGGCGTTGCTACAATGCTGGAGTGTTTCGACACTAGTTTTTATCTATATATGCTACTTACGGGATAGTGCGTGAAGCTAAATGAATATAAGAAAAATAAGAGTGAATAAAAATCAATAATTAAGCATTGTAAAAATTATAGATTTAAATTTAAAAAGCGTAAAACTTAAATTTAACTCATTCATCGAGTCAACGTGTGGCTTAGTTGGTCAGAGCGCTTGGATGATTTCCAAGTGGCGCGGGTTCAAATCCTGCTTCGTTCTAAATTTTTATACGCTTTTTAAATTTAAGTTTAGTATTTTCTGTCCTAAGTGGTTAATAACACTACAATAGTAAAAATATTGATAAAATTGTTTTTCTTTCCAAATTAATGATGATTCCAGTATATAAGATAAATAAATAGAATAAATTCGTAGAGACAGTATAAAAAAATATATTTAAGTAATAATCGAACCTACACTCTTTAAATGAGGTCTGTTGTGGCGCAGGGGCAAAACTGTACGACTGTAAACGCGGCACGTTGTGGGGTTCAGTCAATATGAAATATTAACCACCGCCACCCAACCAATACCGCTATACCAAAAATCCGTGGAGTCGAGAATGGAATGAGATGTTCAGCACTACTCACTCACTCAGCTTCACGCTGTATCCCGCACATGGCAGGGTTGGCAGACGGAACTTGGGAACCTAGTGTTAAGACACTACGTTCTACTTCCGTTCCCCACTTTTCACTGAAATTGAGGCATTGCGTGTTGAGTGGCAGAACTTAACTTCGCGATTTGCCTTGTTACCAGAGCGAAGAATGAAAACATTAAATATTTAAATTGAAAGTATTAAATATTTCATTTTCTCAAGTGGCGATCGAATCGGTGTTAGCACTAGATTCCCTCTGCCTATCCTGAAATTTGCGGGATAAAACGTGAAAGTGAAAAGAAAGTCACGTTCACGTTTATTAACAACATATAGGCTTAGTGGTCAGCTATAACTCTACCTCGTGTAGAGTCAAGAGTCAGTGGGTCGGCAACGAATCACGATTGTGCTCTAACACGTTTCGCTGCGAACAGCTATAAAGTACTTATCTGGAACTAATGATAAGGCAGATTTAATGTACGTTGTTCTATGATATATTATTTTAACATCATGGTACTCTGAGGGAACCTTATGTTAAGACACTCTGTTCCCCTATCGTTTAATTTGAGATATTACTTAAGGCCGCATTTAGCAAAGAAATGAGCATATTAAATATTTTATTTACCCCGATTGGACATCGAACTCGCAACCTGTCACGTTTAGTCGCTAACACTTACGAGTAACACTTTATATTAAACACTTCTAAGCTATCATAACACCCGCGAGGGCACTGGGTCGGTAATGACCCATACACATGTTGCTCTAACATAAAGTTTATACCATTCTATCGTACATAGTTGTAGATTCTCATCACTCACTTGTTAAATATTTAGGAATTTATACTTAATTTTTTTAAAAGATACTTTGGGGTAATGCAGCCGGTATTCAATCATCTTTGTCTTGCAGAAGCGAGCTGTTCGTGCAATCTATAAATTAGGCCCAAAAGATTAATTTTGAATTTAAATATTTAAATTTTAATTTGTAAGCGACCGTAATGAGTTCGTATACAACTCCAAAGAATGAATCAAGTTCATTTTTTTTGCTTTTGTTTAGTTTAGTTCTGTCTAATTAACTATTACTCTAAACACTATATCCTATATCCGTCAAGTTCAGCGAAAAATCGGAAACAGAATAAAGTGACTTAACACTAGGTTCCCTCCCAAGTTCCCTCAGCCTACCTGGGAAGAAGCTGAAATTTAAGGTACATAGCATCTCGACTTACCGTGCTAGCAGGATGTGCCGGAACGAGCATCATGGGTGGTTTCCTGGCCTTCCTGACACCCTTGCTCCGAGGGGGGCGGACGGCTGCGGGAACAACGGCGTGGTGGTGACCAAGCCACTTGGTCACCAGACGCTCTCGACTGTTGGCACTGCCGTATTCTGGGGACTCCTCCTAAATAATAAAATATTTTGATAGAATTACCCTTAAGTGATGTTTTAAATTCATTTTAAATTGGAACACAAGGAACGTAGTTTGTTTTTCAGTTTTCTGTTATTTTTGTTTAATCAACACGCAATGCCTCAAGTTCGGCGGAAAGTGGGGAACGGAAGTGGAACGGAGAGTCTTTACACTAGGTTCCCGGGTTCCCTCTGCCTACCCTGCCTCGTGCGGGATACAGCGTGAAGCTGAGTTGTTTAATCTGTTAAGGAAAGAAAGTGCGGCGTTAAGCTACGCCTTTCAATACACATTGGGTCGAAAATTTATCGGTTGGGTAACGGGATACAATATAAAACTAACAATTAATCGTTTCCTTTTATCGTATGTATGATATTTAACGCTTGGACTATATGGGTATTTATTTAATATACACATATTTGTAAGAGCTTAATCTATAATATTTGAGGTAAGGAAGCTGTAATATAATAATCAACTACATATAAAACAGACAAACAAACAAAAATATAAGTATGGATATTAGTATGAAGTACATATATTTACTATGACAGCAATTAAAATCAATGGATAATTCGAAGAGTCACCAAGTAGTGGACCTTGAGAGTTAATATTACAAAAGTTACTCGCTTAGATAAAAAATTGCATATTTACAGTCGTATGCAGGTCACGCGTTCGAATCGAGGCAAACGATTTTTTATACATATACCCGTTTTGTTGGCCATTCTGTCATTTTGTTGGTCAGTCCGTTTGTCCGGTCTTGATCAACTTGGTATACTTAATAAATTAGGATTGTAAAATGGAATTTACATTAGATATTGGTAAATATTTATACAGAAATATATAATATATGTTTTTCAGCTTCAGCAGCTTTCAGTGGGAACACGAGACTGGGTCTTTATATAAAATGTTTATGGGTTCGATTTCAAATTGGGGGATAAAATTTTTAATTTATGTGAGGATGAGGGAGATCAAGTGCGGTGTTGATTTCCGCTCAAACACCTTCGGTCGGATAGTAATATGACTCAGCTTCACGCCGTATCCCGCACATGGCAGGGTAGGCAGAGGGAACTTGGAAACCTAGTGTTAAGACACTTCGTTCCACTTCCGTTCCCCACTTTCCGCCGAATTTAAGGCATTGCGTGTTGAGTGGCGGATCTTAACGCCGTATTTTGCCTTGTACCAGAGCGAAGAAATGAAAACATTAAATATTTTAAACGAAAATATTACATATTGCATTTCCTCGAGTGGGGATCGAACCCACAACCTGTCGGTTACAGTCAGACGCTTGTGCCGCTGCGCCACCACAGGTCTCTATATAGTAACATGTAGTATGATAGTAATATGATATTAATAGCTATTAGGTATTACAATAAAACATATATAGGCGAAAAAAGGTACTCGTATTTTTGATGCCTGTCGTGGCGCAGAGGCATAAGCGTGTGACGGTAAGCACTATAGATTGTGAGTTCGTTCTCCACTCGAGGTGATGAAATATTTATATTTTCTAAATGAATATTAAATGTACTTATTTATTCGCTTTGGCAACATAGCAATGCTTGTTATATTCCGCACGCGGCACAGAAGGCAGAGGAAACTGAAAAATCTAGTGTTAAGACACTTCGCTCCACTCGTCTCTTTCCGCTAAGTTTGAGACATTGCTGGTTGAGTGGCGGAACTCAACGCCGAGCTTTGCTTTGTTATCTTTATTTTTTTTTTTTTTTTTTTTTTTTTTTTTTTAGCTTCACGCTGTATCCCGCACTAGGCAGGGTAGGCAGAGGGAACGGAAGTGAAACCTAGTGTTATGACACTCCGTTCCACTTCCGTTCCCCACTTTCCGCCGAATTTGAGGCATTGCGTGTTGAGTGGCGGAACTCAACGCCGCGCTTTGCCTTATTACTAGAGCGAAGAAATGAAACATTAAATATTTAAATTGAAAATATTAAATATTTCATTTCCTCGACTGGGGATCGAACCCAGAACCTGTCGGTTACAGTCACACTCTTGTGCCGCTGCGCCACGACAGGCCTCATGCTTTGTTATCAAATACATATTAAATACTTGTCCTCGAGATCAGACCCATAGCCTGTTGTGTTTACCGTCTTACGATTGTGCCCGTGTGCCTGGGCTTTAAATCCTAATAATTTATTATATTTAGAAAAATATTAAATACTCACCTTTTTCTTTTTAATAGTATCCCCTTGTAACTTGGCCTCCAACTGCTTACAAAGCTCATGCCCCCTCATTTTCTCCTCCTGAGCTTTCTTTATTTCATCGACATGAAACACGCAAGGCTGTATCGGCTTAAAGTTGGGGTCGAACTGGTTGTGGTCGTAGGCCTGCTTCGGTCTGAAGCAAGGGCATACCCTCTTGGAGAGGTAGTAGATGGAGAATACGCACACGAGGCAGTGGATTGACGCTATGATGAGGAGCGCTATGTTAGCTAATACCGGAGTCCAAGCTTGCATTTCATCCTGTGAACATTTTTATAATATTAATATTTTGCCGTGTACAGTAGACATAGGGAACATGGGAACCTAGTGTTGAGATACTTACTTGGCTCTCATTTAAACATATCTGTTCCCCGCCTTCAGCTAAATTCTTTAAACATTACTTATTGTTAAGTGGCGGAATTAATATCAAGCGTTACGTAGTTATTAGATCAAACCAATTAAAAAATAATATATTTCATTATCTTGAGTCGGATTTGAACTCATAATTTACCGCGTTACAGTCACACGCTTGTACGCCACGACTAGCCTTAAAAATTTCAAAATTTTAACGTATTTTTTCATATTTTTGTAAATCTCGATATGAGAATATTATAAAAGAATAAAAAAAAACAGTTGCTTCAATAATTTACATTTGGTGTTACAGAATGTACATAACTTTCGTGTGAAACATGTCATAATGTTAAAAGAACCGACCGCATTCAGAACGTATTTTATTGCGAAAACATTGTTGGTCTGAGGTTAGCCGCTACAGTAGTTCAGAATAATCTTGTAATATACTAGCTTTTACCTGCGGCTTGGGTCATTGAGGCCAGCGTGGCGCAGTGGTAACAGATAGCGAATGATATGGGTTTGAAGCCTGTCGTGGCGCAGCGGCACAAGAGTGTGACTGTAACCGACAGGTTCTGGGTTCGATCCCCAGTCGAGGAAATGAAATATTTAATATTTTCAATTTAAATATTTAATGTTTCATTTCTTCGCTCTGGTAAAAAGGCAAAGCGCGGCGTTGAGTTCCGCCACTCAACACGCAATGCCTCAAATTCGGCGGAAAGTGGGGAACGGAAGTGGAACGGAGTGTCATAACACTAGGTTTCACTTTCGTTCCCTCTGCCTACCCTGCCTAGTGCGGGATACAGCGTGAAGCTGAAAAAAAAAGAAAAAAAGAAAAAAACAAAAAAAAAAAAGAACTAAAAAAATGGGTTTGAATCTCATTCGTGGGAGTTAAAGATATTTTCATTAACTCCTCCTGGTACCGTAACCCAACGCTTCAAGAATTCGGAACTGCTTGTCTAAACATTTAGTTTCCAATTTTCCAGCTGTGATTTTTTTTCTCATATTCACGCTCTTTCCCGCACGTAGCAGAGTACGCAGTAGTACGCTAAAATCCTTCTGGTACCAATTTTCCGCTGAATTGTAACAAAAAAGCTCTGCATGTTGAGTGGTGGAACTCAACGCCACCCTTTGCCTCGTTACCAGAGCGAAAAAATGAAAATATTAAATATTCAATTTCCTCAACCGATAACTGAACCCACAACCTGTCACATCTACAGACAAGCTGGTGCCACCAAAAATTTTTTTTTGCTAGTAATTAAAGCCTGGTTGTCAGCGCACTGTCTTAACGTTCAGTTTCACTTGCGTACCCTTCCAAAAGAAGAAAAAGAAGAAGAAGAAGTGAGATAGGGGAAAATAAATAAAAAAAAACATTATTTTTTTTTAAAATACTTAGGTATTACCATGGACCGTATGTAGCATATTTAATTGCGAAAACAACGACCTAACCTCTGGCAGAAGACCTGTCTGAGGCTAGTTATATCACCGTGCGATAAAGAGATAAAGATTAACATCTTTTATGAAAAGATATTTCAAAATATTAAAATAATATGATTTACACATCATCATCATTCCCATGTCACGTTTTGAGAAAAGTAAAGAAGACTCTTATATTAAAGTAAAATTTTACATATTCTTAATATTATGTTCATATAACATAGATTGAAGCGGAAGTAGAATGGAGTGTTCTAACACTAAGTTCCCAAGTCCCCTCTGCCTACCCTGCCGTGTGCGGGATACAGCGTGCAACATTTCTATTGTGAAATTACGTGTTTTAGGTATTATGAAATTAATATCATTTTAATTAGAGCGGTGTGTCTTAGCACTAGAATCCCAGGAGAATACGTAAAGATAAAAAAATGTAAATTACGAAAAGATAGAAAAACATGAACTATTCCTACGTTTTCTATTACAAAAGAGCATAAGCAAAGTGGCAAATTAAAAAATACCCCGGAGCAAAGATTAGTACATCATCTTGGGAAAGCGTCGAATGTCAAATCGGTTCATTCATTTAGGGGCTACGGTGTCACAATCAGACACAGAGACAGACAAATATATATATATATATATATATATATATATATATATATATATATATATATATATATATATATATATATATATATATATATATATATATATATATATATATATATATATATATATATAATATTCTTTGTATAAAGAATTTAATGCGACGACGTTCCCACGCCCAAGCAAAGGCAAGCACGTACAATGCCGTCCCCCCCTAGGGTCTTCAGACCACTGCCTGGTACGGAGTGCTGTGCCCATTAACCGCGTCAGTCGCAGAACACCAGCGACTCGTCGCGTCTGGCACTACAAGTCAGCAGATTGGGATGGGATGCGTACGTTTTACTCATCCTATCCCTGGGGGCCGGTTTGCTTCTCTTCTGATGATCCTAGTGCTAGTGCCGCTGCTGTCGCCGACGTGGTTCTGCAGGGTATGGAACTTTACATTCCTAGCTCTGTAGTGCCAATCGGTGGCAAGTCACAGCCTTGGTTTGATACGTCTTGCAAACTTGCAGCTTCTGGCAAGCGCGAGGCATATCGAATCTGGGCCAAGGCACTTGCCACTAAGGATCCGAAGGTGAAAACCTTAAAAAGAAAGTACAACCGTGCCTCTAGGTACTTTAAGTGGCAAATTGCCAGAGCAAGGTCCGAGCACATCGCTAAAATCGGCGAGAAGCTTGAGAGCTATCCGTCCGGAACTCGACAGTTTTGGGCCCTCTCAAAGGCTGCGCTTGGCAACTTTAGCCGGCCATCGCTTCCACCGCTACGCACAGAAAATGACATCCTGGTCCATACGGCGAAAGAGAAAGCCGATCTCCTGGGCGCTCTCTTTGCCTCAAACTCGACTATGGATGACCGAGGAACAACGCCGCCGACCATCCCGCGGTGTCAGAGCTCAATGCCTGACATTAAATTTAGTCAGAAAGCCATTAGGCGAGCTCTGTCTTCCTTGGACATCCACAAGTCGAGTGGGCCAGATGGCATTTCTCCTCTTGTGCTCCGTTCGTGTGCTCCTGAGCTGACACCGGTGCTAACGCGTCTATTTCGGCACTCTTACTCAGTTGGCGTAGTCCCAGATTCGTGGAAGAGCGCTCTTATCCACCCGATTCCGAAAAAAGGCGATGGTGCCGATCCAACTAACTACAGGCCTATTGCTATTACCTCCCTGCTCTCAAAAATTATGGAGAGCATAATTAATAGCCAGCTCTTGGTTTACCTGGAGGATCACCGATTGATTAACGACCGCCAATATGGCTTTCGTCGGGGTCGCTCAACCGGTGATCTTCTGGTTTACCTAACCCACCGCTGGGCTGCGGCTATTGATAGCAAGGGAGAGGGCCTGGCAGTTAGTTTGGACATGGCAAAGGCCTTCGATCGTGTGTGGCACGGAGCGCTCCTTGCGAAACTTCCATCTTACGGGCTTCCCGAGAATTTATGCAAGTGGATTGCTAGCTTTCTCACTGGGCGCAGCATCAAGGTCGCTGTCGACGGTTTTTGCTCCAAATACATGCCCGTGAACGCCGGCGTCCCCCAAGGCTGCGTGCTGTCCCCTACGCTATTTCTTCTGCATATCAATGACATGTTAGAGGACTCTAACATACATTGTTATGCAGATGATAGCACTGTGGACGCTGTATACTCCGGCCATGCAAGTCTTTCTCGGGAAAACGTCGACCAGTGCCGAAATCAACTTGTGTCCTGCGTTGAGGCATCCCTCGAGAATGTCTCCGCATGGGGTGAAAAGAACCTTGTTCACTTCAACCCCCAGAAGACACAAGTCTGCGCGTTAACCGCTAAAAAAACCCCATTTGTCGTATCACCAGTTTTCGAGAACACTCCCCTTAAAGCCGCGCCCTGTATCAGTATATTGGGTCTCAGCTTTTCGAACGACTGCCAGTATCGCGATCATCTGGAAAGCAAGGCCAAGTTGGCCTCGAAGAAACTGGGGGTCATCAGCAGAGCGAGACAGTATTTCACGCCAAAACACCGTTTAGCCCTGTATAGGGCCCAGGTGCGGCCTCATATGGAATACTGTTCTCACCTTTGGGCTGGTGCACCCCAGTATCAGCTTGAACCATTTGATCGCATACAACGTAGAGCCGTTCGAATCGTTGGGAACCCAGTGATCTGTGTGGGGCTTGATACTTTGGCTTTGCGTAGAGACGTATCCTCCCTGTGCGTTCTCTACCGCATTTATCACGGGGAGTGTTCTGGAGAACTGTTTGACTTGATACCTGCCGCCGAATTTTCCAACCGCACAGTACGTCACAAACTAAAGTACCATCCACATCATCTGGACACGTGGCATTCGACTACTGTGCGGTTTCGTAGGAATTTTCTTCCACGCGCCACACATCTGTGGAACGACCTACCCGCGGCAGTATTTCCAGGTCGATACGACATGGGTACCTTCAAAAAGCGCGTCTACCTCCACCTTAAAGGCCGGCAACGCCCTTGTAGCTCCCCTGGTGTTACACGGGGCCGTGGGCGACGGTGATCACTCACCATCAGGTGACCCGTACGCTCGTTTGCCTTGTCTTTTCCATAAAAAAAAAAAAAAAAAAAAAAAAAATATAAACAGTTGGCAATGTTCCGCTCATCATCCAATGTCCTTGAACTTTACTAAATTATTGTCCAATGTTATTTACACTTCACGCTGTCTTCTACTTATTTAAGGGACACAAAGGGAACCTGGGAACCTAGTGTTAATACTCTCCGTTTCCATTAAGTTACTTCTGTCTCCCACTTTTTTGATTGAGTGGCGGAACCCCACTCGTTTCTCCTCGGTACCAGACTGAGGAGAATTAATGTATTAAATATTACATTTCCTTGAGCGGGAATCGACCCCACGGTCTTTTCAGGCCACAAAATTATTAGTACACAATAAATATTTACATCCAGAAACGTATCTATACTAATATAAAAAAAAATCAATTTCTCAGTAATTCTCGAGACTCTCTTTAAAATTATTAATACAGTTAATAATTTTAAAGAGAATCTCGAGTCATAGCAATATAAAATATTTAATGATTATAATCATTCATTTAGCTAAAATATTCAGCTAAAAACTGAAATGAGAAGACAAATCTCAGACGATTAGACGATAACGCCTTAAAATTGATAAAATAATGTTAGTAGAATAATCATTGATATCAGTAAATGAAATAGCGTAATTAGAGCGGGCGAAGCCGCGGGCGGGCCACTAGTATTTTTTTTAGCCTGACGCTGTATCCCACGCGAGGCAGGGTAGTTAGAGGGAACCCGGGAACCTAGCGTAAAGACACTGCGTTCCACTTCCGTTTCCCCACTTTCCGCCGAATTTGAGGCATTGCGTGTTAAGTGGCGGAACTCAACGCCGCGTTTTGCCTTATTACCACTAGTAAATAACATTAGTATTATTGTCACATAATCCATCCATCTGTATGTACTATCTATATATACATTGCACAATGATCCCTCGAAGCAAAATGAATATTATCAGGGTGTCTTGATCTCATGCGATGCGGTATATAATGCACCAGTTACTGCATTGAGCAAGTGGAGCGCTTAGACGTTTGTGCAATCAGTCCTCTTGTGATTTTAATTTACTTTATTTTGTAAAGTTCTGTTTGCGTATAATTCGTAGATATATAATTTTTTTTTTGAGGCCTGTCGCGGCGCAGCGGCACAATAATGTGACTGTAACCGGCAGGTGGTGGGTTCGAGCCCCAGTCGAGGAAATGAAATATTTAATATTTTCAATTTGAATATTTAATGTTTCATTTCTTCGGATAATGGTAAACGAAATTGGAACGGAGTGTCTTAGTACTAGGTTCCCGGGTTCCGTCTGCCTACGAATTTAGTATTAAAACGCTCCGTTCAATTGTTACCAGAGCGTAGAAAATAAAATTTTAGATATTTAAATTGAAAATATTAAATATTTCATTTCCTCGAGTGGGGATCGAACCCACAACCTGTCGTTTACAGTCACCCGCTTGTGCCGTGAAAAATACGTTATTACACATAAACTGTATTAATAGTTTAAAGGAAACTTATAAAAAATTGTACGTAGCGGGATATGAACCCGCACCTCTTGGAATTAATCAATAAATTCACCAACTAAACGTTCTTCTAAATAATCAGACGACTTGAATGGATAATAAAGGGCGCGGATTTAAAACCCGCGTATACGTTTTCTAAAAAACATTATTTTTGTTTCTTAAGTAAGGAATATATAATATGTATTACCTCAAAGCTACTAACTGTTTCCGGTTGTCGTAGCGAATCGCGTTGCAGGCCGGTAGCGGCGAGCACGGCGGCGCTGTTGCCGCATGCTAGGCAAAGTAGAGATAACGCCAAGAACGCTGTTAACAGACCGTTACTGTGGACAAAAATATATTAATTTAATAATTACAATATAGAATACTAGCTTTAAACCGCGGCGTTGAGTTCCGCCACTTAAAACACAATTATTCAAATTTGATAGTGGAAGGAAGGAAGGATTTCCGAATTTCCTATGCTAATCCTGCCGTATGCAGATTACAGCGTAAAAAAAAGATACTAGCGGCCCAAATGTTACAATACATGCATAAAAATATAACCGAATTATCGAAACTCTTAACATATATCGCTACTTATGTGTTGATCTAACGTACGAGCTTTATTTGCGTAAAATTTCATCAAAGTGTCACAAATATTTATCGTATGAAAACTTTAACATATATTATTAAATGAAACACTTTTAACCGGATTAATAGTGTATATTGGTTGTTAACACTTTACAGTACACAGTAGTCCGTGGTCACGGGTAGTCTGACCACGGACTACTGTAGTGCTCGAAACGTCGGGTTTCCAAAAAAACATGTTTAACACGTTTTTACTATGTTTTAAAGTGTTATTCCACACTTAGGACAGAAATTTTTTATACGCTTTTTAAATTTAAGTTTAGTATGTTTAACACGATTAATCCGGTTAAGAGTGTTTCATTTAAAATGTGTAACAATCGCGAAAATCAAAGACTTACGACGATTATTACGTATTAGTTAGGTAGGATTTATTTGAATTTCCTGCTTAGGTTAGACAAATCAAAGGCATCAAGTCAGTCAAATTCTTTAAATGAATGGAAAAAGAATCAACGCTGGCTAATGGTCAAACCAACCTTTGTCGCAACCGGAGCGGATTGGAAATAATATATGTATGTATCTTTCTTTTTGAGTGCGAAAATAACACATGGACTATTTCCTTCTCATACATATTACAATGTCATAATAAAACTAAAGACACCAAAAAACTTTTTTTACTATTTTTAATGTGTTTTTCCACATTTATACATACATAAAAGAAAAATACTTATTTTAAAATTATACGTTTTCACGTGAGAACGTGCAACGTCTTGAAGCAGAAAGCGGGAAACGGAGTGTTTTATCACTTAAACTACACCCTGACATGCGAAATACAGTGTGAAGCTAAAATAAAATAAAACATGCCCTACTAATATAATAAATGTGAAGGTTTATGAGGAAGGATGTTTGTTTCACGCAAAAACTATTTAACTGATTTAAATGAGACTTTAGAGTACCATAGATTATTTATTCTTTCTTCTTCTTTCTTAGCTTCACACTGTATCCCGCACGAGGCAGGGTAGGCAGAGGGAACCTGGGAACCTAGTGTTAAGACACTCCGTTCCACACTCATTCCCCACTTTCCGCCGAATTTGAGGCATTGCGTGTTGAGTGGCGGAACTCAACGCCGCGCTTTGCCTTATTACCAGAGATTAGATTATTTATAATTAACATTTTTTAAATTTAGCCATAATAACGAAATTTAATTGAGCCCTGGCGTGGTGCAGAGGCTTAAGGGTGTGACTGTAACCAACAGGTTCGATTTCTACTCGAAGAAGTGAAATATTTAATGTTTTCAATTTAAATATTTAATTTCTGCTCTGGTAAAAAGGTAAAATGTTTCACACTTTACACGCAGTGCCTCAAAGTGGGGAAAGGATGTGGAACGGAGTGTCTTAACTCTATGTTCCCAAGTTCCCTGCCATGTGCGGGATACAGCATGAAGCTGAGTATAATAAAATTTAAGCGGGCGAAGTCGCGTGCGAGTCGCTACAGTAACAAGAGTTAAGTCTAAACAGAAAGTTCTCAGTTACTTCCTAACACATTTTGTTATCATTGTCTACAAATTGACGACATGAATTAAACTTTTAATGTATTTTTTAAATTTACTACCAACATAATAAAATAATAAAATTAAAATCTGAAAATGATCGACTCAACTGTAAATTATATATTATTAGTACGTACTTATAACAGTCAGATAACTTGGACCAGTTACCGTTAAAACATTATAAAGGTGTCAATCAAGACGTAACTGTTGTCAATTGCTGGGCTAATGATGATCAAACTTTTTAGTGTAGCGTATTGTAGGTTCAACCTGAGATGTATTTTTTCTTTGCCTTTATAAATAACAGTATAGGCAGAGTGAACCTAGTGTTAAGACACTCTTGAGACACATTTTCCATCTAAAGAAGGTCGCGTGGCTGATCTATAACTATTATATTTTTAATATTTCGTATAATATGTAATAATATAAATATACATAATTCTCTCTTTCCCATCCCCACGCTGTATCCCGCACATGGCGGGGTAATCAGAGGAAATTTGGGAACCTAGTGTTAAGACACTCCGTTCCACTTCCGTTCTGCACTTTCCCCACTCTTTGGTTTGCACCAGAGCGAAGAAATGAAAACATTAAATATTTAAATTGAAAATATTAAAAATTTCATTTCCTCGAGTGGGGATCGAACCCACAACCTGTCGGTTACAATCACACGCTAGTGCCGCTGCGCCGGGACAGGCCGCAAAAAATATTTTTTTTTAATATTTATACAAATATCGATATACAATATTTTCAAATATCCATACAGTTTAAGTAATATTTCCAATTTGATTACGTAAGTTAATATAAATTACCAACGATCTACCGCAGTCCGCGATGTTAACGACACTCAATAACTACTAGTATGGTAGTTAAATCAACGAGAGAAAGCCGATAATAGATCTATGGAATGTTAGTTAGTAGGACAGGAATACTCAAATTGCGGCCTCTAAACGAAACAAAAGGATTTAATGTGAATGGAAATTTTTTTTTACGTATCAGGGTAAGCAGGGAGCATCCTATTAAGATCTGAACGCTTCTAAATTTTTAATTCAATAATGTTTCAAATTTAATAATGTTAAATAATAAAAGGCAGTATCTTAACATTAGGTTCCTAAGGTTCCCTTCCCTTCTGCCTACCCTGCCATGTCTGGGATATAGCGTGAAGTCCTAGAATGAGAAAAGATCCTAGTATATTTTCAATGAAAATGAGTACTTCTCGAGATTAGTGTGCTCAACCAAATAAAATGTAACATAAGTAATTACAAAACTTGACGACTTAGAACTTATTATATATATATATATATATATATATATATATATATATATATATATATATATATATATATATATATATATATATATATATATATATATATATATATATATATATATATATATATATATATATATATATATATATATATATATATATATATATATATTCATATATATAACCAGGTAAAACGCGGCGTTGAATTCCGCAACTCAACAGAAGCCTTCGGAATTGTGTGAAAAGTAAGAATCGGAACGGAGTGTCTCAACATTAGGTTCCCAGGTTCCCCCTGCCTACTCTGGCATATAAAGGATACAGAATAAAGAATAAAAAAAGTTATTTTCTTTAGTATTGACCGTCTCTGATATAAACAATTCATATCTAACCATGTTATTACATGGATAATGCACTAATTCTATAGAAGAGACAACTGAGCGTTTAAAGTTGTAGTGTTATTGAACATAGAGAAAGAGCGTGCGTAATTTGTAATTATCATTATAACCAGTAATTTTGATATCTTAAATCTTTAAATCATCTCCAATTTTAATATATCTTGATAATCGCTAGAATATATTGTTATAAAAATCTTAACTAAGGCCTGTAGAGGCCTGTCGTGGCGCAACGGCATAAGAGTGTGACTGTAAACGACAGGTTGTGGGTTTGATCTCCACTCGGGGAAATGAAATATCTAATATTTTCAAATTAAATATTTAATGTTTTCATTTCTTCGCACTGGTGACAAGGTAAAGCGCGGCGTTGAGTTTCGCCACTCAACACGCAATGCCTCAAATTCAGAACGGAGTGTCTTTACACTAGGATGCCAAGTTCTCTCTGCATACCCTTCCGTGTTCGGGATACAGCGTGTATATTAAAATGTGACATTAAAATATGAGACATGTCATGGTGTAGTACAAGTGCGCGTATCTGGTAATGAGGCAAAGCGGCGTTAAGCTCCGTTGTAACCAGAGCGAAGAAATGAAATAATTAAATATTTTTATTTGTAAATATTAAATATTTAATGTCCTTGAGTGGGGATCGAATCCACAACGTATGTACGTACGTTTACAGTCACACGTTTGTGCCGCTGCGCCACGAGAGACCTCCTAAATATCCATCATATAGTCAAATAATTTCAATTTCAACGCCAATATGACTTTACATACAAAAAGTGCAATCAACTTGAGACTATAATGACTTATAACATTTTAAATACACACATCTCATCTGTATAATAATATGAGCTTAAAAGCACAAAGCTTAGAGTATATAATTGTATATATATATTGTATATTGATCCCAGACGGGTACACATGTAGAGGTATCCTAATGAAGATTAGAAAAATAATGACTGTAAAATGTACAGGATATACACAGCGTTGCCACATATAGAGTTAAATTGAGTTTATTTTATGAAAGACTGTCATATTTAATACTTAATACTTATATTATAAATGTGAATGTTGCGCTTTCGGACCAACACTACTGAATCGATTATCATGAAACTTTGTACTCATATTTTTAGAGGAATTAGAAAGAATTATATATTCAAAATCTTCATCTATCTACATCTACAAGCTACAAGTATAGTCAATAACATATTAAATTATAGATTGCTTGTCAAAATGAAAAAACAACTCTATAAGGTTATAAAATTATTTTTTTATTTTGTCAAACATCTTTAATTTAATATTTTATTGACTAAAATTGTCGCTATTTAGAATTTTTGTATTTTAAATAAATATATATGAAGCGGGCGAAGCCGCGTGGGTCTACTATAGTTTATACTCAGTGATGTAACACTCTGTTTTTGCAAGCAAGTGTCTTAGGCCTATAAAATTCAGCGGAAATTAAAAATTGGAAGTGCCTTAATGAGAACCAAGTGTCTAAACACTTCATCCCCAAGTTCCCTCTGCACACTCAGCTATGTGTGAGATACAGGGTGAAGCAAAACCAAAGGAAAACAAGATTTCAAAAGCAGCTCTAGAATTAAATTGATTCTTCTTTACTTCCAACCGAATTCTGGAGACATTGCGTGTTTAGTGGGATAAGTTAGTGTCTTAAAGGTAACAGGTTCCCAGGTTCCCTGCTGTGTGTGGGATACGACATACAGATCATAATATTTTTTCTTGCTGTACTTCAAAGGAAGTAAAGTATGAATTGATTGTTGTTATTTACTTAGCCTCCAATATGCTGTTCATATTCTAAGTGTGGTTGGTACCTCTGAATGCCAGGAGGAGGAGCCAGCTGGCAGGAAATTTAAAAGATATATATTTTCAAACTAACTCTTTAGGTTTATAATATTTTCTAGCTTCACGCTGTATCCCGCAGCAGCGTAGGCAGATTCCTTTCTTCACTTTTTGCCTAATTTGAAGTGTTTCATGTTGAGTGGCAGAACTCAACGCCGGGTTTTAATTTGTTACCCTTTTCTCAGAGATAAGAGAGGAAAATATTAAATATTACATTTCCTGGAGTGGGGGCCACATCTACAACGCATGTGCCGCTGCGCCACGGCGGAGCTCTACATAGATTTATTAAATACTAGCTGGTGCCCGCGAACTTTGTCCCGCCAAGGGATGTTTATGCGCCAACAGAAGATAAAAAACAATTATAATAGAGTTATTTCCGTATATTTATAAAATGAAGCCGTGCTCTTGGTGTTGCACGCCAGTTAGGTAGGCTCTAGAGCTTTAAAATACTCATTATCATAGATGTTTATCATGACACTTTTTACTCCCACCATACCAAACGTAAAAAATACATCGCAAACTGATGGTATTACATAGAAACTTACCCCCTCCTCCCCTTTTTACCCCCGTTAAGGCAGAAATTTCTAAAAATCCTTATTGCGTTATTCTTAATTTCTAACCAAATAGCCAAATATTAATTTTAATCGAACTAGCTTCAAAACTGACGGAGTTTCATACAAACTTATCCTTAGAGCGAAATTCCAAAAAAAGATAGCACATACGTTAGCGAGGACTAATAGCTATATAACAAAAATAGTTTTATCAAAATTCGTCGAGTAGTTTTTGCCTGAGAAGCGGACAACAAACAGACAGACAAAAATTTTTTAAATCATATTTTTGTCTTCTATTGCTTGTATGAAGATACCCCATCTTAGTTTTTCTTCAATATCTATAATGTACAGACATGAGGCTGTTATAATTTTATTATATGTATAGATTTTAGAAACACGCTAATATATTTATTTGGTCAATATTTTCAATATCCAAGGACATTGTTTTCGCTTTTCTATCAATGATCCGATTTTCTAAAGTAAAACTAGAAAGCTACAAGGTTGTATCAATAATAATTTAAGAATTGTTGTAAACATAATCCATAGAAATAAATTGTAAACTAAACCTTACTATTGTTATTTTAAATATAAAAGCAACAAGTTTCATTAGTGAAGTTACAGAACATACTTGTTTCAACATGAAGCAGACAAAATGGTAATTAATTATTGTTTGTATTTGTTATTGTTGAAATATTTCTATTCAATCACTCACTCAGCTTCACGCTGTATCCCGCACATGGCAGGGTAGACAGAGGGAACTTGGGAACCTAGTGTTAAGACACTTCGTTTAGTTACCGTACTCTATCTTAGATTACAGTATGCAAAAATTTACATTTTTGTGCATTTGCAGCAGCAGCAGGATAGATTGGGGGAACCTTGTATAAAGGAAAAAGAATATATATTTTTTGATGCCGTTTTAATAAGTGCACTGTAAACGAATTAATTTTCTTAGTTAACATTAGGTTCCCAGGTTCCCTCTAATTCTCAAATAACAGAGAAGAACAGCGGTGTACAGCGTCAAAAATGTAAAATATTTTCGAAACCACAACAACCGCGTTTACAGTGGGGAGGCTTTTTTCTGCTGCGCCATTATGGTCCTTATATTCGTAAATAAGAAATAGCTTGAAAACTTGGAAAGAATATTATATAAGATTTTTTTTTCCTTTTACACCTTCACACTGTATCCTGCACATGGCAGGGTTGGTTAGTATTAAATCACTCCGCCCCGTTCCTCACTTTTTGCCAAATTTTGTTTTTGTTTTTTGTTTTTGTATGTTGATTGACGAAACACAACGCCGCGTTCGTCATTGTTACCAGAGCGAAGAAATTAAAAAATATTAAATATTTCATTTCCTCGAGTGGGACGACGAAGCCATGATTGACCTTAATTAACTTGAACTCAATGCCTTAATTTCGGTGCAAAGTGGATAACTAATAGAACGGAGCGGAGTGTCTTAACACTAGATTCCCAAGTTCTCTCTGCCTATACTTCCTGTCAAGCGCGGGATACAGCGTGAAACTGAAAAATACATATATACAGTTTAACTTATACCGCTATATATGGTTCGCTGATTTAACTGTCAATATCTCATCAAATCTGACTGAAATCAACAAAAAAGTCCAGCACAAATCAGTAGAGCACGTATAACTAATTCTTAGTTTTTACTTCTTAGTGCACCTGCCGTGCGGAACTCTACGTTTGACTGAACACGCCTCGTATTTACAGATGTAAAGTACTCTTATATATATATATATATATATATATATATATATATATATATATATATATATATATATATATATATATATATATATATATATATATATATATACATATATATATATATATATATATATATATATATATATATATATATATATATATATATATATATATATATATATATATATATACATATATATTACTTTCAGTCTCTTTGTTCTCCTTTAACCTCATACTTAAGAAGCGTCATGTAGATAATGATTAACATTGATTACCGTCCAAGAAACAACCCCAACCATGGGAGATATTTCAGAGTTCAGAGTCATCATATAACGTAATTAAATCTTATTTATAGTTTCAATTATTTAACAATATATTTTTAAATAATATTAAAATAATATTTCATTTGTAAAAATAAAGATATAAAAAAGCCGAGTCTACATAATGAACTATAAGTAACTATTGCTTGACAAAGCGGAAGTGATGCGATGCGCTCGCGCATGACAGTTTACGATTCACAGAGAAAACGACAATGCCACCCAGCGGCAGACGGCACGACAGACTGTGGACTCTATTATATTATTAAAAGTTTTAGCTCTTCTCTACATCCCCGCACGTAGCGCAAAAGACCGAAGAAACCTACGGAACCTAGTGTTAAAACCATTTGTTTCCATAAAGACACTTCCGTTTCCCACTTTTCACCGAATTTTAGAATTTATTGAACTCAACGCAGCGTTTTGTCTCGATATCAGAGCGCGGAATTAAAAAATATTAACAAATATTAACGCTACAAGTTGAAGATTTTAATCAATCTCCTCGAGAGTGAATAAAATCTTCAACTTGTAGCGTTTATAATCAGTCTGACGCTTGTGCGTCTGCGTCTTGAATGGCCTGATGTGTCTTACTTTTTAAAAGTATACAATTTTTAATCAAATATTTATTTATATCTAACTTCTCTTTTCCTTCTTTTAATTTTCATTTTACTTTTCAACTTATATAGTAAAGCTAGCGAACGCGGACGAGCTTACTACTTTTTTAGAGGACTTGTAAACAACGACGCTCCGACCGCAATCGCCATATAATTAAGTCAAAAATCTTATACACTATTAACACTTTGTATTCATATATTTGTAGAGATTTTTTTTATCGAGGCCTGTCGTGTCGACTGTAAACGATAGGTTGTGTGTTCAATCCCCACGCCAGATAATTAAATAATTAATATTTTCAAATTAAATATTTAATGTTTTCATTTCTTCGCTCTGGTACTAGGCAAAGCGCGGCGTTGAGCGTCACCACTAAACATGCAAAGCCTCAATAATTTAGCTGACACTAAGTAACGAAGGTAGTTTAATAAGAACGGAGTGCCTTAACTCTATGTTAAAAAGTACTGCTGCCATTTGCAAAACGACATAGTGTAAAACGAAGATAAGGAAAAGATATATGTATAAAGTATCTCGTGGACTATGGGGAAATGTCTTAGCGAGTGTCAAGACACTTTTCTCTCCGCTTTCAGACTAAAATTCAGACACTAGTCATTTTATTATTAAGATGTATGTGTACTTAGTTTTCAGTTTTTCTTTCTTAATATTTATCCATTTTGGTAGATATGTACACGAATAAATAAAAAAAAAATTATTTATTCGTGTACATATCTACCAAAATGAATAAATATTTATTTATATATCTACCAAAATGGATAAATATTTCTTTTCTTAGTATTTTCTAATTTTATTCTTTAAAAAAGATTAATTTCTAGATTTAAATATGTAAATAGTTTTATTAAATTAAATGTAAAAAGGAATTATATTAAATTACACAGTACAGTGATTAGGAAATTGGCGCACGCGAGCAAAGTGCATCAAGAATTGCGCACGCGCACGACATTGTCTTTTAAGTAGTATTTACTATAAAAATTTGTTAAATTATAACAATTAACTACTTATTGACTATTCTAGTTAAAACTTTCTTTTTGTTGAGTTTTTATTATTACTCCACGAAGTTTTTTTTGGCTTTACGCTATATATATATATATATTAATAGACAGAGAAATTCTGGGAGCCTAGTGTGAAGACTCTCCGTTACCATTGTGTCATTTTCGTTACTTACTTTTACCGAATTCGATGTATTGCGTTTTGCGTAGCGGAACTCAACGCCGTGTTATCTTTTGTAACCCGATATGATAATATTAATTATTTCCTCGACTGGGTATCGGACTCATAACCTGTCGCAATACACACACGCACACGCACAAATTTGTCCCTCTGTATCGAAAAAGGCTTGTAGATTTTATAATTATTTTAACCAGAATTTCTATTTCGAACAATTGTATGTAATGTAGAGTTTTAATTAACGAAATATTAAAATTAACGGTTTTGCTTACTGTCTCTCCAACGCTTAGAAATTAATCTTTAGTATTGATAGAGATAATTAACTAGAATATTTTTCTAAAAACGATCCTATGTTTTTGTAGATGAGCATATAATATAATTGTAAAAAATAGCATACCTCGAGGAATTATTTAATCTATAACAATCATTGATGCCGGCAAGCACACCGACCACTCCAGCCACCACCGCCACGCATCCTGACCACAGGCCTGCTCCAACTCGAGACAACGAGGCCCCCTTGACCACGGCCAAGGCGCCCGCGCCCACGAGCAAAACCCCCAAAAACACTTGTCCTATACCCAAGAAAACTACAATTTTCTTAGAACTACCCTCACTTTTAACACTTTTACCACTTTTGACACTTTTAACACTTTTCTTTTCATTTTTCTGCGGTGTTTTACAAATTAATTGTTCTGTAGAGTCCTCAGACTTTTCTGACACAGTCGGGAAAGCCGTCACAACAGTGACGGTCTCCGTGGAAGACTTCTCGTCTGTCATTCTTGATATGGCATCACGCTACACGACCTCGCTTGGCGAGCGTTCGGCTACAACTGATGTCTTATGGCTCTGACAGTCCGAATGGGTGAAAGTGTATTTGATGTCGCGATTTTAGACTTTGTTTTTGTTAATTATTACTTGTTTTTTATTAATGTAGTAAAATTCTATCAAGACTGAGGTTTAAAGGACTGATTGCTTGTCAATTGTTTGTGGATTTGTGGAGGTTCAATGTACTGTATGGCGGTAGGTTCTGTATGTTAGGACGTGAGCTTGTTGCTAAATTTTTTTTTTTTTTCTTTTGAATTATTTGTTTTTTATTTTAAATCTAGAGGTCTTTATGATAAATAAAAATAATTCTGAAGCATAAATATTCGACAGTGATATGTGTTTTTAATATTACCCCAAAATTAAATATGAAATATTCATAAACATATAGTAAATAGCAAAAAATGTCCATCGGCCAGTGCACAGGCAGTGGGCAGCGGGCACTGGCACGCGCACGCGCAGGTGAAAGCGAGGCGGAACGAGCTATCTCCAGTCTTCATAGCGACAACCGTAGTTACTACTCATGTTATATCACGGCTTGTGTTATAAAACTACTCGCTGTCGCTATGTGACTCTACTTGGGAAATTTGCAGAACATTTCGTTAAAAAGAACAATATTAGGAAAGTGAGGTAAAGTCCAATGTGGTGCAGATAACTTTTTTTTTTCAGCTTCACGCTGTATCCCGCACTAGGCAGGGTAGGCAGAGAGAAAGGAAGTGAAACCTAGTGTTATGACACTCCGTTTTACTTCCGTTCTCCACTTTCCGCCGAATTTGAGGCATTGCGTGTTGAGTGGCGGAACTCAACGCCGCGCTTTTGCCTTATTACCAGAGCGAAGAAATGAAACATTAAATATTCAAATTGAAAATATTAAATATTCCATTTCCTCGACTGGGGATCGAACCCAGAACCTGTCGGTTACAGTCACACTCTTGTGCCGCTGCGCCACGACATGCCTCTTTTTAATTTTAATTAATTATTTTTTTATATTAAAAAACTTAAAATGCTCAAATCAGTCATTTATTCAGGAATTGCGAAGACACAGACAGACACACAGATAGGTAGGTCAAACTTGTAACACCCATTTTTTTACGTCAGTCGGTTAAAAATAAGAAGTTTAATGCCTATTCATTAAAGTTTCATGTACAGGTAGTCCAGGAGGCTGGTTTGCGATAACCGGCATAAAAAACGTCTCATTATAAAAACAATAGTGGGTACGAGCCCCAGACAAAAACCAAACTATTTTCATTTCACCGCTATGATCGACGACAAGACTCCACTCATCTCATATTCACTCCTACAGCTTAATTACACATTGTTTTAACACTCAGGACGGTCCGTGTACCGTAGGTAATATGCGGTAAAGATGTGTGAAACAGGAACCTTCATGAAATATGTACGTCTTTGCGATGCACATTTTAACACGCAATGCCTCCAGAATTAAGTGGTTACTGGATTCGATGAAAAATCTCAACACTAGCTCGCCAAGTGTCGACTTGGGAACTCAAGTCTCTGCGAGATATAGCGCGAAGCTTGTTGTTTTTTATTACATTTTTATTGATTCACTCACTCAGCTTCACGCTGTATCCCGCACATGGCAAGGCACGCAGAGGTAACTTGCGAACCGAGCGTTAAGACAATCCATACCACTTCGGCTCGCCACATTTTATTTATTTTTTCTTCTTCTTTCTTCTTAGCTTTCCGCTGTATCCCGCACGAGGCTGGGTAGGCGGAGGGAACCCGGGAATTTAGTGTTAAGACACTCCGTTCCACTTCCGTTCCCCACTTTCCACTGAATTCATCGACAGCCGAGGCATTGCGTGTTGAGTGGCGGAACTCAACGCCGCGCTTTGCCTTATTACCAGAGCGAAAAATGAAACCTAAAAAAATTGGAAATATTAAAAACACTGGACGCAATGCATTTAGAGTGGCGTAACTCAACGCCAATATGTTTTCTCTTATTATCAAAGCTAGTAAATGAAAAAATATTCAATTAATTTTCTCGATTGGGAACCCCAATTATAACCTGTCGCTCACTTACACGCCGCGACTAGCCTCGAATATATGTTCTTTAAAAAATATAATATTTAAATATATATAATTTATAAATGTATGTCAGATGTAGCATTCCAAAGAGAGGCACAACACTTGTCAATTTAGACTCGTTTCGTTTCTGAATATAAATAACATAATAATTGAGCAGGTTGGTCGATTAATTTTGTTCTCTCAGCTTCACGCTGTATCCCGCACATGGTAGAGCGGACAGGGGGAACGTGGGAACCTAGTGTTAAGACACTCCGATTTGTTTTCCATTATACGCCTAATTTGAGACATTGTGAGTTCAATAGCGGTACTCAACGCCGTGCATTGCCTTGTTAACAGAGCGAGCTGTATCCCGCACATGGCAGGGTAGATAGGCAACTTGGGAACCTAGTGTTAAGACATTCCGTTCCCCACTCGAAGTTGACGCGTATCTAGTAGCGAAACTCCACGCCGCGTCTTGCCTTGTACCAGAGCGAAGAAGTGATATCATTAAATATTAAATTGAAAATATTACATATTTGATTTTCTCTAGTGGGTATCGAATCCGTGACCAGTCGGTTACAGTCACAAGCTTGTGCCGCTGCGCTACGACAGGTCTAATTGAAAATAAATATGTTACTTGATATTTAATTTCCACAATTCCACAAAAATCGAACCCACAACATGTCACGTTTACAGTAACCTTGTAACATGTTAGTATTTCCCAGTTTTTATGTTACATCATTGTTTATTGTGATATAAAATATAATTGTTACATAGGTATATACTTATAGTTCAAATTATTGAAATATTTAAATTTCTCATTTTTTTTTTCATTTAATATTATTCACAAATTAAAGAAAACATTAAATCTTGGTAACAGACGATGCAGGTTCAAATCCTATTTTATTTTACATTTTTTTTTTATTTCGACTTAAATATTGAACATTCATATTTCAAAAAAATTTTTTATAAAATTTAAATGTGTCTAGACTTTATATAATATTGGTTTACATATTTTCAGATCACGTTTCGTAATATATTACATAAGGCATTTAATACAAGTTTTATATATACATACATATATAGCCGAGATATAGCCTGTCCTGGTGCAGGGGCATAAGCATGCATCTGTAAATGTGGGGAACGGAAGTCGAACGGAGTGTCTTAACACTAGGTTCCCGGGTTCCCTCTGCCTACCCTGCCTCGTGCGGGATACAGCGTGAAGCTACAAAAAAAAACAGTAATTTCTGAGAGTTAGTTTGTTTCAACAACATTCACTTTAGTTTTTGAAATTAAATTATATAATTAATTAAACAAAGATATGCATCTTAAATTACCATTCGATGGTATTCATTAAAACATTTATCAGTTGAAAATGCATATGTTAATGTAATATTATTTTTAATTGTATATATAAGTAATAAAGTCTGGTTTTATTATTCTATATGTATATAAATTAAATTGATGTTTGTCTGTGATTTAAAAAAAACTGTTTCTCCAGATCTTACATACACTTGGAGAAACACAGCTTTTTTATACTTATATTCTTTCAGTTTGTCCGTGAAATCTTTAAAACACTGCAATCCGTCGTGGCGCAGCGGCACAAGCGTGTGACTGTAACCGACAGGTTCTGGGTTCAATCCCCCCTGAGTGAATGAGTACTGAACCTGATTATCATGGGACTAATTCTAAAAGATAGAGAAATTTGTGGGGCAACATACAGGTTACCGGAATTCTTATGATCGGAATTTTCGGGCAAAGCCAGAGTGGGGATGCTATTCAATTGTAAACTATCTTATTCTCCCGCTTGTTGCAATCATAGCAGAAAGAAGACAACAACACAAGAATTGAAGACAACTTCTATACAATTTTAACCAACTTAATTAAAACAGGTTTTTGAGATTAGTGCGTACAATCACACAGTCACCAGGTAAAAATTGAAAAAAAGATTTTGTGCCTTAATATATTTTTTATATATCTTCAATGTACGGACAATGATTAGCAACGGATTTATAATAAGTATATATATATAGTTATATTCCGTTAATTAACTTTAACAAATTTCGGATATTACTTAAAATTTACCAATCGCTGGCCCCAACATTAAATAATATGTTGGCCTTAAATTGCGAAATAATCACGAACTGTATGTATTAATCATATACACTAATGTTATATAATGTTTACTATAAAATCGTATAATTCCTAAAAAATCTATGGAGTCAATATTTTAGAAAATACATAGAATAAAATTGAACGTTAGCGGTGACTCGAACCTGCACTATATTAACATTCAACTGCTATGAGTGACTTGACTTGGTTGAACTATGGTTCAACTTTGTTTTAAATAAACCAAAGGCAAAGCGCGGCGTTGAGTTCCGCCCCTCAACACGCAATGCCTCAAATTCGGCGGAAAGTGGGGAAAGGAAGTGGAACGGAGTGTCATAACACTAGGTTCCACTTCCGTTCCCTCTGCCTACCCTGCCTAGTGCGGGATACAGCGTGAAGCTGGAAAACTTTTTTAAGTGGATTTATTGCATATATTTAGTATATGTTTTGTATGTTGAAAAAAAATACATTCAAATGAGAATTAAAACAAACGCTATTTAAAAATATTTTAAAGAAATCGATAAAACAGTTTAAACGTCATTCTTTTCGAGTTTTTTCTTTGATCTTTTTACCCTTATAATAAAATATGGGGGCAGGTGCGTCCTACTAACTGTACTTCCCCTTGTCTGGAGTTGCCACTTCCGGTTCTTACCGGAACATTGCATCAATTAAGGGAGCTAAGTATTAATGAGATATGAAGTAAGCATGTTAGGGCTGTGGTGGCGCAGAGGTACAAGCGTGGTAGATTGTGAGTTCGATACCCACTCGAGCAAATAAAATAAATAATATTTTCATTTATTCGCTCTGGTGACAAGGCAAAGCGTTCAGTACCGCCAATCAACACGCATTGCCTCAAATTCAGCGAAAAATGGAGAACGGAAGTGTCTTTATGGGAAAAGAGTGTCTTATCACTAGATTCTGAAGTTCCCTCAAGGTACCCTGCCATGTGCTGGATACAGTGTGAAGCAAAAAAATACGTATATTAGTAATTAGTATTCGTTAATTCAATTTAATTTCAGAGGCAGTTAGTTGACTTTGAAAGTATTTTATAACAATTTTCAAGTAGGTATTTCGAATTTTTGTTGCGTGTTTTATCCACTTTTATAAATACCTAGAGACCCGCCTGTGGCTTTACCCGCATAATTACACTATTTTTTTTTTACTAGTCTCAATTATTGATTGTTCTAAAAATATTATCACTTTTAAGACAAAGGCTATTTTTTTTCTTCTTCTGTGTGTAGTGTAGTAGTGAAAACTGCATTTAAATCTAGTTAGCCATTTCTGAAATTAGCGAGTACAAGCGCTCAGTAACAAAGTAAACTGGAAAAGGCATTTAAAAATTACTTTTTTGGCCCTATTACCTTAATAAACGTGCCTTAGAACTTTTTTTTTAATATATCATCCATGTACAGACATTGATTGGTTACACAAATGTCAACAAATTAGCAGGTTGTATAGAAAAATTGCCACTGTATTATGAAATCGTCCAAGATATTAACACTTTTATATACCAATTGTACTTAACTATTTCATACGAACCGGTAACGCGGTACCGCTCTTGGGCAACGTTTGAAGGCTTTGATTAATAACCCTTAATACCAGTTTGTGTAACAAAATTATTTTTTAATATTGAGTACTTGCTTGGATTTACTTACTAAATCATAAACAAGAACGAAATAAAACAGCGATTCTCCACTAGTTTTTCCCGCTATAGCAGGATTTTTTTTTAAAGGTAAAGACAGAGCAAAAAAAATGTACAGGTCACCTGATGATCATCTGATGGTAAGCGATGATCGCCCTGATGATGGTAAGCGATGATCGCCCACGATCGCCTCTAACACGAGAGAAGGAGGACTGTAGCAACAATTGCGTTGCCAGCCTTGAAGGTGGAGGGATATCGAGCTATTTGAAGGTACTCTTGTCATATCGACCTGAAGACACAGCTGATAGGCCATCCCACAGTTGCATGGTGCGTAAAAGGTAATTCCTATGAAATTGCTAAATAGTGGTGTGCCACGTATCTAGACAGTAAAGATGATATTAAATCTTGAGACGCACTCCGTTCCGAATTAGGTAATGCCGGGCCCCGGTGCCCTTCCACCTTAAAGGACGGCAACGCTCCTGTAGCTCCTCTAGAGTTACACAGGGCCGTGGGCGACGGTGATCACTTACCATCAGGTGACCTGTACGCGCGTTTGCCGTCTTTTCCAAAAAAAAAAAGTTAGTAAATACTTCGGTAGTATCAGGTCAAAGAGATGCCAAGAACACTCCCCATGATAATTTCGATAGAGAACGCAAAGCTAGGATGTGTCTCTACGTAAAGCTAAAGTATAGGAGCCGGTTTTCTTACTCTTTGAGACCCTTATGGCTACCCTTTTGTGCATGCGGAATTATTTTTTCTTTTTATGCTCTTAGTACCTATGGGTTACATTAACATATACGACGGTTGTCTAATATTAAATATCGATAAGTAATATACAAGCGATAATCACGTAACGTATCATAGTTACGTATTTGAATACCTAACTCGTCTCCTTACCGGGGGTGAAAACTTGAGTGAAAGTACTGACGTTACTTACGTAACTGGCATAATTATGGCTCTATTGGGTGTGTGACCTCTGGAGAGTTATGCTGTAGGAAGGATGATTGTTAAATTGTACGAAATAAATCTTATATGTCGAATTATATGTCGAATAATTATTTTATTTATTTTCTCCCTCTCTCTCTCTCTCTCTCTCAGCTTCACGCTTTATCCCGCACATGGCAGGGTAGGCAGAGGGATCTTGGAAACCGTACATTAAGACACTCCGTTTCATTTCCGTTCCCCACTTTCCGCTGAATGCGAGGCATTATGTTGAGTGGCGGAAATCAACGCTGCGTTTAACCTTGTACCAGATCGAAGAAATTAAAACATTATGCATCTAAATTGAAAATATTAAATATTTCATTGGAGTAAGCCTTATATAAAAGAAACAAGATAATGTATATAAAAGTTAGTGCGGTGTAATTATAAAATTTGGTGCTATTTCTACTATAACATAACTTAATATTTAATAAAAGTATAAAATATAAAATTAGACAGAAAAAAATCTCTCTCAGCTTCACGCTGTATCCCGCACTAGGCAGGGTAGGCAGAGGGAACGGAAGTGAAACCTAGTGTTATGACACTCCGTTCCCGACTTTCCGCCGAATTTGAGGCATTGCGGGTTGAGTGGCGGAACTCAACGCCGCGCCTTATTACCAGAGCGAAGAAATGAAACATTAAATATTTAAATTGAAATTATTAAACATTACATTTCCTCGACTGGGGATCGAACCCAGAACCTGTCGGTTAAAGTCACACTCTTGTGCCTCTGCGCCACGACAGGCCTCAAATCATAACAGAAAAAAAATATTAAGAAAATTGTTTTTATTTTATGATTTGAGACCTGTCGTGGCGCAGAGGCACAAGAGTGTGACTGTAACCGACAGGTTTTGGGTATATATAAATATTTTTTTTTTTTAAAAAAAAATATTTGAAGAAACGATTTCGTAATCAATGTCGGTCTTTTTTTTAATACTTATTTTTTTTTTAATTCAGATAAATATTACTTTAATGCAGCGACTGAAAAACATTTGCCTGTATCTATTCCCTTTTTTTTCAGATCATGCTGTATCCTGCATATGGCAGGGTAGGCAGAGGAAACTTGGGAACCTAGTACTAAGACACTCCGCCCCATTATATGTCTATATTTAAAATTGCCGTAAATTTAATGATTTTTTTTCTCTTACTAAATTAATAATAAGAAAATTATAATTCAGAAGAAAATTTATTAAAAAACACACACATATCATTTTACGTTAAAGCAAAAATCAATTACAAAATAAGCACACAATCATTAATTATAAATCATTAAAATCACCTTAAACCTAAGCACAATTGTCAAATAAGAAAAAATCAGACATATGTCTCGAAAAGCTTATTATCTAAAAAAAGATTACTTGAAAAAGTAAATTACATAGTAAGTAGATCATAATACTGGTCGTCACAAATCCTTATAACGTAAAGAAAAGTCAAATTACAAATTAATAATATTCATGAAGAAATCCAGGTGTTCTTTGATAAAATCGGCAGCTTTCTCCGCTATCATGACGACCGGAGAGTTGGTGTTTCCTCTCACCACGCTGGGCATGATACTAGCGTCAGCCACCCTCAGCTGGCTGATACCTTTCACCTTCAGTTTTGAATCCACGACCGTCCCCATAGCAGCTGTGCCCACAGCGTGCCACGCGGACATCACGGTGGTTTTTGCGAGACATTTCAAATAATCATCGTTATAGGTATCATTGCATTGATCTAGTTCCAAATCAATTACAAATGCGTTTTTGGATTTAAAATATTTGGTCTCAGCAATCGACCAAGCAGTTTTAATAGCGTCGGGATAGTTGTCCAAGTCGCTGTCGTCGCTGAATGTTCCGGAATGTATGAGAGGAGGGTCAAGAGGATCTAACGACTCCAAGCGAACTCGTCCTCTAGATTTCGGCTTGAGATTTACTACAGCTAGAGAGAATATTTCGTATTGTCTGTTAAGATTTTCTATTTTCTTACAAATATGCTCCTGAAAACCTAACATTTCGCGACAGGAAGTGTAAAAACCACTATTGACGGGCATACACGACGGGTAAATGGCGAAGTCTGGCACATTTTGTGTTAAATTATTAAAGGAAATATAAGCTCCCAAATCAGATGTTTTTGACAAAATACCACTTCTATCGTAAAGGTACTGGATGGCGTTTATGTGTGAGGTTTGCTCGTCGCTATCGCAGGTGCCATTTTCTGCTGCCAAATATGTTAGTACCATTGTGTGGTCGTGAAAGTTATCCCCGACGGGCAAGTCTTTGATAGCTTCGATGCCCACATATTCAAGATGGTCCTTGGGTCCTATTCCCGATAAGAGCAACAATTTGGCAGTATTAAATGTTCCTGCGGTTATTATAATTTCTTTGCTCGCGTAGAAGTTAACTTCGGCATCACCGAGCCACACTTGAACGCCGTGTGCCGTACTATTGTCTATTAGTATTTTAGTGACTTGTGCGTCTTTGAGTACATACAAGTTAGTCCTCTTAGAGGCTTGGTTCAGCAGCGCTGTGAGAGAACTGTGTCTTCTTCCATCTCGTATAGTGTGCGAGAAGCGTCCCGCACCTATGATATCAGGATTCGTCATATCAGAAACTATATTAAAGCCCAGCTCCTCGAAAGCTTCTAGAAATTTGTCAGTAGTGAACGTGGACTGACGAGACCCAGCCACTTCTATTTCACCTTCGAATCCATGAAGCTGAGCCAGTTCTGGGTGTTCAGTAATTCTTTCGTCAGTTAGATATTCAGTTCTCTTGAAGTATTTTATCACATTGGTCCAGTTCCATTCATTTCCAACTAAAGTAGCCCAGTCGTTATAATCTGCGGGAAAGCCTCGGGAGTATATCATGTCATTAATGGAGCCGGTACCGCCTAGCATCTTCCCGCGGGGTTGCTTCTGTCTACCGTTTTCTAATGCCTGGCTGGAATAATAATCGTCTACTGTAGTGAAATTCCAATCGTAGTAACTGTTTTTCATGACGTGCTTGAAGCCTGGAATCTAAAGTGAAAAAGAATTAAATATTTAGTGTAATCTTAATTTAAGCAATAATAAGAGTAAGTAGTGTGTGCAGTAGTGGCCTCTAAATTGATAGTCACTATGCTTTATTAATATGCAACATGCATGCTCCGAAGTGCATCCTGCATATATCAGGGTAGGTAATACTAGAAAGAACGTAACTCGTAAAGTTATAAAAAAAACTATTAAAAAAAAATATATTTTTTAATTTGGTACGCAGTTAAAGAAACACTGTTGGACTCTATCTACTACCGATACCATGCAAGATAAACATTTGTTTTTATTACTTTTCATGATACCTAGTCGTGGCGCGTGAAGTAATTCAGACCTTTATAAATGTTACTCACAATGCTCTCCTGAGGCGGGTCTCCTCCAGCTTCAATCAGCAACACTCGGTACGGTAGCTCAGAGAGCCGCGCCGCCAGCGTCGCCCCAGCTGTACCACCGCCCACCACTATGAAGTCGAACGATGATCCATCTAGAATAATTCTTAACGTAAAAAAAAGACCCTAAAGATGATTCTTTGGTCTTGTTCAATAAAGCGGCGTTAAGTTACGATACGTTAAATCATTTTATGAACTTCTCTGTATAAATTAAATATTATTCATATATAGACCAGCATTTATAACTTGACAATCAAGATACATGTAAATGTCAATCGTACAGGACTATGAGCTTCGAAGGTAGTTTCGCTGAGACATTTTACACAAACTCAACAATTGCTATTCTAATATTTAATTTACAATTAATTCAAACAAACTTAAAAGAACAGTCTAAAATAAAAATGGAGATCCAACCTCGTTTTAAAAGTGACTATTGTTACTCAACACGCAATGCCTCAAATTAGGCGGAAAGTGGGGCACGGAAGTGGAACGGAGTGTCTTAACACTAGGTTCCCAAGTTCCCTCTGTCTACCCTGGCAAGTGCAGGATGCAGCGTGAAGCCAAGTGAGTGAGTTTTCTTATAAACCAGGTGTTGTGTGTACTATGTTGGGCCCTCTGCGTCTGTAAACACGGCCGGTTGTGGCTTCGATTCCCACTCGAGGAACTGAAATATTTAATATTTTCAAATTAAATACTTAATGTCTTTATTTCGTCGCTATAGCAACAAAGCTAAGCGCGGCGTTAAGTTTCGCCACTCAGCACGCAACGCCTCAAATTCGGCGGAGAGTGGGGAGCAGAATGAATGATGAATGATGAAAATGAATGATGAAATTGTCTTAACACTAGGTTCCCAAGTTCCCACGTGGATACCTTGTCATGTACCGGGATACAGCGCGAAGCCTGAATATAAACTCTATCTGTTAAGCAATATTACAAAAAGCGGACAAAAATATTGGGTTACTATTAACAAAGTAACCTTAAAGCTAACGGATTATGTCACCTACATCTATTTCACTTGTTGAAAATTTGAAATTTTTTTCTAAAGTAGTAAGGTACCTTTGCAGTTAATTCTGCTATTAAATAGCTGTATATAATTGCTAAATTGTATCAGAAGGCGCTAAAATTTTATAAATTCGATTAAAATGAAACCTGGAAGAACTCTAGCGGAGATGTCAGAAGGAATTAAAATTCTGTTCTCGAAACGTCGCTTAACCCTGACGTACATTTCTTAAGCTTATTCTTTCATATCTTGCTTACCTTCACACTGTATTCCGCACATGGTAGGGTAGGGTAGGGAAAGTTGGGAACCTATTGTTAAAACGTTCCGTTCCCCACATTCTGCTGAATTTGAGGAATTGCGTGTTGATTGGCGGAACTCAACGCCGCGTTTTAACTTGTTACTAGAGCGAAGATAGAAATATATCAAATATTTCATTTGGAAACATTAAATATTTCACTTTTTCGAATGGGGATCGAACCTACAACCTGTCAGTAACAGTCACACGCGTTGTTGTTGTGCAACTGTGTCACGACAGGCTACAATAATTCGTTCTATACGTGGGAGTCGAACCCACAACCGGCGTCGTTCTTACAGTCAATAGCTGTGCAACTAGACTGATAGACTCAATATATATACTATTATAAAGTGTAACTACAGTGTCGAAGCGAAATAACTACCTCGCTAATCTAAGAAAAAGTAAAAAAATAAAATGTAGTGACAGATACTAATACTCTCGTCCGTGTGCCGGAATGGCTTAGAATAGGATCACCCTGGTACTGTTGGTGTCGTAAGAGGCGACTAAAGTGCGTGTGGTAGACGGTCACGTTGCCAGTAATGGCAACACGCATGGGTAGACTCGACCGGATTATTACCACCCCCGGCATTTAAGACCGGCGTTAAGTAGTGGCTTTGGCCACTGCGTTTCGCATTAGGTAATGCCGGGCCCCGGTGCCCTTCCACCTTAAAGGACGGCAACGCTCCTGTAGCTCCTCTGGAGTTACACGGTGCCGTGGGCGACGGTGATCACTTACCATCAGGTGACCCGTACACTCGTTTGCCGTCTTTTCCATAAAAAATAAATAAATATGCGGAATTTTATCAGACGGTAACTAACCCTACCCCTTACTACCCCTACTCCCCAATACTAAATAAACTGAAACACTAGCTGCAACACTTTCAATATGCAGTAAATAAAACAGAACAACTCAGACACAAGTTCCGTACAAGTGTAGACAGTACCTGCATACCTGAATGTCTGACATTTATGTCACTATTTCTGTCGAGTTTATTTAAACCACCAGCCGTAGTATTTTTTTAACTTATCTTTTTTTTTTTTTCTCTTTTTTTTTCTTTTTTTTTTTTCAGCTTCACGCTGTATCCCGCACTAGGCAGGGTAGGCAGAAGGAACGGAAGTGAAACCTAGTGTTAAGACACTCCGTTCCACTTCCGGTCCCCACTTTCCGCCGAATTTGAGGCATTGCGTGTTGAGTGGCGGAACTCAACGCCGCGCTTTGCCTTATTACCAGAGCGAAGAAATGAAATATTAAATATTTAAATTGAAAATATTAAATATTTCATTTCCTCGACTGGGGATCGAACCCAGAACCTGTCGGTTACAGTCACACTCTTGTGCCGCTGCGCCACGACGCGCCTTTAACTTATCGCTTACGATAATACTTATATTAGAAAGCAAAATACTTTATTTGGTTCGACGCGCTAATCTTTGAAATCAATAATTCTTTATTAAATCACGTTAATTGATCCAATGTAGATTACTCTTTTGTTTCTGGCCTATACTGGGCCTTGTATTCCGCACATAAGAGAGGAAACTTGGGAACATGGTTTTCAGAAACACTTTTTCTATTAAAACACTTCTATTCTCCACTTTTTAAAAAATATATGTATATATCACATCGTGGCCTGTCGTGGCGCAGCGGCACAAGCATGTGACTGTAAACGACAGGTAGTTCGATCCCCACTGGAGGAAATTAAATATTTATTATTTTCAAAATATTTAATGTTTCATTTCTTTGCTCTGGTAATAAGGTAAAGCGCGGCGTTAAGTTCCGCCACTGAACACGCAATGCCTCAAATTCGGCAGAAAGTGGGGAACAGCCCTCCTCCTTCTTCCCTTTGCATACCCTGCCATGTGGGATACAGCGTGAAGCTAAGTGTCTGCTTTACTTGTACTAAACGCGTTCGTTCGTTCTTGTCCTAACCAGAACAGAGCTAGAATTCGCTTGACGTTAAAACCATTAGGCATTTGATAAGATTATGGATATCTTTTTTTAAAAAATGATATCTAAATATTGAATTAAACTTATTTATAATTCTTTATATTTTAAAACATAAATTAATATACAAAAAGTACATTTTTTTATAGAAAAATAACAAACTGTATCGACAGTGAGTACAGTTCTTATTAATTAATATTTATTTATTTAAAATTTATTTTTAATTTTATCAATATTTAATTATATTTTTTAAGCAAGTTTTTATAAAGCAAATTTTATATGAATAGCACTTCCATTATATAATATTTGACATCGATATGCACAAGTTTGATAAAAAATACATATTGGAGTATGATAACAGTGATATGATCACACGTCACATTACTGAAGTACTCTAAATTATCTGGAAAGGTTAAAAACAAAATACTAAAAAACATACTTCAAGAAAACTTGTACACGAATATTTAATATTTTGGATATTCTAAGACAAAGTTGCCTCAATGTGTCTCCCATGTAGCATTGTAGGCAGTTTCTGCTTAACTATCTACACAAGATATGATAAGACTCTCCGCTCTCCACATTCTACCGAATTTTTAGAGATTTTATAAATAAAATAGTTTAAAATATGATAAAATATATAAATTATACTCTTTTTTCAACTTCCAGCTGTGCCCCACATGGAAGGAAGAGTAGAGAAACCTTAGTAATAAGACTCTCAGTTCTCATTAAGACATTTTTGCCCACATTTCGTCGAATCCCATACAATACGGCCAAACTGGCCAAACTTATCGCCGCGCCTCTCGTTGCTACCAGCGCAAAGAAATGAAAATATTAAATATTTGATTTCCGCGACCGGGGATTGAACCCACAACCTGCTCTGCACCGCAACATGCCTCTAATTAAACGTAACATTTGATATTTACTTTGTACATGAGCTTGTGGTGGCCAGGGCTCCCTTAGCAGACACTGTGACGCTGCAAAGAACTGTAAGGCTGCTGTGAAGGTAGCGCTGGCCGCGCCGCCCGTGACACTTCCGCCACAAGTCGACTCCATTGTCCTGTAAAAGACAAATACATACTATACTATAAATCACTGCAGAAAACGTAGATATTTAAACGTAACCGGACTTGAACCAGTGGCTATGTATGGCTGAACATATGTTTGTTCATACTTATATGGTTAAAAATATAAATAAACTGTAACAAGCATATGAAAGCGGTTCGATATCTATACATACGTGTGAAAGCACTATACCTACACTGTAGTGGAAACTCTGCCTCGGGAACTGTTTCCCAAACTCCCTACAACGCCTTGAACAAGAACTATTAAGTATTCCACCTGATATAAGTCTTCAAGTACGTATATCTCGTATACTTGGCATAGACGAGCTATAGCAGTTCCCTTTTATGGTGGAGAAATTTAAGCCATTTTCAGCTTTCCAGCGATAAACTATAAAGAGATGTTGATAAAAACGTAGTAGAAATTAATGAAAACGTTATACTTTATAGTTAGGCCTGTCGTGGCGCAGCGGCACAGGCGTGTGACTGTAACCGACAGCTTCTGGGTTCGATCCCCACTCGAGGAATTCAAATATTTAATATTTCATTTCTTCGCTCTGGTAGTAGGCAGAATGCGGCGTTGAGTTCCGCCACTCCACACGCAATGCCTTAAATTCGGCGGAAAGTGGGGATTAGGTTCCCAAGTTGCCTGCCCTGCCATGTGCGGGATACAGCGTGAAGATGAGAGTTATACTTTATGGCACAGTTAGCCATAATTGACGTATAATAGAAATAACGGGTTCGAGATTTGAATAAAAAAACTTACGATATTACAAATAATTGAAATTTAAAATTAAAATCTTTATATACATATTTTCTACCCCCAAACGTTAGGGTGTTATAAGTTTGACTTGTCTGTGTGTCTGTGGCACTATAGCTCATGAATGAGTGAACTGATTTGGATATATTTTTATCGGATCGGATCAACGGTACGAGCTACAAGCACTTTCGGGAGATTTTTTTTGACTCGGGCGTTTTCTAAGAAAATATTTTTATAGTTGGATACAATGTTAAATGTCAAAAACAATATACTACAGCGTAAATTCACTCAATTTGACTTTGTCTTACTTTATCTTTACAAGATAAGTAAGATAAGTTTAAGTTTATCCAGTTAAAAAGTTATTTATAAAAATTATAAAATCGAAAATCAAATTAAATATCTGAATTTATTAATAATGGAAATATATAAGCACATTTCTGATTGCTCCAAAAAGATTTACTTTTTATTTACCTTCACGCTATGTCCCTCAAATGACAGGATAGGCAGAGGGAGCTTGGGAACCTAGATTGAGACAGTCCATGATCCCCATTGAGACACTTCCGTTCCCCACTTCCCGCCAATTTTTTGAGGCGTTGCGTGTTGAGTGCCGGAACTCCGGCACTCAACGCAACGCTTTGCCTCTGTTTTACCAATATTTTATTTCCTCGGTCGGGAATCGAACTCACTGCCTGTGCTTTTGCAACGGCAGGCGTCAGAGATTTAATTTTATTTTGTATAAGTGTCTACTTCTATTATAATAGCGTGATTTAAAGTTATTTTATAAAATATTTGTTACAAAGTCACAAAGTTTTCATGATCTTCAATTTATTTCTTGACCTTTGATAGTAATAAAAATATTTTATGCATTAACTATTCATGCCATAATAGTTTATTATAGTACTTTGTATAGACAATAGATGATAAGCAAATGTCAAGATAATCACTATTAACCATTGTAATATATCATGAAAATATAACGCGGCGTTAAGTTACGCCACCCAACACGCAATATCTCTAAAATTGAGCGGTAAATAAGATGGGATTCAGAGTGTATTAACATTAGGTTCTCTCTTTCTAGAGTATTTTACGCGGATAAAAGCGTGAAATGAAATCTTTTATATTATATTAAATTGTAAATAGGCTTACCTTTATTAATATGATTATTTATTAATAAAATAATCATTTAAATTAACTAAATGAGATCCATCTTAAAGATTTCGTCAATTAAAGTATTACTTGTGACGTTTCACTTCGTAAATATTGAACTACCCGCAACAAATTAACAAAAATGAAAGAGTAACAAATACTCTTTAATTATTTGTTTATGATTTCTAGGTTTCACTAAGGTACAAATAAAATAAATCAAATAATTAATAATAATTTTGTATATTTTAATAGTTAACGCAAAAAGATAGTTTAATCGTAAGATTAAAGGGAAACCAAAAAAGTAAACTTATATTCATACTAGAGATGGCAGTATTTCATCTATTTACTTTTTATTTGACTACCAATAAAACTTACATATTAGTTTCTAACGATATATGGAATCCTTCATTAACTACCTAAGGGGTTAGAGCTTCCGGCGCCACCGTCGCATGTTTAGGCGCACTTGTTGGCAATCTTTGGAGCTAGAGCACGAATTTAACTTCATTATAGACACTCATTATGTATCAGTTATTATATATATATATATATATATATATATATATATATATATATATATATATATATATATATATATATATATATATATATATATATTTAATGCCAAGCAACGACTGGAAACATTGGGAATGTTGTCAGAAATTGCACATTAATTTCATCAATACAGGCGTTGTTTTACTTAACTATGGCTGAGAAATACCCTGCGGCACTTCTACCCTGATAAGGAATGCAGATTGTGATTAGTGTCCTAAGCACACCACCATTAAAGTGTCGGGCATGTTTGAACTTTTTACTTGCTCGTATTGAGAATCTGTTACCAGCAGAAACAATACAGGTATAAAATTAAATTAGCCACAAAATCCGCATTTAAAAAAACATCTTCTAGATCTGTAGCAACTTATAATTATGCTTAAGATCTTATCTTCAGAATGACATTACTCAATTGTTAAGGTCAAAAGGACTCAAAAGTTTGCGTCTCGGAGACTAAATCCCTAGACCTGTAGCTGAGAGTTACTAAAGTGGCGTTAGACATTATTTTATTAGTATTGTCCCAAGAACCACCGAAAATGAAGGCAATATAAGATATTATAAAAAAAATACTGTGTCTATGTAACACATCGTCGAGTAGAGCTCTTTGTAGAACGGACAGTTGTTTATTTTTATGAAAGCTTGTATTATGATAGGAATTAAGATGGTGTCCCATGTAACATTCAAAAGGTGATTTTAAAAAAAAATCATCCTTGAAAATATGGCCATTATTATATATATGACCAGGCTGATTTACATAATTTGGCAAAAATTCGTCTCTCTTCTCATCATTCTCAATTCAAATATATGTTGAAACATCTCTTTGTTGAAAATCTTCCCCTTGCAGTTCAGAACAACCTCTAAAAGAATTTACCGTTGTAACCGAGCCTTATCACATAGGTTGCAGATACTTTGAGAGAGAGAGAGAGAGAGAGAGAAAGGGATGGAGCTTATGATTAACTTTCAAAATTGTGTCCTCTTAGATGTACTAAAAATTAAAATAAAAAAATCGTTTTCATGTATATTTTCTTCTGGTTTTAATTAAAAACAAATTGATTTTCTGGTTTGTATCTAATTGATCGCGAACATATTTTTATATGACAAAACATTTATATTGATTCTGTACGTACATACGATCCAAACCGCACAATAATATTTTATATATAACGTAAAATGATCGGTCTGAAGATTTCTAGAAGATTAAACAGAACTGAAGACCGTCCGAATCCAAATCTCGAGATCACCATTGGCTCTTAATTACAGTGGGGACCTCATATCAATGTATTGGTGAATAGACTTAGCTCAGCAGCCTTTGCAGTTAAAAAAATCATAATATTAACAGACATGGAAACGGCTCGCCTCGTTTATTTTAGTAACTTTCATAGTATTATGTCCTACGGCATTTTACTTTGGGCTAATGCAGCTGGTATTCAATCAATTTTTGTCTTGCAGAAGCAAGCTTGGGAATGCTAAAAATAACATCACCAGTTCTTGTAACTTCTTTAATTTTCTTAAACACCGTTCGCGAGCATCGGAAGACACGTCGTTATGACTCATAAATATTATATCAATGTACAATGACAATGCACTAATTGTAACTTTCACTAGGTATAAATATCAAAAGTATTTCCGTTTCTTGATGACTTCAATTAATAGAAAAAAGCAAAAAGATATTGGTTAATGTATGATTTGAATATATTATTTGCCAAGTTTTCTTTTATGATAACAAACAAGTCTTACATCTATCTTATCATTAACAACAAAATTTTCCTTGTTTAGTGTAAATAATTAAACGTATTTAAATAAAAGTGACATCAAATTACTGTAATTGTTTTTAATGATCACTAAAATGAGCTATTCGCTGATGTTAACATAGCAGGTATTGCTCTCAATTCAAATTAATTTAAAAAAAAATACTTACATACAGCGCCTCGTTACCTCGTCACCCACTAGGTCTCCTTACCGTATTGATGTTCCTTGACATGTTCGAAATCTTATCGGAACTTAGACAACAATTTTCTTGCGACACTTGTTCACTGCAAATCTCTTTCGATTTCACATTAATTTTACGTGACATGAAGAATACTATCGCTTATATTTAAACAGTCACTCATATATGAATAAAACTTAGATTTAATTAAAATTTTGCCAGAGCGTGTAAACACATTAAAAACGATGCTACATATAATGAAGTTAAATTTGCGCTCGAGCTCTGAAGGATGCCAATGTAAACATGCGACGGTGGCGCCGGAAGCTCTAACGCAGAAAAAAGTGAGGCATGAACAGCAAAAAGACGAAGGCTTGACTCAATTGTGGATTTCCGATATCGTAACGGAACAAATAATGGAAACTATTTTATTTTATGAATATAAATTTATAATCTTGTTTTTTTTTTGCATCACGGTGTATTCCGCACCTGGCAGGGTAGATAGAAAGAAGTTGTGGCAGAAAAACCTTGTGAACCTAGTGTTAACTTTGCGTGATGAGTAGCTGAACACAACGCTTTGCCTTGTTGCTGAAGAAAAGAAATTGATATATTTAATATTTCATTTCCTCGAGTAGGGGATAACCTGCAATTTATAGCGTTTAAAGTCAGCGCCATGATAGGCTTCAAATTGATCATCATATTAAGTAACGAAAAATGAAAATAATAGTCTTAATTATAATCAAAGCCTCTTAGAAAATGTCCATAAACCATATATAAAAACCTCCCTACAGAGATGTTAATAACATATAGAATTTGTAACAAACGTATAATAATTACGATATAACTCGGTGAGAGTGTATTAGTAGTGTGCTTGGTTGGTCGGACGCTGGTGTCCATGCTGCTGATGATCAAAAGGTCAGCAATTTTCTGGACATAATAGACACGTAAAGTACCAATGACAAGACCACTAAGCCATTAATTTGAATAGAAAATGAATATTTTCAATCGCAATGTTACAATAAATGACATTCGCTACATCACTAGAACTAACTAGTGATGTAACGAATGTCATTTATTAAAACATTGACGTAGTATATATTATTGAATTTTCACCAAAGCTGCGTATAATTGTTAAAAGAATTTTGATGGGACAATTATTACAAGTCAGTCGACCTATATCTTAGTTACAGTAAACAGTAAACATTGAAAATTTAAAAATAACTTCAAAACAAACAATTACTTCCAAGTCCAATTTTTATTAAAATATAAATAAGAACCAGCATGATGACCAAGAATTTTCATTAAAGAACACAGATCTCTCAGAAGACATCGATATGAGGTCGATTCATTAATTGAGGGGCTACAGTACCACAGACAGACAGAGATCACACTATAGCACTCCTCTTTTTGCGTCGGCGGTTAAAAATCAACACTACCATAAATTCAAAAGAAAATCCAAAGATACGTGAAAATTGAATGCAAAATACATCTAACTAAAACTTGGCAACTGTTAAATGGTCAACTTACAGTGCCATAAGTAAATCAACACGAGTGCCATATTAGCAAAGTAATATTAACAGGTTAAATATTTGTTATTGTTGCATCAAAAGTACAATAAGTATTTCGACCAAACATCAATTTGTATGGCACAAAATGGTTATAGGTTTATATATCGTCTGTAGTAATTAAAAAAAAAAAGAATCTTACAGAAAAATCGCAACATTATATACCGTTAACACTCAGGTTTTCTTTTATGGAAAAGACGGCAAACTAGCGTGCGGGTCACCTGATGGTAAGTGATCACCGTCGCCCACGACCCCGAGTAACTCCAGAGGAGCTACAGGAGCGTTGCCGTCTCTTAAAGTGGATGGGCACCGGGGCCCGGCATTACCTAATGCGAAACGCAGTGGCCAAAGCTACTACTTAACGCCGGTCTTAAATGCCGGGGGTGGTAATAATCCGGTCGAGTCTGCCCATGCGTGTTGCCATTACGTGACTCTTCCACACGCACTTTAGTCGCCTCTTACGACACCATCAGTACCAGGGTGATCCTATTATAAGCCGGAATCACACGGCAAAGCTAGCTTCACGCTGTATCCCGCACATGACAGAGTAGGCAGAGGGAACTGGGGAACCTAGTGTTAAGACACTCCGTTTCGTTTGTAACGTTAACTAATGTGACATATAAAAGTTAGAAAATCACTATATTAATATATACTGTATAATTTAGCTTAGCTTTTGGTGCAAAGGCACAGGACTGGGAGACTTCAAACGTGACAGGTTGTGTGTTCGATCCCAAATCGAGAAAATGAAATATTTAATATTTTCAATTTAAATATTTAATGTTTTCATTACTTTCCTCCTTCTTTTCTGGCGAATTTAAGATAATTTCCCTAATTACCCTACCCTACACTAGGGAAAGAACCTCAAATTCGCAGAAAGTGGGTACCACTAGGTTCCCAAGTTCCCTCTGCCTACTCTGCCATGTGCGGGATACAGCGTGAAACTGAGTGAATGAGCAAAGATAATAAACATGGTTATTTATAATGCAATATTTGTTTAGATTTCAACACAGTTTCTTATAAATAAGAACGTTCAGATGAAAGATAAGTAACGAAGTACTCATACGTTTAACCTGATTGGCCTCCGGACCTTATTGTCTTTGCTTGTTTATAATCTAATATTATGTATATCTGGGAAAATATTAAATACGTAATAAAGAAACAATTGTTATTCAACTTACTGATATACACAGTTAAGGCCAACTAAAGCTGTAGTGGCACAATGGCATGGTGTCTATACGTAAGCAGAACGATCGTAAGTTCGATTATTTACTATGATTTATTTTTTAACTTCATTTACTAACTTTAATTTTGGTTACAGAAATCTTAGCGCTCACTTCCACCTCAACATTCAATATTTAAATATGGAGAACGTAGGAAATTTTTATAATAAAAAATTATAATATTTATTGAATGTATTAAACTCATTTATATGACAATGAATCACTCAATAAAAAAAAATATAAATGTTTTCCTTAAACATTTATATAACAAAAAAAAAATTACAACTACAACCGTTACCAATTGACTTCTACAAGTAACAACTACAAGACTACAAGAGAATACTATATAATACAATACAGTATACACACCTGAAGTTAACGCGGCGTGCTCCCAACTGTGCAGTGATAAGAAAACACTGTATCTCTTATCAGTGAGGCTACGAGCGTACGAGTGGCGGCCGCGATGATGATCTGCCGATATTGCCGGAGGCTAGATATAGGGAAATCTAAGCGGCCTTGTCTTGGGACAATTATGCATTTTCCGTGATGGTGTCATTGAACCCTGTTAATGAAACAACTTGTACACTACTCCACAGTTGTAAAGTTATAAATTGTTCTATGTAGTTAATATGAGTGCGGCCGTGAAGAGGTTAATTATTATTTTGTTTGTTTGTTTGTTTATTATTTTACATATTCAACTAAAACCATTTTAGCAAAGTGTCTACACACTTAGAACTTTGTATAAAAAATCATCATTAATATATAAAAAATATGTATATACATAAATATAGGTAGAAGCTGTCATTGTACCGCAGTGGCGCAGCGCTTGTAGTCGCGTTGGTAGTGGATTCGATTTACACTTGCCGATAGCGATTTACTCATTAAAATCGACCACGTGCAAGGTAGGCTCGTCGAGGTAGGAGTCATTTTGTATGAAATTAGCTATATAGTTCATACTATGAAATAAAATATTGTAAAATATAAGTTTAAATTTTTTTTCATATATTTATTTAATAAATTGTCAATTTAGTATTTTGAGAGTAGTTTAATATAAAGATTATGTCAAGTGACAGATGGAAGCCACCGCCAGTTACATTTCACCGTCATTTTTGAAATGCGGAATCCTAAATTTATCTGAATCTTTTCAACTAAAACCTAAACAAGGAAACTAAAACTAAAAGTCAATGAACTAATTATTTTTTTTAACGTTTTTTTTTTCTAACTTAACCAAAGTTCGTTCACCGACATTTGTAAAATATTAATTTGACATTTGCTGTTATGAGAATGACGTAATTTTATTCAATTATTTTGGTTTTTTGTATACAATTCGTGTGCCACAAACGACTATGAGCACAAACTATAAGCGCCACAATGGCGCAAAGGAAGTCATATATATTTTAAAATTGTAAAAAAAATCATAAATCCGGTTAGTACTAACGTTTAATCGATTTATAAAAATACTTACTTAGCTTCACGCTATATCCCGCAGGCAGGCAGCTAGGCAGAGGGAACTTGGGAACCTAGTGGTAAGACACTCCGTCCCATCCCTCATTTCCGCCAAATTTGAGATTCTTACAAGAGCGAATAAACTAAATGTTAATCTATATTTAATTTTAAAATATTAGTCAGCTTCACGCTGTATCCCGCACATGGCAGGGTAAGCATAAGGAACATGGGAACCTAGTGTTAAGACACTCCGTTCCACTTATGTTCCCACTTTCCGCCGAATTGAAACCCGCCTCTCAAACATTTAATATTTAAATTAAAAAATTAAATATGGATATGAAAATATTAAATATTTCATTTCCTCGAGTCGTAATCGAACCCACAAGACCCACAGCCCGTTTACAGCCACACGCTTGTGCCCCTGCGCCATGACAAACTCTAGCTCTAAGTAAGCATTTATAAAACGTATAATGTAAATATAAAATAATATTTTCTTATGACACATATAGATTATGTATATAAATAATATTGTAATTCACATATATGCGTTACTACGATAAGAAAATTAGATATAATTATAAGATAAAAAAGTATACGGACCAAGTGCCTGTAGACGTATGAATGTCGTATTTATAAAAAAAAATATGCGTAGAATATTTATTCGTTATTTAATCTTATTTTAATATTAATTTAAAAAAATGAACGCTTAAAAAAGAATTAAACAATTAAAAATAAGAGAAAATATCAGACATTTATTTCACAGCTTTAATAACTATAAAATTAAATAAATTTCCTTTGAAATAACAATAATATCTACAAAACACATCTAATGGTGAGTGAAAGTGTCTTTATGGGAACATTAGGTTCCCAACCTGCCTGCCTGCTTCAGCTATATAGTTACAAGAATAATAATCTGGTTAGCCGTTTCTGAGATAAAGGCTTACAAACGCACAGACAAACAGACAAAATCATCATTATGGGCCCTATCACATTAATAAACGTCCCTCTATAAGATTTTCTTTAATATATATATATATATATATATATATATATATATATATATATATATATATATATATATATATATATATATATATATAATATATATATATATATATATATATATATATATATATATATATATATATATATATATATATATATATATATATATATATATATATATATATATATATCAATGAAAAGACATTAATCAGTTAATATATTGTAAGTATAGATAAGTATAGATATAGAAATTTGAAATTAGTGAGGCCTGTCATGGCGCAGCGGCACAAGCATGTGACTGTTAAATACAGGTCGTTAGATCCCCACTCGAGGAAATTAAATATTTCGGTAAGGAAACGATTTTTTTAATACGGAAAGAAGGGAACGGAAGTGGAACGGAGTGTCTTAACACTAGGTTCCCAAGTTTCCTCTGCCTACCCTAGCGTGTGCGGAATACAGCGTGTAACCGAGTATATAAACCGGGAACCTAGTGTTAAGACACTCCGTTCCACCTTCGTTCTCCACTTTCTGTCGAATTTGAGGCATTGCGTGTTGAGTGGCGGAACTCAACGCCGCGCTTTGCCTTATTACCAGAGCAAAAAATGAAACATTAAATATTTAAATTGAAAATATTAAATATTTAATTTCCTCGAGTGGGGATCTCTTGTGCCGCTGCGCCACGACAGGCCTATACTATAACGTCAACAATATATACAATACATTTTTATTAATATTATATATATTTCAGACTACACACGAACATACCCACAGTACATCAACAGTATAATAATTATGTAAATCCAAACAGCGTTTAACCACAAGTAGACGAAGTACTTGGAATTACGTAAGCGCAAAGGACATACAATGACTATTATCTATGGATATCATTTTATCTCGCTCTTGAATTATAAGCGCGATTTTATTTAAATTGAATATTGCATATTATTTTATTATAAACGTAAGGTTGTTTGGTTGTATGAATGTAATTTTTCTCTCACGCAGCTTCACGCTGTATCCCGCATACGGCATGGCAGAGGGAACTTGGGAACTCAGTACTCAGTACTCAGCTTCACGCTGTATCCCGCACATGGCAGGGCATAGGCAGAGGGAACTTGGGAACCCAGTGTTAAAACACTCCATTCCACTTTCCGCCGAATTCGAGGCATTGCGTGTTAAACAATACTTCTGTAAAGTTTCATTTAAATACGTTCATTAGTTTTTGTATGAAAGTTTATGTTCCATACACACAATTTACTCATTTAAAATATTAGTATGTATGAAAGGTAATTTCTACTGTATTCCTTATATAAAAATGAATTTGATTTAAAAATTATATATTAAAATTAAATTAAAAATATATCTTTATTAATAAAACGGATGTACATAGAGTAATCTAATATAAGTATTTACATTTGGATATATTATTTTTATTGAAATTATGAAAAAAAAAAACACAATCAAAAACTAAATGACAAAATTCAATAAAATCGACTAAATTAAATAGACTCAACTTCAACTTCAGCTGCAACTTCATTTACAAATTCAAGAAATTGCAATTGAAGTTGTTGAATATATATATAATATTGAATATATATATATATATATATATATATATATATATATATATATATATATATATATATATATATATATATATATATATATATATATATATATATATATATATATATATATATATATATATATATATATATATATATATATATATATATATATATATATATATATATATATATATATATATATATATATATACAGGTAGTTGGTTCGATTGGTTGTATGCCCACCCGAGGAAGTGCAATATTATCCTCGCTCTGGTAATATGGCAAATCGCGGCGTTGAGTTACGCGACTTAATACGTTATAATTTTTACGGTGGAAAATAGGGAACTGAAATAGGAAAGGAGTGTCTTAACACTAGGTTCCCAAGTTCCCTCTGTATTGAACAATAAACATTTCATACTTAACAAAGAAACATACACTAATTATTATAAATTCTTTCTCACTTAGAAAAGAAAAATATTTATATGGAAAACGTATAAAAATTTGAACATAGCGCGATTTGAATGGTCTTAGATGGATCTCAAGAAGTGCGGGTTCGAATCTCGCAAATTTAAAATGTTTATACGTATTTTGAGTAAATAATTTAAAAATATATAACTAAATGATAACAACAATTACAAGTCTGTAAGTTTTCTAGTACAAAGTCCAAAGTGTCCCAGCAGTATTGGCCCTTCGCTTCTTTCGGTTTGGCAACTGACCGACGTTACACGTCTCCCCACGCCCACGCCCACTCCCACGCCCACTCCCACCCCCACTCCAGCTTCCATAGGAACTTCGTAATATCTAAAACAAGTTATTTAAATCAAAAATAAGTTTAAAAGTACGCTTTGAAATTCGTCAAAATTAACTGCTTTTTACTATGTTTTAAAGTGTTATTCCACACTTAGGTCAGAAAATACTAAACTTAAATTTAAAAAGCGTATAAAAATTTTGAAACCGTTCCAGCGCGCGCCTCTGTAACCGTTCCAGCTTAGTTGGTCAGAGTTCTGGAACGATTACAGAGGCGCGGGTTCAAATCCTGCTTCGTTCAAAATTTTTATACGCTTTTTAAATTTAAGTTTAGTAAATTAACTGCTTTCGTGTCACAATTAGCAACTATTTTATAAAGGGGCAAAGCGCGGCGTTGAGTACTGCCATTTAACATGCAATGCCTGAAGAATGCGGCGGAAAGTGGAGAACGGAAGTAACCTGATGGTAACGGAGTGTCTTAAAACTAGGTTCCCAGGGTTCCCGCTACATATCCACAATTTTAAGTGTAATAAAAACTTATACCTAACTTTCCATCCATAGCTATTGGCCACAGGAATATAAAAGCCAGGCTCATGAAGCACCAAGTACGTCTGCAACTCCTTGAACCCAGGGTCTGCACCTTCCTTTAAAGGGTACACATTGAGGGTCTCCCCATCTGGCTCCAATTCCTCGTTCCCACCAACTAACACCACCTTCCGGAACCTCCCTCCAGAAATATTTAACTTGATATTTAATATTTGATCCTCATATCCTAGAAGAGTTTTGGTCACAACGCACGCAATCAAACTGGTCCGCCATTCAAAATCGCAGAAGAATATTCTAGAAAGACGATGTTCTGGATTGATGTCATCACTTGGATTCACTTTTAAACAGCAACCGCCCAAGAAACTATCTTCGAAGAACGGCTCCAAGCATTCCAATTCATTTGGAATGTACGCCAGAGAATATTGTATCTTAACGGAACTTTTATTCGAATTTCCAGAATCTTCCACAGAACTATCTGGAATATCCAATTTCTTAGAATCACTTTTAGCTGTTTTATTTTTGAACAACCGTCTGATATTGTCCGTCATTTTTCTCTTCACAGGTCTCTCACCATCCACCACTTCTTCTATGTATTCAGTAAGTAACTCGTTTAAATCTTTATTTTGGGGTTCAATTTTGTTACTTTCCAAATATCTTCTATATCTTAGGATGTCTGCTTTATTCTTTAATAGACCAGATAGTGCGATATTGGTTATTGTGTCTTGGCTGGTTAGGAAGTACCCATGGGGTCCGTGAGAGGAGTTAGGCTGGTACTGCATATGGTGGAGGTTGTACCACGGGACTGGACATATTACCTTAAGTAATAAATATATATATTAAAAATTTCATAAGAATAATTAATGGACTGCTCCATTAATTTAACTATTATATTACTCGTAAGTTTAATTTAACTAAACAAACAAATCAATTCAAGACACTGGAGAATGTACAGAGAATGTTATATATTTTAAACTGTTTGTTGATAAGACTTATATAATATGCAAAGGTAGCTAATTTTTTAGGGTTTGGAAGCCAATATATGCAAAAACCCAATAGGAAGCAAAGGGAACCCTTTAAGAATCACTTTGTTGCCTGTCTGTGAATCTGTCAAGACTATGTCGCTCGAGATCACGTGGACCTCCACGTAGTCCTACCTCACATAGATTATCATAACAAATATTCAGGCCTCTACGGCCTCTTCAAGTACAGAAAAATCACGTTTCTAAATAAACGCTATCCAAAGATATCGACTACCTATGTAATCCAAACCTAAAAATGTAAAGTACCTCCCATAGACCTACAGTTATAATTTTTTAAAGAAAATGATAACTTGGACTATAAATATGAGTAAAATAAAGGAAAATAATTTAACGTAAAGTGATTTTTTTAATTCTATTTCCTAGAAAAAAATATTACAATACAAACTTAAATTTGTATTTAATTTCATACAAATATAGTGCATTCGCCCACAAATATAACTTTGTCAACTTTTTTAACTTGTACTTCCCGTTGACTTAATCTTTATTTATAACAATATGTAAAGTTCCTATCAATATAATACAGTAACATATTACTATTAAATGAGGCCTGTCATGGCGCAGTGGCACAAGAGTGTGACTGTAACCGACAGGTTCTGGGTTCGATCCCCAGTCGAGGAAATGAAATATTTAATATTTTCAATTTAAATATTTAATGTTTCCTTTCTTCGCTCTGGCAATAAGGCAAAGCGCGGCGTTAAGTTCCGCCACTCAACACGCAATGCCTCAAATTCGGCAGAAAGTGGGGAACGGAAGTGGAACGGAGTGTCTTAACACTAGGTTCCCGGGTTCCCTCTGCCTACCCTGCCTCGTGCGGGATACAGCGTGAATCTGAAAAAAAATTACTATCAAAAAGATTAAAAATATCAAATATACACAAAAATCACTTACTTCCCCATACATTCTTCGCTTTTTCCCCTGACCCCTACAGAAAGACGTTTGAAAAGGCAATTCACAGGGCAGCTTAGTGTTCAAATATGGCCACAAGCTGCCCCAAAACGCCCTATCCCTTAAAAGGAACTTCTCATAGTGGTCCAATTCTTCGGAGTTGGCTACGGCGTTGATATCCGCAGGATCTTGGGAAAGGGCTTCGTGAGTCCACGCTGGGGCGAATATGGCGATGGAACAGCCATAGTCGAAAGCCACTTGGATTGCCTGGAAATGTTTATTATATGTATGTTTCTATTGGATCAGGCCTGTGGTGGCAGGGTAAAAATGTGTGACTATAAATGCGAAAGATTGTAGGTTCAATACCCACCCGAGGCAATGAAATATTCAATATTTTCATTTTCTTCGCTCTGGTGACAAGACCAAGCATGGCGTTGAGTTCCGTCACTCCACACAGAATGCCTCAAATTGGCGGAAAATATGGAACGGAACGTTGTATATATAACGTGTCACTCGTGACTTGGCAAGTTTCCACTAATTGAAATAAATTATTTAATATTTTAATACGTTCGTTCTGGTAACGATATACAAGCGCAGCGTTAAGTTCCGCCAGTCAATTCGAAATGTCTCCAGAATTGAGCGGCAAGTGAGGTAGCGTCATAATGAGAACGAAGTGCCTTATCACTAGGTTTTCAATTTTTTTTCTACCTACCCGATACGTGCGTGAATTTAAAAAAAAAAGTTATAAAAAGATTCCATACTTCATTTCTTCGCTCAGGCAACAAAGCGCAGCGTTGAATTCCGCCACTCAACACGCAATACCTCACATCGGGCCGTCTCAACACTAGGTTCCCAGGTTCCCTCTGTCCACCGTACCTGTTGCGTATTAAAGCGCCCTCCCCCGTAAAAGTTCCTGCCCCACACGTCCACGCCCACGAACACGTCGACCCGCCTGCCGGCCGCCAGCGCCGCGCTGTCCTCCACCTGCCGCCGCGACCACGAGTAGTTCGTGAAGAACCCGTCCACCGCGTCGAAGAACACCCTACCACCGTGCTCGTACGTTACTTTATACTTACGGGCCGTCCAATAATCACGTGAGGATCGAGAGGGGGGAGGGGGGGGCACAGTAAGATATCACGTGTACGTAAAAGTATGTATTTGATAAGTGTAAACTCAGCACATTTCACCAACGGGGAGGGGGAGTTAAAAATGCTAAGTAAAAAACATCACGTGATTAACGGACTTAGTCTGTGAGCTACAGTACACTTGTTGTATTGTGGCCGCTATGAATGGTGGCCGCAATTCAACATACGTACTATAAAAAGTAAATAAAGATGATTTAATTTTTGTTTGTAATAACGTATATATTAGGGTTTTGTATTTCAGAAGTTAAAAACTGAACATTTATAAGATCAATTTGTTATCTGTCTGTCAATGCTATAGATAAGAGGCGCGAGTTCAAATGCAGCTACATACATTTTTTATAAGGTGTATAATTTTTTTTTTGTTTCCTAAGTGTGGACTAATATTTAAAAAAACCATAAAAAGACCATTTCAGTTGAATGTGTAAACACTATCATCTGAATGAAATTCTAAAAAATATATACTCAGCTTTACGCTCTATCCCGCACATGGCAGGGTAGCCAGAGGGAACTTGGGAACCTAGTGTCAAGACACTCCGTTCCACTTCCTCTCCCCACTTTCCGCCGAAATTATATGTTGATTATTTTATGATATGAATTGGATATTAACAAATATCCAATTAATATTGTTAAAAAGAAAATGAACATATGCACCTTAAATAAAAAAATATATCACATTTATAGTCAAAGTAAGCGGATTCAAATCCAGCTGGAACAAACAATTTGTACGTAAGACTGACTTGTTCTTGTCGTTTAAAGCGTTCTGCCAGGCGAGGCTGCCGTCGCTGGTGACGCTGTCGTACCACACCAGCAGCGGCTCCTCCAACTCCTGGTGGAGGACCTGGTGGAGGTGATGCACGAACTGGAGGAGGGCCGCTGGTTTTGATATCTATATGGGGAAAGTAAGATTTTGAAGCCATTGTAATGCAAAGTAAACAAAATTTTGTAAAAAATAAAGATTTTTTTTTAATTGTGAACTACAAACTAGTTATTATTATGTGTTAAATACAATGAAAACTAAGAGAAAAATATATTTGTCAAGAAAATTTAAAAAATTGAACATAGCGGTATTTGTACCCCCGCCTCTCGGAAACCATCCAAGCGCTCTAACCACTACGTAATATGTTCTTATCAAACACAAGCTATGTAGAAAATATTATATGCTTAAATACTACATTTAAAAACGTACAAAAAATTTATATATCATTTATAATAAAAATAATAAGCATATATAATAAAATTATATATATATATATATATATATATATATATATATATATATATATATATATATATATATATATATATATATATATATATATATATATATATATATATATATATATATATATATATATATATATATATATATATATATATATATATATAATAAATATTATAATATAAATTAAAAACGTATAAAAAATTTGAACCCGCGCATTTTGGAAACCGTCCATGTATATATATAATATATATAATATATATATATATATATATATATATATATATATATATATATATATATATATATATATATATATATATATATATATATATATATATATATATATATATATATATATATATATATATATATATATATATATATATATATATATATATATATATATATATATATTATATATATAATATATATTATATATATATTATATATATATATATATATATATATATATATATATATATATATATATATATATATATTATATAATTTGTAACAAGAAGTGTGTAAGAATTTCGATATAGCTTGGTGGAATCGAAAAGGTTCGTTGGTCTGAATGCCTGGACGGTTTCCAAAATGCGCGGGTTCAAATTTTTTATACCTTTTTAAATTTAATATTAATCTTTCCCATGTGGAATTTAAATTATTTATAATTATATATATATATATATATATATATATATATATATATATATATATATATATATATATATATATATATATATATATATATATATATATATATATATATATATATATATATATATATATATATATATATATATATATAATATTATAATATAAATTAAAAACGTATAAAAAATTTGAACCCGCGCATTTTGGAAACCGTCCATGTATATATATAATATATATATATATATATATATATATATATATATATATATATATATATATATATATATATATATATTTATATATATATATATATATATTATATATATATATATATATATATATATATATATATATATATATATATATATATATATATATATATATATATATATATATATATATATATATATATATATTATATAATTTGTAACAAGAAGTGTGTAAGAATTTCGATATAGCTTGGTGGAATCGAAAAGGTTCGTTGGTCAGAATGCCTGGACGGTTTCCAAAATGCGCGGGTTCAAATTTTTTATACCTTTTTAAATTTAATATTAATCTTTCCCATGTGGAATTTAAATTATTTATATATATATACATATATATATATATATATATATATATATATATATATATATATATATATATATATATATATATATATATATATATATATATATATATATATATATATATATATATATATATATATATATATATATATATATATATATATATGTATATATATATATATATATATATATATATATATATATATATATATATATATATATATATATATATATATATATAATAACATTTTAAACTATAACAACAATAACATTTTAAAAGTATTAAAAATTATTATATGCTTGTTGCAATTTATTTACGTTGCTAACATCTTTGCAGTGACGATTAAAATTAAAAAGTGCTAAGACTAAACAGGCCACAACGGCAACAGGCACAAACGGGCCAGAGATGATTCAAATCTTCTCACTAATTACAATAAAATGAGCATTTTCCAATATTTCATAAAAAAAAACATTACAAACTTATATTTGTTGTTAGTTGCATATAAAATCAGTGCATATGACCGCAAACTCAGCTTTGTCAACGTTATTCGCCGCTTAATCGAAAACTATATCCTATACGTAGACGTACAGTTTTGAAATTAAGTGAAAAGTGAGAACATAAAGTACAAATAATGATAGAAATTCGAAAATAGTAATTTTTACATAAATTTTACAGATAAAAACTATTACAAAGCTAATTTTGTAGTCCATTTGATACAAAAAGGGCGCGTTCGCCTCGAGACTTAAGTTTGTCAACTTTTATAAGACATACCCGCACTTGACTATATTTTTTCTATATAATATTTATATATCTCCTATATCATTCAAAAATACATGTAATTGGTAAATTTAAATACATTACTAACTTTATTTTCAATGTTGAGTAGCCATCCGTCGAAGCGTAAAGTCTTGGCGATGGCGACGAGAGCGCTCGCGAAGTGTCTCCACTCGTCCTCCGTGTCCAATATCTTGTCCCACAGCGCCGCCCCCTCCGCCCATTCTGTTATAACTGTGCCTATATATGGGAGAAATAATGCTTTTACACACACAGCTACACGCTGTATCCTGTACATGGCAGGGTAGGCAGAGGGAACTTGGGAACCTTCCGTTCCCCAACACACACACACACAAACAAAAATAAAAAGAAAACATTAAATATTTAAATTGAAAATATTCAATATTTCATTTCCTCGAGTGGGGATTGAACCCACAACCTGTTTGTTACAGTCACAAGCTTGTGTCGCTGCGCCACGACAGACCTCATATTGAATGTTTTTTATTATTTAATTGTTTCTTAGCTTCACTCAGTATTGAATATTGCGGAGTAGGCAGAGTGAACCTGGGACTCTCCGCCGAGTTACAAAGGAATTGCATTTTGTAGCGGAACTCAACTAAGTGAAGAAATGAAAATATTAATTTATAAAAAAAAACCTTTGGGAACCTAGTGTTACAACACACCGTTCTCATTAAGACACTTCTGTTCCCCACATTCTGCTGAATATGTGTTGAGTGGCGGAACTGAACGCCGCGCTTTGTTTCGTTACTCGAGCCAGTAAATGAAAATATTAAATACTAGCGACCTGCTCGCGGCTTCGACCGCTTCAATTACACTGTTTTATTTACTAATCTTAATTATATTCTTGAGACCTGTCGTGGCGTAGCGGCAAGCGTGCCGACTGTAACCGACAGGTTCTGGATTCGATCCCCACTCGAGGAAATGAAATATTTAATTTTTTCCATTTTAAATAGTTAATGATTTCATTTCTTCGCTCTGGTACAAGTCAAAATGCGGAGTCGAGTTCCGCCACTCAACACGCTATGCTTCGAATTCGGTGGAAAGTGGGGAACGAAAGTGGAACGGAGTGTCTTAACACTAGGTTCTCAAGTTCCCTCTGCCTACCATGTGCGGGATACAACGTGAAGCTGAGAGAGAGAATTATATTCTTGTTCTAATAAAAGTATCTCTTATAAGACAAAACATTGAAAACTAAAATTTCACCAAATTTATAAAAAAAATGTATAGTTTCCAATTTAAATTATTTTAAATTTACGTAACTTTTGTTATTTATCAATCGATTCAAATAAAATAAACACTGCATTTAAATCAGGTTAGCCGTTCCCGAGAATAGCGCGTACAAACGCACATACAAACAAAAACAGATAAAAAATATAAAAATAAATATTTAAAGCCCTATTATATATATATATCCCATGTGAGAGATCAGTTACAAATTTATTATAAGTACAGAATCGAACCCACCATCCGTCATATTTACAGTCGTACGCTTGTGCTTCTGTCTTTACACAAAAACTAGCTTGTGTTTTGAAATATAAACATTATATTCATACAAATTATCTTTTAAATACATTCCATCTCTTTTAACGTTAATTAGTCATTTCTCTTTTCTCAGCATTGATATTTTAACTATGTGTATATGTTTACCGATCACTTTAACTCCATGCGAGTGTCCCACATTGATCCAGCCAAGCGGCGGTATGGTTATGAAGTGGTGGCTGAAGTAACAGAAAATGTCAATGGCGCCCCAGTTGTAGAACGTGTACGCGCTGTAGTTGCCCGTGCCGTCTATTACACTGGAGCAAATAAATAATTCGATATTTTTTTATTAATTTTAGAAAATATATCAAATTTTAATATGTAACAGGATTTGAACCCGCTCTCTCCAAACGTTGTTATAGAATTATTGATACGTTATTTTTTAAGAACAGTTTCACTCAATAACGTTGACGTTTTAAAAGAAAAAGCATTTAAAATATATGTTAGTATGATATAGCATAATAAAATTATCTTCTCTATTATCTATTAAATTTTTACTGTTTTACTTGTAAGTTCAAATTATTTTAGATTATGTCACCTATTTTAGTACTCTTTTTAATTTGAAAAATATTAAATTAAATATATAGTCTCAATAAATTATATTATAATATTAAAGTAAATATTCATTATTGGTAAGACAAAGTAGCGCTTTCATTTCACAACACAATGTTCCGTTCCTTTAAATTTGAAAATATAATAATTTGAGAAAAAAAAAAATATGTGAATTTAGATAACTTATATACATATTTTTTAAAACAAAATTTTACAGAAATATTAAAAAAAATACCTATCGTCATGATATCCGTTGGCCATGTCATGGCAAACCAATGTTTTCGGCAAGTCCTTCCTCTCGTGACGTTCAATTTCTTCCGTTTCCGGATCGTAATGGCAAAATATTTGCGGTGTTTCGAGTACATTTTTACCAAAAAACTTGTTGACATCGGTATTTTTCACTACATGATCACTATGCGGCTTTAATTCAACACATAAGCTCCTCCAGCTTGGTGGATCTTGTAAAAATGCTGATATTTCCTCTAAACTATCTAATGGCTTGCAGGTTAGGTTTTGCTCTTTCCACATTTTCTTTTCTGCCATGATTTACAAGAACGAATTATTTTATAACTTAAATTTGGTACTTATTTTTTATTATTTATTAAAATATATATACTTTACAGTAGTTGTTAAGGTCATTTTGTAAACATAATGTTTGTTTACTTATATTTTTATATTGACAATGACACTTGCACTCGCAATGGCGGGTAATTCAAAAGTGTGCTAGAAACGCACTAGTTGCAATAAGCCCAAGTAGAACACGATTAATGCAATTTTTCAATACGAATAAATGCTTGTTATCGTAAAATATTTTATCAGTTTACAATATGAACTATTGAATAAGTTTGCATTCTTCTTGTTTGTCAATTGATCTATTTTTATAGATTATTATCTTTCCATTGTCTTTTATTCAGAACCTACGGACTTATAAATTTAAATGTATTAAAGTAAATATATTTATACTGCATAAATTGTTTATTTGGAATATTTACATGTCCTACTTTGATAAACTAGTCAGGATGTGTTCTACTTTGATAAAGACATCTATTATTCATATTGTAAATTCCCACAGTCTATGCGACAAAGAAAATTAAAAAACAAATTTATATTATTCCATTCATTGTGCTTGTTATATAAATAATTTCTGAATATGTATTACTATAAAATACTTTAATTGCATTCGTTTATTTTATTTATTTTTTTTAGGTTTAATATTATTATATTTCAATTACGCCTTAAAAATGGTAAAAATAAATTAATTATATTAATTTATTTTAACATTACTATCTATTAAATTCATTATTGAGCTACACAAGAAAATATTGATGATCGGCATAAATTTTTTAAACGTATTGTAATTATAATAACAAATTGCTTAATTTCAAAACACATTGTATTGACTCTTTATTCGGATTTCCGGCTATCGTATAAACCGTAAAATAGAATGGATAGATGTAGTTTTAGATTTTAAGTTGCATTTTAACATGACAATTTACTTTCCGCTTAATAAAATAAATCTACATGTTAAGATGTATTTAGTTATATTACCTGTATACCTGTAGGGTCTCACTACACTACAGAGTATCTGTCAATGTCACAGTCACATAAATCTCGATCTACGTAAGTCATTCTTATTGTAGTGTAAAGTACATTTGTATTTTATATTATTTTCTCACGGTTATAAATAAGAAATGTTTTAATGTTTCCTTTATGCTTATTTATTGTGGGTGATAACTCGTTTTAAATATAACTATTGTCTTTTATATATATACATTGTTCTCTATCGACCGGTAAGTAATGATGTAGTTTATTTGCAAATTTACGTTGAATTACAAATTGAAAATTACAAATTGAAACTAAACAATGTCCCCTCATATCTATTAAAAAATCAATAACATAAATGGAATGTGACCTTAATAAATATAATCAATGAAAACTTTGTTAATATTTTTAGTAATAAAACTATTGTTCATCATTGAATAAAACTTTTGTATAAATAAATTATATATATTTTTATAATTTATACTTTTAACCTCTTTCATAAGTATTAATTCTGTCTAAAACTCAATATTTTGTTTTAGAACACAAGCCATGCAAAGGCAATATTTAATTCTTATTTAAATAATACATCTACAAATGCCTAAATGGTTTCCAATACAAAGACTTCTACAGGTGCGTTTAAGCACATATCTTTGTGTATCACTATGCACTGTTGCAATCATCCAATTGTTCGGCTACTATGGATATTATAAATATGATTATTTGGCAGAGCACAGTCTTGAGGACTGCTTGTATCTGCAGACGAATCCTAAATTAGTTGTTAAGCCAAATTTACCTGATTGTAAATATGATCAAATTCTTCAAAACACAAACATCATTCACAGTTGGGATATTCCTAACAAGTATAGTGATTTTTTGCCGACTGGAATTATAAATGGTAGTTACAGTCCAGAAAAGTGTAAGCCATTGTTTAGTGTTGCTATATTAGTGACGTACAGAAATAGACAAAGTCAACTGGACATATTCATCCCATATATACACAATTTTTTGAGACAGCAAAATATACATTACAAGTAAGTAACTCTTATTTTTTTTTAAAAAAATAATGGCCTATATTTTAGGTACAATAATCAAATACAAATAGATTTCAAGACGTTCAATTGCTCAGTTTCCACCAAATTTTTGATAGTTTGTGAAGCAGAACTGAAATTATTTTTTTTATATGCAAATCCTAAAATGGAAATCTCATCCGTAACTGTTACATTTGTAGTCAAATACTCTCACATTGTCACAATGACCTCCTTTTATTCTAAATACTTCTTCACATTGTATTTATGGCATACAGAGAGAAGTTGGCAACATAAATTTTAAAACATTCCTTCTTCACTTCCCAGTATTGTGAAAGCATAGTATTTGAATAGTGGAATTACAGCTCTTTATCAGCATAAGAAATGAAATATAAATATGTTCCCAAGAGTAGCATACAAAATCACAACCGTGACGTTTACACCTGCATGCTGGTACAAATGGACAGTTGCTTTAATTAAATATAATTATTTGTAGTTGTAATTGCCAGCCCTAAACTTTAATCAGTAAACTTAAAAAACATATATTTATCATTGAAATATTACAATTTACAGAATATATTTAATAGAACAAAGAGATGAAAAACCATGGAACAAAGGCACACTATACAATATAGGAGCAAAACAGGCCATATTAGATAAATTCCCATGCCTCATACTCCATGATGTCGACCTATTACCATTGGACTTGAGTAATTTGTATGTATGTCTGAAGCAGCCGAGGCACATGAGCGCTAGCATAGACAAGTTTAGATTTGTTCTTATTTACAAATCATTAGTTGGCGGGGTTTTGGCTATAACGGCAGATCAATATCAGAAGCTGAATGGTTTCTCAAATAAATATGAGAAGTGGGGCGGCGAAGATGATGACTTTGCAGGAAGGATTGAATCACATGGTCTTGAAATTTTGAGGTGAGAATATTTTTTTCTACAAATACTATGTATTGTATGTGGTTTTTTTATAAGCTTGTGTAGAAAGGTAGGTAGGAACCTTGAGGGGACTTTGGAGATATTGCATTTTGAATTGTAGAACTCATCTCTGTGATTTTGTTAAATAATGAAAATAAATATCTTGTTTTAAGTCAGATTTGGAGTGAAAACCCTATCCATAAATTAAATAGTTCTAAATACTAGAAAATAATTCTAAGTTATAAAGAGTTCATGTTACAGGGTAAGAAAACCAAACAAACAGTCATATTATATCACCTCAAAATAAAATTATAGGATAATTTAAGTTTTTAATAAAATAATTTAATTTAGAGTAAAAAGCGTGGGGTGCAATATACTATTGTTCATAACTAACCTCTAATATATAGTTGCCTATAGAATGACTATAATATTTTAAATAACAAGCACAAATATTAAATATTTGATTTTCTCGAGTGGGGATTGAACCCAAAACCTGTCGTTTATCACCACTGCGCCACGACAGGCCTCTATCTGTCTGTGTATAACACATTTTACATTTTCATGTATATTATAGCAAATATTTGTTTGTAAACCCTAATATTCTTGATAAACTGATGTTCTGTTATATGTTAGCTGGGAATATTATATATAATTAATTACTTGATAATAAAATTGTGATCTCTTCATATACTTACTTATATGCAATACATTATAATGTATTTGTTAATATACTTTCGGCTTCAGGGCACTTGTATGTTATGAATTAGCTAAATTGAGATCACATCATAAGTTGAGGTTTAGATTTCACTTGCATTTGCATATACTTGTTATATATACATACATATATGTAGAGTTTCTAATGAAACCATATTATAATAAATTGGAGCCCATCCTGGATCTATATAATTATATATTGGGTTCAATTTCTGGGGAAAGAAAATATTCAATATTTTCATATCTTAGTTCTGGTAACTAGGCAAAAGTGCGGCGAGAATCTGTGGTGAGTTGGGAGAGAAGAAAGTTCCCAGGTTCCCAAGTTCCCTCTGTCTACCCTGCTATGGACGGGATATAGTGTGAAACTAAAAAAATAAGTACATTTCACAGATTCCCACCCCACATGTCAAGGTACACAATGCTGAAGCACAAACAAGAAACGAAAAATTCAAATAGACACAAGATAATGGCGGAGAACGCCGGCAGGACGGAGACAGATGGGCTCAACTCCGTGCAATATCAAACAATCAGTGTCAAAAATCACCGGCTCTACACCATTGTGGCTGTTACTTTATGATTTCATCCAAATACTCATGTTAAATGGTAAATTATTTATATTTCTATTATAGTTATGAATAAGGTAGGCAGTGGAAACTTGGGAACCTAGTGCTAAGGCACTCCGTTCCTCTTAAAACACTTTCGTTCCCAACTTTTTGAACATGACATATTGCGTGTTGTCACGGAACTCAACACCGCGCCTTGCTTTGTTGCCATAGCGAAGCAATTAAAATATATGTTTTTAGTAGAGATTGAACTCGCAACCCTACGCCACGACAGGCTTCTATAAGTGTATTAAATATATTTCATTATAAGTCAGTTTACTGCGTGTAACCGACAGGTTCTGAGTTCGATCCCCAGTCGAGGAAATGAAATATTTAATATTTTCAATTTAAATATTTAATGTTTCATTTCTTCGCTCTGGGAATAAGCGTGGCGATGAGTTCCGCCACTCAACACGCAATACCTCAAATTCGGCGGAAAGTGGGGAACGGAGTGTGTTAACACTAGGTTCCCGGGTTTCCTCTGCCTACCCTGCCTCGTGCGGGATACAGCGTGAAGCTAACGTCTTTTCATGTAAAAATATGTAAACTGTTTTTAGAACAAATAATATTTCTTTTTATACTAACAAATGTCTACATGTTTAAAATTTTGTAAATAATTTTACACCTGAACATGCAATTAGCATTTAATTTCTATATAGATCTATGAATTTGTGGTTATGGTACCTGATAAGTGCGGGTTCAAATATAAGAATTATAATAAACATTTTGAACACAATTTATAACTATACTAGTCTATTCTTTTTATACCAAAAATGATTGTAAATCTAACTTAGCTTTGGCTAATGTATCTTTGTAATCAAAAAATATTTAATTTATATAAAATATTATGAAAGACTCTCTATTAATTATAATATATCTTCTTATGTATGTGTAAATAGATTTTTTAATAACACTTTGACCAGAATCCATAATAATTTTATAAATTACAATATAACTCTTTTGTCAGAATCGTTAGAAAAATAGAGAATTGAGTCACTTTTTTTGTTATATTTTTTATAGTTTCACATAGCACAGTCGGCTAAGGGAACCTGGGAACCTAGTGCTAAGACACTTCGATGCTTTTGCGTGTTGAGTGGCGGAACTCAACGCTGCTCTTTGCCTTATTACCAGAGCAAAGAAATGAAAATATTACATATTGAGTGGTAATCGAACCCATAACCTGTCACGTTAACAGTCACGTGTGTACTACGTTCAATTTAACATGATGTACGAAACCAGATAGAAAACGGAGAGATTAGTCACTTGGCTCTCTGTACCAACAGTTGAAAAGTTTTTAAAGAGCATTTTTTTTTCTATTTAAATGAATAGATGTTTAATGAATTTATAATGGTTTATGTTTTTCAATGTATTATATTATCAGCGATATATTTGATATATAATTGAAATAATTATTAAAATAATTTATTGTAACTTGTACCTAGATCTGTATGTGAAAGGCTTCGTCTGCTTGTTCTTATTGATATATAAAAGCCAAATTATATAAAATCTTACGATAAATGTTTGTAAGGATAGATATTTGTTCCACAGTCGTGCAATAACTACTGAACGTATTTCGATGTAACTTTACAGTAGCTTATACATAGTATTGGTGAGGTTGTGGGTTGGATTACCACTGAAAGAAATTAAATATTTCATATTTTAATTTTGTCGCTCCGTTAACAAGGGTTAGCGCGGCGTTAAATTCCGCCACTCAACTGAAGCTGAGTGAATGAGTGTACATAATACTGTAAAGTTTTATATATATATATATATATATATATATATATATATATATATATATATATATATATATACATATATATATATATATATATATATATATATATATATATATATATATATATATATATATATATATATATATATATATATATATATATATATATATATATATATATATCTGTTCAGTAGTTCTTGCGAAAATGTGGAACAAACATACATCTTACACATACACACACATCGTCTATCAGTTACACTCATAGACGATAATTAGGTCTTAACTTTCATTAAATTGGGAGTATCTACAAATAATCAGTATTTAATGTTAATTAGTTACTAATTGATTTTTTTAAATGAACAAACATCTTTTTATTGTTTAAAAAAAATAATGATTTTAGTATAAATTAATATTCATAAATCTTTTTTTTTTATAGATATATTTAAATAAATAATATTGCTATTTATTTACTTGCGATATTCCAAATTTAAATTACAAAACATATGCACTTAGGTAATAATTAGAAAAAAATGTAACTTGAAATGAATTTGAGATTACTGGTTTTTATATTTAGAATTAATTTAATACAAATATTTCTTTCTCCATGCAAACTTTACATTGTAATAACTTTTTTAATATTTAAAAAACTTTTTTTTGTTTTTATACATTTTTTTTTTAAATTAAAAATAACATTTATTAAATTAAAAATTACAATGAAATAAACGAATAAATAAATCTCTTGAATATGACAAAAAAAAATTAAAAATGGTACAAAAACATCACGTGATTAATGGAGGGCCCCTTTACGAAGTTAAAAAAGGAGTGTTATAAATATGACATGTTTGTCTGTCTGTGGCACTATTTTCATTTTTTGGGCCGGAAGTGTTTCATTTATATTTTAATATATTTAATGTTAGTGACTTGTAACTTGGAGTTAGATGTTGCAAGCAAAACGGAGTAATATTATGTAAAATAAACACTTGATCTTTATCTTTTTAATTTCTGTATATTATTATTATTTAAAAGAATTTAAAATTTGAACACGCCGCGCGTTGTAACTCAACGCCGCGCTTCGTAAAGCAAAGCGATAAATGGACAAAAATATGAAAATATATTGTTCCTCTACTCTGAAAAGAGAAATACGTAGTGACTCTATTCTAATCAGTATTTTTTTTTATTAAACCAAGAGGATTTTTTATTATTTATATTAACTTATGCTACAATGTGTGTGTATGACACATACATAGCTATATTAGTTTGTATGGAAATACTTATCTTGTCAACAATTTGTATATTTATGAATGAATAATAATCAATACATGAATTAAAATTAAAATGTGTTTGTTTTTCCTGTAAATATTGCTTTTTTTCATTTACTAGTGTGTATGTGTGAGTACGTGCATGTGTGTGTGTATCGTCGCTTCGTCGATTAAGAGCGCCAACAATCAAGAACAAATTAAATATTATATATATATATATATATATATATATATATATATATATATATATATACATATATATATATATATATATATATATATATATATATATATATATATATATATATATATATATATATATATATATATATATATATATATATATGTTAGTGTAACATATGTTTATGCTTTTTGTGTATTCGTTTATTGTGTGTGTGTGTGTGTGTGTGTGTTTGTATGTTTTCGTATATGTTGTCATTATTACCCAAGTTTAAAGATATAAGGTTGTAGGTGTCCCCAGCTGCGGCCGCTCGCGAGCGCCACGGGCAGCGCCGCGCTGCACTCCATGGCGGCTTTTATTATACCTGCATTATATATTTATGTCATTGTTATATCGTGCATTTACTGTAATTGTTTTGTTTTAGGTTTAGCTCTTAGAGGCCTGTCGTGGCGCAGTGGCACAAGTGGCACCACTGTAACAGATAGCTTACGGATTCGACCACTCGAGGCAATGAAGTATTTCATAGCTTCTAAATAAATATTGAATGTTTTCATTTCTACGCTCTGGTAACTAGGCGAAACGTGGCGTTGAGTTCCGCCACTCAACACGGAATGTCTCAAATTCGGCGGAAAGTAGGGAAAGGAAGTGGAACTGAGTGCATAAACACTAAGGTTCCAAGTTCCCTCTTTTTTATCCTGCCGTGTGTGAGAGAAAATTAATATCTTTTATCAAAAGTAGTAAATATAAATTTAACACAAGTAATGAATCAAAGCGCGGCGTTGAGCACCGCTTGTTCTCCTCCTACTTAATGCCTCCAGAATTTGGCGGAAAGTGGTTAACGAAATCTTAGCTTAATGCTGTACACCTAGTGGGATACACGAGAGGCTGCAATACCTCTTTCACCTCGTCCAATGTAATGAACCTCTTCATACATACCTTCCGTGGGGTTTTACGTGGGGGTGTACCTTCCTTCAGTGTCGTCGATACTGTGTCTTCGAAGGTCAACTTAGGTCTCCCCCTCCCTCTCTCACCACTCACTTTTCCTTCATAAATCTTTCTTACCATTCTTGCTTCACTCATTCGCTTGACGTGCCCAAACCACATGGGCACGTTCTTCTTCACTCTCACTGTGACATCCACGCTAGTACCTACCATTCTGTGTATCTCCTCATTAGGTATGCGATCAGCTAAACTGACTCCGCATATCCTACGAAGAGATGGCACCTCAACATTTTTACACAGAAAAACAGCGTACCAGCTGCTCTATCCAGATCTTCCTCTGCCACTTCCCATAGCAATTCATCGTGTATTTGCAGCAGCAAACGGCAATTTATAGATGGGTGTGCATTTCGAATCTGTTCCCAACACTCGGCCATTGCGGTCTTGCATATGTCTGCTGCTGTGCCTAAGGGGTATTTTATAAGGTAAGGTATTTTATATACTTATTCTACATAAGAGATGAGCAATAATTAAACACGAAATGTATCAATTTCAGCGAAAAGTGAGAAACAGAATGGAGTGTCTTAAGAGTAGCTTTCTAAATATACCTCTGTCTACCCGTCTATGAGCGGGATACAGCGTGAAGCTGAAAGAAAGCTTTAACTGTAGTTGAGTGTTGTCATGATTCAACAACACGGGGGTCAGTCATAATTTTTTTATTGCTAAAAGTTAATGTTAATTACCGTTTGAGGTAATTTATTTTTTTAATAAATTAGAGAGTCTTAATGATCATGCCAAATTCCAGAGTTTACGAGATAGAAAGTTGAATTGTCTTTTGTAAAACATAATTATATTGTGTGTTTCCAGCATTTTAATTGGGCTGGAGGGGTTCGTGTGTCTTTAATTAAGTGTGCTATTTAAAGTAATCGTAATTCGAAAATATAAAATAAATAAAAACAATCTTTACACGAACTACTTTGTTAAAGCTAGTACTCCATAACTCCCACTCACCCTGTATAACGAAGTTAACGGCCTGCCGCTGCGCGCGCGCACCCTCCCCCCCAGCGCCCGCCCCGCCGGCGCCCGCCCCACCGGCCCCGGCGGGCAGGAGGCGCGCGCGCCCGCTGCCAGTCGCGACGCGGCCGCCGGCGCGCGCGCACTTCTCAATCACGGACTGCGTGAACGATCTGAGGCACGGGTATGTTCCTGGGATATTGATATTTTCATTGGAATTATATAATATAACTATTTGATCATTTTTTACTTGTAAATATTAAACTGAGAAATGTGTTTAAAGTTCTTTCACTCACTCACCCAGCTTCACGTTGTATCCCGCACATGGCACGTTAGGCAGAGGGAGCTTGGAAACCTAGTGTTAAGACACTCCATTACCCACTTTCCGCCGAAATTGATTGCGTGTTGAGTGGCGGAACAACACTGCGCTGTGCCTTGTTACCATAGCGAAGAAATGAAAATTTCAAATATTAAATATTTCATTTCCTCGAGTGTGTGTTTTTGCCGTGTGAACCCGGCTTAGAATAGGATCACCCTGGTACTGATGGTGTCGTAAGAGGCGAGTAAAGTGCGTGTGGTAGAGTCACGTTGCCAGTAATGGCAACACGCATGGGCAGACTCGATTGGAACTCGGATTGTTACCACCCCCGGCATTTAAGACCGGCGTTAAGTGGTGGCTTTAGCCACTGCGTTTCGCATTATTTAATGCCGGGCCCCAGTGCGCTTCCACCTTAAAAGACGGCAACGCTCCTGTAGCTCCTCTGGAGTTACACGGGGTCGTGGGCGACGGTGATCACTTACCATCAGGTGACCTGTACGCTCGTTTGCCGTCTCTTCCATAAAAAAAAAACAAGAGTGTGGGTCGAACCCACCTGTCGTTTAGTCTCACACTTGTGCCGCTGCGCCATGACTACCATCAGAAATTATATCCATGCTAAAAATGAAAGTTATAAATCAAAACTAAGAAATCAACACTGAACTGTTAAAGCTGGTCATGATGGACAAAACCTGGTCGTAGCCAAGGTTGAGTATCTCCATGAGCTTCCTGGTGCCGGCGCCGTACAGACTCGCGTACAGCAAACGTTTTGTTTTATCACGATCTTCACTAGAGACTTCACTTTCTGGTTTCTTTAGCCTATTTAATGGAAATCAGTTTAGTATATATACATATAATAAAATTGTACCTGATCGCTGTCTGTACATAACACAATCTGTTATATGATGCGTGTTACACGTTTGTGTATGCCAATCTGAAAACTATTAAGGCACTGCGTTCTTCGTTTTCCATCCAAATAGAAATATTGCGTTGAAAATGGCGGAACTCAACATCGCACTATATCTTTGATAAAACCGAATTACTTATAATAAATGGTAAAAAAAAGATTAGACTTAATATATAATGCGACATATATAATGATACCAATTAGCGGCGAGTTCCACAAACAGATCACGTGCGGTCTCCGAGGCCCCAGAGGTCAAAGACAACGCGGCGAGCAGTCCCTGGTCGGCGGCGGCGCGCGCGAACACTCTGCACTCCATGTGCCGGAAGTCAGCCGCGAGGAGGCGGCGCCCCTCGCGGGGTGTGTATATTGAACGGAAATTCAGAGTTTGTTCGTCCGTTGGAGATGCTGTGAGTGAAAAGCCAGTGATGCGCCAGTCGTACAGGCCCACAGAGGGTGCTGCACTAATTTCAGGATTGGACAGCGCGAAGATGAACTTTTATAAAGATCAACAAACTTAACTGTTCGTATGTGTGCTCTCATTTTGTATAAAATAAACTATCTTTATAAATTTGTAATGGTTTTTGTTCTCTGGAATGTAATGAAATATTTATGTTTCAGTCTTTTCTTGCACGATATTGTGCTGCTGATTTCATAATTGCAGGTCCACGGGATGTATCCTATAGATTACGCGATGAATTTCAAGCTTTATTTTGTACACTTAGGGACCGAAGACCTCAATATTTGATATTAATTTAACATTGATACCTCCACGCGATCTCAAAATGAGAAACGGTCTTTGATAGTAAGATCGTCGAGGTCTGGAGAACCCCAGGCACCCACCACAGAAAAGTTTGATTAAAATTATAACTAACCTTACTATATTTTAACAAATAAAAAAAATAAAAAGATAATAATTACTATTACAATTATCGGGAAACAGGGTAAGTGTGAAGGGTGTTTTAGGTATCGCCTGCAAGTTGGGGTTGTTGGAGGCAATGCGCCCTGTTGCCGCCGCTGTTTGGTCCCTGGAGATATTTATATGATTTTTTTAGCTTCCCGCTGTAACCCGCATATAGCAGGTTAGGCAGAGAGAACTTGGGAACTTGGTGTTTATTTTAGCTTCACGCTGTAACCCGCATATAGCAGGTTAGGCAGAGAGAACTTGGGAACTTCCGTTCCCTACTTTCCACAGAATTCTTGAAGTATTGCGTGTTGAATGGCGATGCTTAACATCCTCAAGTGGGCATCGAACCCATAATCTGTCGTGTTACAATCGCATGTTTGTGCCTCTGCGACATGACAGGCCTCGTTTTTTTATATGCCTTTTAACTTCAAATATTTATGACACAAACAATGCTTTTTTGCTGTATATTAAAAGTAAAACATTTTTTTTTTAGCTTCACGCTGTATTCCACACGAGGCAGGGTAGGCAGAGGGAACCCGGGAACCTAGGGTAAAGACACTCCGTTCCACTTCCAATCTCCACTTTCCGGCGAATTTGAGGCATTGCGTGTTGAATGGCGGAACTCAACGCCGCGCTTTTGCCTTATTTCCAGAGCGAAGAAATAAAATATTAAATATTTAAATTAAAAATATTAAATATTTCATTTCCTCGACTGGAGATCGAACCCAGAACTTGTCGGTTACAGTCGCACTCTTGTGCCGCTGCGCCACGACAGGCTTCAACATATTTTTCCTGCAACTTTTAAGCAAGATATCATTATATATCTGTTAAAAAAATGATGACATGTAATTGGCGCTTGTCGTGGCGCGGGTGCACTAGCGTACGGCTATAAACACCACTGGTTGTCGGTTCAATCTCTTGGACTCAAAGTTACGAAATATTTAATATAAAAAAAACAAATTTTTAATGTTTTCATTTCTACACTCTGGTAACGAGACAAAACGCGTTGTTGTTCCGTCAGTTCCGCCACTCAACACGCAATGCCTCAAATTTGGCAGAAAGTGGGAAACGGAACGGAGTGTCCTAACGGTAGGTTCCCAAGTTCCCTCTGCCTACCCTGCCATGTGCGGGATACATAGGCTTTGCCCGATTAAATCATTTGTCATTGAAAAAATAATTTCACACAAAAATTGTATATTTTTTGGGTTATCCTGATATGAAGTCATATCACTGTTAAGATTCATCTATATTTGTTCAGTAGTTTTTGCTTGAAAATGAAACAAACTTTTATATTATTATATTAGCATAATTACTCCTTAACGTCCTCATAAAATACAAAACACAATTCTCAATAAAAAAAATGCACAATATTAAAGTACCAAGTGGGGTAGACGACGCCATCTTTGACGTGGTGGGAAATACCACTCAGGAAGGTGGCGTGTGCCTTGTGCAGGTGACGGTACTCCAGTATCAACTTGGGTAGCGGGTGCACGTCTACTAATGATCGCAGCTACAACACACACATACATACACATATATAAAATATTTAATCTCTAATGATAGGGTCAACACGCAATACTTAAAAATTGGCAATAAGTAGGTAACGGAAGTGTCTTAATGGGAAAAGAATCACTTGCTTGCTTACTTACGGCACTTAGGAATCTTGTTCAAGTTCCCAAATTGCCTCTGTCTACCCTGTTATGTTCGGGTTCCACCAACCAGAAATTTCACTTATTTTAAATATATCCACAAAAATACACTCACTCACTCCGCTTCACGCAGTATCCCGCGCATGGCAGGATAGGCAGGGGAAACTTGGAAACCTAGTGTTAAGACACTCCATTCCACTTTTGTTCCCTACTTTCCGCCGAATTAGAGACATTGCGTGTTGAATGGCGGAACTCAACGCCGCGTACAAAAATACGTAACAAAAAAAAAATCCTTCAAAACTCACCATAGATTCACAAGTGGATTTAACACCTATAGTGATAGTTTCCCGTATCTTAACATTACATTTTGCGTCTAACCGCAACTCTTCGTACAAGAGAGACCTCACTTGCAAAGTGGAGAGAATTTGGAACGGTCTCCCCGCCGCTTTGTGGCACTGAGCCTCGACTTCCTTCATGCGGGCCAGGAGTTGGGAATCCATTGCTTTTAGTTTGTCCGTGTCGATTTTTACACCGAGGTGTTCCATGTCTTATTATAAAATGTGTAATAAATAGAGTTATGATAATAATGTTTTTGATTTTCGCGATTGTTATACCGTGACCACGGACTACTGTAAAGTGTTCAAAACGTCGGGTTTCCCAAAAAATGTTTACCATTCAATATACGCGATTAATCCGTTTAAAAGTGTTTCATTCAAAAGAGTTATGATAGTTATGTAGAAACTGTAGTAGTATTTTTAAAATTATAATCGAATACAAAGAAAGAGGAATAATTGTTTAGAAAGCGTTTAAATTTCTAATCCTGCTTGATTGGAACCCTTCGCCTCTTGGAATCTATGGATCTACGGATACAGATAAACAAGAGGCGCGGATTCCAGGCGTGCTACGTCAAAAATTTTATATGTCTTTTAAATTTGTATCCATATACAAATCCATAATAATTATGTAAACAATAGATTGTTTGGCTGAACTCACAAATATCAATAACTAATGGGTCAAAATGGGAGAAAAAATATTAATTAGCTATTGCAAGGTGGACTACAAAGTCTTTACGTTTTTTTCTATCTATCTCACATTGAATGAGAAGAAGAATACAAAAATCGACATGTCCTCGTCAAAAAATTATATAACTTTCCTCCCTCGCAACAAGATTAGTAACAGCATTGATATCTTCCATTAAATGTCTAAATATAGTAGAAAATTAGGCACAATTTGGTGAACTATTTAACCCAAAAACAAACCGGAAATACGTGATCTTTTAAATGAAACACTTTTGACTTCTAACATCTTCCCGTGACCGTACGGACTACTGTAAAGTGTTCGAAACGTCGGGTTTCCCAAAAATGTTTATCACTCAATATACGCGATTAATCCGGTTAAAAGTGTTTCATTTAAAATGCGTAACAATCGCGAAAATCAAAGACATTATACCTGATATGATTGGAACAATTCTCATTTCAATTCCACTAAACACTTTCCACAGACCATTTTCAACTAAAACATCAATTAATTTAGCCCCACATTGGCTCAACATGGACATGTACCAACATGTCTTTTGTAAAACACATTCGGTAGCTATCGTGTACGCGGGAGTGAAATTTAAAAGCTTCTGAACTTCGCTAAAGCTTTCTGGTGGCTTATCGGGGTTTATTAAATTCGCACCTATCTGAAATATCGCCGTTTGTGCTGTACACGCTAAACGAATCCGGCAAAAGGTGCTTAACGGAAGTCTAAGGTAACATTAGGTTCCCAAAAACCCTCCCTGCCATGTGCACTGTATCCAGCATAAGAAAAAATGGATCAGATCAAAATTTAATGGTTATTGGAAATTGGGCACCAGTAAGTGCAGGCAGGCAGAAATATACCTAACTTTTAAACATATTTTTTTGGTTGTACAAATATTAAAGTACCTACATTAATTTTTTACCAGCTTTAAGCTATATCCGACAAAAAAGAGTGAAGGGAACCTGGGAATCTAGAGTTAAGACACTCCGTACAATTTCGACACTTCCGTGGGAAACGGAAGTGGACTAGTGGACACTACTAATTTCCCTCTATTGCATTAATTACAAATTATATTTTAAAGATAACTAACATTTTCAACATTTTATACTTTAATTCTAAAGGACGTATCTATTAAGCAAGAAATAAATAAATAATTTTATTTAATTTTTTACAAGGATTCCGTTTACTCTTTTTTGAGGCACGGAACCCTAAAAAAAGCCGAACCCTAAACTAAAGTTAGCTTACCTTTATGTCGATAATATGAAAACTGCTTAAAGTGAGTCCAAAATGGCGGACAAGAAATATTAGTACAGCTTTAACATCGTAACCTACCAACGTATTTGTTGTAACAATGGTGTTAAGACAGACGCTAAAACAAAGAAAAAGGGCCCGTTGGAGGTCGGTCGTGGCGCAGCGGCGCAAGCGTGTGATTGTAGCCGATAGGTTCTGCGTTCGAACCCACTCGAGATAATGAAATATTTAATATTTTCAATTTTAAATATTTAATGTTTTCATTTCTTCGCTCTGGTACAAGGCAAATAGGCGGCGTTGAGTTCCGCCACTCAACACGCAATGCCTCAAATTCGGCGGAAAGTGGGGAACGGAAGTGGAACGGAGTGTCTTAACACTAGGTTCCCAAGTTCCTCCTGACTACCCTGCCGTGTGCGTGATAAAAATTGCTTTTTTTGTTTGTGTATCTCGCGCAGCAGGGTCATCAATGGGATCTTAGGGACCTAGTGATAAGACACTCAGGTCTCATTAAGAAAATTTCGTTTACCACTTTACAGCGAATTTCAGAAACTTTGCGTATTTAGTAGTGGAACTCAACGCCGCGTTTTGTTTTGTTACCAGAACAAAAATCAAAATATGAAATATTCCTTATAGTATTTGGATTATTTTTATTACTTATGCTTTAAAATACTACAGAAATTAAAAAGAAAATAAATTAAAATTAACAATAAGAAAATATTTTAAAATAAAATGACTGAAATAAACTTACTTAGCACAATTAATATTTTTGTTGATATAAAAGTATGTCTCGTTGAATTTTACCATAATTCCTTCAGGGACACAAGACTCGTCTGTATGTTCACTGTTCACTTGGCAATATCCATTGCTATGTTAAATATGAAAATTAATTATTATTAATATTACAGACGAAATTAAACATTTAAAGATTCAATTCATTCGGTCTGGTAGTAATGCATAGCGCGGCGTTAAGTTACACCACTGCGTTACACGCCACGCAATACCTTCACCAGAATTCAGTGATAAGTGCAGAATACGAGTAAAAGACATTCCGTTCCGTTAAGTGGCGGAACTCAACGCTGGAACTGTCGTCGCAAAAAGTGATTAAACACTGAAACATACTTCACCTGTACACTAAAATAATAACAATTTCATGATTTACAATGGCTTCCAAATCATGTTTAAATAATTCAAAATTATTATCATCCACTACATTGACGGCATACGTAACATCTCTAACTGGAATTTGCGATTTCACCGGTACCACAAATTTAGCATTTCTCTTCTCTTTCAGATTATTAAAAGGTTTTTTAGCGATATTCAAATCTTCATTTAAACAATCAGTGTCAGTTGAATTGTTATTAGCTATATTAGGTTTAATAAATTTCATAACGCCATCTTTATTGGCGAGTTGAGCTTGAACTGTACGCTTTTGTTTCTTAGCCTTAGGAGGGAGGGCATTTGCGTTTTTTGTTCCATTGTAAAAATCTAAATTGGGTACACAATAGTTTCTACGCTCTTCTAGATCATCATGCTCAACTATGTTCCCAGGATCAACATTATTAAGCCAATTTTTAACTGTTTTCGTATATTTATCTTTTCGAAATGACATTTTCTTTGGTTCACATGCTATGGATTTATTAGAAACTTCCCTCTTTAGAGGTGGCTTACGTTTTCTGTTATCATTGCTCTTATCACTATTATCAACAACTTCTTGAACATTTTCGTCCATGTTTAAAACATCTTTTATTATATGTTGGTTAATATTTTTTGTGCTAGTACTCAGTTCGGATTCTTATTAGGTTTCAATATTTTCTTTAGGGTCGTCCTCAAATATTTCATTAGCTTCAAAAAAATCATTCGACGACATATCTGTTTTTAGTTCTTGTATAGCATCTTTTCCTGTCGTTATATTTGTACTTGATATATTATTTGTTAACTGAGAACTTTCTAATAGTGTCATTAGATCTAATTTCAGCTGTTTCTTTAATATTGTCGTCTAAATGAACACTAGGCAACGTTGTAAGCAAATCTACAGATGAGAATATTGATGGTAAGTCATTGTTTTTATTTTCGAAATTTATTATTTGACCATCCATTACGTTTTCATTTAGAGATAAATTATTCGTATTATCTATTTGATTATCGCTATCATTAAATCTGAAATAGTTTGATTTTTTGTGTATTATTTTCATTTTTATTGTTTACTAGATTATTTTTTATATAATTTAATTTAATATCGCACATAAAGGATAGCTAATAGATACATAAGATGTATTTATTAGTCAATTAAAAATATTGTAAATTAATTTAACATATTTATGTACCACTAAAGTAAGCAAGTACTAAAAGATTCGATCATATTAAATATCATATAAAGTAAGAAAATGTAGTTAAATAATAAATAATGTAATAAAAATTAATATTTTAAGACAAAAAAAACTTAATACTAACGTTATTACTCTTTTATTTTTGGACCGAGAAGGCTGACTAATGCTTTTTCTATTTTTGATTTCCTCATCTAAAAAAATAAACAGTCCTTACAATGTTTTTAAAATGAAGATAAGTTAATGATAAAGTACATACTTTTGTAATACCTCGATGCTTACCCATTTTGAAGCTAAGCAAGGAAGCCATTACTTTTCGCCCAAATGGCGACAGCAGTTTTTCATATTTGCTTATTAGTAATTTATGACGATTTAAATACATGTTTTTGTCCATTTTGTCAATTAGTGTTAGAAAGAATTCAAATAGAAAATCCTTATTAGCACCAGAACTAATTTAAAAATTGGCGGCAAAGAAAAATGTATGGATGACTTTTCAAATATAGGTTATAAAACTTGATAGGACAATTATTGTCCTATTGACTGTGTTCCTTAGAAAGCTAAATTTATTATAATTATTCAGCTGAGAAATCTAGCTTTATAAATAATATAAATTAATTTCTTTCTTGACTTCTCATTTATCCCAGGTACAGTAAATTATTAGTAAATATATTACGTAAATAAGTATAGATTTGACACTGTAAATCTAAACTTGTTTACATATTCAATTCGCAGAGCATAAGTTGAAGAACAGAATTGTCTTAATGGAAACGAAATTCTTAACGAGATTCCTTTACTTACTCTACTTAAAGGGATATAGTGTGAAGATAAAAGAAAAAAAAATAAGTTTGAATAGCAAATTAGGAATTTGTTTAAAAAAAATCTTGTTGTGTTTGGTAGTTAAAATGTTTGTTATGCTAGAAATAACACTTTTATAGTATTCAAAATAATCTACATAATGAAATCTAACAAAATATGCTTGACTTTAAGGTTTATGTTAAAAGCGTTTGAGAGAGTAACTAGAAACAGTTCAAGTTATGTAAAAATCACGCATTATGAAATGGTTTCTGTTAATGGTTACCCATGTAACCATTTATATGTTGTCAATATCCTTTTATTATTTGTAAATAAAATACGTGTATCTCCATTTAAAGTCTAATAACTCACCTGTACCCTCTATGTGACCAACACGGTCACAATGAAAATAGCTCTTTTTCAGCCCAATTTTTTTTTAGTTTAACTTTTCTAAACATTCTCTTCTAGATCTCTTTCTATTTAACAAATGTGCTCGTATCTATCAACTTATTTTACGTATTTTTTTATTCCGATCTATTCATCTCTTTCGCTTATATATTGTACAATTGTGTATAAACAAAGATTCTTATACTTTATAAATTTAAAATATAATTGCGGTAGCAATGCAACAATCGTAGTCCTCCTAAAATAAAGAATAATAATTCAACCTTTGTAAGATAGAATATAACGACTTTATTTGCATCTAACTTACATCACTTTGAGCGACGACATTCAAGCGTATTTTTTGTCATTTTCTTCTTCTTCTTCGTCATCACAGCAATTATGAATAAATATTAGTTTTTTTATATAAAAGGAACAAAAATAGTAGATTTACTATTGGAAGCTGTTGAATACTATCATATTAAAAATTTCCTAGATTTTTATGTCTATCCACCCTTGCGATTTCTATTCACCCCAATTACCGGTACCTTATCGATTTCTTATTCTACACCATCACAAAAGAATATATGACAGCCCTGATAATTCTAATCAACCATAAGTCACCTGTCAAAGTCATGTATTGAAATCACAAAAACATCTAAATTATGCACAAAGAGGAAAATACGTTTATATTGTTCTGTAAGGCAAATAAATAAAAATAACTAATGTGTGCACATGTGTAACAATGGCAGTAAACTTAGAGAGCTGCGATAGTTTGCCCCCAGATGAAGAGCCTAAACTGAAATATGATCGTATGGGCAATGACGTTCAAAATATACTTTTAAAAGATGCTGTAAGCTGTATTTGTGTGCACACAAAATTTATTTGCCTAGGCACACAATGGGGAGTGATACATTTACTAGATCACGAGGGGAACACAGTGCCTATATCTCAAGATAATAACCAAAAGGACTTGCAAGCTCATGCCATTGCAGTGAATAAAATCTCAGTAGATCTTAACGGGGACTACATTGCCAGTTGTTCTGACGATGGCAAAGTATTGGTGTATGGCCTCTACACAGATGATAATACCCACAATTTGACACTGGGTAGAGTTGTAAAATCAATTGCTTTAGATCCTCTTTATTTTAAATCTGGCTCTGGAAGAAGATTCCTAACAGGTTAATGTTTATTTATATATTGTTTTGACCTTTAAATATTTTATTAAATTAAACATTTTATTTATTCAAAATAGTACTTTTTAAACATCATATGAGTATATACATTTTATTACAATTTTTGAAGTTTTGAAATTTTTATAATTAATTACTTTACATACAATAATGCAGCTTCATGATTTACATTGTGTATCGTGTAGTAGAATTTTACATTAAAATGATAACATTTTTTTAATTAATTCTTTTTTTCCACACATACAATATTTTATACATACAAACATGGTAATTAATTAATACAATGTTCTACATACTCTTGATAAAGTATTATTTAATTGATAATATGTGGGAAATATAAAATTTTATATTTTCCCAAGTATTTTTGATATTTTAAATTAAATATATATAGGCCTGTCGTGGCACAGCTGTACAAGCATGTGACTGACAGGTTGTGGGTGCGATCCTCACTCGAGGAAATGAAAAATGTAATATTTTCAATTTAAATATTTAATGTTCTCATTTCTTTGCTCTGGTATAACTCAAAATGTGGCGTTGAGTTCTGCCACTCAACATGCAATGCCTCATATTTGGAGGAAAATGGGGAACAAAAATGGAACGGAGTGTCTTAACACTAGGCTCCCAAGTTCCCTCTGCTTATCCTGCGATGTGTCGGATACAGCGTGAAGCTGAGATGTATATATCTTCGAGACAAAGATGTATGCATCTTTTTAAGATAATTAACAGAGGTAAAATATTCGCAATATATACATCTTGTGTAATAAATTCTATATCAACCTTCAATATTTTTAAATGTAAAACTTAATTAATATGTTTTATTTCCTTTACCTACAGGTGATAACAAACTTATTCTCTATGAGAAAACATTCCTGAACCGTCTGCGCAGTACGGTCCTTTGTGAGTGTGAAGGCTACGTTCAGGCAATAGCATGGCACGACAGATTCATAGCGTGGGCCAGCGAAGTTGGTGTACGAGTTTACGATCTCGTAGCAAGATGTTCATTAGGCTTAATTCAATGGGAAAAAAATTCTACTAGATCCATAGAAGATTTTCGGTGCAATCTTCTATGGTCCGCCTCAAAGACCCTCATGATCGGCTGGGTAGACACTATACGAATATGTGTCATACGTAAAAGAAGTCAAATCGAGTTGCAAACTCGCGACGTCACCGAATATCTCGTAGATCCTATTTATACATTTCAAACCGACTACTATATCAGCGGACTTGGGCCTCTGGATGATCAACTGGTAATACTTGGCGTTCCAAAGGAGACTGACGCTGAAACACATAAAGCGCAAAGGCCTGTGATCTCGGTCGCTGATTACAAGGATTGTGATTTTTGCGAAGTTTCAACAGATAGTCTGAATATCAGAGGATACGAGGAATATAATTGTAACGATTATTATTTAGATATGATTATCGAAGAAAATCGATTCTTTATAGTATCACCGAAAGATATAGTTGTGGCGAGTCCTTACGATATCGACGATAGGGTGGATTGGTTAACGAAGCATGGAAGGTTTGAAAAGGCTATATCAGTTTTGGAAGAAATTGGTGGTAAAACAACGAAACATTCGGTAGTTGAAGTCGGAGTTCAATATTTGGACCATTTGTTATCAGAACACCTTTTCGAAGAAGCGGCAATACTATGTGCTAGGATATGTAGAAACGATAAAGTGTTGTGGGAGAATCAAATTCTGAAATTCTTAGCGGTGAAACAACTGCGTGCCATAAGTCCATATGTACCTAGGAATCCAGATCAAGTGCTGAATTCCCAAATATATGAACAAATTTTTTGCGAATACTTAGAAGTTGACGCACAAGGTTTCTTGAAACTAGTCCAGGAGTGGAACCCATCGTTATACAAAACAGGCGTGATCGTCAACAAAGTTTTAGAACATCTGTTCACTACTGAAATTGATAAAAATGTTTATTTGGAAGCTTTGGCTTTGCTTTACTGTTATCAAAAGAAATACGATAAGGCGTTGACTACATACTTAGCTTTGCAACATAATGATGTGTTTACATTAATTACGAAATACAACATGTACTCCATGATACACGATAAGATACTCGATTTGATGACCCTTGACTGTGATAAAGCCATCTCGGTACTTCTAAACGACAAGACTAAAGTGCCCGTTGAAGTTGTAGAGAAACAGCTTAAAAATAACGATGAATTTTTATATAAATATTTGGATGCGTACAGCAAAGTTGAACCAAATGGCAAATATCATGGAAAACTTGTTAGATTATACGCTAAGTTTAATAGAGGTAAACTATTACCGTTCTTAAAGTGCAGTGATAACTATCCCATACAAGAAGCATTAGACGTTTGTCAGAGTAACGAATTTTACCCCGAGATGGTGTTTTTGCTAGGCCGCATGGGGAACACGAGAGAGGCGCTACAGATAATTATAGAAAAACTAAACGATATAAATCAGGCCATTAACTTTTGCCAAGAACACAACGACAAGGAATTGTGGACAGATCTTATAAAACAAACTGTCGACAAGCCAGAATGTGTCACGTTGCTGCTCAAACGGATCGGCAACTACGTGGACCCTCGAATGCTCATACAGAACATACAATCCGGCTGCGAAATAAAAGATCTAAAAGAATCGTTAGGGAAAATGATGTGCGATTACCACTTACAAATGTCTGTTCAGGAAGCGTGCAAAGTGATTACTCTAAGAAACTACTTCGATCTCCACGAAAAGCTGATAATCAACCAGCAGAGAGGCATATCGGTCACAGACGAGTTTCTCTGCAGTGTGTGCCAAGGACGTATTATTATTCGAGATCTTTCCAACGCGTCAGATTTAATAGTATATAACTGCCGACACTCTTTCCACATAGAGTGTCTGCCGGACGGCGTTGAGTGCGACCACTGTAGCGTCTGCAGCGCCGTCAAAATGTGACCCTCGAGCTCAACTAGATAGAACTGTATATACGATATGTTAGTATTACGTGAGGTCGATGCCTTACCCAATAACGACAATGTTAATCAAAGTAGTTTATTAATAATGTTATCAGTATGGTGCTTTTGTAATGAGGTGGCGTGGATGATTTTTCCTCATGTTGCAATATACATAATAAATCCAGATAAACACTTTTACACAATATAATAATGTCCAAATGTTTAATTTATTTTAACCACTTTCAATAAATATTTATGTACATAAATTCTTTCAATGATAGAATATTTTGGTCTTATTGAAATGTAAATCACGTAACCTACTGCATACAATGATTTACTAATGAATATTTCAGTTTAATTAAAACAAATTATACCTTTTTAGAGGCCTGTCGTGGCGCAGCGGCACAAGCGTGTAACTGACAGGTTGTGCGCTCGATCCCCACTCGAGGAAATGAAATATTTAATATTTTCAATTTAAATATTCAGTGTTTTCATTTCTTCGCTTCGGTATAAGACAAAAACGCGGCGTTGAGTTCCGCCACCCAACACGCAATGCCTCAAATTCGGCAGAAAGTAGGGAACGGAAGTAGGACGGAGTGTCTGAACACTAGGTTCCCAAATTCCCTCTGCCTACCCTGCCATATGCGGAATACAGTGTAAATAAATTCGTAATGTGTGTTCAGTAAAGGCTAAGATGATTGTCGTAAGTTTAATTCCTAATCGACAGTTGCACCACTCAACTTTTCTCGTTTGGCGTAAGTTTTAAATTAACCAGAAACAATAATATGTTTATTTATGTTCTCATTTCCTCACTTTGGCAACAAGACAAATTGCGGCGTGTAAAACGCAGTGTCTTAACACTAGGTCTTTGATCATATTACATGCGGAGAACAGATTCAGTAAAAAACACATACAAAAATCCAATCCAGTCTGGCCTCCTTAAATGTTAAATGTTTCTTTAGATGAAACAGAGATACATTGATAATAAAATTTAAGATACTAAAAAATATTATCCAAATTTCTATTGAATAAAAAATAGTTCTAAGTAATAAATACTAAATCTGTCTCAATATTGTATTTTTTATAGACTTCAGCTTGGACATTTCGCACGTTTTAATTCATGTAAGTTACTGTATTATTTAAACTACTTATTTTTTCAATATTATTAAATCTACCTAATTCATATTGATATTTTTTTTTATAATATTACTTAATACCTATATGCAAAACGTTATATAATTTTATGTATTATTTCAAAATGATCGGGCAACATTATGTAAAAATGCTTTAGCAATATGTGAGTACAGCGATATATATTTAAAAAAGCAATAAAATTATGCTAATTAGTAATATCTTCATATAACATATTAAATAACAATTTTATGAAACATTTTAACATAAAAAAAATATCTTGTCATTTTAATTATCGTACGGTATACCATTCAATACTAATAAAATACATTATTGTATTTTTTACATTTCATCGTTTTTTTGATTATGAAAATAATCATTTTTCGTTGAATTTTTACAAATATGCTGATTTATTTATTTTCTATAATGTGCCCTACATTATTATGTACGGTACTGTACAAATGTCAATCGTGGAATGAAGCAAATTGTTTATTCCCATGTGGTGTTGAAAAATGGACGCGCACATGATTCTGTGAGCGTTTGAAAATGTTTTCATATTATATTATCACGCGTTGAACATTTAAAAAAATCGACGGAGTTGTGAAAAAGTGTCGTGTGAAAATGACAGATATGCCTCCTTATCTCTCTGTAAACGATGAGGAGAATAGCGGAGAGCCCGATAGTGATTCTTCGGACTTTGAAGACGATTTACCTTTGAGTTTTAATAAACCGAGGCACTTGGAGCCCATAAAGGGCGCCGAACGTGAGGAGCACACCTGGAGGGTGAAGGAGAAGGTAGGTTTCGTCTATTTGTTTGGTAAACTACGAGACGTAATTGCGTATCACACCGTAGTAAGGCATGTTACGTTAAAAACAAACGCACATGTACTCTACTATGTCGTTTACTATTCCTTTTATATCAATTAAAATGAGACTGTTTCCAGGTTGTACGTTTTATGATGTTTTTTAACAGAATATTTGTGAAAGTAACGTTATAAAATTCAATAACAATCTTATTGGCATTTTTAAAGTCATTACGAAATATTTCAATGTTTATGTTTTGTTCTGTTATCTTATTACATAATTAGATTAGTTTCATTTTCGTATTTCGTATAACTTTTTCGGCTAAAAGTATGTTGAAAATAACAATAAATTAAATAGTTTATCATTAATAAAGAATATTTTAATAGACAAAATTTGTTTATAAAAATAAAATATTATCTAGCCATTATATTTGTTGATAAGTGATAAAAAGTGGATTATTACTTTATTAACAGATAATTAAAGTGAATTTACCATATTAAAGTAATTATTAAAGACATTATAATATATTCCTATTAAATATTTTTTAATTGATTTGTTCTTATGTATTCCTACTTTTTGGGTATATAAATCATAATAAATAGAAAAAAATCATAAAAAAAGAGAATTATATATTATTTTATCACTTTCATAAACAATAAACATCTCATTCTCATATAACATTTATTTACATAATTTTTACATTTCAATTTGTGGTTTTAAAATAATTACCAATTGCCTTCTATGTAGATTTCATTTTATTATCTTAATTAAAAATATCACAATAATAACTGTTTTCTAAAATGTAAATTATTAATGAAGAGAAAAAAATTAATTATCTTGCTAAAATGAATACAAAACAAAATCTTAAGTTACTTTATAAAATAATAATACCAATATTGAACTAAAGTACTGAGTTTATTGACATTTAGCTGAAAAATTGACTTATGTTATCTTAACAATGATAAACAGTAAGAAAACAATAATTTTTTCACAGAACTAATGTTCAATTACTAATATTATAAAATATTAAATTTGTCATGATTTATTGTACAGATCTCGAAAAATAAGCTACAATTTAGCTAATGTGACAATAAGGGGTGGATAGGGTTGTTAATATCTTATAAATGAACTTTATGCACTTAGTTTTAAAAAAACATTTTTTAATTGTATTTGTAGTACAAAACTCACTGTGTGGCCCTGGTACTGTGCCTCAATGTGGGCGTGGATCCTCCAGATGTGGTTAAGACGCAACCCTGTGCTCGACTGGAATGCTGGATAGGTAGGTATTAAAATATGTATGGTTTCTATGAAGACTCACAACTCATATGTTTTTAAAATCACTGTTATGATTTTTTAATATACATTATGATTATAGTATATTAACAAAGCAAGTCACAACATTTATTTTTAAAATATTTTTATTTTGGGTCAGCTTCTACCTATGATTGTGGATTCAACTTAACTGGGGGAGTTAGTTATTAATTAAGTATTTCTATTTGAGTGTTTAGTTCTAATACTCTATGCAGTGCTTTGAATTTTGCCAATACAGACGGTAAAGTTTATTATGGAAATAGTTAAATTTAAACACAAGTATAAATATTGATTATAATTCGTCCTTTAAGGATTCTGTTTTTAAATTCTGTTATTAAATTTTCATTTAAGAAGTATTAATAAAAGTATTCTTAAACTTTTATGTTTTTATGTATTCAACTTTTACATTCATCAAAGATTTGAACTTTAATGGGTCAAGTGTACAAATATTTATTTTTGTTCATTATAGTTAGTTTAGTGGTAGTTGTGCTGCAGTAATTCCAGTAGCTATTTGAAAATAAATGCTGGCCTTAAAGCTGGATGTATCCTCAGTGGATCCAACAAGTATATTTCTCTTTTCTAATTTATTGTAAACCCTTTATCTCACAAGATCATCAGTCCATATTAATTTATTAAAGACAATAGCTAGATTATTTTTATTTTCTTTATATGAACACTTGTGATTTTTCATATGGAAATTAAAATTCAATTTTAGATCCCAACTCTGTATCACCCAGCAAAGCTCTAGAGAGCATCGGCCATGCTCTGCAGACACAGTATGAAAGATGGCAGCCGAGGGCTCGCTACAAGCAGTCCTTGGATCCTACTAGTGAAGAGGTAAGATATGCTTGCATGGTAGTCTTTTATGAATTGTATTGTTGTTGTTTATGAATATACAACACTGCTTCTTTAAACTGTGTGTTATTTTGTAACCTATGGAAGAGGATTACTTCAACCAATAGTTATTGTAATATACTGAAGTGTTTTAAATGAATTATTATTATTCTAGTAATTAAGTAAATACAGGAATACAGGAATAGGTAAATATGGTAATAATGTCTTTGATTTTCACAATTGTTACATATTTTATATGAACAATTTTAAATGGATTAATTATGAATATTGATTTTCATACATTTTTGTGAACCCAACTTTTTGTACACTTTCTGTAATGCGTGGGCACAGGTTGATATAATTGTAGAATGAGCCTACTGTATACTTGTCCTCTGGTGGGTTGTGTTTGAGACGTTTTAAAAAGTGAGTCCGAAGGAGTACAAAGTTCTATTGAAAGTCAGATGTTATTGTATTTCAATAGTATCGCTTATCATTCTGTGGCGAACAGATATATTTTTTTCTCGCTAGCGAGTATGTGGGGTTTACCAAAACCTGATGTAATGGTTGATTTGTTCGATGTATGCTCACACATGGCCATTCTTGATATCGAAGATGTTTTCCTTCACCCTAACCTTATCTTTGTTTGACCTATATATGAAATGCCAGTCACAATCAAATTTATATACACCTGCACATTGCAAAGTAATATTACTTTTCAATGATCTCAAGAATTGGCTCACTTTCTTGTTAGTCTTTAATAATGTTTTAATAGAAGTTTTTTTTTTTTAAATATCTTTAATCCTATCTTTAACCTTCACATACGATAAAAGTGGCTTTCAACTGTGGGTGGTTTGTTGGTTTTGTGACAACGTTGGCGGGAAACTAGCAGATTGTTGGATTAAACCGTTTAAAAATTAAAACCGATATAAATAAAAATAACTGCAGTAATAAATCATGAATATACATGAAAATTGGTACAATACATATTATATCTTTAAAACTGGCGAGTGGCTCTTTATTAAATTCTCTTTGACATCAATGAAACGACTCGTAAATGATGATTTGAGATAAAGATGCTTCAATATAAATTAAAATTAACTAAGATCTTTTGTGGAATATCAAAAAATATACAAATGACTTTTAAGGTTAATAAACTAATGTTTTCTCGCTAAGTTCTTTGTAAAATACCTTAAATAAATCATAAAATGTACATACAAATGAAATTTCAAGAGAAAATCCCAGATCTATCCAACGCATGAGTCACTGTACAAATTTACAATGACGTCATTCCCAAAAAAGTATCTCCCGATGAGACATCGCAGTGCGGTCGTAAAGCGGTGGGCGGCGCCGCGGCCGCGGTGCTAGCTATTAGCTAATTAGGGGCCGGCCTTGCCCTTGTTACTGATATTAGTCATTTCGTTTGTTATTATTATGTACAATTTAAAATATTATGGGTTACGCGACACGAGGACAGAGGAAATGATTTATATTTTCATCGCTTGTTAAAAGCGACGTTGAAAGTCGCTACACTACGCGAAATGCCTCCAAAATTCGGTGGAAACGGGGTCTCAATGGATACGGATTGTATAATGGATGTGGAGTGTTAAGCACTATGTTCTTAAGTTCCCTTTGCCTACCCTGTTGCTGTAGCGTGAAATTAAAAACTTATTCCTTTTTGTTTAGATTTTATATTATAGTTCATTATGAATATTTAATAGTATATCAAAAGCTGGAATTATATTTATCCGTGACCTTATACATTAGATATAAGGCAATAAAAAAATAATTTTGGTAGAGAAAGGACCGAAGTTCATTGTGACAGGCCAGTATTGGTTCAAGATAGATCGTAGATTGCGTAGAAGGTGAAATAGACCAGTCCCTCCCAAAGTTGACTGAGTCAACCAGAAAAAGTTAAGAAAAATACCTGACTACCAGAGATTATTTTTTGGCTCTCGGAATTGGGGGTATAGATAACAATTGAAAAGTTTCTAATCGGAACTAGATGTGTTATTTGTTTTAATTATAAAAATGGGACCATTTTTTAGCCTCACGCTGTGCACATGGCATGGTAGTTATGAACTTGGGAACCTACAGACTCCGTTTCGTTCTCCTCACTATTTAAAAGAATTTGAGGCGATTGAATTGCGCAACTCAACGCCGCGCGTTGTCTTTTTGCCGGAAGCAAAGAAATAAAAACATTAAATATTTAGATTGAAAACAATAAATATTTCATTTTCCCGAGTACGGATGGTACTCACAACCTGTCTGACGAAAGGCATTATGCTTGTGCTCCTGCACCTCTACAGGCGCCTTTCAATGACACTTAAATTGACTTACTTTTTATTATTTCTAAAGCGAAATGTGTATGATTATAAACATGATAGTTGTATATTCGATCGCGTTTGGAGAAAATATTTTATGCTAATTATTTAGATTTCTCTGCACAAAAGTGTGGAAAAGCTTGTACCTTATGTAGTTTTTCGTTGCATTCAGCGCGTCGAATAGTGAGTGGAGATAACCTGGGAACCTCGATAAGACACTCTCTTCCCATTAAGACACTTTGTTCCCCACTTTCCATTGAGTTCTACATGCATTGTGCGTGCAGTTTTGAGTCTAATGTAACACCTAAAGTCTTCTACCTCTTATATGCGTTAAAAAGCGTTAAGAGGTGTTTATTACAAAAAAAATATTTTATTAATATGGCAGTCTTTTTTTTTTCATATGTTAATACGAGTATTGCAGTATATTATTTTGCTTTAAATAAATGTTATATGTTTATAGATTTATTTTTTATAACCACAGATAAAAAGCTCTGCTGTTCGCTCCGACGCAATGCCAAAGAGGAGCGTGTGCTGTTCCACTACAATGGCCATGGCGTACCGAAGCCCACTTCCCAAGGGGAGATATGGGTTTTCAACAGGGTAAGAATTTTATTTATTTAGTAGCGACCCGCTCGCGGCTTCGCCCGCTTGATTTATACTAGTGTATAGTAATAATCTCAATTACTTTCTTGTTCTAATTAAATTATCACTTTTAAGATAACATGTATACATTAAAATGTAAAATTTTAGATAAATAGAAAAAATAATAATTTGGCTGGGCTAAATAAAACAAACACTAAATGATAAAAAAATGTTGCCAGAGTAATATACTGAAAATAGTATTTAAATTTGGTTAGCCGTTTCTGAGATTATCGCGTGCAAACGCACAGACGAAGAGATAAACAATAAAAAATAAACCTTATTTTGGATATTTATTAATGAAACATGCCCTATAAGATTTTGTTTAATATATCTTCCATGTATTGAGTGACGGAACTCAATACCGTTCATGCCGGTCTATAGTTACCAGAGCATAGGAAATATTCATTTTTTTTCAGCTTCACGCTGTATCCCGCACGAGGCGGGGTAGGCAGAGGGAACCCGGGAACCTAGTGTTATGACTCTCCGTTCCACTTCCGTTCCCCACTTTCCGCCGAATTTGAGGCATTGCATGTTGGCGGAACTCAACGCCGCGTTTGGCTTGTACCAGAGCGAAGACATGAAACATTAAATATTTAAATTGCAAATATTAAATATTTCATTTCCTCGAGTGGGGATCGAACCCAGAAACTGTCGGTTACAGTCACACGCTTGTGCCGCTGCGCCACGACAGGCCTCGATAATTATTATGTTGTTGTAAAATAAGTTCGAGCGCGGCGTAGAGTTACGCCACTCAAACAATTAATATCTCAAAATGTCCACAGTAAATTTCCAAATTCTCTCTCCCTATACATATACGGTATACGTGTGATTCCGGCTTAGAATAAGATCACCCTGATACTGATGGTGTCGTAAGAAGCAACTAAAGTACGTGTGGTAGAGTCATGTTGTCAGAAATGGCAACACGCATGGGCAGACTCGACCGGATTATTACCACCCCCGGCATTTAAAACCGGCGTTAAGTAGTGGCTTCGGCCATTTTTTTTCGCATTGAGTAATACCGGGCCCCGGTGCCCATCCATCTTAAAGACGGGCAACGCTACTGTAGCTCCTCTGGTGCCTCTGGTACACGGTTCCGTGGGGGGCGGTGATCACCATCACTTACCATCAGGTGAACTGTACGCTCGTTTGCCCTGTCTTATCCATAAAAAAAACCCTGCTACGTGCGGGAACAGTGTGAAGCCGAAACATATGTACGTATAATACAATATATAATGCAATAAATGTTCATGACATTTAACTAAATATTGAGAACGCTTGTTGGTACGTGTCTGACGAACATTAGCCTCCACATGTAAATTATTTCAATTCAAATTCCATCTTTGTTTAAAAAATATTAAGCAGAATTGGTAGAAATTTTCAGAATACCTTATAGTATTTTTTTAAGATTCCGTACCTCAAAAGGCTTATAGGCTGACTTAGTTTTAGCTCCGTTAAAATCGAGAGACCAACATGAACCTTCTAAGTCAATACAATCAAATGTTACGAGCTTTTATCCATCGTTTTTACTGCATCAAAACTTTTGAGGTACTTCCTATAGACCTGCAGTTATGAAATACGTAAAAATCCGTTCCTTATGAGTATACCGTACAAAAAGTTGTCGCAAATTTACGCTTTTCACCTTCTACATATCGTACTACACGTTGATGTACTATTCTCAAATTGATTCGAACTGTTGATGGATAAGTATTACACTGTTAATATTTATTCACTGGCCTAATATTTTTTATTTGGTTATCGATTAAAATATATTTCATATCTGGCCTTTCCTTTCATTTAATATAGAGATTCATTGACCTAGGTTGCCAAATCTGACTGACCTCTGCAACAATAGTCATTACCCTATCACAGGGGTCGGCAACCTTTTGAGTCAAAAGAGCCAAAAGTTACAATTTACAACATTTTTAAGTTTTTAAAGAGCCACAAAATGTTTTTATGCCTACAATAAATAAGTAATGTAGTCCTACTCTCACTGACATCGACTTACTGCGCAGGACTTTGTTTATTGTGACCAACTAGGTTTCGCATTCTTAGAGTTCACTCTCTCTTCCTTCCACTCTCTATATCTGGTGGGACGGTTAACCGACACGACCGGTGAGAGATCAGGCGCAAGACCGACGGCTTAACGTGCCCCACGAAGCACGGAATCAACCACTTTCAGTCAATCATGGTGAATCACCATCATCACAATAAATAGTACTTGCAAATAATAGTAACTTGTAATTAAAAAAATGTATATGTGGTGCCGTGAAAAGCGGGTACAAGCATAGACTATGTGGTACAGAGATAGAAGTGGTGCCGAATCTTTGTTAATCGATTAAGTAAGTTTTAAAATGTTTTTTTTTTTATAAATTACATAATATTTGTGTTCGGAACTAAAGAGCCGCAGCTTCCCAGCCAAAGAGCCGCATGTGGCTCGCGAGCCGCAGGTTGCCAACCCCTGCACTAGCAGTATGAATCTATGATCATTAGACAAGTTTCCTCTTCCTGAAAATATGAATAACTGTACGTTTCAGGCCTACACTCAATACATACCGCTGTCGATGTACGATCTACAGACGTGGATGGGCGCGCCCTCCCTCTACGTGTACGACTGCTCCAACGCGGGCGTCATCGTCGACAACTTTAAACAGTTCGCGGAGCAGCATGAGAGAGATTATGAGGTAAAATGGGTGCTCATTATATATAGAAAATTATGATACAAACTGTCTTTTTTATACATAGGTGCAGCTAACTAGATGTCTGTCGTGGCGTAGCGTTATAAGTATGTGACTTTAAACGCAACAAGTTGTGGGTTCACCGCCACTCGAAGAAATTAATATTTTCAACTAATAATGTCTTTGATTTTCGCGATTGTTACACATTTTAAATGAAACACTTTTAAACGGATTAATCGCGTATATTGAATGGTAAACATTTTGGCCCAGCACACCACACTAGAGGACAGTTTGATATAATAATTATATCAACTGACGGACAAATGCCACCTTAGTCTACCCGTGACCACGGACTACTGTAAAGTGTTCGAAACGTCGGGTTTCCCAAAATAGTTTCATTTAAAATAATATTTTTAATTTGAATATTTAATGTTTTCATTATTTCGCCCCGGCCTTGTCGTTGTATCATATCATGAGTGTGTCGGTGTCAGATGCAGGCCAGCTCCAAGGGCGCGGAGGCGTCGGGCGCGGGGGGCCGGGGGCGGGGGCGGTGTCGTACCGCAACTGCATCCAGCTGGCGGCGTGCGCGGCCGGCCAGAGCCTGCCCATGTCGCCGGAGCTGCCCGCCGACCTGTTCACGGCGTGCCTCACCACGCCCGTCAAGATGGCCATCAAGTGGTTCGTGCTGCGCACGCGCCTGCGCGTGGCCCGGGCCGACATGGTGGACCTCATCGACAAGTCAGTCTCTGGAACTTGTGCTCCTCCCCAAGCGGCGTCCAAATTCTTGTTACAACTATTTATGTTCACATTTCCGCTAAACAAAGACAACTCGTAAGAATTATCGTTGGCAAGAGAGAATGCTATTATTTAATATTTTTTACTACATCTCAGCTTTACGCTGTATCCCGGAAGTGTAGGCAGAGGGAACCCGGGAACCTAGTGTTAAGACACTCCGTTGCACTTCGTCCCCACTTTCCGCCGAATTGAGGCATTGCGTGGTGAGTGGCGGAACGCCGCGCTTTGCCTATATTACCATCTTTTCTTAAAGGATATTGCACACTTAAAGATACCAATACTATATTAAAATTTATCTTTATATTAACACTTTAAAAAATAGTAAAGACGCAACGTTTTAAAATCTTTATATGCTTTTTAAATTGAATTTAGTATTTTTTTTCCAAGTGTGCAACAACACTTTAAAACTAAAATGTAAAAATATTTTATTTCCGAGTGAGGATCGAATCAAGCTATCCCCTGTGACTGTATTTTATTTTATGTTGAATTGGAAATAAAACGTTTTTAAACGTTATCGTCCTAAATTTACGTTCTCGTTTTTTTGTATTAGGATCCCTGGGCAAGTAACAGACAGACGCACCATGCTGGGTGAATTGAACTGGATCTTCACGGCCATCACGGACACTATAGCGTGGAGCTCGCTCCCCCCGGACCTGTTCCAGCAGCTGTTCCGAGCTGACCTGCTCACCGCCAGCCTCTGCAGGAACTTCCTGTTGGCTGATAGGATTATGAGGTCAGTGGGGAATTTTTGTTATTGATGAATGAAAATTACTTAAAATGTAAAATGAATATATTTAATAACATTTACCGTTTGATATATAAATATGCAAGTAGGTCGTACAACTGCACGCCGGTGTCGTCGCCGGCGCTGCCGTCGCTGGCGCGCCACCCGCTGTGGGCGGCCTGGGAGCACACGCTGGACCTGGCGCTGGCGCAGCTGCCGCTGGTGGCGCCCGCCGCCGGCCGCGCCTACCGCCACTCGCCCTTCTTCCGCGACCAGCTCACCGCCTTCCGCCTGTGGCTGGACCTGGGCACGCTGGGCCCGCCCGCGCGCCGCCGCCGCACCAGCTGCCCATGGTGCTGCAGGTGCTGCTCAGCACGCTGCACCGCGTGCGCGCGCTGCAATCCTGTGCCGCTTCCTGGCGCTGGGCGCGTGGGCCGTGCGCGCCGTGCTGGCCGTGGGCATCTTCCCCTACATGCTCAAGCTGCTGCAGGCCTCCGCGCACGACCTGCGCGCCTCCATGGTCTACATATGGGCCAAGATCATCGCGGTGGACCCCAGCTGCCAGGTGGACCTGGTCAACGCCAAGGGGCACAAGTACTTCTTGGCCATCCTCCAGGACCCTACTGTAGATTGTGTATCATTGTTTTATAATTGAATGATTTCCAATTAACTATAATTATATTATAAATGTTTACATTTCCCTTTCTCGTAAATCAAGTTGCAATATTGTTGCCCACAATTCAGATAAAAGAACAATGTAAAAAATAATTAAATTTATTCACATTATTTTCTTTATAGCTTATATTATACAAGAAAAGGGTAGAATACATATTTTTTGTACAGTTTCATGCTGTGTCCTGCACGAAGTCCCAGTAGGCAGAGACACACAGTGTTGAAACATCTTGTTCCCATAAAGATACTGTTGTGTTTAATTTTTACTGAAATATGAAAGAAAAAAAATAAATAAATAATTTCTATGGATGCCAGCACCACTACAGGACCAATTTATTTTATTAAATTATATTCTTACTATTTCTAAAGTGTTCTTCCACACTTAGGGAAGCAATAAAAATACATTTTAAAAATTTTAAAGTTGCAGTATTTGAAACTGCGCCTCTTGGAAACTGTCCCAAGTGCTCTAACCAAGTAAGAGCGCTAAAATTTGTATATTTTAATATTTCAGATTGAACACAAAACTTTGGCAGCATTCGTATTGGCCGGTATTGTTGACAACTACCCGGCGGGGCAAGAGGCCGCACTGCAGGTTCATATCTTGTCTTATATTTATATTTTACACTGTCTCATACTGTTCTGGGTATATTTTTAATTTAAATATTTAATGTTTTATTTCTTCGCTCTGGTAATAAGGCAAAGCGTGGCAAGTGCAAGCAAGGCGGAAGTGGAACGGAGTATCTTAACACTAGGGTCTCGGTTCCCTCTGCTACCCTGCCTGATACAGCGTGAAAGTAAAAAAAAAACTATCTTATACTGTTCAAGATATCGTCATGCAGTGGCACAGCACAGTGGCGGTGGCTGTGTTTATTTACCACTTGGGGTGACTGATTATTTAGTGTTCTTTTTACAGTGACTACAAGACAATGTGCTCTGTGACTCAATGCGTAATGGTTTGGGAAGTCTATGAAAAGTGTCTATAGGGGTATATATGTATATATCTAAATCAACACAAGTTAATACTTTGTGTTTTTCCATTTGAATGATTTTTGTGTTTTACGCTGTATCCCGCACAAGGCAGGGTAGGCAGAGGGAACCCGTTCACTTCCGGTCCCCACGTTTTTGTCATGTGATCCCGGCTTAGAATAGGATCACCTGGTACTGTGGTGTCGTAAGAGCGACTAAAGTGCGTGTGGAAGAGTCACGTAATGGCAACACGCATGGGCAGACTCGACCGGATTATTCCACACCCCGGCATTTAAGACCGGCGTTAAGTAGTGGCTTTGGCCACTGCGTTTCGCATTAGGTAATGCCGGGCCCCGGTGCCCTTCCACCTTAAAAGACGGCAACGCTCCTGTACTCTTCTGGAGTTACTCGGGCCGTGGGCGACGGTGATCACTTACCATCAGGTGACCCGTACGCTCGTTTGCCGTCTCTTCCATAAAAAAAAAAAAACTTTAGTGATGTAATGACATTGTACGGTTGCAGGGCTCCATGATCTCGCTGTGCCTGGAGCAGCTGGAGTGCGGCGGCGCGGGCGCGTGGCGCCTGCAGCAGTGGGCGTGCCTGCCTGGCGCGGCTGTGGCGCGGGCGCGACGCGGCGCGCTGGGCCGGCGTGCGCGACCTGGCGCACGAGAAGCTGGCCGCGCTGCTGCCGCACGCGCGCCCCGAGCTGCGCGCCGCCTGCGCGCACGCGCTCGCGGCGTTCATCTCCGCGGGCGCCGGCGCGCCGCGCACGGACCACGCCAACGCGCTGGACCAGCAGGTGGCCGTGCAGCTGGCCGCGCGCCTGCCGCGCGACGCCTCCGTGCTCGTGCGCGCCGAGATCTGGCCGCGCTGCAGTGGATGGTGCTCATCTTCGAGCAGCACTTCATGGCCGTCTACATCAACGAGACCAGGAGGTGTGACAGGTGATTGCTCACATATGCATTATATTACATATATTACTTGGTTGTCTGCTTTTTACATTCATTTTATGCTAGCGACCTGACCACAGCTTCGTCCACTTGGATCACACTATATATTTACTAACTTCAACTGCCTTCTTGTTCTATTGACGTTATCACTTTTAAAATAATATCTGTACATAAAATTTTACTCAAATTAATAAAAATAATTTGGCAATTTTGTCAGCTTTTTTATATTTTATATTAACATACCGTAATGTTTCTAACATTAGCGCATACAAACACAGAGACAGCCATTTCTTTTTTAAAAATCATAATTTAGGCCCTTACACATTTATAAAGTTCTAATTTTGATTTTAACATTTTTAAATAAATCTTCTATGTACAAACAACATTCAGTTACAGATTTATTATAACTATATAAATTTATGTTTTCTATGTAATTATTAATAAGTCGTCTAAACGTATTATTTTATTATTATTTTTTTCAGATATTGTCTGTTTATTTGCAAAAATGGCTCTGCCAATTTATAAAATAATTATATTTTTTAAGTAACTTGTCCTCACATTCAGTTAAATATAAACATTTAACTGAATGTGAGACAAGTTTACTTAAAAAATATTTTACTACCACCACTTCACTAAAGTTACTGCCTCAGACCTGAGGAGAACCCAGAATATGATACGATGTCCTGTGATCTGATTATCTGTAAATAATCATTTCTCAGGCGTGTCATCCTTCATTTATTTTTTCTTATCTTACGAGTGAACAATTGACATATTTTATGTATATTTTCGAATATATATTTAAAGCAAGTACATATACCATTGTAACCACACCTAAGTTTAATATTGGCTGTGTGTACAATAATGCATTTCCAGGGAGGCGGGCGCGGCGGGCGCGGCCACGTGGACCGCGGGCTGGACGCGCTGGCGCCGGAGCGCGCGCCGCGCACGCCGCCGCACGCGCACGCGCACGCGCCCGCGCTCGCCCTGCCCGCCATAGGTACTGACCATATTGTAGATATAGCAACACGTCATCCCACAGAGGGTTTTAGTACTCGGGGTCCGTATTCATCTCTGCTTATCCTGCCGTTTGCGGGATACAGCGGGAACCTGGAAAAAAAAAACAACGGTAAACGTTGTTCATTGCTTGTGTTGTTTTAATATAATCGCTTGTGTTGTTTAAACATTTGTTTGACTTTTTTTTTTATAATGTATACATTTTTTTTAAATATTTTGTTGTACCTTATTGTAATAATGAGTACTTTATTAATAATTTATTTTCTATCAATAATGAAGCTTTTTTTTTAAATACAGGATTTGGTTCAATAGTAATTGCAAGACTTGCAAGACTCTTGCTGCAAGACCAAGACCAGACCAAGACTTGAGCGCAAACCAAGACCAAGACCAAGACCAGGTGTATTGGCGCAAGACCAAGACCAAGACTGGCTAAGTCTCGTCTATTCTGCATTGGGCAACACTAACTAAGTTAAATCTGTTCAATATTCAGACGTACAATACAATTTCATCTATTAGAAAGATATTGATCGTAGCGCAGGGGCATAAGCGTGTGACTGTAAACGATTTAATTTCTAATTAAACATTTATGCTTTCTAGTAATAAAACAAAGCGCGGCGTTGAGTTCCGCCGCTCAACACGCAAATTCGTCAGAAAGTGGGGAACGGAACATAGTGTCTTTACACTAGGTTCCCAAGTTCCCTCTGCCTACCCTGGCACGTGCGGGATACAGCGTAAAGCTAATAACAAATCTATTAGACAAATTTACCAAAATGGGCAATTAACCCGTCTTACTTCGATACGCCCAAAAAGGTCAGTACCTTCTGTTCAGCCTTCATCGTTTCCGCTATCAATTACTAGACGGTTTTCGTAACACTAGATACTGTTAAATGCCCTCTTTTTAATCACATAATAATTATAATATATATATAATATATATATAAGATATATATATATATATATCTATATATCCGATAGGATATATATATATATATATATATATAGATATTATATATATCTATATATATATATATATATTATATTTAAAAAATCACTACTTCATCTTGGCAAAGTGCGTACAGCCCTGAAACTGTTGGGCTAATTTTCAATAAACATAGCTAAGCACCACCGGCAACAGTAGTTTGAAAAAAAGCACACTCAAATAATTCATTTATTCAGGTGCCACAGACAGCCAGACAAGTCAAAATTACAACACTCCCATTCTTGCGTTGTAGGTTAAAAATGTACCTGTTAATAATGAATGTGTACATTATGAATGTTTCTTAGAAAAAGAAGAGAGAAATCCTAGAGAAAGTACTCCATTTTCCTTAAAAAGAGTGAAAGGCCAATGTCAAACTTGATTGAAATGATTATTTAATGGAACCTAATTTTTGTGATGTTACTTGTTAAGTGGCGGAACTCAACGCCGCACTTTTTCTTAGTACCAAAGCGAAAAAATGTACCTCATTAAAGCTAGGAACGGAGTGCAATAACACTAGGTTACCGATATACCCTATTAGATGCAGGATAACAAAATTACGCTATATTTTATGTGTTAATAATGTAGACTTGTAAATGATAAAAGAATCAAATGGTAGAAGTAATTACGTGTGATTTCACAATTTCAACTTTCGTCACATTCTGTGTACCGGAAATTGTGAACATGTTATAAAATCAAAAAAACTAGATCGAAAATTCAGGTTTTTTATTGCGTTAGTTTTGTGAGGAACTAAGTATTCGACGCCAAGTTGTTTATTATGTAAATGATTGGATATTGTATAAACGGTTTTTTTTTTCAGCTTCACGCTGTATCCCGCACATGGCAGGATAGGCGAGGGAACTTGGGAACCTAATGTTATGATACTGCGTTCCATTAAAACACTCTCGTTTCCAACTTTCTGTCAAATCTGAGTCATTGAGTATAGTGGCGGAAGTCAAAGCCGCGCTTTTTTATTATTTCCTTGATTAGTGATCGGTTTCACAACGGATCAGGTTTACAGTCGCCCGTTTATGCTTTAGCTCTACGACAAGCTATATATACTTAGGAAAGAAACTACTTACTAAAAAAAAGTATAAAAAAATGTCTTACCGGGTTTTGAACCAGCTCCTCTGAGAACCCGTCCAAGCGCTCGGACCACTAAACCATAAGTTCCGTCTAGCTACGTCAAAGCCGTTGGATTCGGCGGAAAGTAGAGAAAAAAGTGTTTAAATGGGACCGCAATATCGTTACACTAGGGTTCCCAAGTTCCTTCTGCATACAGTGCTAAATGCGGGATACAGCGTGAAGCGAAAAATAAGGTACACGCTAAACAAAATTAAAAAAATAAACGTTTGATCTTACCATCAGTGTCAAGCTGTAGAGAGGTCTCATTTCTCTGGCGACCGAATATTAAGTAGAGCGCGACGCGATAAAAAACCCTATGGCATTTTTCGTTCATTTAATTTGATACACAAAAAAGTATTGTATAAGAAACCTTTATTAAACCTTGTTTTTTTTTTTACAAAATAACCTTATATTCTGTCAGACATTTTTTTAATAATATTTATTTTATCTGTGGTGGTTATAAGTTCAACTTCTGAATTAACTACACAATATATGCTTGCAATTATATGTATGTAGAGTCTGAGGTCTGTCGTATGTGTGACTGTAACCGACAGGTTCTGGGTCCATCCCCAATCGATTAAATAAATTTTTAATGTTTCAAGATAGCGCGGCGTTTGAGTTCCGCCACCTAACACGCAATGCCTGAAATTCGGCGGCGGGCTGTTTTGACGTAAAGACTGATAACCTTTACCCAGTTACAAATAAATTTTTAGGTGTCTATGAAAAAAAATAAAATATCCAATTATCTATGAATCTTTAACCGTAATCATTAAAAGATTAAACATTTAAAACAAGAAAACAAGTTTCTCCTCTATCGCTGGGGAAAGAGAGTGTGACGCAAACATTGCATAACCTTACACAGTAGTAAATTGAATTTTTATGGTAAATATATGTAGATAGCTTATTTTTTATTTCTTTTTAATATTACTCGATGGTTCAGTAGTGGTTGTTTTGAATTGGTGAGTTGAGATTCAAATTTCCGTTGATTTCAAAGTTGTTCATCATTTTTTGAGGTTTGGGCTTTCATAAGTGATTGATTACATGATGATACAGTATTAATAATAATATTCTTAATATATATATATATATATTATATATATATATATATATATATATATATATATATATATATATATATATATAATGTATATGTATATATATATATGTATATATATATATATATATATATATATATATATATATATATATATATATATATATATATATATATATATATATATATATATACATGTAGGTAACAAATAATCTTAAATATTTGTAAAGAGAAAGCACATTTAAATATGCCTCGGATGGCTTTAAAGGTCAAAAGCTGATTAAGTACCCATAAGTTGAGCGTATGATGAGAATTTTATACAGTCGAAGTCTGTTGTGGTGCAGAGGTTTAAGCGTGCGACTGTAACGCGGCAGATTGTGGGTTCGGTTCCCATACGAGAGAATGTAATCTTTGTTTTCATTTGCTCGTTGTGGTACCGAGAAATGACGTGACGTTGATTTCTGCCACTTACCACGCTGAAAGTGGGGAACGGAAGTGTCTTGATGGTAACAGAGTCTTTTATCAGTACATATCCAGATTTTTCTGCCTAGGGTACATAAAGAGAACTTGGGAACATAGTACCACGCCATTCTACCGACTGAGCTACATATATATTACATATTGAATGGCAGAACTAATTCCGCATTTTGCCTTCCTTGTTACCAGAGCGAACACATGAAAATACTAAATATTTAATTACCTCGAGTCGGGATTGAACCCACAACCGGTCGTGTTTACAGTAACACTATAGTCCAAATTAACAAAAACACTTAAAATATTAAAGTCTCATACGATTAGCTCCATTTACGTCGCGGTCGAAGCCGCAGGCTGAAGATAGTACTTAAAAGAATATTTCAAAACATCTTCAACACGTTAAATTCAACGAGAATCAACTATCGATAGTTCATTTCGTAACAACCATTACGCTTGTAACGAGACACTGCGATCATCGAAATTTCTATAAGGGAAAGTGATCACGGGATTTGACAATATATATTGTATTGGACTTTTTATATTTTGTGTTTTTCTTAATTATTTTTTTTTCACGCTGAATCTAACACATAGCGTGTTAACGAAGGGAACTTGGGAACCTATTTTTAATTAATACACTTCTGTTCTGCATATTACGCCGAATTTGAGTTATTGGGTTGAGTAAGTGGCGTTAAATATATAATAATATATAAGGCCTGACGTGGCGCAGCGGCACAAAAGTGTGACTGTAACAGACAGGTTCTGGGTTCGATCCCCAGTTGAGGAAATGAAATATTTAATATTTTCAATTTAAAATATTTAATGTTTCATTTCTTCGCTTTGGTAATAAGGCAAAAGCGCGGCGTTGAGTTCCGCCCCTCAAACACGCAATGCCTCAAATTTGGCGGAAAGTGGGGAAAGGAAGTGGAACGGAGTGTCATAACACTAGGTTCCACTTCCGTTCCCTCTGCCTACCCTGCCACCTGCCCGCGGGATACAGCGTGAAGCTGAGAGAGAGAGAATAATATAATAAAAATAAGGTAGATATATATATATATATATATATATATATATATATATATATATATATATATATATATATATATATATATATATATATATATACTCTAAAATATATTGATTGCAGGTAAAATTAAAAAAAGGAACACTATAGGAACACGAACTCAGCGGAATGTTGAGAGTCTTAATCATCTTGTTCAATCAGTGTTTAAGCTCTAGGTTCCCAGGTTCCTCGGCCTACCTTACATGAGCTAAATGCAGCTTGAAGATAAAAAATATATAATATAATTAATTGAGACTTTAAACAGAAAGATAATTATAACTTATTGATTTGAACTTGTACCTACTGTACTTACTCAAAGCCACTGAACCATAGTGGTGTCAATGAAACATATTATATTTATGTATATGGAGATGAATTCAATTATGATATACACGCAACAGTAAACGGTTATGCAATGAACAATAAAATTGTACTGACATTGAGTTTGGAAACTTGTGTCTATTAACAATCTGGTCGTACATTATTCTATTTATTTTTTTAGCTTCACGCTATATCCCGCACTAGGCAGGGTAGGCAGAGGGAACCTGGGAACCTAGTGTTAAGACACTCCGTTCCACTCCCGTTCCCCAATTTCCGCCGATTTGTGGCATTGCGAGTTGAGTGGCGTAACTCAATGCTGCGCTTGGCCTTATTATCAGAGCGAAGAAATGAAACATTAAATATTTAAATGGAAAATATTAAATATTTCATTTCCTCGACTGGGGATCGAACCCAGAACCTGTCGGTTACAGTCACACGCTTGTGCCGCTGCGCCACAACAGGCTTCAATTTATTGTATTTTAATGAAATAATATTAAATTAAATTTGAAATATTTTCAGCTTTCGCTCAGCTTCACGCTGTATCCCGCACCCGGCAGGTTCTTCGCTCTGGTGACAAGGCAAAGCGCGGCGTTGAGTCCGGCGACTCAAAAAGCTGTGTCACAAGCTCGATGAAAAGTGGTGAACGGAATGTTTTAACACTAGGTTCCCAAGTTCCCTCTGCCTACACTGTGAAACTGGCAAAATAAAATAAATAAAAAAAAAAAACTTTTAACGCAATACATGTATGTATGTAGGAGTATGTATTACGAAAGCAGGACACGACGCAAGTCAACTATAACAGTTAAATGAAACAATTTTATTATATATTATTCAACTTTAAAATGTTAATTAGTAATTACATATTTATAATTATCAGTTTATATATTTAATTGCTTCATATATATAAAAAAGTAAGGCCATCTTGGCTTTGTGTTTTGTGTATTTTAGTTGGTTCGATTCCCATTCGGGGGAGAAATTAAATATTTAATATTTTCAATTTAAATATTTAATGTTTCATTTCTTCGCTCTGGTAATAAGGCAAAGCGCAGCATTGAGTTCCACCACTCAACACGCAAAGCCTCAAATTCGGCGGAAAGTGGGGAACGGAGTGTCTTAACACTAGGTTCCCGGGTTCCCTCTGCCTACCCTGCCTCGTGCGGGATACAAAAAAGAAAAAAGAAATATAAAAAAAAAAAACAGACAGTCAAAATGAGATATGTCGTGGTGCAGGAGCCCAAGCACACGACAGCTTGTTCAATTTCTACTTGAAGCAATGAAATATTTAATGTTTTGATTTCTTCGCTTAGTTACCAACGTGGGCAAAGTGCAGCGTTCAGTTCTGCCACTTAACATGCAATGCCTTGGCGGTAACTGGGCCACGTAGGTATCTTTAGAGGAACGGAGTGTCTTAACACTAGGTTCCCAAGTTCCCTTATCCTAACCTGCATGTGCGGGATACAGCGTGAAGCTGAAAAAAAAAAACGTACATCACCAAGTGGTTATAAAGTAGTTCTATTACAAATTTAACCAACAAGTCATAAATTATTTAAATTGCATTTGAAATCGGTGCGAATAAATTAACAAGCTGAAACGCAACATTTATTACACCAGTTACATATTCTGCATATTTATTGCACTGCAACGTTGTCCTTGGTGTGTAGATACCAATTTGTGTTGCTTAACTTTGATGTGTGTATGTATGTGTATGCATTTGTATGACAAGGATGATTGTGAAATAGTATTACTATAGTGTAAATATATATATATATATATATATATATATTATATATATATATATATATATATATATATAAGTATAATTTTAAATATTTTATCTGTTGCCTTACTCTATGTTTGTAGAAAAAAACGACACTAACAATAGAAAAAAAATATCGCTAGTAATAGTATAGCTAACATTAGGGCGTTGGCTTTTCTCTCAATTTTCCATAACTGGCCAAAAGAAATATAACTTGAAAAATCCTCGAATCAAAATATCTCTACCTCATCTCGGCAAAATGCCGGCTCGGAAGTGCTAATTGAATTTTCATAAAAAAAATTGTTAAGAACTACGTTCATGAACATGGGTTACCTTTAAAACAACACATTGTTATCAGTTAATTCATTTAGAAGCTATGATGCCACAGACACACATACAGACAGACTGGTAATCTTATAACACTTCTTTTTGCTTCGAGGGTTAAAAAAATAATCAGAAAATGTTAAGTGTTGAAGATTTATGTCTTCACATTCAGGCATTTCTTTCTTCTCCTCGACTGTCATCAACCATTACATATATAGAAGGTCTGGTCATCTTCCTCCAGTGTCTCCGATCAAGGTTTCCACATGACTCTTGCCACATTTGCTTCATATATTTTCAATTTCTTTTTCTGCTGCTCATTCTCTCGGGATGTCCAAACCATCTGAACTCGTTCTTTTTCATTCTCACTGTGACGGCCATCATCGCTAATCGAATTTCCATATTTTGGCTAATTTGTTTTATATAAATAAGTATTTTTATTTGTTTTATCGTTAGGGCCTGTCATGGCACCTGTCGTGGATCATAAGAGGGGTTGTGGTTTCGATTTCCATATGAGGAAATTAAATATTTAATATTTTCAATTTCAATATTTAACGTCTTCATTTCTTCATTCGAGTAAAAATGTCACGGGAAACGGAAGTAATAAAAAAACGAAAGTAAAAAGGAAAGAAACAAGCACTTTTCAAAATTTTATCTGTCATTTTTGTTAGTCCAGGATAACCTCCGAAACAGCTGAACCGATTTTTATAAGACTTTCACTGATGAATAGAGGATATAAGCAACACATATATAGAAAAACTGCATTTTGTAAATTTTCCACAACTCCTCTTAAATAAATTTATAGAAATATTCGTATAATTCAAGCAGGCGAAGCCGCGCGGATGCGCTGCTAGACTGCAAATATAATTGCATTGCTTTTAAATGCACTTTCTTAGTGCTCAAAATAGCCGTATTCAGCATGTATAAGGTATTAGATACGACGACTTTCTTGGACGTGATGCGCCACCTTTCTCACTACACCATATACAGTTTGTCCGGTTTGGAATAATTATTATGGTTTTTTATATTATTTACATGTTATAATGAATGTTTGTTTTATTTACACTGATCTTGGGAACTGTAAATGTAACTTGGGAACCTAATTTTAAGACACTTTTGGCCCCACTTTCCGTCAAATTTAAGACATTGTGTATTTAAAAGTAGAACTCATCGCCGCGCTTTGCCTTGTTAACAGAAAAAATAAAAATATTGAATATTTAATTGCCTCGAGTGGTGGTTGAACCCACGAACTGTCGCGTTTACAGTCACACTCCTATACCACTGCGCCAATACAGGCCTCGAATATAAAAAATGATATCTACATAAACAACAACAAAAACTAACAAAATTAGCCATCTTTGAAAGTAGATTAATTAAACAAGCGGGTAACGGGTTCAAGATTCGTTACATATTTAATTAGAAGTTCGTACCACGATAAGCCTATAATTGTAAGTAATTGCGTTTCGAGGGGAAAGTTGTAAGTATGTACAGACATGGCCATCCGCGCTTTCTAATCCACCATGTTGTGTTGGTCACATGTAAGGGCATTTTTTTTTAATTGGGCTGTTTATTTTAAGACTTGGCTAAATTTATTTTTTTATGTGAAAGTGATAACTGATGGTACATCACTATTGATTATGGTGTATGGTTTTATGCATTTTGTATTTTATTTTATGTGGCCTGTCGTGGTGCACATGCATACTGTAAAAGCGACAGGTTGTCAGTTCGATCGTCACTCGAAATATTTTATATTATTATTCACTTGTAACAAGGCAAAGCGCGGCGTTGAATTCCGCCACTTCACACCCAATGCCTCAGATTCACTGCTAAGTGGCGAACGGAACGGAGTGTCTTAACACTAGGTTCCCAAGTTTCGTCTGCCTACCCTGCCATGTGTGGGATACAGCGTGAAGCTGTTTTTTAACTATCATGGCGTAAGGCCACTGGAGGTAGTCTATAACTATACCCTACAAACATCAGGACATTTTATTTTATATGTGTAAACTTTTATGAATTTCATGAATCTTTATTTTATTTTTTTGTTCCTGCTCGCAATAAATTTCCAAAAAAATTAACCTTATTTTCTAATTTTTTTTTAGCTTCACGCTGTATCCCGCACGAGGCAGGGTAGGCAGAGGGAACCCGGGAACCTAGTGTTAAGACACTCCGTTCCACTTCCATTCCCCACTTTCCGCCGAATTTGAGGCGTTGCGTGTTAAGTGGCGGAACTCATCGCCGCGCTTTGCCTTATTAACAGAGCGAAGAAATAAAACATTAATAATTTAAATTGAAAATATTAAATATTTAATTTCCTCAACTGGAGATCGTACCCAGAACCTGTTGGTTACAGTCACACGCTTGTGCCGCTGCGCCACGACTTATGAATTGTTTTAAATAATATAAACACAAAGTAAAGCTAAGTTTACTAAATTACAGAAGTATAAACTGTATCAAGGAATAATTCTCACGAACGCACAGACAGACAAAGCGAAAAAAAATTTTCAAAACTATTGTTTCGAGTTCGGTCACATTGATATATGTACCTACATAATTAATAGATTTTCTATACATACTTAATACCACTAACATAGTATAATTTGATGGCTTTAAAACACTTTGTTGCAAAATGAGACACCATAGTGATATACAAAAGTGTAAAATTAAGCAGTTATGTGTAAATTTCATAATAAACATATCACGATTGATGGTACGCAATCGTAAAGATTTTGTAGAATTATGTAGTTATATTATAATATTTATTTAAAAATATAATTAATCGAAGCCTGATGTAACGCGGGCGCGGGTGTGGCTGTAAACGTGATAAGGAGGTAGGGAGTTCGATCCACATTCGACAAAATATTTCATATATCTTGTAGGCCTGTTGTAGCGCAGCGATACAAGCGTGTGACTATAAACGACAGATTATGGGTTCGATGACCACTAGAGTAAATGAAATTTACTATTTTCAATTTAAATATGTAATGTTTTAATGTCTTCGCTCTGGTTACAAGTCGCCACTCGACACGCAATGCCTCAAATTCAGCGAAAAATTGGGGAACGGAAATGGAATGGAGTGTCTTAACACTAGGTTCCTTCTGCCTACCCTGCCGTGTGCAGGATACAGCGTGATGCTGAGATGAGTTGAGTTAATATATTTTGTTTCTTCGCTAAGGACACAAGGCCCTGCGTGAGTTTCCCAAATAACAGGCATTGCTTCAAATTCGGTGGAAATTGTCGAGCGGAAATAGGAACGGAGTGTCTTAGCAGTAGGTTCCCAAGTTCCCTCTGCCAACCTTGCCATGAGCGATATACATACAGCGTGAAGCATCGTTATATATTTAATTACATTGCAAACATAGACCTCCTTGTGACATAGAAATATTACTTTTAATTATACATAAATATATCTAATGGCTGAAATGTATTTAGTTGTAAATAATTTTACACACAGACAGATATATGCAATATTCAATAATTTATAAGAACTGCATAAATAATCATGATTACATTTCAATGGATCCATAACGATATCTTTCTTAACATTTTCATAACGTTCAAACCATTTTGTTAATGTAACACAAGAACAAACTAGCCATGTCGGAAATGTCTTCCTCAAGGTTGGCAATATTGGAGATTAGCAAATGGACAAAAATAACAATAGAATTGCTCAAACATTTTATAAGATTTTGATCTTGATCCGCAATTGCTTATTATTGAATTCATCCGTGTGGTTAATTTATTCACGCTCTTGCCTATGACTTCACGCTCTTTCCCGCTTAGCACGTTTTTAACACGTTAAATTGTTGACTAAAAGTGGGGAAAACTAATACCGCGCTTATCTACCATGTGTGAATGAATAATATGCAGTAAGTCTCTATAAAGGAGATGATCGTAGATTCGATACCGAATTGGTGTGAAAATTGGAACAAAACTTGTATATACCTATATATAACTGGTGGCCTGTCGTGGGAGCACGTTACAGGTTGCGGGAAAGAAGAAATTAATACTCAACTCTACTCAGCTTCACGCTGTATCCCGCACGAGGCAGGGTAGGCAGAGGGAATCCGGGAACCTAGTGTAAAGACACTCAGTTCCACTTTCCTTCCCCACTATCCGCCGAATTTGAGGTGTTGCGTGTTGAGTGGCGGAACTCAACGCCGCGCTTAGCCTTATTACCGGAGCGAAGAAATGAAACATTAAATATTTCAATTGAAAATATTAAATATTTCATTTTCTCGACTGGGGATCGAACCCAGAACCTGTCGGTTACAGTCACACTCATGTGCCGCTGCGCCACGACAGGAATCTGTTAAGAAGAAATTAATAATTTAATATTTTCTTTTCTTCTCTATGATAACAATTACAATCGCGGGTTGAATTTTAGCACTCAACACGCAATACCCCAAAATCAACAGAAAGCGGGGAAAGAGTGGATAAGTTAGCAACAGTAGTCACTTACTACTACTACTTACTTACCGAAAAGAAAAAAGTACGTAACTAGGTTCCGAGGTTCCCTCTGACTTCCCTCCCACGTGCTGGGATAGAACGTGAAGCTAAAGAAATTTTGTGCTAGTTTAAAAACAAAACAGATATCTCGTTTCCTTGTTGTAATCTCAATTTGTTAAATACAAAAGATTCTGTAACATACAATCTACACTCAACAACAATGGCGTTACTGAATCACTTCGCACCTATTCTCTAAGAACCGGCGAGCACGTCCATATTGGGCAACCCTTTTTTAAGAAACCATCGAACAAATACAATTAAATATGTACATAGAGTTGGTTTGAAGAATAGAGTATATTTTTTTAACTTCTATTCGGATAGTCTATTTTAATATACAAGTTATTTTATATGTTCAAGTAAGAATCGAATTCACAACGGATTTCGGCCAATCAACATGCAATGCCATATTTAATATTTTCATTTCTTCGCTCTGGTAGCAAGGCAAAGCGCGGTGTTTAGCACCGCCACTCAACACGCAATACCCTAGTGTCACTAGCGTGAAGCTATGTGAATGTGTAACACGCAATAATTTAGAGTTCGTCAGAAAGTGGAGAACGATAGTTTCTTAATCGGAACGGAGTGTTTTAACACTAGGTTCACAGATAAAAAAATAAACAAACAAGCTATTGTCTGTCAAATGTCAACATGACATTTGATGACAGATTAAGTAACATGACTGGTAGAATGTGTAACGTTTGTTTTGTAACATTGTTACATGTTATAGCTTCAATTCCTCATATGTAATAGTTTAATGTTGAATGTCGTTAGCGAACTGCTATTATACCTAAATATATTTTTTATACTCTGTGGTAGGGGTTGCAGAAGGAACTTGGGAACCTAGTGTTAAGACACTCTGTTCCCATTTCCGCTGAATTGAAGGCATTGCCTGATGTGTGGCGGATCTCAACGCGGCGCTTTGCCTCGTCAGCA